>OX578272.1:216233020-216978020 GCA_951217065.1 Baccha elongata
AATAAAAATTCATTTAAAACAAAATAAAGCACTTCAATATTATATACATAAGTTTGACTTAAAATAGGCACTAATATTTTGCAAGCTTAGCTTTTTCTATCTCCAGAAATTGCTTCTTTAGTTCAATTTTTTGTTCAATTTCATAAATCCGGAGTCTTTCCAACTCGGAGTTATGACGAATGGTTTCTTTTAAAAGAAGTTTTTGCTGATCATGAATTCGGTCAATTGATCTGTAAATTTTTTTGACACCAGCCTGGATCTCGACTTGGTGGCTCTTCATTATTTGCACCGCTTCACCAATCTGCTCGCAAAGTTTTTCTTGCAGATGAGTTTCTTTATCTAGAAACATCCATGTCCGACCTCTTGTAGCTACTGTTGGGGTTTTGTCTTTTGGACGATTGTCAACGCATGGTGTGGCATTTAAAGTGTTGCATGTGGTGGCCTCTACATCAACCAAGGACTCTAAAGCAGTTTCCAGTTCTGCTTCTGAAATTCCTTCTTGAATCGGCAAAGCAGGACTGTTTTCTTAAACAAAATTTTGTCTTCTAGGTCGGAAAACTTGTATTCCTTACTAGGGCCTCCACCAGTAGATTTTTTTGACTTCATGTTTTCTGCCACTTTTTTCTTTACATATTTTTTTTTATCACTCCACACCTGAAACAAATTAAATTAAAGATGTTTTAGGCAGTATGGAACAAAAATTTTACAAATGTTACCCTTTTCCACTCAAAAACAGATTTTACTGGTGGACCGTTGCTGTTCAGCTCATCTCCAATTGATTTCCAGATTTCTTGAACTTCTTCTTTGCTTTTTTTGGAATACCCAGTGGCAATATCGGGATAAATTTCCATAAAGTTTACCAAGACTTCAATTTGTTTTTTATTTGTTGCCTTAGACCTTAAAAAAATTATTTGCGTTTATAAATATTTTAACTTCTTTACGTACAAAAAATAAATGCTTACATTTTTCCGCCAATTTCCCGACAATATACCTGGGGAACAAATAAAGATAAACTGACGATGCATTTACATAGAAAATATTATTGGCGATAGCAATATTTCCAGGGGAATTTTTTCGAACATTATTCACGATACCGAATTTCCAAAAATGGGAAAAAACTCAGGGGAAATTTTTTTCGCGATACCAAATTTCCACAAATGGGAAAAAACTCAGGGGAAATATTTTTCGCGATAGGGCTGAATAACATATAAGCCTTCGGCCAACTAAATTTGATATGCTATAACATAATGTTGCCCCGAGAGAAGAACAAAAGCATATAAGAAATAATGCAATTGGAAATTTGTAAAGAAATCCAAGTAAAATTGATAGGAACAAAGATCCTGGAATGGCAAATGTTTGCAGGCTGTGAAAATAATAGTTTGTTAAGGAAATAACGGGCAAAAGTTTTTATTAAAAATGTATAATTAAGTTCGTTCTTATCATTGATAGTAAGTAGCTAATATTTGTATAAAAATTGGGATAATGTTGGCAACATGCATATACTCAGGTTATCAATTTTTTTGACAACTAATTGATTGCACCGCCAGCGTATTTGTTGGGTTTGGTTCGACTAAGAGTGCGTATATACATATGTACATTTCATTTAAATCAGGGTATTTAAAATCAAAGTTTTTATTTGCTAATTGCAATTCAAAGATAATTGCAATTCAAAATACGAATGAACACATACACGACGTACAAAAACGAAGAACCAACAATAATTACCAATTATAATCCCAATTATGTGAGTGTAGGTTTGTAAAATATAAATAAAACGCAAATGCAATTTAAAGCACAAATATTAAAATATTTCCAAATAATGTAATTCAAAATACGAATGAACACATACACGACGTACAAAAACGAAGAACCAACAATAATTACCAATTATAATCCCAATTATGTGAGTGTAGGTTTGTAAAATATAAATAAAACGCAAATGCAATTTAAAGCACAAAATAGTTTTCTAATAGACAAACAAAAAATTCCGTTCAGACTCATAATTAAATAGTTTGTTAATGAATGGTGAAGTTGCGATTTTCTAAGGTAAGCCAAAACGAACGTCTTACAGAAAAATCTATTATACAAATATTTAAGGTACTTATCTCATCCGACTTGGGTGCTAACCGATAACCTTAGTCAATTGCATTATTTTTGAAGTTGCTGAATCAATATTCATACTTATTACAAAAGGAACTGGATCACTGATTAGAAAAAAAAGTAAGTTGGATTGTAGCAGAGGTGCTCTTTTTTTCAAAATAAAAGAAAATAGTAGATCAATAGTCACAGACTTCTTTTTTTGCAGAATTTCTTTTGCTGAAATCCCGCTGCTCGCATCACATTATAATACGGCGAATGAACAGATTCATCAACATAATCAAACCGTGGCCATATATGAAGATCGATTGTATTGATTTGATCGAATCGGATATTTGTAAACAGTTTCAAAGCTTCTTCCAATGTTACTGCTTTTCTTACACAATATTCAGCTACAATTTGGAGGCTGTTACTTCCGATTCCGAACAATCAACTGGATAGTGACAGCTTAGAATATATTCAAGTTTACCACAACTGATATTATCATTCTCAGGAGTTATCGAAATCTCCTCCAGATGAGCACGTATAAATCGATAGGCTTTGTGTTTGAGATTTTTTAATGAATAGAGATCAGCTGTGTAGCTATATCGACACAATTTTCCATATCAATTTGAGATTCTAAATATGTGGAGCAGGACAGGACAACATTATTCATTTGAACATGAGTTGCAGTCGATAAGATATCTTGGATGTTGTCGCGATTTAAATCTAATTTCGATGTATAAGCGTATTCAAGTAAACTTTCCTAATTACTTTGGAGAAGGACGATTCGTAAAAATGATTTGTTGTCTAGGTCGTGCCCAATATCGAGTTCCACTTGTTACCATTATCGTAATATTATTATCTTAATTATTCGGTTGTTGTGGCATTGGTAGGAGACATTGAGGAGCATCCTAATCAATTAACACATAATTATTAAATAAAATCAAATTCAAATAGAATAACATAGTATTCAATCTGGAATTAAAAGAAGCATACATATATTAATTATTTTATTTACTATTTACCTCTTCAGACACGAGCCATTTAAGATCAGAGACTTTTGGAAGATTTTTATCGTTAAATTTAGAAATCAAAATCAGTCCAATATTTTCAGCTGAATGCAAATCATCTGTGGTAGGACCCAAAGAATAAAATAAATTGTAATTCTTTTATTGTATCGCTACGAGATACAAAATGTTTCTTTATCCTTACAAAATAATTTGTACACTGAAACGTCAAAACAAAACCATTCACAGGTAAATACTCATAGATGTCGCACATTTCTATGAATGAAAATTAAATTTTTAAAACAGATGTCGCGAGTTTCTACGTGAGAATTTTGTAGTTTTTTGTTTTGCCGACAGTGGCGGCTCGAGGGCTAGTATCGCAATATCTAATTTTGGCGACATTTTTTTGACAATTGTTGTATGAAACTGACATTGGACTAGCAGTCCATATATATACGTCCATGATCATCATCATCATCATCGGCTCGACAACCGGGGTCCGGTCCTGGCCTCCTTCAACAAGTCTCTCCACCTATCCCGGTCTCGAGCCGACGCCATCCAGTTGCGCACCCCAAGGCTCCGGGCGTCCTGGTCTACGCCATCTCTCCAGCGCAAGCATGGTCTACCACGCTGTCGTCTGCCATAGAATGTACCACAAAGAACTTTCCGAGCAGGTTCCTCTTCGCTCATGCGAGCTAGGTGCCCTGCCCACCGAAGTCTACCGAGCCTAATTTTTGTCACTATATCTGCTTCAAGGTAGATTGCGTACAATTCATGATTGTACCGTCTCCGGAATCATCTTAACGCCATGTCCAACCAAAATCGTGGCTAAATTGACTTTATTAAGACACTTATTTCTCACTTTAGCTACCACTCAATTGATGGTTTATATGAGTTGAAAGATCCGATTATCTCTAAAGATTTTAAAAATAAAATAAAGAAAATAAAAAGACTGAATTCATCTACCTACGTTTTCAATTATTGGGGGGAAGTACTTACACCCATTGGTTAAACTTCCTTCTTCTATACATTAAGACACTACGCCAGTACAAATTTTTTATTAAATGTTTTAATGTTTGTAACCTTTATGTATTTTGTTTTATAATACGCTGAGTTCATTTATATTCAATCTCATATATTTGGATATTCATTAAAAAGAGAGATAGATCTAGTATCCATAAATGTATCTCTGATATTCGTTGTTATAGAGCGCTCTCGCTTTATAAAATTTAAAAATAACTTAAGTTAGTAAGATAGAAAGAGAAAATATCAATTCGTAACTGTATGTAACAAATCTAGCAATGCGCTGGCGCATTTTTCGTATATATTTTAGTTTGTAAGTTAGTATAGGTCTATTTTGTAAATATATTTGTGACTTTCCGTCCCAAGAAACAGAAGATTACTTATGAGCAAAAGTAGTATGACTATATATCTTTATATAATAACTTTTCGCCACGAGGCTTTCCATTAAATAACTGAAAAGTAGGCCATACATTACAGCCATCTTTGTACTCGCTAAAGCGAATAAGAAATAATTTGAATTAGAATAAGACAAACATTGTTACTCGAAACTATAAGACTCAATAAAATTCAATTCAATTCAATTCTCCTTTTAGTGGTATTGAGCTTTAATCTAATTTTATTATGAAAAACTTTTTCACATGCACCTCGTGAGATTTGAAAAAACAAAAACAAACATCTCGACCTGTGTCATCAGTGGTCATAAGCGGTGGAATGCGTTGTGCATACGACTTCGAAGACTGAGTAAAATCTGAAGGCGTGGGTTCGAATCTCACGAGGTGCATGTGAAAAAGTTTTTCACAATAAAATTGGATTAAGCTCAATACCACTAAAAGGAGACTGATGAAAGGAATTGGCAATCCTTGAAATAGCTATATCTCCAGCCAAAGATAGAAAGAAACGAATAATAATATTCGTAAACGAGTAAATAACATTCGTTTAAAATTGGTGGTAGCGCCTTTAAGTTGTTGTTGTTCAAACACATTCCATAATTGTTCCTATTAAATTAGTTTCTCTGCTTCGATGAACAAATTTTCTGTACCTATGTACCTAATTCATCACGTTGTAAAATACAGTAATCGACCAGCATTGCGTTTGACGCGAGCAAGAAACCATTAAATCTTGTCTCACGTTACAGCAAACAAAATAACATTGGAAATTAAACGGGTTTGATTGAACATAACTGAGATCCATTTTCGATGGCTTGCATCAACTTTAGAGCGCTTAATCCATACGAAGTTTTAAGTTTCACAGATTTATCTCCACAATCTGACGGTTTGATCTATGAACAAAATTGGATCTTGTCTAGCTGTTGAATGACTGTATTTCGCGTTGCAAATCTGATCCGCATTAGATCAGTGGCCCGATTAGGGAATACGAAGCGAGTCGTTTTCAATTCGATATCTCATTTTCGACTCGCCTCACTTTGTTTAATTATTGAATACGAAGCGAATCCTGTTGTGTTGTGTGTTGAATATTTGTTTAATTTTCTCCACTATTTATGAAAAAAGTAGTATTAGTTTTATTGGCTCTTTTATTTTCTCATTGTTGATGCTGTGGCAGACGACAGCGTGGTAGACCATGCTTGCGCTGGAGAGATGGCGTAGACCAGGACGCCCGGAGCCTTGGGGTGCGCAACTGGATGGCGTCGGCTCGAGACCGGGATAGGTGGAGACTTGTTGAAGGAGGCCAGGACCGGACCCCGGTTGTCGAGCCGATGATGATGATGATGCTGTAGTGTGTTGCTGTTTTTGTTACCTACACATTGTTTATGAAATAATTTATTGTTTATCTCTTTAGTTTTAGATCCAACAAATAAATTTAACTAATCAAACTCACATTTTTATTTATTTTAATGCAACAAAACATTAAACAAAAAACATTCGCCGTCGATACACTTATCCGCCAAAAAAAGCTATCGAAAATATAAAACGAAAGAGAAAACAACAATGCCAAACTACATTTTCGCCACCAAAAACGACTCACTTCGTATTCCCTAATCGGTCCACTGAGTTATCTGCTCGTACTCACTGTACATACACACCCGATTTTGCTAAGTCAATCATAACGTTCTTGTTCCTGTACTGTTCCTTTTTCTACACATTTTATCAAATTTTCTTTTGAACCAATCGTTTTAGAATTGAAACATTTTACTTAAGTTTCTCAATAAAAAGTAGATTTATTTAAAAAAAAGCACAGGATAACGAAAAAAATAAAATATAAAAAATCTTACCCATTCTAAGTCCTTTCAAAGAATAGTCATCTTATTGTGGCAACTTACCGTCGTCTCCAAGTTAAACCTGTGAATTACCTTTTAAAAAACCGAACCAGCACATTTCATTTCAGGGATCAACAGGAAAACTGTATTAAAAAGCAGATGCAAACTATTCTCAGCCATTTGATTATCTTCCGCATTAGATTTCTTGTGACGTGTGTGACATATGCAACATATTATAAGAACAGCAAACTGCAAAGCAGCAACGTGGATATCCACATGAAAGACTTTTTTTTTTTTTTTTTTTTGCAATCGGTCTTTCGACCTTAGAAGATCTCTGTCGGGCAGCAATTTGCAACAGCAACAATTGTTTCCCAGCAAACTTAAACAGCAAAACTTATGTTGGCACGAAAAATGTCCCCAAACAAACTGGGAATTGGAGCGTCTTAAAAACTTTACTTAACACGCAAAAGGCAAGTTAGCAATTATTGTTCTTCTATCTGCTTGTTTCGAATAACTGCTCTGCTTATTTTCTGCTACTGACTAATCTGCTACGTTTCTGCTTGATTTTTCAGCGTTTCAGCCTCTCGAAATATTTTCTCAACTCGGCCATTAACACCACACCACCATCAATCACCTTCTCTCTCCTAACAGCAATTTTCACCACCCACCATTAAACTCACTGCCGGCGAGAAGACTCAATCAGCTAGTTGTGTTTCTTTTTTTTTACTTGCTGAAGGCACGTTAACAGAAAAAGATTCAAATCAGCAGTAGTGGCAGCAGCAGCAGCATCACATGTTACATTTACATACAGGAACGCCCTGCGTTAGAATTTGAGTATAAATATTTAGTATCACGTCTTTTAAAATATTTTTTTTTTTATAATTTGTATATATAAAAGTTAAGATGAAGGTGTTTAAACAAAAAAACAAAATTGATAATCAGTAACTTGAATCGTCGTTTTCTTTTTCGCTAAGCAAGATATTGTGCCAATAAAGTACCGTTATATTATAGTGCAAATGAAAATAGACAGTTTTTTGGATATTTTATTATTACATTTTTATTCACCTACGTTGTATGTCTATGCATAGCGATTTTGCTTGAGTAAGATGCATCTCAAAATATCTTCTCTACAAGTGAAATCTTTTTTATTTTTGAAATACAAAATGTTTATAATCCGACATTAAAAATGAAAATAACTTTTGTTTAAATGTTAAATATGTACTGTCTTTTTGTTTGTTTTTGCTGACAGACGATAAGTCTTGATTTTTTTTTATTTGTAATTCTATTTACTTGTTTAGTTTTTTGTTTAGAAATATAAAATTAATGTTGTTTAGATGGTTTTTGTTTTTAAATTGTAAATAGACAATTTTACATAATTTGATATAATATATTTTTCTCAGTTTTTGGATAAATGATTTTGTTGTCGGTTTGCATTGAAAAATAAATATTCTTATTTTCAATTAAAGACTGTGAATATACAAAATAATAATGTAATGAAGAAAATGATAAAAATCATTGTAATAATATAGAAAATTAGAAATACAATACACAATATGTATTTATGTTGTTTTTTTTTTTTTTAGTTTGTTATTTATGTACCTGTGTATGTTGAATACTAGAGGTCCGATACAGCATTAGCCGTTATGTCAAAAATGTCAAAAGCGTCTGTAAGAAAAAGAAATTAAAAAAATATATATCCATAATATTCATATTATTTATTGACTTGTAAAAGGCCTTTCACTAAACGAAGTTAATATAATAAAACAATACTTTTGATAAATTGAATAATACAATCGCGATTTTCAGATATGCACCAAAGTTTTAAAGTGTCAGAAGGAAATAAAAATAAATTTTGTGTAATTAACGTGGTTAATTAAATATTTTAAAAACCGATGAATGGATTCTTATGAAATTTACTTTTGAGTTAAGACTCAACACATTTGAAGTTTCTTTTTTTTAATATTGAAAGTAATTATTTTTCCGAAATGCAAATTTGATCTCGTTTTTTTGCCAAACCGTGAACATCTGTACAGAAATATAGTCCCCACGACCTAGTTTGACATTTCCTCTATCCAAAAGCATACGAACCGTGTAAATCGGTTCAGTGATTGCAAAAACACAGGGATTAAGATTGTTCGTTATAATCATTAAAACTCGTTAACTTCCGGTGATTTTTTTGTATTTTAATTTTAACCTTCCGGGTCGGATTTCCGTTTAATTTAATTTCTTCCTCGCAAGAGGCAGTACCCCTGAAAAAACAAGCTGTTCTCGAACCCAGACCTCCGGCGTAATAGTCCGACACACTAACCACAACGCAACGGGGCACTACTAAAACAATAGCAGCGTTTTTTTTTATCTTAGATGATCCCTATGAATCATCAGTTTACCGATAAACACAACAACACAAGATTCTGTGTACTATCGGGTTCAATTATCGTGATCCAAAATTTATGTTCAATTCTCACCGCCAGAGCATTGATTTTCAACCATTTTTATTTTTCAAAGTTTCTGTTCCTGTCTCTTATGTCAAGTACTGTACGGTGATTAAAGATCATTTCCAAATGTATGGCAAACATTTGGAAATGATCTTTAATTTGATTTCGTTTGGCTCGGATTATGTAGGTGCTTGCAAAAGAACAAAATGTTTTTCTTTATTTATTTATTTTCTCAAGTCACAGGAGTTGTCACAATTCAGCAGGAAGATAATTCAAAAGTTCTTTTTAGAATTTGATACGTGTATTATTGTATGCAACCGATGAAAAACGACTAAGTGCATCGGTGAAGTGGTAGCGCTTGGAGCACTCTTTTCAAAACCTGCTCAACATGCCTCAGCCTCAACTCGGAGTAAAAAAAAACGCCTAAAGTAAAAAACTTGTGGAAACCCCTTTAATTTTATATTTTATTTTTATTTTGGGAAAACCGTTATGCCTTTCGGTAACATATAGAAGTAAATACACCACATATATATATATATTTTCTATTTGTCAAGCTTTAAATAATTGTTAAAATCTATTGCAAGATCCTTTGGATGTCAATGGTTACTATTTGCATGACATATTGACCTAAATACTATAAATTCGTCAAAACATAGTTTTTTTTTATCTGTCAGGCCTAAAAGTGAACTAAATACGATACAAACGTCGAAATGTAGCTAGTTTTCTATCTGTCAATCGACAAAATTGTCAAAACCTACTGTAGTATGCCTTTGATGTTAATTGATTAAAAAACGTATACAAAATTAGTTCTTTTTAATGTTTACTATTTACTTTTCGTGTTGATGAAATTGCTATCAATGTCGTTATATCTTCCAATCGCACTTTTTCGCAAACGAATTACTTTTTTATTCATGTCGATTTTAATATAGCGAACTTAGTAAAATCGATTACTAATTGCTAAATTTAATTTCAAAACAAATGAAACCCCAAATACAAATTTAGTATCGCATTTCATTCAAAATTCATAAATTTAAGAGCCAATCTAAAATTCCCAATATAAATCGTCATGTTATTTCCGAAAGTTAATAAAAGACGAAAAGCAATGCCCAGGAGATGAATATAAATATACAGCTGTGTCAAATGAAAATAAACGCATAATATTTGTATTGACATTTTTTTCTTTTTAACATTTTATTCTTATTAAGGCCCACATTATGATTAGCGAGTCGAACTATAAATCTTGCGAATTCGACTATTTGGTATTAGGATTAGCGATTTGCTTAATTTAAGCTCGCTTTGAATGTCAAAAATATTGCGAGTCTGATTTTCGAGCGATTAAGATTAGCGAAGATCGATTCAATAACTTTTGGCAGCACATTAGGACTAGCGAATACACAAGTTAGCTAATCCTAATACCTTCGCAACTGAAGTTCGCTTAAACATTCGAATTTCGTAAGTAGTTTGATTCGCTAATTAAATCACACCTATTGGCAATTTTACCCGGAAAACCTTTCACCCGAAATATTTTTGTTCGCCCGAAATTTTAAAAGTTATTGCTAGTTTCGCGGGAATGAAATTCCACTTCTAATCAGAACTTACAGTTCGAAAAAAAGTTATGTTTAGAAAACTGAGTTCTTAATAATTGTACCTTTCTCTGTAATGGAAAGAGGCACACAAAATCTAACCCTTTTTTCAATGTTTAGTAAAAAAAAAAAGCAAAAAAATCAATGTAGCGACGCAATTTAGCATTAATAATTGTAGCAACTAAGTGCGACACTGCGACGACACACTTTTAATTAATTTTTCATTGATTTGTCTACAAAAAAACAACAGAACATGCTATTACACAAAATTTCGCTCTCCACATTGACCAAGTGTGTATTCGTGTTTATAAAATGAACAACGCTTCATGTGTAGTTATTTAGTAAGTATCAAAGTTTGATAAATAGAGTCAAACAAATTGTTTTAGTTCTTTGAATCGAGATTGTTTGAACTTTAATAATTCTTTAATCAATAAAATAAAAATCATACAAATATTAAGCATTGCCACACATATTTTGGTAGAGGAAGAAGTTTTTATTTATGTTTTGTTGCTTTTTCATACATTTTGTATGCTGCCGCGTTTTGTTTTACGTAGCGCTTTTATCCGTCCAACCTATGTACCTACATATTATGCATAATTTTGTTTTGATTTTATGTGCTGCTTTGTTCCTGAAACATAAAAATAAACTGTATTTTACGTTTGTTGATAAAAAACAAATAAAATCTAACAATTCCCGCCTCGTTCTATCTCGTTCACCTCCAAAAGATAAATGGAAACATTAGCTGTCAATGACGAGAAATTCCACCGGAATAAGTGCTTACAATAAGGGAGTTTTTTCGAACATGAACAATTTTCACACGAAACTCACAATAAGGGAACAGTGAAATGGGATTTTTCCGTGTGGAATTTCGCTCCCGTGGAACTCACAATAGGTGTGAATGTGGGCCTAACTACCCTTCTTATCACTTCACTCATATTTTTCGGAGTAGAAATGACAATTTATAAAAATTTAGGTTTAAATATTATTGCGGCAATGGACGAGAAGAGATCTTGTCTCGTAGATCGTATTTAAGGTAAAATGAATTTAAATACACAATGCACAAAAAAGAGCAAAAATAAACACAAATTAAAACAATAGCTCAAAATTTTAAATATTGTTAATTCTAGCAATAAAACCGGCGGATAAAGAACTTATTTTGATACAAGGATAAACTCATTTTTTTGTAAATTTTTCGGAAACTATGAACAATTTGAAAAAAAAATGTTAAGGTAAAAATTGTAGCTTTTATGATTTTCTACAAAAAAGATGATAACACTTTTCACAGCACAAACAATTTCGAGAAAAAAGTGTTAATTGTTCTCAGTATCTTTTTAGACAACATTGCACTTTTTCACTAGTATTTGGCGATGTTTGCTTTATCGATTTAGCCGTTATGATCTTGCAGCCAAATTTATAAAGAACCTTTAACAACAAAACTCCGTTATTTGCAATTTAAGCCAAAATCCTGAAATGCAGTTTTCCTTGCAAGTATAAGTATAACGTTTACAAAGTTTTATCAAAATCGTTAAAAGTGTTGTGGAAAAAATTCGTAAAACTAAAACCTTTATATGTTGTTATTTCTCGAAAATGGATCATACGATTTTGATGAAACTTTGTATTAGTAATACATGCAAGGCTTTCAATCTGACTACATTTCAGGTTTTTGGCTTAAAATAACGTTTGGCTGCAAATAACGGAGATTTGGTGTTAAAGGTTCTTTACAAATTTGGCCGGTCATAACTGCTCAACCGATTTCTTGTATATTTCATACGGCATTTAAGTTAAACTTTCCACACAAGATGACATTTAAAGTTTTTAGCTGAACATAAAACGAAAAATATGATGATACCTAACTTCATGAATCAGTTTATTTATAATACCTTAGTTTGCAACAAGAGCAAGTTTTAACTTTTAAGAAAGAATGAAATGCTGAAAAGGTAGCCGACTGATTTTTAGCTGACGGAATAAAAATGTATTTCTTAAAACGTAGGTACATTCTTTTTGTAATAATTTGTTTTTTTGATCCACAAACATCCTAGAATCTACAAAAATTATATAAGAAACAATCTCAAACCAGTAAAAAATATGTAAATGTAACTGTTATAGGTATTTAAAATCTTTTAATATTAACCATCCATTGCACTTACTATTTTTTAGCTCAAAAAGAGTTCTATCTTTAGAACATATTATAAATTGTAAAAATTTCAATCTCAATCAAAACTTGAATTGAAATGAAATAATAATTAAAATTTTCTACCAAGCTGAGGCAAGTGCAGAATACAAAAGTAACATGAAAACTACCCCTAACCTGTCATGAAATTAATCGCAAAAAAAATAAAAAAAACCGTCGCTTTAGTAATCAACTTTTATAAAGCAGATGTTATGGTCCTGATAAGTATAACCAACAAACAATCAAATATCATGCATTTTTGTTGTTCAAGCGAACATGCATTACGTGATTAGAAGGGTTGGTATTACTACTTAAAATACAATTGTTTAAATTAAATATGTATGTACCTATATTATGTGTAGTCAAATAATGCTAATATTAAGGGTTGTAGATATAAATGGCCACCATAGTTTAGCGTACTAAATTATCAAGAATTTGGTTGACAGACGACTTAAAAATTATGTTTTTTGTACCTTAAAAATAAATAAAAAAATTTAATCTTACCTCTCGCTAATGCTTAGGTCCGACTACGGCTGCGACTACGTGAAACACTACGGCCGCCGTTGTGGCTGTTGCTGCGACTTAGTGATTTACGAGCCGGACTGCGTGAAAACTTAGTCCGTCGTGCTGGAGAACGACTTCCCGCCGAACGAGACCTCGACCTGGGAGAATACGAAGGCTTGCGCCTTGGACTGCGAGAACGACGACGGGGTGAGCGTGATCGACGACGTCTTCCGCCTCCACCACCGCCACCACCACCACCACGGCCATTCCGCCTTGTGGGGGATGTTGGTCGACCGTAGCGAGCCATTTGGACACGCAACTCTCTACCATCTAACATGCGACCATCCATAGCTTCAAGTGCGTCTTCGGCGTCCCTCTTGTCATAGAATCTACAGACGAAATAAATTTTAATTCAAAACAACCCAAGTGAAGGAGAGATGATTTATTACCGAACAAAAGCGAAGCCCCGGCTTTCGCGGGTATAGCGGTCGCGTGGTATGTAAATATCACCCACTTCACCGCATCTCTCAAATACACGCCTCAAATCTTCGGGAGTGGTGCGATAAGTTAAATTATCAACCTAAAAAATTACGATATAAATTAACAAACGTACATATATGTACCTATAATTTTTGATTAGGCGTTTTTTCTAAGAAAAAAAGACGCCATTTTTTGTCGGAAAAATTAATTTACATATATAAATTTCTGTACTTACTTTTAGGGACACCATCCCGTCGATACGAGGCGGCGGCCGATTGCTATTGTTATTACTATTATTACTGTGACTCATGATCACCAATTTTTATTAATTTTTTCTTTTAAATATTTCACTGCTTTTTATAACTTTTTATTTCAGTTTTCAGAAGAAAAAGGAAAATGCCACAGCCACACCGACTACTTTTGATGGAAGTATGGCACAGACGTAGAACAAGATTACAAGAACGACAAATCCACAAACTTTCAAAATGGCGATAAAAAACCAAACTACGAAAGCAGAGAGCGAAGGAACGATAACGAGACTCGATGTACATTGGCTTACACCCCCTCTACACTGAGTACTCCTGTGATTACACAGGTTTTCAATTGAGGACGCCTCACTTCAAATCCGTGTAAGAATGTATGGTCTAGCATCATCAACTCAGGAGCTCCACCTACTTTTGCCTACAAACTTTCAAAACTGCAGAGATTTAACTCTGTATGCGTCAAATTTGGCTAGACTTACAATAATAATAATTATAATAATAATTTTGTTTGAAAATTTAATTCGAGATGTATCCATTTCTATTCCAGAATTTTTGAGAAATTTGTATTTTATCTTATTTGGGCGGCAGTGGTACAATGGATAGAGTGCTTGGCTGTTACACCAGAGGTTGCCAGTTCAATTCTCACATGGGTACATAGAATTTTTTGTTTTCAGCTTAAGGCGCGTCGTAACTGCGCGTACGGGTTCGTACTAAAACATCCGAATATATAGAGCGCCCATAATGTCGGATTGCTCAGATTCGATCAAATTTTGTTCACTTTCTCCTCCGTAAGTAAAGAGCGCTCCATAGTGCACTTTACGTATGTAAATTTGACAACCAGCCAAATACATGCAAAATTTGCTTGCGTTTGCATCCGACCATTGTCGACTCAAGGAATTGACAGCACTTAAGGAAACTTGAAGTAGAATTATATGACAATAGCTTCCTTTTGCTTTCGACTACTATGGTTGGGTCTTTATGCTGGACGTTGTTCATGAGGTATGGAATGAATAAAACAATTCTTTCCTATCTATCTTTCTACTCCTTCTTACTAGTGTAATGCAACACCAGTTGCATCTATAAGGCAATATGGCCTTACTAATAATCAAATTTAAGGACAGCTTAAATAAAATCTTCACACTTAAGACAAAATTTGCACCGAAATGTTCGTAAGGTGTGGAGATTTTTATTTAGGCTGTTACTTAAATTTGATATTAGTAAGGCACAAATGTATTTAAGATGCGGCACTACACGCAGTGACGCACACCAACAAAACTCGATTCTTCAAGTCTTCGATCTACGGTTCGATTCGATTCGATTTCGATTCGACCCAGCTTGCCAAGTTATAAGTCATTTGATCCAGGGACGAACACCGTGAACGTAGTATTTGTGTTGTGGGGGCTTTACACAAGTACATTGAATAATAAATAAATAGAACATCATCTCAGGAGGCTCCACCCACTTTTGCCTACAAACTTTCAAAACTGCATAGTTTGGGACTGTCAAATTTAGATAGTTAAAGCTGCACGCATATTCACGTATAGAAGAGAGCGTGTAAATTTTTGTTCTACCTGAGGAGACGGAAGAGTACAAGTTGATGACATGTGCACGAATAGCATTTAGAAAAACGCACAACAACGATCGTTGCATTGGAGCGATCACAAGAGCGGCTTTTCTTGAACGCAGCATGCACCATTTGCTCGCCAGATCGCAAGCAAAATATATTCATGTGGCATGAGTTTCCAAGAAAAATAAATTGAAAAATTAGAGCTGAACTTATTTTAAATTATTTTTCAATAAAGAATACAAAAATGTAAAACAAAAAGATAAGAGTTGGGACGAGATTGCTCAAGAAATGGTTTTTGTCTGTTTTTAGCTTATGAAAAGTCGTATGAATTTTTTTTTTGTTTCCCGACTGAGATTGATTTCGTGATTCTGCTTCTTCTTCTGAAAAACTAAATAACGCTTTAAGCCGCAAGGCATAATGCCTCGCTGGTCATGCATGCAGTTGAGTATGAACATTCCTTGAAGTAACTCCACAGGCGCCTCTGGCGTGCGGCCGCGGAAATTGTATTGTATAAATTGACCATGTAAAGGTCACTTAAATAAGCTCTTTGACCAATAAATCTGCCCATCTACATCTTCAACAGGTTTCATGACAACCTTCAAAATTAAATAATTCTCAAACTAAAGCCAACTTCAGTTGACTGGAAAGAAGTTTTTGCGCTGCACGGGCTGCACAAAAAAAATACCCACATATGCGTGGCCATTTTGACTGATGTGTTGCCGAAAAAACGCGTGTAGTTCGGGTATCACGTCCATAATTCTTTCATTTGTTTGTTAAATAATTGAGAAAAAAGTAATAAATTAATATTCCAAGTACTCATCATACTTGTGAATTCATTTTCTTATCAAATAAAAGTCACCAAGCTAAAGTGAAATCTATATAAAAAAAGAAGAAAAATGGCACAGGACAGCAGTAACAGCGACATGCCTGCAAAGTTCTCAACATTAAACGTAAATGCTGTGGAATTTGTGCCGAGCTTCAGCTTTGGCGGACCACCACCAGCACCAGCTGCAACTGTTCCTCCTCCAATCGTTGCACCTATAACTGGCACCACAAACAGCACCAACAACACTCCCACAGAACCACTTCATCTTCAACCGGAATCAATGGACACTTCGCCCGACAACCAGCCTCAATCATCATCGTCTCCTCCGGCTGCTACAACTCCAACAATACCTCAACCGCAGTTATCGCCTACATCTACGGCGCCCATCATCCCAGAAATTTTTGAGAAACTTCCCGAAATTAATGGTTTGTATTTGCAAAAAAAAATTGCAACTTTTTGTCATGATTTCGTAACAATTTTGGTTCTACAAAAAAAAATGCATTTTCCAGTCCCATGAGCAAAAGACGATAAAAAAAAAATTAGAATCGCATTTCACAAAGAAAAATCTACACCTAGCCGGTCTAAAATTTTTTTTTTAATTTTCTGTCCCAAAAATTGATAACGAGAGAGAAAAAAGTTTTAAATTTTCTTTGACTCGAAAATGTTTATAAAAATTTTGACAACTACCGATTCGAGAGAGGCAGAGGAGTTTTTTTTTCTTCATTTGGTATTAACCATATTTAAACATAACCTAAAAATCTTTCGCCTTCTTTCGTTCTCCTCGTTGACACGTCGTCGGTCGTCTTGGGGTTTTTCTATTCCTCCATCTAATTTTTTTTTTTTAGTTTTGTGGTTATTTTTCAAAATTTAATTTGCAAAGAAGTTAATAATTGTGTAAAAGTTTGGAAGTTCTTTTTTTTTTAAATTTAATTTGCTGTGATTTTTAAAAAGAAATTCTTATTTTGTGTTGGACACGTTGTGTATTTTGTTCGTTTTTTTGGTGGAAAACTTTCCCGCTTGTGGCCAACATAAACTGCTTTTAGCCAGTTATCTATTATCATTTGGGAACGTTCATCAGGAGACCTCCAACTTCTTTGCTTTCACTTCAATAACAATGGGTATAATATTTATTTAAGTTTTATAATTTTTAATTTCTGTGTACCTAATCAGTATTTTATGTTGAAAGTTTCAATTTTTTGGATAAAAGAATGAATCATCATAGAAGTGGCAAATATCAACCTCACCTAGTTTATCAAGTGATCTCTTGTGAAACTAGTATTTGCATACCTAGGTATATTTATGTTATGTTGTTCTATTCCTTGAAAAATGTTCGATGATAAATTTGTAATAGGTAGGTAATGTATATGAAGGAGGTTTATCTAGTTTTCTAAAGGAGGTTAGATTAATATCAGGTTTCTCTTGGTCTTTTGTTTTATATGAAAAATTAAATTTATTGAAGTGTTCTACAAAAGACGTGTCCTCTCATTGATTAAATGTCCAGTCAGCAATATTTTTATTTAATTAAACTGAACTTAAAGCTGATAAGTAATACACTATTTTCTAGAGAATTTTCACTTTATTATCAATGAAGGAATATGGACAGTAAAACAGTTGTTGCAAATAGTTCTTTTCTGTTCACTTGAGTATTTTATGCTATTTAAGCTCTTTTAGATGTTTTATGCAATAATTCTTGATAAGGTTACATTTATTTTCATAAGGGATATGTACCTATTAACATTGCTGTTTGGGACCCAATGGAGACAAAAAACAGTTTTTGTACCATGATCATCCCATCTTTGGTATATCGCTAGCGCATTGAATTAACCAGTTTAGAATTTGTGACGATTGAGTAATTATTGTCATTTTTGTCCGAATGACTGTCCATTTCCGACGACGTTAGCTATCTTAAATGGGACCACAGCTCTCCCACTTCACCGTTTCACTTAGTGGGTTTCTTGAAGAGTTCCTGCTTAACAGAAAACGTGTGGAAGTCTCCCGGTTTTGGATCTTTTTATATATGAGAAGTGAGGGCATCTGAATCACTCCTTAGCGATTGTTTCGGAACATCGTATGATAAAGCGGAGATTTTAAGGTCTCCTTAGAACATGAAAGTACCAGCTGAGTTGATCTTCCTCTATTTTGTTCACAATGGTATTTTTGATGTGAAGGCTTCCTTAAATGTTTTCACTTCTAAACTGATCAAATTTTATAAAGTATCTTGTCTAAGCTGTAATCTGTTTATGCGTTTTGTACATTGTCCAGCATTACAGTGTAGAGCTTTCCTTTCAGTTTAAGCAATTGTTGCTCAACAAGCAAGTTTCGCCCGTCAAGTTGGTTGAAGTCCTCTTCCATTTCTATAACCCTGTTTTTCTACACTGTAAAGTTACACTGTCCCACAAAGACTTTCCGGGGCGCAGCATTGGTGTCCATTCGGTCTTTTTGATCCAGTCACCAGTCGTTGGATTTTAACTTTTTTGTCACAAGGTCTGTGTCTCTGTACAGTCCGTACAAAGACTCGAACCATCTACCTTATAACTTTTTGTCCTAAATGTCGCAGTTGGGTGTTCTTTCTTGTTTATTTTCTTTTGATATACCGTCAGACCCATCTTGGCTTTCTTTTTAATACTCAAGCTTTGTTTGTCCCATTATATCAATAGTCATCCGCAGGCTGCAAATCTATGAAAAGGTGGGGTGGGTGTCGATTTGAAGTTATTGGGTTGTTTCTAAGATCTGCTGTAGTTCGAATATTTGGGCGATGTAGTATACATCGGACTTCTTCAGCTTTGTTTAGTCCGGTCAATCGCATCGCACTTTTAAGAGTGGTGATATAGGCCCACATTATGATTAGCGAATTGAACTACTAAGCGAATTCGACAGTATTATTCTAAAGTGTTGCCAAACGTTATAGAATTGAAAGCACAGATGTTGAACGTAAAACCGTAGGCATATTTTTTTCATTAAGTAGTAAAATTATTGTTATTCGTGATTCTGTTGTGAATATTTAATAAAATGATAAGCAATATCGACTTATTTTTCAATAAAAATTATGGAGAAAGAAATAGGATTCTTTTTGGTTTTGTTTTGATGTTCCAAACGCTCATATTCCTTTAGCTATCTATATTTATTTCCACCAGTTCCACAAGTTTCCGAAATTGATTTGTGTTCCTTCAATATAAATTGTATTTTTTTTATTATTTTTTACAATACCACACAATTTATTTGCATCTATGTACCTACACCTTTTTCGTGGTGTGCACACTCATTGTCCAGCTGTGTGCAATATTTTTTTTTTTTTTTTTTAATTGCAAATCTTAGCGAATCAATTGTTTGAGAATTGCAAGCAAATTTTAAAAAGGAAAGAAAGTAGGTATAAAAGAAGTGAAACGAAGAAAGAACAAAGCAAATAACCTGTTTCAGAAAAGCAACAGTTAAAAGGAAAAGCAAAGAAAGAAACAGAAAAATAATAGAAAACAAACCAACAAATATTTTATAATCAGAAATCCATAGGAAAGAAACATTTTTGCATCTTTCGGATCTTCTGGCGAAAATTCTTCAGTACACAATTTTTGTCTCACTAATTTGTTTTATATCGTTAATTTTCCAAATAAAAATTAGAAAGTGGTTAAAAAATGTTTAAAAGTGAGTTAATTTTTCGTTCATCGGAGATGAAACCTGTCTCTTTTTAAAGTGCCCTCAGACTTGGCTTAAAATACTCTACGAGGTGGAGCGTCGATGTGTATTCGCTTTACATGTCCCAGCCATCTTAAAAGTTAGAGCGTAACTTCTCATAAAATTTGTTGTTGTATCTCCTTGGTCAAAACGTACACAAACCGAATATCTACACAGACCGGGCCATAAATCCCAGTCCAGGTACACAAATTCATTAACTATTGAACACTTTTTTCTATCAATGGTCACGTGGTGACAAAATCTGCGACGTAGTTCGACTTTTGTTGTTGGAAGCATATAAAGGGTGTTATTTTTAGAGGTATATAACTTTAAATTGCAATAAAACAACGATGGAATATTCGATTGACATGATTTTTTATTTATTCGAAAGATAATCTTGTGGCATTACATTTTAAATATGATTTCTGGTATATGACTGCCATGGCTGGCTCGGATGTAGTCCAATCTGGACGTCCAATTTTCGATGACTTTTTCCAACATTTGTGGCCGTATATCGGCAATAACACGGCGAATGTTGTCTTCCAAATGGTCAAGCGTTTGTGGCTTATCCGCATAGACCAATGACTTTACATAACCACACAGAAAATAGTCTAGCGGTGTTAAATCACAAGATCTTGGAGGCCAATTCACAGGTCCAAAACGTGAAATTAGGCGGTCACCAAACGTGTCTTTCAATAAATCGATTGTGGCACGAGCTGTGTGACATGTTGCGCCGTCTTGTTGGAACCTCAGCTCCTGGACATCATGATTGTTCAATGCAGGAATGAAAAAGTTAGTAATCATGGCTCTATACCGATCACCATTGACTGTAACGTTGTGGCCATCATCGTTTTTGAAGAAGTACGGACCAATGATTCCACCAGCGCATAAAGCACACCAAACAGTCAGTTTTTCTGGATGTAACGGTGTTTCGACATACACTTGAGGATTAGCTTCACTCCAAATGCAGCAGTTTTGTTTGTTGACGTAGCCATTCAACCAGAAGTGCGCTTCATCGCTAAACAAAATTCGCTTATGAAAATCGGGAACAACGGCCATCTCGTTTAGGGCCCATTAGACACAATTTTTAAGCGTTGTTCAAGCGTGAGTCTATTAATGATGAATTGCCAAACCAAACTGAGAATAAATCACTTGACAGCTGTTAAATCGGTCGCCGTCTTGAAAAGTAATGTCAACTTAAAGTTCTATACCTCGAAAAAAATCACCCTTTAGATACATATCTTTTCCTCTTTAACTGCAAGACCCATTTTTCTCGCTTTCGACTCGCTTTTTTATAACGTCAAAGACGTTACGAAATCGAAGATAGCATCATTTTTGTTAGCTTGTGCATTGTGTAATACTTTCTCAAGCTCAATGTTAAAACAACTACATGACATTGTATTTCCTTGTTTCAGGTCTATGGTGATATTGAAGATTTCAGTAAAATATGATAATATTGACTATTAAGCGAGCATTCTCTGATGTCATTCTAGTAAATCGTAAAAATTTGGCAGGGATAGAAATTGCACGATATAGTTCCTGACTTATCATACTATCATAGGCGGTTTTGAAATCGATAAAAAGGTGGTGAGAATCGATATAAAATTTTTGGGTCTTCTCCACATTTTGCTGTTGTGTGAAAATTGGCTAGATGATGGATTTCCCGTTTTTAAAACCTAGTTGATAGTCTTATTAAATTGCTTGAGAAATTACACAGAACGCTAGCTAAGATCTTTTAGGAGATGTTTAAAAATCTAATCACTCTAGTAGTTGTTGCTAAGTAGGTGATTTCTTTTTTGGTAGATCGTTCAGTTAGTAAATACATATATACCAATGGTAGGCCTTTTCTTGCGACCCTATTTTTACAGATGAGTTTGTGTCATCAACGCTGGCAGCCTTGTTTGATTTGAGGATAGCTTTTTAAATTTCGTTTGGTCGAGTACTGCTTAAAACTCTTGATTCTGGATTAGGTGACTGATGTTGATGTAGCTGGTCGACAAAGCCTCTCCAGATATTTCACATCGAGTATTACCAGTGCGACAGACTTGTGCCTCCTGATGTAGCTCAACACTTCTCTAAAAGCTAAATGTTTCATGCCTATGTATTTGTGGATCGCCTCTGTTTACACTGTTGCATCCTTAATCCTTCCGTTATCCTTCTTTCCCTTTGTGAGCAATTTTATTGTATTTCTTCTTGCCCTTTAAACCTTTGTTTTGTTTTTTCTTTGCCCGGCTTAGAGTCGAACCAGGAAATCCTCGGGATTTCAAATGCAAGGCATATATATTATATATTTATATTGATAGCTTTTTGACATTTTTGTCGGACTACGGAACATGGTTCATATCTACAATCGTAAAGCTCACAAGTTTATGTATTCGTAGGTATAGGTTTTGGCGGTCGCTTTTGATTTTAGTATAGAAATTTTATTTTCTTCTCGCAGTTGATGTCCTTCTGAAAGCGTGTACTTCTTACCGTGCTCTATTGACTATTATTAAGATTTCTTCGCATTTATTTATCTGTTACTTATTTGGACTGAAATCATCTAAATCCCAAACATATCCTTAATCTGAAAATCGTTTGTAATTTAATTACTAATAAAGCTTTAATTTAATATAATATATTTAATTATGCTAAAATTATTTTTGATTTTAATTTCTTTAGCAGAGAACGACCCAATCGACAGCTGGGATGTCGAAGAGGATCCCATTATTACTCCAGATGAGGAAGAAGGTGATGAAATCGAAGATGGTGAAGCTGAGGCAGAAGCAACACCAAAAATTTCCAAAAAGAAAGTACCAAAAATCGAGGAATCTAAGAGCAAAAAAGAACACGTTAATGTTGTATTCATCGGTCATGTTGGTAAGTCTCTAAAAATTGTTTTAAAATTCGAAATCAGCTTAATTAAAATATGTTTTAGATGCTGGTAAATCAACGATCGGTGGTCAAATTATGTCACTTACTGGAATGGTAGATAAAAGAACTTTAGAAAAATACGAACGTGAAGCTCGTGAAAAGTCACGTGAAAGTTGGTACTTATCTTGGGCCTTGGATACAAACCAAGAAGAACGTGACAAGGGCAAAACTGTGGAAGTAGGTCGAGCCTTTTTTGAGACTGAACGCAAGCATTTCACAATTCTTGATGCCCCAGGTCACAAAAGTTTCGTACCCAACATGATTGGTGGTGCTGCGCAAGCAGATTTAGCCGTACTTGTGATCTCAGCAAGAAAAGGAGAATTCGAAACAGGATTCGATCGAGGAGGGCAGACACGAGAGCATGCGATGTTAGCAAAGACTGCCGGAGTTAAGCATCTAGTGGTATTGGTAAACAAAATGGATGATCCCACAGTTAGTTGGGATGAAAATCGATACAACGAATGCAGAGATAAAATTCTACCATACCTTAAGAAATTGGGCTTTAATGCAGGCAAAGATTTGACTTTCATGCCTTGTTCAGGTCTTAATGGATCAGGACTTCGTGATTCGGTGCCTGAGAGTTTGTGCTGCTGGTATAAGGGACTTCCATTTATTCCATTTATTGACCAGTTGCCTTCGTTGAATCGTAAATTAGATGGACCATTCATAATGCCCATTGTCGATAAATACAAGGATATGGGTACGGTTGTTATGGGAAAAGTTGAATCGGGCTGCGCAAAGAAGGGACAAAATTTATTAGTTATGCCCAATAGAGTAAGCAATTGTTGAAAAATTTTAAAGTTATCTGTTATAACAAGGTTTTTTTGTTGTTTATTATAGACGCAAGTGTCAGTGGACCAAGTGTGGACAGATGATGATGAAGTGACTGCTGTAGGCCCTGGCGAAAATGTCAAAATTAAACTGAAGGTAGTTTTTTTTAGAGTTAAACAACAACATAAAGCATATGTTCTAACTTGTTTCATTTTATATTAATAGGGAATTGAGGAAGAAGATGTCTCACCTGGATTTGTCTTATGTGATTTCCATAATCCAATCAAAACCGGAAAAATTTTTGATGCCCAAGTTGTGATTCTAGAACACAAATCAATTATTTGCGCGGGTTATTCAGCTGTTATGCATATTCATTGTGCGGCAGAAGAAGTTACGGTCAAGGTAAGTTAAATTTATAACTGCATTATTCTAAAATAAAAATAAATCAACAGTGAAACCGAAAACTGATGTAACTTGTGATAGCCAAGTCAGAGTCACTAGTAAATGTGATTCGAATTTTCACAACTCGGTAGTGTTCTTATGACATTGCACAACAACAAATTGAAGCAGTATTATAAGTAAATAAAGCGTGTAATATTATGGTAATTTAAAATATTAGATACCAATAAATAGCTTACAGGCAGATTGGGTATACAATTTTAACACAGTTTCTCTAAAAAGGTTTCTTTACCCTTTCGCATACGTTATTCACCTACCAGGTATGTGGGTGTCACTTCTAATTTGGCTCTTAATTTACAGGCTGGAAGTCGGTGACGATTACTTCTACACGATAAAGTTATCTTAATAGTTGAACACCATGTAGTTTTAGTAACTCATCTTATTGGATGATTTAAACTTATGCCTATCAATTATCACGTCTGATGAAGGCTGTAGTGTGATGTTTACTTGCGAAATAAGGCAAATGTTGGCTTTGAATATCGAATCGAAGTTTTATTCAAACTAAACTGCTTTTTCCTCTTTTCCGACGATGTTATGATCTCGAATGGGACAACAACTTTCTCACTTCACCACTTCAGTACAGATCTGCTTGTGGAATTTGTCGGGCTGACCTAAAAAAACTTCGGCAGGCTTCCCGGTTATGGATTGTTACACGTCTCAGTCCAACTGGATGCTGGTGTCGTTGCATTTGTTTTTTCCAGGAGTTCTTAATCCAGCTTTTCTTTCGCGATTGTATCATTGACCAGTGCGAATTTCCAAAAACTCGGTCAGACTGCGAGGTGCTGTTTGATATATCTGCGAATGAATCGTTTCTTTGCACAACCCCAAAGTTGGATGCCATACGTCCGAACAGGTTTTATTACCTGCTTATACATGTAACATGAATTTACTATTAATAAAAAGTGAAACATTTTAATCTTTTTGTTAGTAAAATTAATATGCCTTGATTTTGTTTCATTTAATCTGATACGCCCAGTCTCTCACTGCATATTGCAGTTTCTCTGTTGCCTTCACAACGCATTTATCAGACACTAATATCGCAGTATCATCTGCAAAAGTGGCCATGATCGCATTGTTGTCCAGTGGAATATCCCTTGTATATAACAAATACAGGGTTGGTCCTAAGACACTTTCTTGTGGTACACCGGCTTGGATTTTCTTAAATTCCGAATACTTTTGTTCGAGTCTCTATACTCTTGTATAGAGTCGGTCGGTAATATATGATTTGAGTATTTCATAGTACTGCCTGAGAAGGTCCCTGTGCAGTTTGTACTCAAGTCCCAAATGCCAAACCTTGTCAAAGGCTTGAGCAACATCTAGAAATAGAGCGGAACATACTTGTTTTTCTTCAAGTGCTTTTTCAAAAACATCCGTAATTTGATGTACTTGGTCTGTAGTGGAATATTTATTTCTAAATCCAAACTGATGATTTGGTATTAGTCTTCGCTCTTCTATTATTTTGCTAAGCCCATTTAAGAGCTGTTTTTCGAAACTTTTGCCATAATTGGTATAAGCGATATTGGTCTGTAAGATGTTACTTCCGTTGGAGCGTAGCCTTAACAAAAACATGTAGCATTGTTTTAAGACCTAGAAATGCAACCCACGGGCAATATTTATTCCATTTTTCTTTTTTCAAATACATCGGCTTGTTCATTTCTATTGCTTTGTTTCAGTTTAAGTATTTTTTTTTATCGTTTATTTGCTTTTATACACAAACTTGTAAGCTGCTTGAGTTTCGGTTCGCGGTGATTTCTGCATTTGATGTAACTTTAGAAACAAAATTGTTTAGAGACTTTAAATACAAATCATGTGCTTTGTTGAAAGTAATCCAAAAAGTTCGCATACATTTTAACTAGCGACAAAAACCATAACAATCTGTTTTCGCTTAAACAATAATTCTGACTGATTGACCACATTTTTTCAATCAAATCAATACAATATAATATCACTATATAAAACTCGTGTTTAACGAAAAAAAATATCATATCTTTTCAGGCCCTCATTTGCTTGGTAGACAAAAAGACCGGCGATAAATCAAAAACACGTCCAAGGTTTGTTAAGCAAGATCAGGTTGCAATAATGAGAATTGAATGTTCTGGAATGATATGCCTTGAACAATTCAAACTTTTCCCGCAAATGGGAAGATTCACTCTTAGGGATGAAAGTAAGTTATTTTAAAATGTAATTACTTTGGAAATTTACTAAAATTTAACGAAATTTCTTTTTTTAGACAAAACTATAGCCATCGGCAAGGTGTTGAAAGTGATCGAATAAATTCGCATACATTTTTACTATGCGACAAAAAACCATAACAATGTTTTTCTTTTTCGATTCGTTATCCTAAATATATTTCGCGCAGATGAATGTAATAAAAAAAAAAACAACAAATCGAAACTACTTACTACTTTGTATTTAAAAGAACAAACAAATAAATTTTAATCACACACGTACACTCCCGACAAAACACGCGTACACACATTTTTTATGACACTGAAATTAATTATTAAAAAATAGAAAACAAAATAAGAAAAGAATAAGCAAAACGAGAAAAGTTAGTTTTTATTAAAATTAAAATTATATATTATTACATATTATTACTAATATTATTGTCGAAACTAAATTGAACAATAATGTGTGGAGAATGATGGCATCTTTTTAAATATTATTTTTTGTCCTGCTTAACATTTTTTGTTTAGAAACTGGAATGTTGTTATAATAGGTATATATATAATATGAAAAATATATCCGAAAGTATTGCAGGATAATAGTGTTATTTTTTCTTTTAATGAGTTCCATTTTTAATTTGCACACACGTTCCATTCATCTACTTAATTAGTCATTTTTTTATTTTATTTTTATTTTTAAAAATAATTAATAATTATTGTGGTGATGGTCCTTTTCAACAGTGTTAAAGTTATGTCGGCTTTATCTTTGTTAGTTTGATAAAAAGCAATTTTAAATGAATATGTTCTAAATTATATTAAAGTATATATATTTTAAATACCGAATCAATAAAAGCAATAACATACACAGCCGTCATCGATATTTTGTTTCCAACTTTTGAGTTTTGAATTTTGTAAAGAATAAGCAAACATTCTTCACAAGCTTTTTTTTCACAGTGAAATTTAATTTCACATAGTGAATATATTTTATTGAAGTTTTAAATCATGTTATATTGTTTAAGAACATCTTTCTTAAACACAATTTTACATTAAAATAAATTATTAAATACGTATTTGTTCTTATATGCGTGAGTAAATAAATTTTGTTTGTACTTACACATATAATTATAAAAATGTTTATATACAAAACACTATTTAACAAGACCTATGCAAGTAAATTGAAGAATAAAAAAATACTAATAAGGCAGTGTATAACAGCTAAAAAAATATAAGAAAACAAAGATTTTATCAAATTGCTTAAAACGTTATGGCTTGATTGTAATAAGAAATCAACAAACTTAAAAGATTGTTTTATGAGAATACATGCAAAAAATAAATAATTATAATTGAACAAACAAAACGAAAAAAAGAAAAAAAATATTTATACACATAAATACGCTGAAGAATTTTTTTATTAAACTAAAAAATATAAAGAAAAATATTTAAAACTGAAAACTAATACTTGTGGTCGTGTATGAGATTTTAAAAGATCTTAACGGATGTTTTTTTTATGAAAAATTGTATAACACATAAATAACTATTTGTTTCCAATCATTTTAAAATACAAAACAAAAAACCATTCTGTACATTTTTATTAAAAATATTTTTGGCTTTATATCTGTAATAGACCTTTTAGCATCTCATACAGGCTTTGTTTCATTTGATTTTTATATTTAGTTGAAGTTTGTGTTAGTTGGTTATTGCATAACGACAAATAAATTTAGTTGGATGAAAATTTTGTTTGTGTTTAAAAAGTTTAAAGAAATGTTAAAAACACCAATTTGATCTTTTGTGGTATTGTTTTTCATACAAATTGGTTACACTTATGTTCTTCAACTGCCTATTTATTATTCAGGGCAATGAAGAGGCAGACTCTGTAAAAGAAGGGCAAATATACCAGAACATTCAGACCAGAACTCTATTGAGGCTTCGGTTGAAACGTGATAGGAAACATAATCAGAGAATTATCAATATTGGTGATCGAAACATTATGGTAAAACTAATATTTGAGAATTTTCTAGAGCATGTGAATGTTGATAAAGAATTTATTATCGCAGGTGATTTCAATATTGATTTGTTAAGTGATGGAACATATAAAAGTAGAATACAGTCTATGTGTTTCGACTAAATATACGTGTATCACCATTATGACCTGACACATTCTAAGGGAGTATTTACCAAGATAATTCCTGGTACCTTATACTTATAAGGTGGCGTTACAGTCCGGGGTGGACCAGGGCCTCATACAACAAGCTTCTTCCAGCCGGTTCGGTTTCTAGATAACTGATGTTTCTAGTTTCACAAACTAAGTTGGTTGAGGTCCTGTTCCAGTTGATCACCACGGCAGAGTCCTCTTAAGAAATCTCCTCCCACAAACAAAAGGCATTTCTTTTTATTTCATGACAGTACCACCTAAGTTGGGTTCTGCTGCATTAAGCTGGCTATTGTATTTTTGACGTAAGGGATCTTCTAACTTCAAATCAGCTCTACTTCAAACTCTATTCAGGCATTTTCCCGACTCGAACGCTAGGCTACAAAACTATGAACAATTGTGTTCATGAATTTCGAAAGGAATCAGAAAAAAGCATTGGCTCATTCAACCTCACCCTCATTTTCGAAAAAAGCTGTTAAACACATATGTGTATTTTTTAAAAATTCCTTTTTATAACATAAAAAGTAACCATAATTTCCCTCTCATTTTGCATTTTCTTTAAAAAAAAGAAGATAATATGAAAAAAAGTGCAAAAGCCGAAGTTATTGTATAACGTATCCAGTCCCATTTTCGCTGCCTCTGATCCAATGTTATGTGGTAAAAGCACCAGCCACACTTTTGATTATTCGTATCAGTGGTGTTCACTTGAGGTTGACGAAATTACAAAGAAAAGTTTTGCCAGATAAAAATAAAAGTTAAACTTTTTTTTAATCAAAAACTTAATATCTAACAAAATATCGAAATTTAATTTCATGTAAAAACAAAATTAACATATAACACCAGTTTCATTGAAACTACTACCGCGACATCAATGGCGTAACCTGCCTATTTTTCTTTTTAAGTTCTGCTAACCGCTGAGTTTCTTTCTCACCATACAAATCCAGATTTTTACCATAATACCAAACAAGAATATCAAATAAAATTGCAAAGATTGTAAAGGCTGAAATAATACGAAGTTAAATAAGTTGTTTATAAAATTGAAAACTATAATAAAGTGTTAACTTACAGGCTGATGTCATGTTGACCATGTAACGAAATCTTTCTTGATCGTACAGCTGACAATTACCATTTTGTCCACATTGCATTGTCCACACCAAGCATGTGGAATCAATAATGCGACCAAAGATAATGGGTCCTGGAATTAGTGCTAGAAGACTGATCATCATCAGTCCCAAGCCTTGAGCAAATGACTTATCTTCAGCTGAAACGGCTCGGTAGTTTACTAAAATGTTGCCAATACGCCCCGATGACGCAAACCAGTTTATAGTCATGGCAGCAATAGAAAAGGTCCAAAATGCTGTTTCGCAACCTTTGAGACATGCTCCCGGTGTCATAACATTGGCGAAAAAGGAAGACGTCTGGCTGTGAAAAGTTTTAAAATTTAACATTATCTTAATTTAGTTTGTATTGTTTTTTTTTATATTTACCTAGGTTCTGTAGTCAGGAGTTGAGTTGGTTGCAATAAAGTTGTAACTGATTGGTTGTTCATCCAGTTCAAAGGATCCTCCAAGCCCAAGCAAGTGCAGTTTGAATAGATCTAATGATATTTGGTCATTTTACGGCAACGTTTATATAAATATTTTAATTTTGTTTTAAATTACGACTATTGATATATGTAATTCCATTAGATTACCTTATTTCCTGCATCCCAATTATAACATCCAGCATGACAAGGAGAGAAATATGTCGTGTCACTTTCTACATGACAAATTGGACTGTATGGAACATGAGCACAAGAGCAATTCATATTGCAATTTGTTGTAAGATCTAATCTAATATGAAATAATATTTGATCATACATAATATCAGGTAATGATGTTTTACTTACTTTCCGTCAACCATCAATGAAGCTGTATCGCCACAGTATATAAACAAATATGACAATTGTTGAACAATAGAAAGGAATCCAATAATAACATTCCACATAAGAAGCTTACTGGGAGCTGGTTTAAGTTTTGAAATAACTAATCCAGACACTAGTAATCCAAGCACGATACCGGTTAAAGAGAAGGGTCCAACGATAATGGTTGCATTTTGTGCGCTCCTATGAAATTGAACTTCCATGTATTTGCTCAAAAATGTCATATAACCGGAAGCACCCAAAAGATAAAATACTCCCGCAATAATGTTGAATATAAGTAGCTTATTTCGAAGCAGACGCATCAAAGCCTTTGGAAAATCTTTGGGATAATAAAGAAATAAAACAATCAATTTAGAAACAAATCGAAACCAATACTTGCCCTCCTTGCCCTATTCAGCAAGCAGAAAACTACACCACCAAAAAGTAAGTACGATCAATGAATGTTTACGGTCATATGATTATAATTTATTGCTGCTATAATAACTTAAAGGCAGTTAAGGCATTCGTGAAAAAAAGTCAAATAAGAAGCCAAACTTGACATTATGCGATGATAGGAAAAAAAGTGTCGGGCAGGCCAGTTCTGTCTGTATGTCTGTTACTTTTTTCGTTTAGAGATTAAACGGCTGAGCCGATTTGAAACTTGGTAAATGTTGTATTAGTAAAAAGAGAAAATTAAAGTTCGATAAGAGTTAGACGATAAAATCCAAACGGTACTGGTTATAAAAAGTTTTTTTTTTCAATTTCGACCTAATTCTATTGTGGAATTCGCCTTAGTAGCAACTCAATCGATCTTTACCATTTTTACTACCATTTTTACTTGCTCAATACAATAGGGTAAGTATTGGTTTCGTGTAAAAAAAAATTTCGAGGTTTTAATCAAACCTGACATTATGATGATAGAGAAGCCTAAAAAAGTAGGTTTCGTCATGCCGTCCGTCGGTCTGTCTGTACGGATGTGCGTGTGTATGTATGTGCGTATGTGCGTATGGGCGCGTGTGCGTATGTGCGGTTGTCTGTTCACCGAGCTACAGCTTAAATGGTTTGACGGATTTTCGTCAAACTTCGTGTCAAGCACTTGATTCCCTAGAGGAAGAATAACGCTTTTAGTTTTTCCAAATTTACTCAAAAACGGCTCTAACGCTTTTGATAAAACTTTGTGAATGTTATATTTGAACTGTTGTTGAAATAACTGCATTTCAGGTTTTTGGCTAAAAATTCATATAACCGTGTTAACTGTTTTTACAAAATTTGGCCATAAATTAATGACGGCTTACCCGGTTTTATTTAAATTTGGTGTGGCACTTAAATTAGACAATTGACATAAGATGGCATTATAAGTTTTTGGCTAAACAATGGTGTTATGATAGCTACCATACAACTTGATCTCTCGTTTAGGCCATTTTTCGATATTTTTTGCCTTTTTACATAGTTAAATATATTGAATTTTTCGTAATCCCATAGTTTGCTACAAGAGCAAGTTCGTGCATTTTATTTAATTGTAAAATTATGACTTTCCATTTTTCAATTAACTTGGTTTTGGTCTTATGCATTCAATAACCCGACTTCAAGAGTTTGTTTCTTAAAGGAAATTTAATAATTCTCTATAACTTCCTCTAAGAAATCTTTTTTGTCAAATTAAGAGTTTAAACGATATGACGGAATGTTTGATGAAAACTATGAGGGAAAACACTTATTTTTGTAATTTTTCGCCTTTGCGATGTGAAACGGCTGGAGGATGGGAAAAACCTGATTACAACAAAAAAATGTTGAAAATTTAATGGGCTTTAATTTAGTCTCAGAATTTTTTTCAGTACCACGGATCATTTCCGTGGTATAAGACGAACACCCCAAAAAGGTGAACTATATACTCCTCCCCCATCCGCCTCACCACCCAGACGTCAGTACTTTTAGTATGTTAATATTAGTCAAACAGCCTGAACAATATTCCGAAGGGAAGAAATGATTTAGGTCCCTGCTCACTCTACAGCCCCTTTTAAGCTATATTTATTGACTTGACTAGTGGACTAGCAGGCCCAGTGTTTGTGTACCTATATTCTAAATTAAGTTTTTTCTTAAGAGGAATTTGTATGTATAATGTGGACGTACATACATACATATATATTAAAACAACTAAGAACAAAATGATGAAAATTTAATTCAATAACCAAATGGTAGACGATTGGCAATATTGATATGCATCCAAAGATTGTGGTATCTTAAGAATATTTTTTTTTAGTTTTCAATGAAAAAAGCACTTGAAAAATATTCGTAACACACAAACATACAAGCGATAACATTTTTTAATTGCTCACCTTTAAGTTGTGGAAAATCAGCGTTAGGTGTAGAATTTTTATCTAGGGCAGCACTTGAGGAAATCCCCCTTTCCATTGGCACGCCATCGTCAAGCGTGAGTTCTTCATTTCGTAGGACTTGTGGGATTACAGAGTTGTATTGCTGCACTTGTTGTTGTTTTTTTGGCAACTGTTTGGGAAATAATGCAATTAAGCCGGAAAACATGAACATAATTGTTCCTAATATTATCCAGCCAAACCACCATGCACCCAACCATCTGGGATCTTTTTTGTCAATAAGAGGCGTCTTGGTTGTGTCAATAAATAAGTTTAGTGATATGTATCCTTAAAAAGATCAGTTTTGTTAAAAAATGTTATAATAAAGGTACCATTTACCCAACGCGAATCCAAATATTGGTCCAATCATTCGAAGCGACATAGCTACAGCAAGCATCCATGGAGTATTGGTCTTCTTAGTGTTATCATCCAGATATGTCTGCCCCAATGAATAATACAGGGTGTTACCAATGCCCAGAACAAATTGCGATAAAAATATCAGCACCAGTGGAACAATCGAGAAAAACTGATCACATTCTTTGTCATTTTGATTGGTCCCGCACAGTTGCTGAGAATCCTTGATGTTTGACTTCTAAAAATACGAAAAAGACGAAAATTCCACTTAAGTTTAATTCAAATGATGATGCAATATTGATCACCTACAACTAATACGAAACTTGTAGAATTACTCAGATCCAAGCTATCTAGATATTCTTGAGTCAAATGATATGCGTCTTCTCCACCACCATATATAAAGTGGGGCAACGCGACGATAAAACATGATATACCGCAGAAGACCATTCCCCAAGCTATCCAGCAAGGTCGGTTCCTTTGTCCACCAAAATACGATAAGATCAAAGATAGCATTATCTGAGATATTTCATTACCACTGAGAATTATTCCTGAACAAATAATAATTATTATTGTGCTTGCATGACCGCAGCTAATAAATATTGAACTCACCTGTTGTCTGACTGGGTATTTTAAAGCGTCGCTCGATTGTTGTCAGCGTAACAACAAAGTACATATAGGACATAGCTTGAATTGTTCCCAAGAGACTGTATACTGCCATAAACCATTTGGCATTTGCATACCTTTGCATCCATGCTGGATGACAGGATGACAAACCGCAAAGGTTGTCTTGTTTCAGTCTCAACGTAGAGGGCATTTTTTGATAAAATAAAAATTATGATTAGAAATTCGAATATGCGATCCGAGCTAGGTCCTTTATTACGTTTGGTTGCGGTTCTTCTACCGTGTTTTAAAAATTAAGAGTGTCCACTGCGAGCGTATTGATTAACTGATTTAGTTTTGCTTAAAAGAACTGGTGGATAGCGAACTGGTGGATAGCGTTTGTTGAATAAAATGGTTTATTTGATAAGTGACTTCGATAACGATACGATTTTGTAGAGATATTGATAAGATTCAACTGTATGTGGAAATTCAACTTCGATTTAAATATTTCTATAAGTTTTTTTCAAAAATATTGATGGATATTCTGTTGCATTATTGAACCCAAATTTTGTCTCTGCCGACTGGACTATTTTTACTTTTTACTTCCTCTGTAGGTACTAAGGCCAATCTTGGATTCGTGCAAAAAAAAAGTTTTGAGATAACAATCAATCCGGCAATTCTGTCTGTCTGTAATTCTGTATAGGCACCTTCAGCCCAAATGGGTGGACCGATTTACTTCGAATTTGGTTAAGGTTCTTAGGGTAATACGCCCAGAGCTTTTTACTTACGATTATAGGTACTATAAGGCAAGTTATGAATTCGGCGTGCATAAAAAAAGCGAAGTCGAAAAAGTGTGTCTCTTAATTCTGTGTGTATGTATGTCTGTCAGTCTGTCTGTCTGTCATTCGCACCTGCAGCCTAAACTGTTGAACCGATATCCTTTAAACTCGATATATAGGATTTTTAGGGTGACAGTCAGGGGTTTTTTTTTTTGAATTTTTATTCTAGGCCTAAAACTAACGGTATATATAACGGTTATGAAAAAACTCGTTTTTCTCGAAAACGGCTCTTACGATTTTGATCTTAGAAATAGTTTTAACGCATATAACGGGTTTTTTTAAATTTAGACTTTCTCGTTAACGACTGAGTGAATTTTTACAAAATTTTATTTCTAAGAAGACCTAGATAGCCAAACAATAATGGCAAACTTAATTTTATAATGACGTTTCTTAAAAAAAATTTGATTAATTAAACAATTTTTTTTTGAAAATTGAATATTTTGAAAACCAATTCATGAATCTTTTTTGAATTTATTTTTCGGATGAAAATTATTAATTAGCTAAAATTGGCATCCTACAAAATTTTCAAAAAAATATTTTAAAAAAGTTCGAAAACTGGACCTAGGATTTGAAAAACAAAAAAAAAATTAAATATATTGTAATATTTATTAATTACTGGCATACCACGAATTTCTCGGAAAACTCTCGTTTTTTATAAAGTGATTTTCAAAGTTATTTGTTTTTATTATTTTTTTTTTAATTATTTCTTATTCAATTATTTTTATTTTATATGAAATAATTTAAGAAATTATTTCATATAAAATAATTTCGTGGCAGGTTCTCTTAAGCTCTTGGTAATTTGACACAATAGCAAGTTTATGCGACGCGTCTTTTATTTTGTAGGTCACTGTAAGTCTAAAAATAACGTTACCTGCCATATAACGGTTATAGAAAATTTTATTTTTCTCGAAAACGGCTCTAACGATTTCAACCAAATTTCACATGTGTAATAAAGTATAGAAGACCTATCAAATTTTTAAAACAAAACTTTGAAGAAAATTCGTTTAACGGTACCGGCCACAAAAGTATTTTAAAATTTCGACTATCATGATAACGGCTGAACCGATTTAAATGAAATTAAATACTGAAATTGTTTTAGCTATTTTAAATAACATGGTATAAATTTTTTTTCAAAAATGTTTTTATTAAGTTTTAAATTATTTTTGAAAAACTGTTTTTGTGAATTTAATATTTCAAAAACCCGTTGAAGGATTTTTATGAAATTTAGTTTTAATGTATAATAAATTAATTTGAAAAACCTGTGTACTCAATTTTTTTTAGAAAAAAATGTTCGAAAAACCCACAGGGAACTTGTCACAAGAGAAAGTTTGTGCGAGCCAGTCGTGCCCTTTATTTTAGTATAAAAATTAATTTTTATAAAACTTTTCCAACTTATTGTTTCGACTAGCACGATGGTTATTCACATAGTACAATTAACCTACGGTATGTTGCGAGCTTGTTGCACCAGCCACAACAAGTAAGTAATCGTGCATAATTACTTACCTACTCGTATTGGCAGACATTTTGATTTTGTGATTTGTCATTATATTGATTTAACTGTCCACCATGTTATGTCATTTTCTTTTATTTACTAATTTAGAACTGGTTTTATAGATTATAAAATCGCAAGTAAAACGTTTCTCTTATTGGTAAGAACTTAGGCGTTCAAGAGAAAATTAAAATTAAAAAACTGTTTAGCCTTTTCTTCTAAACATCATTTTAATTGAAATATCTAGTATAGAATTTTGTAACACAACATTATCACTCACACTTACCATCTTATCGAGCGCTGAAAATGAACAAAGTTACAATTATCAAGGCTAATTGCGGCCACCTTTTTAATCACATCAGTTACAATTTTTAGCAGTAAAAAATATTTTAAACCCAACTATGGGACACTATGAATATGCCCCATAATTAATATTACATAAGTGAATTATTAAAAAAAATCAAAGGAAGATATTTAAATCCGTTAAACAAATTTATCTGCACAAAATCCACTAAATTAGTAGATATTTCACTTAACAATTGTTATATTTTATATAGTATATTTACATATTTTAGTCAAATAATTATACTTCATATTAAAAAATCCGACATGTTAAATATTGGATGAACCCCTCCTCTTACGGGTCGCTACCTGATGTCAGAACTTTTAGTATGTTAACTGCTTAAACACACCCTAAACAAGTTTCTGAAGAAATGGCTCAGGTCCCTGCTCACTCTACAACCCGTCTTTTGATTATTACCTCATATGTGAATTTATTTTTTATGGCTCCATTTTTCAAATAAGTCGATTTTGGTCTTACGCATTCAACAACACAATTTTAAGAGTTAGTTTCTAAATATAAATAAATATAAATAATATAAATTAATACAAAGGAAATTCATTTTTCTATAACTTTCTTTCAGAAATGATTTTCGTCAGATTAACAGCTTAGAGTTTAGACGATATACCTAACGGAATATTTGCTGAAAATATGGGAAAACACTTATTATTTTGGTAAAATCTCTCCTTTGGGATGCGTATAACTCTGAAACGGTTGGGCTTTCGGAAAACGTGACCATAACAAAATATCCTGAAAATTTGATGGATTATTGCGTGGTATAAGTGTAAGCTACAAAAGGGAGAATTTTATACCACCATCCCTCCTCCGGCTCACCTACCAGACGTCAGGACTTTTTCTATATGGACTAGTTAAACAGCTTGAACAATATTCCGAAGGAATGTTTTAGTACCCTGCTCACGCACTCTTTGTACGTATACACCCCCTTTAAAGTTATTTATTTACTGAACTAAAATGACCCGGTCAGTCATTTGACATCAATCTGTAATATAGTGTATGTATATGCTTGCATTTGTTTGACGTAAAACCAAAACCCTTTTGATTTTGCCTGATGTCTGATTATATGTGTAGATGACTGACGTCCTCTGACTGACCGTGTAAAGACCGCTTAAAACTAAATAAATAACATATGCATGGTGCTTTACAACGCATTTAAGAACGTGACGCAGTGTTTCGGAATGGTTGTAGATGATGCACAATGCATGCAGTGCTGCATTCAGGATTTCAGTTGTATAGTGTTGCATTTAGGATTTCAGTTGTATACGTTCCAATTTGCCAATCGCAGATTTCGACTAATCGGTTGCATTACTTTGCTGGCCCTCTGAATCCGTCTAGATCTTACCCGATCAGTTTTATTCGTTTCAGGATCATTACCTAGCATAGTAATAGTATTGTCTGACGGGGTATTCGCTATGTGCAAAGAGACAGAGAAAGGCGATTTTCTTAGTTACAGTACACACAAAAATGTCAAAAAAATCACAACAAATTCTTCTGTTATTTACTAGATAGCGTTAGTTTTTATGTGTTTCTATGGAAATTTATTCACAATAAATATTATTTTTGAACACTGATAGCGCTGGCTGTTAGTGTGTCTATACTAGATGAGCATTGCTCACATAGCGAGTAAATGTCTTACATAAATGTTTCTATGTGTTTCTATCGGAATTTGTTCACAATAAATTTTGTTTTTGAACACTGATAGCGCTGGCTGTTAGTGTGTCTGTACTAGATGAGCATTGCGCACATAGCGAATAAATGGCCCCTATTGCGGTTGTCGATCGGCGATCGCAGCATCGACCATCACTGTCGATCGATCGCACAATCGGTATTGTGTAACTTGATCGACTAGTACTTGAATTATTGTGAATGAAAAAGTATCATACTTTGACGTTTGACAGAAGTGATTTTTTCAGAGTGTTTTTTGTTTGTTTTAGAGAAGAATTTCAATAAAATAGTAGGTGAGTTTATATTTCTAAGCTCTCACCTGAGCAAGAGAATCCAAAAATTTTCAGGCTCAGTTTTTTGACAGCATTAGTATAAAATTTCACTGAGAAATTGTGTTTATATTTCTGAGCATACGGAGATCTCGGAGATCTTAGAAATATAAACTGGGCTGGTATATTTTTGTAAAAAATTAGAAAAGTAAAAACAAAAATGGATACAATTGATGTATGGTTGATAGTTTCTGAATCTGAAGAGGAAAACGCAAGAATTTCGATTTTATAAACTATCAGAAGACGAAGGCAAATAAGAGATGCTTCCAATCCCTTAGAGCAGGATGATAAACTTTGGGATTCTTTTTATTTATCTTTTTTCGTAACTTTAAAAATTATTTTCGATTAATTTAACCAGCTTTTAGAGACTTGCTTTCCTTAATTAATGAAACTCACACATAAGAAATACAACATGCATATTATAATCTTTTCTGTGTACATATTGTATAATCCATGTATTATCTATTTTTTCCATGAGTTTTTGTACAAACTCCTGTAGCGATTTCTTTATTTTCATCCATGAAATTTACACTTCTAGCTGCTTTTTTGTTGAAACTTGTTTAGCCCTGAATTAAAAATTATATAAAAAAAAATATAAAATGCATTGTTTTATTAATCAGCACTTTTATTTTCATCAAAAAACACTCATTTTATCCGCAACAAACTGTTTCACAAGCGTCTAAAACCGCAACCAACACGAAAATGGCGTCGACAACAAGCGATCGCAAAATCGCCAAGTATCGATCATGATAGACACTCGCAATATCGATTTCTCAATTTATCGATCGTTGATCGCTTGTTATCGGTTATCGATCAGCAATCGAAAATCGCAATAGGGGCCAATGTCTTATATGTATAAATGTCGTGTTATAATGCTCGAAATTTTTACAAATTTCGGGTAACGTTTTCGCATGTTTCCTATACCGGTATGCTCCTGAAGCTTGATTACAGAATACGATACGAATCGTTTTTGGAGGCTAAAATGAAGTTTTGTGTTACATAATATTTTAGATTTCATCTCTTTCGTTTTGTATTTTCGTGTAAATCAGCTTTCAATTCTAAGGGTTGGAAGGATTCGCTTGGAATTCAATAATTAAACAATTCTAGGTAGGTAAAAGAGGAGATATCGAATTGAACACGACTCGTTTCGTAATCTTATCAGGGTCCTGTATTTTGTTAGATCGACATATACTACGACGTCGGTGAGTCATATTATGATTCATACTTTTGTTCATTTTCCCAAATTTGTGTTCCAAAAATTGTGTTGATGAACTCCGAAGGGAACCATCCAGAAAAAGTATTACCTCAATCCTCACCTTAATTTTCAAAATAAGCTGTTTAGTAGGTGTGTATTTTCTAAAAATTCTATTTTATAATACGAGTTTAAAATCACCCGTAAGCAAGATTCAAAATATTCAAGGTCCATGCGTCTGTCTCATAAAGCATGACTGGGATGATTAAGGTCTTGTATAACGTCTTCATTAAAAGTCAATCCCATTTTCGCTGCCTCTAACCTATTACTGGCAAATGCTCCAGCCACACTTTTGATTATTGGTAGCAGTGTTGTTGAATTGCGGTATTCGTACAAATTCTTGAAGAACGTGTGATTACGAATACGATATTTCCAGATTGTGTAACGTGTTGAAATTATAAAGAAAAATTGTGCGAAATAAAAGTATTTTTTTTTAATCAAAAACTTAACACCTAACAAAATATCGAAATGTACAAAAAAATATAAACATATAGTTTTATTGAAACTACTACCGCGACATCAATGGCGTAACCTGCCTATTTTTCTTTTTGAGTTCTGCTAACCGCTGAGCTTCTTTCTCACCATACAAATCCAGATTTTTACCATAATACCAGACAAGAATATCAAACAAAATTCCAAAGATTGTAAAGGCTAAAATAAAACAAAGTTGAATAAGTTGTTTATGAAATTGAAAATATATAACAAAGTGTTAACTTACAGACTGCAGTCAAGTTGACCATGTAACGAAACCTTTCCTGGTCATACAGCTGACAATTACCATTTTGTCCACATTGCATTGTCCACACCAAGCATGTGGAATCAATAATGCGACCAAAGATAATGGGTCCTGGAATAAGTGCTAGAAGACTGATCATCATCAGTCCCAAGCCTTGAGCAAATGACTTATCTTCAGCTGAAACGGCTCGGTAGTTTACTAAAATGTTGCCAATACGCCCCGATGACGCAAACCAGTTTATAGTCATGGCAGCAATAGAAAAGGTCCAAAATGCTGTTTCGCAACCTTTGAGACATGCTCCCGGTGTCATAACATTGGCGAAAAAGGAAGACGTCTGGCTGTGAAAAGTTTTAAAATTTTAAAATTTAACATTATCTTAATTTAGCTTGTGTTGTTTTTTTTTATATTTACCTAGGTTCTGTAGTCAGGAGTTGAGTTGGTTGCAATAAAGTTGTGACTGATTGGTTGTTCATCCAGTTCAAAGGATCCTCCAAGCCCAAGCAAGTGCAGTTTGAATAGATCTAATGTTGTACGATGTAATGATATTTGGTCATTTTACGGCAACGTTTATATAAATATTTTAATTTTATTTTAAATTACGACTATTGATATATGTAATTTCATTAGATTACCTTATTTTCTGCATCCCAATTATAACATCCAGCATGACAAGGAGAGAAATATGTCGTGTCACTTTCTACATGACAAATTGGACTGTATGGAACATGAGCACAGGAGCAATTCATATTGCAATTTGTTGTAAGATCTAATCTGATATGAGATAGTTTTTAAATAAACCATAATATATTTTAATTATGGTTTTACTTACTTTCCGTCAACCATTAATGAAGCTGTGTCACCACAATATATAAACAAATATGCTACTTGTCCACCAATTGAAAGGAATCCAATGATAACATTCCACATAAGAAGCTTACTAGGAGCTGGTTTAAGTTTTGAAATAACTAATCCAGACACTAACAATCCAAGGACCATGCCGGTTAAAGAGAATGGTCCAACGATAATGGTTGCATTTTGTGCGCTCCTATGGAATTGAACTTCCATGTATTTGCTTAAAAATGTCATATAACCGGAAGCACCCAAAATGTAAAATACTCCCGAAATAATGTTGAATATAAGTAGCTTATTACGAAGCAGACGCATCAGGGCCTTTGGAAAATCTATAGGATAATAAATAAAGAAGAAAAACAATCAACTTAGAAATAAGTAGAAATCAATACTTGTCTGTTGAACAAGCAAACATTTATTACGAAAAAGAGTACGTATACGATACAGTGTCCCTGTCCCTATCAGTGAATATTTAAGGTCGCAAGATTATAATATGTTGCAGCTATATGAAACTATAAGGCAATTTAGGTATTCGTAAACCTGAATTGCGTGAATAATATATTTATAAATAGTCTTATTGTAGGTAGGTAGATATGTAGTTATATTACTATATATTTATGTATTTGTTTTTTCTTTGTTCGCAAAGTAGTAACTACCAACTTTTTATTTTCACTTAAAAAAAAATTTAATTTGTGTATCTATTTCTGACGTTTATCAGAGTTAAATACAAATTAAACATGGGTTCGCGTTCGGTCTTATTTGAAGTTAGACACGAGTTTTTCGTTTAGACTTGGGTTTAAATTTTCTTATGAATAACTTAAAATGCCAAATCTGAATGTTTATCTACCATCTTTTAATAGGGGTGTTAGGGACACAGATTGGTTTACACTCGTCGACTTGAATTCAAACACTGACGAGCTTTTTCAATCAAAATTCAAAAAAATCTTTAATTCCCAAAGAAACTAAATAGGAATACTTAAACTCACACCGAATGGCACCACTTTTTAACAAAATAATTTGGGTCTAATCTCAAAATTGAATAAAAATTAAGCCAGAAAAAGCTGTTTTTCAAGTCTTATTTCCTAACTAAGTTAGGGTCAAAAAGATATCTTTTTTGGGCCTAAATTCCATTTTTCCTTTTTAGTTCTGTGTCCCAAAATTTAAAGTAATTTTCATAAATTCTAGCGTTTTTCTTTTTAATTTTGTGAGTTTTTACTAAAGGTAACCGAAATTTTTGCTGGTTAAAATTCCTAAGGCGTCATTTCACGTAGCCGAATTTCAGCTGTTCATATGATTATTTTCTTGTCTCAGTGTCAGTTTCAATTTCAGTTGTATTGGTAAATACAGTAAGACTGAGTCTTTTATAGTACAATAGACATTGGTAATAATAAATAAATAATATTTTATAATATTTTGAATTAAGATACAAATTATACATTTTAAGATACCATAGTTCATTTTCTCTGCTACGTAAAGTACCGACATACCTTTTCTTAAAGTAAAATATGTTAAAAACAGATGTCTCATGAGCGACCCAGTGGTGCATTTAATTTCATTTTGCATTTAAGTTTATGTGACACAGTCGTGCCCTCTATTTTTATACAAATGTATCCATATGTACCTTATCCCCTATACAAATGTATCCATATGTACCCTATCGAACACATAAGAAGAAAATTTCATTAAAACGTACGCATACGCCACAGTGTCCTAAAGAATATTTTTTTGATATTAAAAACACTGCAGAACTTTTTAAATAAAAAAAAAATATTTGTCAGCCTTACGTTTACGTTTAATTGATCAAGTAATATTGTTTTTATTTTTAGTTCAATGATTATTTTATTTTCTTAAATTTTTTGTGGGTAGTTATTATTTATTGGTACCGAACTGAATAATAGGGACGGGGTATCACATTCATAAAGTTTAAGGTTACCATTTCTTTTATATAATTAATTTAGAAGCAGATCATAGTTATTAAAGTCTAAGAAACCATTTGACATGTTTTTTACATACGATACTACGTACATACATTAAAGCAATTTATTGATTCGTCCGAAATACAGGGTGAGTCATGAGCAATGCGACAAAATGCTAGGGCGTGTAGGTTGCGTTGAGACAAGAAAAAAATCGTACGGGAGGGGGGGTCTATTCCCCTCCGTTTAGCCGGGAGGGGCAATTTTCGAAAAAACTGACTTAAAATGGGAAAAAAATTATTTAAAATCAACGGCTTCTTTCACAATGCTGTGCGATACGTTTTTGAAAAGCCAATAACTTTTTATTTCATTCTGTGTTTAAATAAATCTATTCTAAGAAATAGTTTTTGAAATATTAATTTTCAAAGTCAAAATTTTGAAAAAAAAAATTTCAAATTCATTTTTTTCAAAATTTTACGTAATTAATTGCTAATTTTAATTTCAAAATTCAATGTTGTTATTAATTTTAAGTCTAAATAAGAAAACCGGATGTAAAAATTTTATGTCGTTCTCAAGAAATTAAAAAAAAACCAAAACCACCTTTTTCTAAGAAAAACATTTATTTTTATTGTAACGAAGCAATTTAAGAAGCATAAATCTTAGTTTTTTTAGTTTTTTTTATTCCTTTTATTTTTACTATGTTTTTTATTGGAAGTACTTATAAAAAATTCTCGATATGATCTCCATTGTTTAGAAGGCATAGATTATATCTCCTTGTAATGGCTTCACATAAGTTTATGCTTGACAAATTTTCCTGCAATTTGACTCCAGCGACTTCAATTCGTTCCTTCAGTTGTTCCAATGATACTATTTCCACTTCGTAAACATAATTCTTCATAAATCCCCATGCATAGAAATCTAGGGGAGTTAAATCTGGTGACCTAGGCGGCTATTCCGTGGGGTCTCTTCTTCCGATCCAACGGTCACTAAAATGATCATCCAGCCAGTTTCTCACCTGTAAGCTGTAGTGTGCTGGAGCACCATCTTGTTGGTAGATTAAAGTATCTGCTATTACCAATGGAACGCTGTCTAATAAATCGGGTAAAAGGTCTCGTAGGAATTGCAGGTATGATTCTCCATTAATAATGGAATTCAAAAACCGGGGCCCGATCACAGTGTGTCCAACAATACCAAGCCAAACATTACAACTAAAACGGTGTTGTGATTTTTTTTTGTTTTTTTTTGTGTGGATTGGCGCTACTCCAATAATGTAAATTGTGGAAGTTAGTAACCCCATCCCTAGTAAACTGTGCTTCATCCGTCCAGAATATTCTTCTAAAATAGTTTTGTTCGGTTTCATTTCTAAGAAGTAATGTTCTACAAAATTCGGTTCTCAATAACTTGTCGTTTGAGGTGAGTTCCTGAACAGGCGTAAAGTGGTACGGGTGTAAATTTTCCGCCCGAAGTACTCGACATGCTCTAGATTGGGACACTCCAAGCATAGTGGATATCCTTCTTGTACTGACGGAGGGATTATTTCGGACTAAATCCAGAATTCTTTCATCTAAGATTCTTGACTCATCAGAAACTGGCCTTTCGCTTCTTCGATGCTCCAGCACTCCATGATCTCTTAGACGTCGGTGGATTCTTGGAAACGTGCTATGATGGGGACACCTCCTATCGGGATATCTTTCAGCGTACAGTCTTTCGGCTTCACGACTTCGACCATAAGCTAAACCGTAGCAGAAATGCATGTCCGTTAATTCTTCTCGGGTGTATGAGCTTGACATCGTTACGTGTTAATGAGTTAATATTCAAATTTGAAATAATTAATAAGCAAAACTGCAATGCCTTTTATTTATCTTGCGTTGCAATTTTCTTTTTTTTCATTAAAAAAAATGCGGTTTTATTGTCCCTATTGTCAACATAACAGGTAGAACCCATGGGCTGCGGGCAGGCCAAGGCAAAAATATTGACAGGTCAGTTTTCAGAAGTTATCAATGAAAATAATATTAATCCAGGGTTATTCCAATACTATTTAATTTTATTACGTTCTCATAAAACTCCAATTAAAAAAAAAGTAAAAAAACTAAGATTAATGCTAAATAAATAAATAAATTGCTTCGTTACAATAAAAATGTCTGTCTACCTGTCTGTCTGTCTATCTGCCTGTCTGTCTGTCTGTCTGACTGTCAGTCTGGTTGTATCAGTAACTACAGCCTAAACGGCTGAACCGATTTTATTCAAATTCGGTATGTAGGGTTTATGGACCATTTCTTACAGGTGAAATTGAAATTATTTTTTTAACTTAAAAAATAACGGTACCTGCCATATAATCGTAATGAAGAACTTTAATTTTCTTGAAAACGGCTCCAACGATTTTCTTCAAAAAAATGTAAAAAGTTTTTAACGGTCTAACTGAAAGAAACTTTCAGAAAGGTCTAGATGATTAGATCGAATTTTAGTACTAAAACTTCGCAAAAGTGTTTAGTTTTGATTTTAATAAATTTTAATTTTTTTTTTTGTAAATTTAATATTTGGAAAACGGCTTGCCCAAAAATTTTATTTTTTGAACAGTAAATGTAAATGCAAAAAAAAAAATTATAAAAATTATTAAGTAGGCATATCGATTTATTTAAAAACCGCTTCAACGATTTTGCAAATATTTTTGTTGGTAAACTTATATTTAATTAACAAAAATTTCTGCGTACTTAGATTTGGCTTGAGTCTTCTTAAAAAGAAGTTTTAGCACTTTTGTGAAAGATTCATGATTTTTTTTCATTTATTTAAAAAAAAATTATTGAATTTAGTTTTATGAAATTTAATTTTATTTTCGTGGTAACTTGACTGAAGAACAAGTTCATGCGACCGTGTCCTGCACTTTATTTTTAATTATTTCATATTAATTTAATAAAAAAAAATAAAGAAATAACTTCATATAAAGAATTCGCTTCGAAATTTAAAGTTATGTATAGATAGCAAACAAGAGCAAATTGTTTTTAACGTTTTGGAGGACTGCGAATTTCCCTTCATATTTTATGGAGGAATATTTGAAAATTCTCCGATTTCATACAAATTGGTCGATTTTTGCCAATTTTTGCGAACGCAACTTTTTATGGAACGTACACTGGAATTTTGCATCGCAGTTGCAGTGCGAATGTGCGATCAAGTTTTTGGATTTAAGCGACATTTACGATACATATGAAACTATCAGTAATGACATTTTATATGACTGATACAAAATAGAGAATGTTCAGATCACCGGAAGGATACATACAGACAACACCAATTTTTTATAAATCATTTTGCAGCATGGCATATAAGCCGTCTGCCGATTCGGACGGATAACTCGCTTAAGCATCTAACATTCTCGGGTATTTACAGTCTAAATTAAGTTTTTTTTTAAAAGAAATATTATGCACATATATATAATATATGTATATGTACATGTATGTATATGTACATATAAACATCTAAAAACAAAATGATAAAAACTTAATTCAATAATCGAAATTTAGACGACTGGCAATATATTGATTATGCATCTAAAGATTGTGTTATCTTAAGAATATTTTTGTTTATCAAAATACTGGCTTTGGTTTTCAATGAAAAAAGCACTTGAAAACAACTCGTAACACACGTACGTGCGATAAAATTTTTCAATTGCTCACCTTTAAGTTGTGGGAAATCAGCATTAGGTGTTGAATTTTTATCTAGGGCAGCATTTGAGGAAATCCCCCTTTCCATTGGCACGCCATCGTCAAGCGTGAGTTCTTCATTTCGTAGGACTTGTGGGATTACAGAGTTGTATTGCTGCGGTGTTTGTTGTTTTTTTGGCAACTGTTTGGGGAATAATCCAATTAAGCCAGAGAACATGAACATAATTGTTCCTAATATCATCCAGCCAAACCACCATGCACCCAACCATCTGGGATCTTTTTTGTCAATAAGAGGTGTCTTGGTCGTGTCAATAAATAAGTTAAGGGATATGTATCCTAAAAAGATCAGTTTCGTTAAAAATGTTACAGTATAATAAATGAATATACCATTTACCCAACGCGAATCCAAATATTGGTCCAATCATTCGTAGCGACATAGCTACAGCAAGCATCCATGGAGTATTGGTCTTCTTAGTGTTATCATCCAGATATGTCTGCCCCAATGAATAATACAGGGTGTTACCAATGCCCAGAACAAATTGTGATAAAAATATCAGCACCAGTGGAACAATCGAGAACAACTGATCACATTCCTTGTCATTTTGATTGGTCCCGCACAGTTGTTGAGAATCCTTGATGTTTGACTTCTAAAAATACGAAAAAGACGAAAATTCCACTTAAGTTGAATTCAAATGATTATGCAATATTGTTCACCTACAACCAATACGAAACTTGTAGAATTACTCAGATCCAAACTATCTAGATATTCTTGGGTCAAATGATATGAGTCTTCTCCACCACCATATATAAAGTGTGGCAACGCGACGATAAAACATGATATACCGCAGAAGACCATTCCCCAAGCTATCCAGCAAGGTCGGTTCCTTTGTCCACCAACATACGACAAGATCAAAGATAACATAATCTGAGATATTTCATTACCACTGAGAATTATTCCTTAAATAAAATAGTTATTATTATTTTGTTTGCACTTGTTTTCCATTGTCATCATGACCTTAGCTAAGAAATATTGAACTCACCTGTTGTCTGGCTGGGAATTTTAAAGCGTCGCTCGATTGTTGTTAGCGTTACAATAAAGTACATATAGGACATAGCTTGAATTGTTCCCAGGAGACTGTATACTGCCATAAACCATTTGGCGTTTGCATACCTTTGCATCCATGCTGGATGCCAGGATGACAAACCGCAAAGGTTGTCTTGTTTCAGTCTCAACGTAGAGGGCATTTTTTGGTAAAATAAAAATTATGATTATAAATTCGAATATGCGATCCGAGCCAGGTCCTTTATTACTTGAATCTGTTCGGTTGCGTTCTTACTACCGCGTGTTAAAAAATAAGAGTATCCACTGCGAGCGTATTGATTAACTGATTTAGTTTTGCTAAAAAGAGCTGGTGGATAGCGTAGAAATCAATTTATTTGTATGGCTATATAGTTTGTTGAATAAAATGGTTTATATGATAATAAGTTGCTTCGATAACGATACGAATTTGCAGAAATGATATTGATAAGATTCAACTGTATGTAGAAACTCAACTTTATTTGGTAAATTAAAAAAAAATTAGAGCTAGTAAAATATTAGCTTTTTCTGTTGTTTCTTCAATGAAGTAGACTGACGAACATGGTTATTTCCTGCTAGAATAAGTCTTTTGTTGTTCAGTTTCATGAAGTTTGCGTTGTATCATTCTACAATTTTTTCAATAAAAACAAATGTCCTTTCGGGTTCATATAGCCATGAACAAATTTGAAGTCATTAGCAAACATAATAATTTTGCGATATTATAATAACTATCCATGCAGAATTCATTTGTAGAAAGAATAAATAAAATTGGTCCAATGTGAGTTCCTTGAGGAACTTCAGTTAGAAAATTACTTTTTTTTAAATGTGTTGCTCAAAATTTACAAGTTGAATAGCTACTTTAAATAGGATCGAATCCAAACTAATATTCATTGTGAAAAACCCTTTTTTTTTAATTTAAACAAATGTACCACTAACAACTGATTTTCATGTGTATGAAATCAATTACAAAATTATAAAAATTAATGTGATAAAATTGTTATTAATAATTTATTAGAAATGAAATGTTTTGCCTTTTTGCCCCTTTTTCCTTTTATTGTTTTATTTGTACAAAATGCAACATAATGGATCAAATAAATAAAATGACAACAATATTCAGTTGTCCTTACACATGGAAGAATCCGCAACTGACGACGTCGATGTTTTATTGATGTTGACACTAAGGCTCTGCTTGTGGGGCAGAAGGCCGTAACCAGGGGGGGGGGGGGTTCACAGGGGTTCAACCCCCGCCCCCCCCCCCCCCGAATTTTTTTAGAAATGCATCTGTAATAAAATAATTAGTGATTATGTTCAAAACATTCCGATTTTAGTTTAAAGCCTACGTAGCTAGGTACCAATATAATTTTCGATGAATTTAGCAAACAACACAGCCTCAGGATGCCAGGTTACTTTTGCTTCGATTGCACATGATGAATAACTAAACGCCTCAAGGAAATTTAGTATACCTAGATAGGTATGTGTATGCATCTACATGAAACAATATGTATAGTATAAACGTATATTCTTATTTCCCTTCCAAATAAACTAATGGTGTCCTTGTGCGCATTAGTTTTCAACCTCGTTATTCCACTTATATAGTTGCAATTGTAACTTGCATCATTTTAGCCGGTTCATTCCATGCGTTTCTATTCTCTTACCAGCAATAGGAAAAAGGAATGAGCAACAACGTAATATGTGTTGTGGATGAAAAACTCCAAATTTCACGAATTGTGTCAAAGCAACAGCACAGACAAAACTTGAGCACAACGGATCCTGAAACCTATTTTAGGATAAGTATAATGATTCCTCTTTTAGATGATTTTTTAAGTCAGCTTAAAATAAGATTTGAAAATCATAAGTCCATACTTTCCTCTTTGTGCATTTTAATTCCATCGATCTTTGGCGGCAAATATGAACAAAATTACAACGAAGAAAACTTCAAATTTTATAGATCTTTTTTGGATTGGGACACTTTAGAAGCTGAGTTTACGTTATGGAAGACAAAATGCCATAGACAAAAAGATACAGAGCGTTCAAAGAGTGCAATAACAGCTCTTGGGGAATGCAATAAGAATCTGTTTCCTAACATCCACAAGCTTCTCAAAATTTTGGCGACACTACCGGTTTCAACGTGTACACCGGAAAGAACATTTTCGACAATGAAATGTCTAAAAACTTAACTTAGAAATCCTACCGGCGAAGAAAGACTAACAGGATTGGCATTAATGTCAATTCATCGACAAATTGAGATTGACACTGAGGAAGTTTTAGACATATTTGCAGCACAGAAGGCCAGAAGATTAAATTTAATTTTATAAAAATGATATACTTACATGTTATTTAATACTTTTTTTTTATAATAAAATCTTAAAGAGTGATGATAAATGTACCTACCTAATAAATAATAACTTAAAATTATTTTAAAAAAATATTAAAAAAATCTTTTAGTTTTTCAAATTTGTTTGAGAGTTTTCTTGAAAAACTAAGTATGCAATTGTATTTTATTAGCAGTACTCTACCTAGGAAAAAATATTGAAAATCGTTAAAGCAGTTTTTTTTTAAACCGTTTTCTTTTCTAATTTTTGAAAAATATTTTGCAATTTTTTGAGTATTTCAATACTTCGAAATATGTAGTTCATCTGGAAAAAAATCTGAAAAAATCCGATATTCGCGTTTCCAACATATTCAAAAAATCTAAAAAGTTATGTATATGAATTTGGAAATAAAAACCTTCCTAAATTTTAAATTTAATTGAAATCGATTTTGTTGTTAGCGAGAAAGTCTGATTTAAAAAAATCGGTTCTATGGGAGGTACTGTTTTAAGATAAATCTCGACTGTTTTATCAAAATCGTAAAGGCCATTTTTAGAAAAATTAAGTTTTAACAAACTGTTATATGACATTTACCATTGTTTTAGAGCTAAAATTCCAATTTCAACAACTCCTAGTGCGAGACTACTAAATAAACACTCTGAACCAAGTTTGCAAATCAGCCTATTCATTTAGGCTGCAGATCTGCAAACAGGCAGTCGGACGAACAGAATTTTCCAACACACTTTTGTCTACTTCCCTATCATCGCAATATCATGTTTATTTGTTATCTCAATTTTTTTTTTTTTTTCGAATCCATAACTTGCCTTATACATAGAATAGTATCATTATCGCAACTAAAAGTCGTGTTTGGTGGATTTTGGGTGAATGGGCTGTACTAATTTTATTTATTACATCTACAGAAAGGTACAGATTGATTGGTGTATGGAATAAGTATAAACCCCCCCCCCCCCGAAATAATTGTCTGGCTACGGCCTTGGGGCAGAGCATTAGGTGAAGCGGTGAAGTGGGAGAATTGTGACCCCGTCAGAAAAGAATAAGATGCTTGGAAGCTCTTCTTTTATCAAAAATTCACCATAATGCGTTAGTTCCATAAATTTTTTTTCGTTCACTTATTCTCGCGCAAATTATCATGCGTCAATACCATAATCATGTACGAGGTAATAAATGATGATTTGAACGGTTAAGCAATTGGAAAATAAAAAGTTATAGCAATATTGCAACTTTAAACTGAAGCGATCCTTGTTTTATTATATGTATAAAAAACGTGTTCAACCTTTTTGAGGCCTTGTAGCCGAAAATTAAAAAATTCATTAACATAGGAAGTTGCAAATGTATATTGTTTCTATAACAATACAAACAAATTTCTTATTTTTTGTATAATTTGTTTTGAAATCTCCTTTTAGTCTTTTTCGAGGCTCTGATTTGAATTTTTAAGGTTTTAAATGCCTCAAAATACGAACCCTTATCATAATTCTAGGATCAAAACTGATGATTTTGACTTTCTATGTTTCTATCACTATTTATCTATCGCTTTCAAAAGATAGGTATATCCGAAATTCATTTACGTATATGTTGAGGTTTTAGCGTCGCGTTGTGGTAGTCGAGTCCAGTCGCCTGGTATGATTTGTTTGTGCTTGAGCGTGGGGCGACCCTGATACAATTGCAAATAAAAAGTTCCTCTTTTGATGAGAAAATACAAATGCAAAAGCATCTTTTCTTTGCAAACATTATTGCAAAATGTGATTAATTTTTGAATTTTCATGTCATATCTCACTTACACTCAACATCTTATCGAGCCTTGAAAATGATGAAAGTTACAAGTTTAAAGTTAAAAAGCGGTCACCCTGTTAATCACATCGGTTACACTTTCTGGTGTTTTTTTTTCAATTCCCCTTTTCAAAAAATATTTCAAATTATATTGCATATAACCATAAACACAATTAATAATCAAATATGCAAAGACGATTTGAGAAAAAAAAATCCACTACTAGGGTAAATGTTTCACTATACTTTTGCACATACACTTGATTCAAATAACCTACTTCATATTGAAATTTGGATGAACGTTTCGTTTAAAAGCGGTAAACTTTTCGATTAGACTGAATCACAGAAATTGAAGTTCCGCAACAAATTTACTAAACTATATCTACCGGAAAATAAGAATGCTCAATTTTATTGCAATGACTATACAAAATAAGCGCCGCTGAATGTGTTAATTGCCTCAACAAAGTTTTGCCATTCATAAAACATAAAATAAGGAATACATTTATTTTAACCTTCCTTTTATGCTACTTATCTATTTAATATAGTTATTATTTATTAATCATTTATGTATGATTATTTTTTTGTCAGTTTATTAATTAAACTCTATTAAAATATATTAGGTTTGAAGTGCAGGAAAAATACTAATAAAGTCTTTTAAGTTTTCAATCCGAAAGTGAAAAAATAATAAAAAATTAAAATTCTTTGGGTGAATTATTCTTAGGTAAGAAAACACAAAATCCAGAACAACATAAAACTTTTATAGCTATTTTTCACAATCAGCAGTAAGAACAGCTGCAATATTTGGTAATGAATGAGTAAATGAAACCACTAGGGCGCACGTATTTGCTCAAGGGCAGTGTCTTATTTAGTAATATCGAAAACGAGTTTTTGTACAAAATGAGAACAATGAAAATAAAGGGCACGACTGGGTCTTTGTTGCTTAAGGCTTGGAAATAAGTTTAATGCTTTAATATTGTAAAGAACAAAGCAAAATTAAAACAGGCACATTTTCAAAATTTATACAATATGTATAGTATAAACGTATATTCTTATTTCCCTTCCAAATAAACTAATGGTGTCCTTGTGCGCATTAGTTTTCAACCTCGTTATTCCACTTATATAGTTGCAATTGTAACTTGCATCATTTTAGCCGGTTCATTCCATGCGTTTCTATTCTCTTACCAGCAATAGGAAAAAGGAATGAGCAACAACGTAATATGTGTTGTGGATGAAAAACTCCAAATTTCACGAATTGTGTCAAAGCAACAGCACAGACAAAACTTGAGCACAACGGATCCTGAAACCTATTTTAGGATAAGTATAATGATTCCTCTTTTAGATGATTTTTTAAGTCAGCTTAAAATAAGATTTGAAAATCATAAGTCCATACTTTCCTCTTTGTGCATTTTAATTCCATCGATCTTTGGCGGCAAATATGAACAAAATTACAACGAAGAAAACTTCAAATTTTATAGATCTTTTTTGGATTGGGACACTTTAGAAGCTGAGTTTACGTTATGGAAGACAAAATGCCATAGACAAAAAGATACAGAGCGTTCAAAGAGTGCAATAACAGCTCTTGGGGAATGCAATAAGAATCTGTTTCCTAACATCCACAAGCTTCTCAAAATTTTGGCGACACTACCGGTTTCAACGTGTACACCGGAAAGAACATTTTCGACAATGAAATGTCTAAAAACTTAACTTAGAAATCCTACCGGCGAAGAAAGACTAACAGGATTGGCATTAATGTCAATTCATCGACAAATTGAGATTGACACTGAGGAAGTTTTAGACATATTTGCAGCACAGAAGGCCAGAAGATTAAATTTAATTTTATAAAAATGATATACTTACATGTTATTTAATACTTTTTTTTTATAATAAAATCTTAAAGAGTGATGATAAATGTACCTACCTAATAAATAATAACTTAAAATTATTTTAAAAAAATATTAAAAAAATCTTTTAGTTTTTCAAATTTGTTTGAGAGTTTTCTTGAAAAACTAAGTATGCAATTGTATTTTATTAGCAGTACTCTACCTAGGAAAAAATATTGAAAATCGTTAAAGCAGTTTTTTTTTAAACCGTTTTCTTTTCTAATTTTTGAAAAATATTTTGCAATTTTTTGAGTATTTCAATACTTCGAAATATGTAGTTCATCTGGAAAAAAATCTGAAAAAATCCGATATTCGCGTTTCCAACATATTCAAAAAATCTAAAAAGTTATGTATATGAATTTGGAAATAAAAACCTTCCTAAATTTTAAATTTAATTGAAATCGATTTTGTTGTTAGCGAGAAAGTCTGATTTAAAAAAATCGGTTCTATGGGAGGTACTGTTTTAAGATAAATCTCGACTGTTTTATCAAAATCGTAAAGGCCATTTTTAGAAAAATTAAGTTTTAACAAACTGTTATATGACATTTACCATTGTTTTAGAGCTAAAATTCCAATTTCAACAACTCCTAGTGCGAGACTACTAAATAAACACTCTGAACCAAGTTTGCAAATCAGCCTATTCATTTAGGCTGCAGATCTGCAAACAGGCAGTCGGACGAACAGAATTTTCCAACACACTTTTGTCTACTTCCCTATCATCGCAATATCATGTTTATTTGTTATCTCAATTTTTTTTTTTTTTTCGAATCCATAACTTGCCTTATACATAGAATAGTATCATTATCGCAACTAAAAGTCGTGTTTGGTGGATTTTGGGTGAATGGGCTGTACTAATTTTATTTATTACATCTACAGAAAGGTACAGATTGATTGGTGTATGGAATAAGTATAAACCCCCCCCCCCCGAAATAATTGTCTGGCTACGGCCTTGGGGCAGAGCATTAGGTGAAGCGGTGAAGTGGGAGAATTGTGACCCCGTCAGAAAAGAATAAGATGCTTGGAAGCTCTTCTTTTATCAAAAATTCACCATAATGCGTTAGTTCCATAAATTTTTTTTCGTTCACTTATTCTCGCGCAAATTATCATGCGTCAATACCATAATCATGTACGAGGTAATAAATGATGATTTGAACGGTTAAGCAATTGGAAAATAAAAAGTTATAGCAATATTGCAACTTTAAACTGAAGCGATCCTTGTTTTATTATATGTATAAAAAACGTGTTCAACCTTTTTGAGGCCTTGTAGCCGAAAATTAAAAAATTCATTAACATAGGAAGTTGCAAATGTATATTGTTTCTATAACAATACAAACAAATTTCTTATTTTTTGTATAATTTGTTTTGAAATCTCCTTTTAGTCTTTTTCGAGGCTCTGATTTGAATTTTTAAGGTTTTAAATGCCTCAAAATACGAACCCTTATCATAATTCTAGGATCAAAACTGATGATTTTGACTTTCTATGTTTCTATCACTATTTATCTATCGCTTTCAAAAGATAGGTATATCCGAAATTCATTTACGTATATGTTGAGGTTTTAGCGTCGCGTTGTGGTAGTCGAGTCCAGTCGCCTGGTATGATTTGTTTGTGCTTGAGCGTGGGGCGACCCTGATACAATTGCAAATAAAAAGTTCCTCTTTTGATGAGAAAATACAAATGCAAAAGCATCTTTTCTTTGCAAACATTATTGCAAAATGTGATTAATTTTTGAATTTTCATGTCATATCTCACTTACACTCAACATCTTATCGAGCCTTGAAAATGATGAAAGTTACAAGTTTAAAGTTAAAAAGCGGTCACCCTGTTAATCACATCGGTTACACTTTCTGGTGTTTTTTTTTCAATTCCCCTTTTCAAAAAATATTTCAAATTATATTGCATATAACCATAAACACAATTAAAAATCAAATATGCAAAGACGATTTGAGAAAAAAAAATCCACTACTAGGGTAAATGTTTCACTATACTTTTGCACATACACTTGATTCAAATAACCTACTTCATATTGAAATTTGGATGAACGTTTCGTTTAAAAGCGGTAAACTTTTCGATTAGACTGAATCACAGAAATTGAAGTTCCGCAACAAATTTACTAAACTATATCTACCGGAAAATAAGAATGCTCAATTTTATTGCAATGACTATACAAAATAAGCGCCGCTGAATGTGTTAATTGCCTCAACAAAGTTTTGCCATTCATAAAACATAAAATAAGGAATACATTTATTTTAACCTTCCTTTTATGCTACTTATCTATTTAATATAGTTATTATTTATTAATCATTTATGTATGATTATTTTTTTGTCAGTTTATTAATTAAACTCTATTAAAATATATTAGGTTTGAAGTGCAGGAAAAATACTAATAAAGTCTTTTAAGTTTTCAATCCGAAAGTGAAAAAATAATAAAAAATTAAAATTCTTTGGGTGAATTATTCTTAGGTAAGAAAACACAAAATCCAGAACAACATAAAACTTTTATAGCTATTTTTCACAATCAGCAGTAAGAACAGCTGCAATATTTGGTAATGAATGAGTAAATGAAACCACTAGGGCGCACGTATTTGCTCAAGGGCAGTGTCTTATTTAGTAATATCGAAAACGAGTTTTTGTACAAAATGAGAACAATGAAAATAAAGGGCACGACTGGGTCTTTGTTGCTTAAGGCTTGGAAATAAGTTTAATGCTTTAATATTGTAAAGAACAAAGCAAAATTAAAACAGGCACATTTTCAAAATTTGACTAAAGAAGGAGCCTGATTTGAAAGTTCTATATGATAAGTTGAATGGACATTCAAGCAACTTACTTTTTATATGACATGGCAAACCTTTAATTTTACACGGTGTACGCTGCCAGACTTGCCTCAGAGATAAACTAATCGTACTAAAAATGGGAACTCTAAGCATTTAGCAGTTTTTGCGATAATTTTGGGAATCATTGGAAGCATAAGACAAAAGTTAAATGATTCAAAAAGTTGTGCTTAGAAAAGAGTTATATTACTGCTCTGTAAACCTGATCGGCGATTTAAATGGCATTTTGTGAGTTTAACATGCACACGCAAATATCATAATATTGAAGAATTAAGAATTCCTCTAATGCAGTTGTTTTTTACTAGCCTATTTTTGAAATATCCATTATTTGTTTCTGTTACACAAACTTATAATATTGTATTAGCAGTATAAATAAGAAGTAAAAATATTGATCTGTGGAATTATAAACAATACCTACCACAAAAGATTAATTTTATCATATCCTGCGACGGAGGTTACCGAATGCCAGTTATTTACCTAGACAGAACTTCTAATTTTATCAAGACACAATAACCATTCAATTGCCTTTTGATTATTTACTTATTTACAATGCAATGTATACTGTAAGTTTACCTTCATACATAGGTATAGGGTACGAGATGATAACAAATAATATTAATCTCTAAAATATGTAGGAGTATCTACTTATCTATAATGGATGTTAATAATAATACGACAACTATTGTATTTTTATTGTTTGTTTTATGAATCTTTCAAATGCAACCGCATTCATTTTTATCAAAACAACAAAATTCTGACTATGACGCCAAGTCACGCTCAGATAGAGCATAACAATTTGTGTCGTACTCATTATGACTCAGCATAATAATATTGGACACAATTTTGGCAATTATATATAAAATTATAATAAATTTGTCAGGTGACCATTATTCAGTTGTTTGTTTGATAATTAAGTACCTACTTGTACTGTACACTGAATAAAAATGATACCTAATAATAATGAAAAAATCTTTAATTTTTTGATGAAACATATTTTAGAGAATATAAGTAGGTTGGTCCAGGGGTCCAGTCGATATGTACTATTACGTGGAAAATATTAGGAACTCAATGAAACTTTCACAGATTGTTTAGGGGTATACTAGGAAGACCTTCCTAAGTTTTTGACCTCGAAGAACCTGTGCTTACTTGGCACTTGGGGAGGGGCGAAAACCCCCAACATTTTCTGACTGTAAACCATTTGCATAACAAAGTTGAAGAACATTAAATTTTAGAAAAATTTGGTTGGTGAACCATATTTGTAAAAAAAAACACCAACAATGGCATTTTGTAGCTTTATAAAGCCATAATAAATATCTTCTTTTGTTTTATTTTTAAATAAAGTGTTTTTTATCAAACAGTTGTTATTAAAAAACTAAGTTTGAAATGCTTTTTGACATTTAACAGTTTAGACGACTTAGCGCAATGTTTGATGAAAATTATGGGAAAAACCCTTATTTTTGTAATTTTTCAGAAACGGTTGAAAATTGAAAAAAACGTTACCATAACGCAACTTGTAAAAAACTTGATGGGCTTTAGTTTAGTCTGAGATAATAATAAAAACAATAATGATCAAAATAGAAATATGTTTTTCCTTAAATTGAAAAAAAAAAAAAAAAAATTAGAAGGCACGACAGGGTCGCACAAACTTGCTCCTGTGGCAGGTATGCTATACGACTTAACAGTAAAAAGGCATGGGTCTCGCGTACATCTCTTGCATGTTGTAGTTTTATAATTTTTAGACGATTCCGCTGGGGAAGATTTTCGAAATCAATTTCTAAATAATATTTTTTCCTACTTTATTCTGATGCCACTACAAAGAAAAGCTTCTTAACTCAATAGAAATATGCCCGTTTTTCACATCAGCCAAAATTTATATTTCAAAAATAAATATTCCAAATATTCCATGATTTGGTGAAAACTAAAAACAATGTTTCAAAAAATTTGCTCAAAACATAAATTTTAAAATTATTAATTTATTCATATATTGACATATTTAGACCCAAAATTTGAATACTAAGTGAAAAATAAATGCACTTGCTTGGTAAAAAAAAATTGTTTTATCATTTATATCGTTCATTTCAGTGCCCATAATGACTTTTAAAGTTACCTAATTTGGACGCGTTGCACCCGCGATAATATGATGTTGCACCCCCGATTAAGCAAGTGAATTCAGAATTGATAATTATTGTTTATTGCTATTTTCTAAAATATTTCATTACCAAGTGGTTTATTCGTTTATCAATTTTCTAAATAAGAACGTAATATGTACAAAAATGTTTCACGCAATTATCAAATTTAGTGCTTTTAGTACAAGGGTCTAAAAACATGGGATATTATTGTTGCAACCGCGATAGTGCTTTAAACATTTCTCATTGCTTTTTGTACGTATTATTTGAACTTTTATAAACAAATAAAAAAGAACTGCATAAAATGTAGCCCTTCAAATACTAACTTCATTAAAAATGTTTTTAATTATACTAGAAAGAAACCCTCAAAGTGTCTAAATGTTGCACCCGCGATAATGGAATCGCGCATATGAAATATTTTTTTAAATTCTTTCAATTAATTTTAAACGCAATAATTAAAATAAAATTACTTTGAAAAATAACTTATAACGAACCAGAGTTTTCCCAGAAAATCGTGGTGTGCCAGTAATTATTAAATAATAGAATATATTTAGAGTTTTTTTTTACGAAAATCGAACGACCAGTTTTTGAAGAAATCGATTTTTTTCAAACAAACATAAGAACATTTATGAGTAAGTCAATTTTAAAAAATTAATAAATTCCATTCAAAAATTAAATTAAAAAAAAACTCATCAATTGGTTTTCAAAATATTAAATTTTCAAAAAAAAAATTGTTTAATTAATATAATTTTTTTTAGAAAAGCTATGAAAAAATTAAGTACGCCATTATCGTTCAGTTATCTAGGCCTTTCTTAAAATAAAATTTGGTTAAGAGCCGTTGAGTCGTTAACGAGAATGTAAAAATAAAAAAAAAACCTTATATGACAGGTAACGTTAAAACTGGTTTTAAGAATAAAGATTTCCACCGTCTAAAAGACCTTCTATGCTGTATCACTCATGTTAAATTTTATCAAAATCGTTAGAGCCGTTTTCGAGAAAAACAAGCTTTTTCATTACCGTTACATGGTAGGTACCGTTATTTTTAGGCCTAGAAAAAAAAATCAAAAACCCCCTAACGGTTACCATTAAAAGCCTACATACCAAGTTTAAAGAATATCAGCCCAGTCGTTTTGGCTGCAGGTGCGAATGATAGACAGACAGACTGACAGACATACACACATACAGAATTTCCAGACCCACTTTTTCGACTTCGCTACCATCGTAATGTCATGTTTGATTGTTATCTCAAATCTTTTTTTTGCACGAATTCATAACGTTCTTTAGTACCTATAATCGCGAGTAAAAATGGAAAAAAAATTAGATTTTTTGAAGCCAAATTTTTTATGTAGCCAGAGTAGGAAGCAACAGAAATGTCTTGTGTTTAGAAAAATCTATTGGATAATATTTTTATAAAGGTTATATTTTGTTCAGTGTATTATATACGCATATAAGCATATACGGGACAAAAACGAAAATATTTTGCACAAAATTACTATGAAATCGTTATTTTAAGGAACGAATTATAATGGATGTTCTAGGAATTTCTTATTTTGAGACTGATAAGTTCTTTATGAATAAAAACAATTATAAGAACGTAAACAAAAGAACATAACAATTTAGATAATCATTAGAATTCTACCTAATCCATTTCGGTTTAAATATTTTGTAGTACCTAATCTAATTTTGTTTTTCGATTATATGATTATTAAAAAAGTACAAAATCCAATTTCTTAAAATTCAAATTTTTTAAATTGTTTAAAATATTTCGTAAGATTTCCTACATGAATAAAGAAGGAGTCTTAATTAGAATTGTAGTTGGAATAGATGTGGAAAGATGTGCTCGTATCGTAAGTCATAACCAAAATATGAACGACTTTCCCACCAATTTACAAAAAATAAAAAGAAATAAACAAATGTTACTATAATTTATCGTAAAAAAATAAAGAATTTTAAGAACAAATGAATGGATTGAAAGGGTAATTTTATAAGCATGAAATTAGTTTTTTTACTTTAAATATTCAGAACTTATAATAAAAGTTTGAAATTATCCACAAACATTCTTTATAAAAAGCGCTGACAATATTGTCAGATCTATCAATGGTTTCTTTTTCAGAATATTTTACAGACTTGGTTTTTACAAGAATTAAAATAAAATTTTAGTATTGTAATGGTGTTCCAGTTAAATATGGTGCTTGCTAAAGTGTAAATGATTTAAAGAACAAAATTGTGCAAATAACCTTGCAAACCATTGTAAACTTTAAACACCAAAGGGGATGCCAAATTCGCAAACCCATTTTCATTACATAAATATTCATCAATTAAATATATAGCCGTTTCTAGATCATCTTGCTTGATATCTTATGCCTATACGTAGCCTCTTAGGTACTTCAGATAAGTGGTAGCTCATATGACATTATAATAAAAGTAGGTAAGTATTTCTTTTTTGAATTTTCTGTGTAGTTACCCTTAATTTATTTTGCATACTTTTTCTACTTAAATGAAAACGATCTTCATTCATCATGTCATGAATCATGAAAAATTATGATTGTGTATATCGGCAAAGGGCTGTCTGGCTGTCCTTTACATTGAAATTTTCCATCCCTACTTTCTCCATTCAAACAATAATAATTATGTAGGTAATCTTATTTTTATTTCCCTCTTTATATTTCCCAGTTGCTTTTGTTGAAAAAATTGACAAGTAATAGTTAATCGACAATAGAAAGTTATCGCTTCTCGGCCTTATGGCTAAGATCAAAGTGTAGTATCTGTTCTTATCAGCTTAACATCTGATAGATCCCCCATCGGGGGACAACAAATGTTAAACTGATTTTTGGAATTAGACGGAGTGCTAGGGGCTTGCCCCACCTCTGTCACGGGTTGGCCCGGTATTGCAGTACCGCCGGGATCGGCCCAATATAAATTGAAACAAATATTTAAATTAGATTAATATTAATATAATTAGAGACCAAGGTTGCCATTGCCACAATGTTACAAGTGTTACTTTTTTTCCTATTTTGCTACACTTTGTCCAACAAATGTTTTTCTAGTAAGGTACATGTATATAATTTCCATTTTAGATCTTGTTGACCAGAAAGGGGACAGAATTATCTTCCCTCAAATTTTATAGCAGGAAAACCGCGCTTTTACATATAAAATTTTCATTTTAAATTTTTGTTACAATTTTATTGCTTTTGTTACGATTTTTTAAAAATCTGGTTACACTTTGCGACGACCTGCGGCAACACTGTTAGAAACCAATTTTATCATTAAGTTAAGTTTATTATGTATGAATCTTAAAAAGCAAGACTGCAACGGCATAAAATATAAAACGCTTTTGACTAAATTACGATAATATGATTATGAAAGCTCGTAAGTTGTTAAGTTGTTTCTTGAGTTTCATTTTTTTAATGAGTATATGGGAACCTATGTCGGAATAGTTTTTAAGTGGGAAACCCAAGAACATCGAGGGATCTTAAATAGTTCGACACGACAACTGGAGATGTTCGGCGATAGGTGCCACTAACCTATAGTGTTTGTAAAAACAATGCCATATATACATTATATACATTTGATTGACGAAAAGAGATAGCGGAATACGCATAATACACACCCAGACAGGTCAAAATCTTCTCATGCATGTGATATTGGCATTATAGTGAAAATAGCACCCACATTATGACGTATAAGTTGTTTGTTTGCTTGAAGAATAATCAAAATTTTTGGATTTTCGCCTGTATAATGCCAATTATACGATGATTGACGTCGTCGTTTGTATGAACGTGTAAAATATAGAACCTATACAGTCAATAAATAGCTTAAAAGGAGTTGTAAAGTGCGTGAGCAGGAACGTATGTAAGTCATTCTTTCAAAAAATTTATCAGATGGGTTAAGGAGTTAACATACTAAAAATCCTTCCTGACGTTTGGGTGAGTGAGCCAGACGGCGAGGGATACGAAATTCTGCTTTTTGGGATGTAAGTTTAAGCTCATCAAATTCTTTAACTTTTGTCACGTACCTATACACTTGCTTTATATACTATAACTATAAGGCAAGTCTTGGATTCGTGCAAAAAAATTTTGAGATAACAATCAAAAATGACATCATACGATGAAACTCACTTTTCTCGAAAACGGCTCTAACGAGTTCAACCAATCTTCACATGTGTAGTGAAAGGTCAGATAGTGAAAATAAAACTTTCTAGAAAATTCGTTTAACAGTACTTATTTTTGAATTTCGACTATCTCGGTAACGGCTGAAGAGATTTGAATGAAATTCAATACTGGAATCGTCGTAGCTATTTTAAAAAATACGGTTAAAAATGTTTGTCAAGAAATGTTTGTTAAGTTTTAATGATTTTAAAAAAAAACTTTTTTTGTGAATTCAATATTTCAAAAACCAGTGGACGAATTTTTATAAAATTTAGTTCTTTCTTATAATAAATTGAGTTCAAGTAACTTGCATACTCAAACTAAAATATTTTGAAAAATCGATTTTTTCGAAAATGATTTAGAATTTTTTTTTTCGTTGACTCTGTTTAGTAAGAAAAATTGTTTTGATACATTGATTTTCGTTTGAATCTTTGTAAGATATGTACTTAGAACTTAAAAAAAAAATCATACGATATATTTATAACTCGTTTGTAATTTATATTTTAAATTCTCAAAAACAATTTCTTCTGACAGTAACGTTTTTTTATTTTTTTTTTTTTGTGTTTAACCCTCAGGTAACTTGCAACAAGAGCAATTTTGTGCGACCCAGGGATGCCCTTTATTTCAATTTCCAACAGTTTCCGAGCTATACGCATAGCAAAAGAGCAAACAAAATAGTTTTAAAACGTCTTAAACGTCTCCAAACGTCTTATGACAACTAAGACGTTTGGACGTTTTAACCATAAAGTGGCAAAGATCAAAACTCTTTAATATATTATTTAATAATGTATTTTATTAAATTAATTATTATTCGTACTAACATTTCAAAATGTAACAACAAAAATTCTGTTCCATAGTAGAATGAAAGCCGAATGAGAACTTCAGCTTTTATCGGCAGCAATCCGGAGTGGGATGTTTTTATTAAAAATTCTTCTTTACTACGGATAGCTAAGTTGGAAAATTATTTTTCGAGACGCACATTCATTTTTATATCCTTCAACCTCATGTATTTAGGATTCCTAAAGAACTATTACATATCTTTAAGAACCCTTAGGCCCAGTTTTCAAGTGCGAGATTTTTCCAGGGTTTGATTAAACTCGAGCTAAGCTTAAAATATTGAGTAAACCCAGAGTTAACTCAGCTTAATTGATGAGGTTACTCTGAGGTCTGTCTGAAAAACGTGTTTTCATCAGCGCTATTCAAAGTGTAAAACATTATTTTCTCAATTTCCCATTTTGTGCCTATTATTACATATAAAATTGCAGACCCCGATTTTTTCATTGAAATACTATGTCATTCATTTTTCAAGTTTAATGTCAGCATGACTTTTGGTGTTGACTATTATTTTACCATTTTGAAGCGCATGTGAATGTTGTCACTCATAATTTCACCAATTATTTTTGATTTACCTAACCATTTGTTCTGTTTCAAAACTTGGTTTTCACTTAATTTTTGTTTTAAACAAAATTACATTTCAACTCGCACTAAGCAAAAAAAAAATTAAATATTAACATACATTTAATTGGATCAACCGGAAATCGTCTGTTTACTTTACGTTAGTAAATTCTACTAGTATATAGTAAATAACTAATAAGCAACAATGAATTTCACTTCAACTTATACAGAATTTAATTAAATCGAGAATATGCCAGTATGCCACAAAAGGCATGTTTTATCAATTGAGCAAACCAAAATCACATCCCGATCTTCCAAAAAATGACCGATAAACTAAATAATTGGGACATGCAACATTAAGTTGAAACATCATGAATGATTCCCAATTTAGATATGAGTGTTCTTTTCCTACGCTGGCGCTGGCGCTGTTGGATTATGACAATGAGATTTGTGGTCCATTCTTCCGTTGAAATGTAGATTAAACATTAGGGGTATTTACGTTCTGGATGTAAATTTTTAAAATTTTCACAATACTTTAAAAGCGTTACATTTTGTAAAACTATTCGAGAAAATATATTGATATCATCCCTCTTATCCCATAAACATGAATGCGTGATTTGCCATAATTTTTGCTTTGCTTAGCATGTTAGAATTTCTTATAGTATAGCGCTGATTAGACTGAAAAACATTTTTCTAAACCCTCAATGCATACGATAGCTTTACTTGATTTTAAACACCAATGTCTAGAAATTTCAACTTGAGCATGTTTCCGTGACGATACAGTGGTTTTTAGGGAGTGGGCCAAAATGTATCACTCTATGTCTATCGAAAGAAGTATAATAGCTTTTGAAAATGGTGGCAACTATCAGTTTGGTTTAGCTATTCGTAAAGTAAAAGTAAAAGTATTAAAAATACCAACGAACCAACATATTATTTAAAATTAAACGAAGAATATTTCTATTGAAGAAGTAAAAACCTACCTGGAATTATTTGTTCTCCAGCTGAAGGAAATAATAAATAAAGTTAAGGCAAGTAAAAAAAATCAGTGTTTTGCTTTGCTTTATTCGGTGTGAATAGTGAATAATAAATAGTCGTCTCTGCTTACTTTGTTTTAACCTAATTTGGTGCGGATCCAGCCTAATTCTTTGCTTCTCTTACTATTTTAATGATCTCGAAGTACCACAAGCCTTCCACTGTCCACTCCGCCTCTTCACCTAAGTATTTATGACATAACGTGGTACCAGCTATACGCACAGGAAGTTGGCTGAAGTCATTTTAAAAAAGAACTCTCAAAAAGAATGATTATCTTATCGCCCGAAATTCTAGCTAAAACAAAAAAGAACCCACATTTTTATCAACAATGGCGGAGCCACTTAATATGAAAAAGGTCTAAAAAATAAAAAAAAATATTGGAATTTTTTCGTTTTATCAAGGGGGCCCCTTGATAGAGTTTTGTAACTTTACAAAATCCTATTGTAGTAGATCATTAATACCCCTATTTTAATAGGACTGCGCAGAGTATGTGGAAAATCAAATTGCCGCGAATTTGATTAGTTGATGGTGTAGTATGTCATAAGCTTAAGAGTAGAGCGCGCAAGTCAGTAAATAATAACATGTTTTAAATATCTACTAAAAAATAAAGCTTTTGCTGATTGATAAACTTGTGAATCATAAACGAATTGCTTAAGACGGAGATACTGATACGGACGACTTTAATGTTTACAATTAACCTTTTTGTTCAAAGAGAAACACTGACATTGTGTGGCATAGATTTGCCTTTTGTTCTTGACCCATTGTCTAGCTTTAGATGCTGGGTATATTACATACATTGCACACGATACAGAAATGTGTTCAGCATTATGATACAGCTTAATTCCTCATTCATGATGTCAACTAGGGATCAGTGATTCCGTACTTTTTCAGGTCGTTACTATAGTGGTAAAAACCATTAAGCTTATAGGATTCGATATTAAAAGATAATTGATTAAATGTTAAGAAGTGAAAAAAGATAGTACAGCATTATCAGCGCAAGGTTGAAAAGTTATGTTAAGTGTGTAATGTTTAGAGGTTGATCGAAAATGATAAAAATAAAAAAATAAATTTAGTGGTACCGACAGCCGAAGAACCAAGTAGAGTCCGACTGAAGGTCTGCTTTTTAACCGAAGCCAAAGCCTAACATCAGCTTTTTGATCACCTTCTGCCGAAGCCGAAGACGAATCGGGCTTTATGCTTGCAAACCTTGCAGACCCTATTGCCTGTCAGGAGACATAGCTCATAATGTCTAAATCAATTTTAAGGGCTTGTCGATATTATAACGTCTCGAGAAAAAATGCATTGTTGCAAGAAATGCATTCTAAAAAACACCACCATTTTTTTCTGGAAAACGCTAACTTTTAAAAACGGCAACTAGTGCTTTCGAATAATACGAAGTTTATTAGGTTACCAATCACGATCAAATATTACTGTGGGTTCTCGGTCTAATAAGAAATAAGGTCGATTTAATGGAATTATAAAAAAATGGTGGAGTTAATTTAATAATTAAAATCAAATAATTTGATATTATAGGCAAGAAATAAAAATTTGTCAACATTTTATCCGTGCAAATTAGACCTCCCATCAGCATAATCTGTGCAGCAGCACTGAATAGTTCCTCGCTTGCTAATCTGGTGGGAAAAGCAAACAAATATTTTGTTGCTACTTTTTCCAAGTAGATATGTATAAGGACTTGAAACCTAGTAATAAAAACTATTTCCGTTAATTGTGAGAAAATGGTTCCATTAAATAAGATTTGAGATATTGTTCAAAAGGGCGAAAGCTTTCTGATTCTGAATCATGTTACAAATGGTGGCATATTGTAACATAAATTCAACATTTGTCTTCGGCAAAATCTTCGGCATCATTTGGGCGAAGCCGAATTTTTGCCGAAGGTGATATTTTTGGCCGAAGCCGAATGTTCGGTCGGACACTAAAATCAAGTGACTTTTTTCCGTCTCCACCAATCTCTTTCTACAGAAATAGAAGCGATGTACAATTCCGAACGACTAAGTTAAGATGCACTTTTCATGACAATGATACTCTTGGATAATTTGTCATCCTATGACAATGTTCCTCGCAAGATGCAGTATGTCGCCTTAAAAAAATCATTAGATGACTCAGTGTTCGAACTCACCATAATGGCGTCGTAGTAGCACAGTATCAGTTACCAGTACCACTACGCTACGGGGCACTATAAGAGATATGAGATTGGTGAAGCTTCTAATAAAGAGCCGACTCAACAATTAAGTCAAAGGAAATTGTACGCTTGTGGCCATGAAATCGTTGAGGGGACAAGCTTTATCGCTTCTCAGTGCGCGGCTTCCGACTTCTATATTATATTAGATTTAAGAAGGTAGAGAGGGACCAGGGCAATGGCTAAGGAAGCGGGTTTGATCATAAAGTTCATCTTGATCCTTGTAATAATCAGACCGATTTTTAAGCCTGTTTTGACTGGTCAAATCTCCTGTCGAGGTCGATACTGATTTTCGAACTTTTTGCGTAATTGCATTAGTTCTATTTCAATTTCAAAGGCATTAAGCGTGGCGTTTGAGTTAAAGCTTGACAGGATTTTAAACTCAAACCTTAAGTTTGTGGTCATGAAATGGAGGTTTAACGATATATCCTGTTTGAGAAACTCAATGAACAAGGCAGAAATAATACTGTTAAATGAGAAAGCTGACGCTCGGAACAGAAATACTTTGACTTGAGAAATAGTGAGGAATAGGAGAAAATATAATTAGGAACAAAACCAAAAATATACAAACAAAGGATAGAACTCCCTAAATTAAGACAATGCAATATGCTACTTGAAAACTATAACCAAAGCGGTTTACAGTTTTAATCAACCTCTGTACGAATAAAGTAAGTATAGGTGTATTTAAGAGGCACAAAATATGTAGGTGTATTTAAGAGGCACAAAATATGAAACAAAAGTATCAATCAGCCGCCAACCGCCTGAGATGCTATATAGTAAGGCATACACATTTAGCTAATTTGAGAATAATGGTGAAGGAAAGTATATGTCCATTAAATGCAATCTTAAAGTAAGAGCGCACTACGCGACAGTTTACTTCAGCTACATTGCACGGCACCAAATTTTTTGTATGAGATTGTAAGCAGCAGTGGAACTGCGATTCAGCGGCTTTTCGCGACAACGTTGGTATTGTGATCAACTATGCCGCGTAGTGTCGCTGAAGTAAACTGTTGCGTAGTGCGGTCTTACTTTTAGTATCATACTTGCAAGATGATTAAGACGACCGCCATCTCTGTGCGTGATACAGAGGCATATTCGTGTATTGAACATTGAACCACAACTGTACAACTGGCCCTAAGAAATGCATTATATTCACAGCAATATTAACAAAAGTCAAATACATCTCTTGACTTGGTCAGAAAGTGATCATTCATAGGCACAGCTTTGATATAGTAATTACTGATTCAAGCTTCTCGAACACAATTAGCTAGCTTTGATAAAAAAAAAACATTATCCAGGTCCTGATGTACTTATATGATGCAGAAGAATGAACCTTTTTATAGTTGAATCAAATTAAATTGACAATCTAGCAAAAAACATAAATAATAATTAATTGTTTTAAAACAAACAAAAAAAATCAGCTTTAAAAATATAAATTAATGTTTATAAAAATAAGATTTTTGTACACGAAACGCCCTGTGAATGTTGCACAACATTCATTGTTTATCTTTATCTTATTTCAAATGTGTTTTTTTTTCTTTTCGTATTATTATCAAATATCAATGTGTAGGTTCGGGTTCTAAGGAGATTGGCAAATAATTGTTTACTTTTTTCATAAAAAAGATAAATGACAAAAAATGGTATTACACTATCGTTATCATTTTTAGATTACTAGAGTTTCACCTGTTTCATTGGTTTAGTCATTGTTGAGAATACGCGCTCATTCAATCGATAAAATGTCTGGGAAGAAAATTGTGTTTTAATATTTCTTTAATTAAATAAATTAAATATTTCTTAAATAACATAAATGGTTAACAATAAAACATTATCAAAAATTTAATCAAATTATGGAAAACCGAGGTTCAAGATACCAAAATATTGGAGTGAGACCGAATAATATTTCAAGCGGTTAGGAAAGCATGCTTTTTATTAAACATCTTAATACCAGTTTCATGAAAAATGATTTAATTTTGTTTCGAATTATTTAAGATTCAATCGATTGTGGAATAAGAAAGCTAAATTGGTGTAGTGGTGCAAAATGCCAGGAGTTTGCCAAATTAAAATGGTTTGTTATCATTTTGTCTATTGCTGGAGTACTACAGGGCGCTGCCATATCTTACTTTCGGATATCTGCTAAGCAGGCAGCTATTGCGTATGGATATGACTCATTGATTGTTGGTAAGTTGAAACAGTTTATAATGGACTAAACATTTATTTTTTGTAACATTCGTGGAAATTTAATGACATTATGTGTGATATATTAAGTTGTTTTTTGACCTTTGGGCATAAGTAAATTAATTTTTTTGAAAAGGTAAATTTGATTACTTTTAAAAGAAAACTGTCCCGTTTAATCATAGCATAGCTATTTTGAAGATAAACATAATAAATGAAATAGACTTATCATACAAATAAGTCTTACGTTTTAATAAAATAAAATTAACCCATTCGTAACAATGAAACATTTGTTCTATAGCTGATTAGGACTGAAGAGGTTAAGACCAATTTTTTTGAATTTGCGGGATTAAGTGGCTAGAGTTTAACTTTTGCAAAAATATTTTTAAAAAATTTACATTAATACAAGTAAATGTGGATTGACTTGTTTCTAAAACGCAAGCGGGAAGGGAAACTATCTTGCAATTAAAGAAAGCAGATCTTTCTTAAAATAAATAGCTATACGATACACAATTTCATTAAGTTCGGAAACAAAATTTCTCGGAATAAATTTCCACAATCGATTTCATAAAAAAACATAGTAGAGCTATATTTAGAGAGATGCAAATGGCTTACACCGTATTGGCTTACATACTATTTACGAATCGTGTATAAAAGGTTAAAAAGCATGAAAATCGTATTTTATGAACTCATATGTTCCTGGGTATTAAGACCACTTTTGTTCTTCATATTAATTAATGACCTGATCCCGAAATGGAGTTGATTCGGTTGATTTTTCTGGTATAATACTAACCCCCCGTTTCACAGTGAGAGTTTGAACTACAATTTTGGTTTAAACCAGAAAATTTACAGGCACTAAACTGCAGTTTAAGGTTAATCGATCATTGTGAAACTAGTGGTAATTCTAAGTTATGATATTAAATTCTTCGTCGTCGTCATTTGAACTTAGTACTTGTTGTTTAGTTGTTGGCATTTCCATTTGCAAAGCGAAACCGCTCAACCGCTCTGACAATCGCCGCTATAATTAGTTTGTGTTCTCGTTCAGTTCAGTTTTGACATTGGATCATACATGTACGAGATTAATCCATGATAATAGGAGATGCTATCCCAAACCCCATCTCTTTTCGTCAAAATTGCGCAATGTTAATATAAGGACTAACCATAATAGTTGAATCGAAAGCAAACGGCGCTAATGTCTTAATTCTACGTCAAGTTCTTTTAAGTGACGTCAATTCATTGAATCGCCCATAATGGTCGAATGCGAACATCAGAAAATTTTACATGCTGACCGAAGATTCTCTCCAGCGCCAGCGAGCGCAATTTTCAAGATTAAACAAAAAGAGACATGCCTATATATCTTTTGCGGTCGGTATGTTGGTTTTCCAGCGTAAGGAATGAAGGTTACCTTGTTACTTTTTTTTCCTGCTTTCAGGTATGTACCCAAGTGTAAAATAACTTTGGAAGGTTACTTTGATCCATAGTGTGATTATCTGGGAAAATGCATTTCCACGACGATATCGATTGTTTCTTCGCTCGACTCAGAGATCGATCCAGCTTCTAGAAAGGACTTTCCGTAGTCTGGACGCTTCACAAATATATACAAACATAAATACAAAGACGAACATGCGAACCAAATGCCATGAATACAATATGCCTTTTTTCTTTTCAACAATAATTCGTCTATTTTGCCTTATAATCGAAATAAATACATTTTAGAAAAAGTTGTATGAAAAAAATTTATTTCTCTTTCCAGAATGGCTCCTTGTGAGCAGCGGTCTCTTCCAAGCAATATGTGCGCTTTTGTTTGCTCATTTTGCACACAAATATCATCCAATAAGTTGGTTGGGAGGATTCACCATAATTCAAGGTGTTGTTTGCGTTATTGCAATTATTCCAGCAATCTTAACAAAGTAAGTTTAAAACTGAAATAAATTTATATAAAATTAATCTATTGAATTATTTTCTAGAGAATCAGAGTTTCTGACTCCTTCAGCAAATGATAATGTTGTTTGCACTGCAACTATGCCTCAAGAGTTAAGTCGATTGACTTTAGATACTGATCAAAGTAAATTGGGAACTCTGATTCTATTGTTTGTTTTACAATTTTTCATCGGAATGGGTAATCTGGCATTTTTTGTCCTCGGCATAACATACATCGATGACAATTCTGGATCCATCGATAGCCCAGCCGCAATTGGAGTTGCCTTATGTTCTGGCATAGCCGGCCTTCAATTTGGGTATTTCATTACAATGGTTGTAACAGTAACTTCAGAAAGTTGGTGGTTGGGCTGGGCCGGCTTAGGTCCAATGATTTTCATTACTGGAATCCTTCTAGGACTATTTCCTCGTCGCTTAGTCAAGACAGTTGTACATCATACTGCACAAAGAATCATTGAAGAATCTGGACAACGCGAATTCGGAAGCCGGATGTCAGCATTCATAGACGACGTTGGCTACTGGCCTTCACTCAAACGATTGTTAAGAAATAAGTTGCTTCTGTGTAACATCTTGAGTTCGACATTCATCCTGGGAGCGGTTTTCAATTACTCTGCTCAGGAAGAAAAATACATTTCGTCACGTTTCTTTATTCCATTCAGTGAAGAAAATGGTCTATTGGATGAATGGAATTTGAGATTCGTATCATATTTTCTAATGCCTCCGCTAGCTGGAGTTTCTGTATTGGTTTCGGGTTTAATTATATCAAAGCTAAAGCTTTCAGCAAGGTAAATATAAGATTTTGTAATGTTTCAAAATAATATTTCCTTTTTAATTTGAAGAGCAATAACAGCTAAAAATATTGTTTTTGGAATTTTCTTGGTGGGAATATTTGTTTCAATGGTTTACGTCAGATGTGATGTTGGGCCAATTGCTGGGTTTTCAAAGGGAAAGTTAGTTCAACCATACTGCTCGAAGCAGTGTATATGTTCACCGAACACTTTTTTACCAGTTTGCCCGGAAAATAGTACCGTCACCTATTTCTCACCATGTTATGCTGGATGTGAAAGACAGTCATTCATAAATGAAATTGCAGTTAGTTCCTCTTCTGATTATATAGTGAACAGTTTGATAACATAATTATATTTGAATTTCCAGCTCTATGAGGGATGCACATGTGGAATTGATACAGAAACCAGATGGGGAAAGATGAGAGCAACAGCTGGAGCTTGTGATCAAAACAATTGTAGACGAATGTGGATATTATTTCAAATTTCCAGTGTAAGTATGGCTTCAATACTTGCAACAACAGTGGTTGGAAAAGTTCTGATAACTTTGAGGAGCGTTTTGCCACAAGATAAGGCACTGGCATTAGCAATGAAAGTGCTCTTCGTAGGATTGTTTTCGTTTATCCCAGGAAAACTTGGATACGATTTGATTTCAAGTAAGTCTTCATTTTTTTTGTAATATACAAATGTATTTCTGGAGGTTTGACAGTTATTTTCTTGTTCTTTGTTTCCGAACATTCTTGGAAGTTGATCTATCAGCCCGCTCATTGTTGTTGAAAAGCGTCGCAAATTAGTGGGTACATATGCCTGAATTCAAATATTCTATGCAGATTTTTATCCTACTTCACCTAAGGATCTGCTTGTCGGGCTCGCCGGGTTGACCTCACAAAACTTGTTTTGGATGGGTCCGTATCTGAGACCAACTTTATTCTCTAAGCTAAGCAGACGGTCATTTGATTGCTCTAAGATTTATTGTGCGCTGTCGGTATTACTAGCTCATACTTGTTCATTTTTTCTGCTTTCAAAAGATTTTTCCAGACAGAAGAATACAGTCTTTTTCTATATAGACTTGTGACTTCGAAAAATAAGTCTGGAAAATCAAAATCACCCGGCCAGTGCAAATGACCAAAAGGAGGCTACCCGAAAATGCGTTTCTCAGATATGGTTCGTGCAGTATGCACCTTTGGTCCATTTTTTTTTTTTTTTGAACCACATGTTTTTCGGCCTTTCTAACGTATTTAACTGAGAAAGGAGAAAATCACCATCAACAATCGTCTTTTGTCCCGTGGAGTTTTTGAGAAAATAAGCCCTGTTGACGTCGAAAGCTTACAACTCCCTGGCTGGACTCTCTATCTGGGCACAAATTCTCTGGATATATTGCGTGGCTCGTCGGTCGTCTGGTTGATACTCTGGAGTCCTTCATGACATCTTCAGTCTATCAGTAGAACGCCTGCTACCGGGCCGGCAGGATCTGGCAACATCTTCTGTTGTCCCATACTCTAGTGTTTGCACAGCTGCTTAAAATTTAAACAAATTATTTAGATTTTTTTTTAGGCTGGATTATTATATGTCTGTTATTTTATCCAATTTACTCTTTAGTACTGAATAGATAAGAACACACTGTTCACAGTGGTCACACTATTAATAAGAAATAAAGTATTCAATTTTATTATTTAGAAAACAACCATAAAGTCTCCAAGAAACAAAATCAGCATCGAAAGAAATACTCCAAAGCCCATTCTCTTTTGAGGATTTATTTCTATACATTTCCATTCCATTACCAAGGCTTATTGTACGATGGCTTATTGTTATCACATTAGTCGATATCACCGTATTGAATAAAATATATTAAAAACTCTTTTTTTATATTTTCAGATAAAACTTGCATTTACTGGAGCCAAAATTATGCCGAGTGCCTTCTCCGAGAAACACCACTACATGGAAACATTATCAACATATTAACCGCTGGTCTTATTTTACTTGGAGTTCTTTTTGACATTCTAGTCTTCATTTTTGCTAAGAACTTAAATGTCTACAACTGCAAAGTCACAGATCCTGATTTCAATCTACCTCCGGCTAATGAAACAACAACCAGTGCACCTTCTTCGACATTATATACTCCAGTACCAAGTGAAGTTTATCAAACACAACCATTGAGACAGCTAAGACCAGCACCAAAGCCATTTCTCTTAAGATCTCCGAGTAATGTAACATCAGCATCATCTGTGGATACGACAAGTCAACCAGCTTCTGTAAATGGTGTAACTTATGCTAAGGTAACATTCCCGCAAAGAAGTATATCTACCACTGAAGATGAAAATTTAGACTTCAGAATGTTACCAATCAACACAGATGTTCCACAACACCATGTATCGCAACATGATGTAAGAACTCAATTGGGTAGTTTGAAATCATTCACTCCGAAGAACGGAACAAGTAAATCACAATCGGGAATCAATGACATTCGACCTAAAAGTCCTGAAACTGATTTTTAAGCTAATTGTTTAAATAAGATGGGTTTAGTTTTAAGTTTTTATAGTTTTAATACATTTTCAAAAATAAGAAATAAAGCTTAGTTTCATTGCTCACAAAGTACATGACACTTGGTGTTAAGAGAAAATAATACGTTTTGGATACCCGCCTTAAGATAATCCCTATTGTATTGTTATACTTTGTTTGTGGGGGATTTGAACGACAGGAAGTCTGAATCTGAACTAAATATAACAAAAATAGAAAATCTGACTGTTAAGCGAATCTTACACGTATCTACACATAATCAGTCATCATACAAAATCAAAAGTGTTTTGATTTTTTCTCCGTCAAACGCACGCATACATCTTTGTTTTTGTAAATAGTATCATTGTATATAAATTTCTATAGTACAATCATGGAGTAGCGCCATCTAAAGAAAGTTTTGAACCGCACATTTGGAGGTTCTTACATTTACTAAGTGTCTATTCTGTTACCCTAATAATCGTCGTCAACCAAACAAATTAAAAATATTTAATGTATTTTATTGGCTCTAAAATCCATATTTCCTTGACAAGAGTCGTAAACAAAACAAAAATCATATATGTTTACGACTGTCAGGAAAACAAAATAGACAACTAGTAAATGCACGAACCTAAAAATGTGTCATTCACAAGTTTCTTAAGATGGCCAGGCAGTGATTATTCAGCATGAAAATACTATAGAAATGTATATACAATAATAGTATATTATGTTTGATGTCATGTGAATGTGATTGACCATGTAAGGTTCGCTTTACGATGGTCTAAGTTACGGTAACAGAGCAGTACTCATGTTTTGAAACTCAGGGGATATCTTTTCGCCTCGTTAAATAAATTGCACGACTGTATCGCAAGAAATTCCTCTTGTTGCAAACTTTTGGATTAAAAAAAATCAAAAATTCAGCCGTTATCAAGTAATGGAAAAATTTGTAGAAACCGTTAATACCAAATCTTCGTTATATGCATTTTTAGCCAAGAACCTAAAATGCAGTTATATCGGTACTACTATAAAATAGGGTTTATGTAAGTCGATGCGATGTGGTCAATATTTAATCTTATTTCGACTGGAAATTCCATTGGAAGGTGATGAGTTGAACTGTCAAATTACCTGTCATACAAAAAATCGATCCTGCACGTCAATAAGTAATTGTAATACAGGAACCCGATTAGAGAATACGAAGCGAGTCGTTTTCAAGTCGATATCTGCTTTTTCACCCACCTAGAATTGTTTAATTATTTAATTCAAAGTGACTCCGTTCTATCCTTCCAATTGGTAGCTGATTTCCACGGAAATAAAAAACGAAAGAGATAAAATCAGAAATAGTTTGTCATACAAAACTTCATTTTCGCCTCCAAAAACGACTCGCTTCGTATTCAATAATCGGGGGCCAGCTTCATGAGCTTTGCATTAAAAAGTACTTGGCATTTATTTCATTAAAAATTTGTGAGTGCCATACATTATAGCCTCCTAATAAACTTTCAACCCAGTTATTTAAAAAAATATGTTATTATCGTATTATTGCCCAGATGTCAATTGTAAAACCATAATTTAAAGACTCAGTAAATGAATCTGAATCTGAATCAAAAAATAAAAGTAATGGGCATTTCTGGGTCGCACAAACGTGCTCTTCTGTTTTGTTGTTAACAAAAAAAAATATATATATAAATGAAAAAAAATAGTTTCATTGTTTTAGGAAAAATATGCTTATCAGAGACAAGCAACAAAATAACTTGCTGATTATTAAGTTTACCGGAAAGGTAAAATTTAAAATAATTTTTTTTTTTCGGATATTAAGTCTTTTTTAATGATTAACGACCAATCTTAATCCGTCTGTGTTTCAGCAACCACTAAACCGATTTACACGGTTCATATGATGTTGAAGAAAGAAAATGTCAAACTACGCGGTGGGGACTATATTTTTGACAGATGTCCACGTACATATACTAAAAAAAAAAATTACTGCAAAATTTTGAGAACAAAAATAAATTTCAGATGAATCCATCCAAAGATTTTTAAATTATTGAATTGACAAGAAAACGTTAATTACACAACATATGTAATTATTTCTTTCTAACATTTTAAATATTGGGCATCTCTGAAAATTGTATTGTAAAATTTATAAAAATATTTTTTTATTTTTTATTAGACATCCTAAAAGTATGCAGTTTATCGTCCTCCTCATGACAAGAGTACAGTTTGATTTGAAATTTCCGGGAATTGACACGCTTGACGGTTTCCTTCATCTGAAAATCGTTCGAGCAAAATTTAACTACAGCTTTACTTTCGACACTTTTAATTAATTTAATGAATATAAAACAAATCATTTAAAATATAATAATATTTTACGGAAGTACCTACATATATTGAATTTGTAAGCGACCTACAGTGTGAAAAAAAATAATGAACTATGCAATTGAAAATGTCAACTTGGGAAACATAAAGAAGACATTTGGTAGCCCGTTTCATGAATCTGTGTGTCAAGTGAAAGATTACAAAGTGATTGAGGAAGCCATTCTGTCTTTTGGTGGCTGAATTTTTATGATGACTGTAAAGGAAAATCAAGTGCTACAATCTGGATGATGAATAAGGCAGATCAATAACTTCTGTCATGAAAAATAATTTGTGTCAAACTATCAAAGCATTTTAAAAATGAAGAGTTTAGAAAACAATATGGTATTCTCTGCAACGAACTTGATCGTGCCAAAGAAACATTTTGGTGACGTGCTTTAATGCTCAAGACTTCAAGAAAAAGAGGCAGTCGTATGAACTCCTTAAAACAAAAAATGCAACGGCTCTAGCATTCATGCAAGTGGATGAGTAGGTGAATTATGGTAATGTTTTAATTCCATTCAAGATCATAACATCGTCGGAAAAAAAAAGAAGAAGAAGGAGAGGAAGAATGTGCTTTATGCTGACACTAAACTTATCCAAAAGTAAAGTGCTGATGCTAAAGCCCAAACAACAATGAACGTTCTTCGGTATCAAGAAGAGTAAAATACAGGACGACCGTCGCAACGGTATCAGCAGATATTATAAATAATAGATATCATAAAGAATAGAAAAGGAATGGGAGACCTTAAAACTTTTGATGCAAACATATGCAACAACAGAGTAATTTAGTTTTCATCAGACAAGAAAACCGAACTAAAACCTAAGGTCCGTATGGTTTATTTCGGCGGAAATATTGGCAGAATTTCTACTAGTCTCAATTATTTAGTTACTTTGAAACAGTCGAAAATCTAAATTGAATTTTTATGTAGTGTATCGTGCTGTGAAACGTAATAAACTTACTTAGGGTAAGTCGGGCGACTATGCCAAATAAAAATAAATAGTACCTTTAATTTAATTCTTAAATTAATTGTAAATTAAGTTTTAAGAAAACCTTAAAAAGTGGTATTTTACCCACACGTCTGTAGGGGTGAAATGCCAGCAAACATTTGGTAAAATAGGCAGTGTTAAAAGCGAAGGGGGTATTATGCCACTTAAGTGGGTAAAATGCAAGTTGGTATGAAACAAATGTGGCATTTTACCCCAGAACGTCGAAAAATATGAAAACATCCCTGCACAAAAATTGAGCGAATATATTACGTCTAGTGACACGGAGAAACATTACGTATACAAAACAAATCTTACCTTTTTTAAAGAAACCTTTATATATTGAATTGAAAAACCTGAAAAAAATGTTATTAATTACACTGAATTTTATAAAAAGCATTTGGATTTATACTTCGTAATATATTTTCTTAAACGAATTTCCTAGTAACATACGCACCGGTATGTCCAAACAACAAAATGGCATATTAACCACACTGGCATATATCAACCCTAAGGTGGCGCTACAGTCCATAGTTGATCAGGACCTCAACCAACAAGTTTTTGGCGGCCATCTCGGTTTCGAGATGGCCGCCAAGTTGGTTACGATCCCCTCCACCTGCGGCTCTGAATCGAGTTCTTCCTTTTCTGCGCCTACCCCTACCTTTATTTTTTTGACTGTCCTGTGCAGTCTCTGTATCTATCTATACCCATCTATAAGCTCTCTGTTAAATCTTCTCCATCACACAAAGTTTATTCATATGGGAACAAAAACCATCCGAAAAAAATGTTCCTCTGAATCTAAAACAATCTCATTGATAAAGTCCATGCCTCTGTACAATGATTTAGAACTGGGATGTCATTCCTTGGTCATCCCTGGAGACATTAACAATTACCTACGTATACTGTATACGTTGTCTTGCCCTCATTTACCTCTGAATCCACCTTCGCCGCTTTTGTCTCAATACTCTCAAAATCAACATTGACATCCACGGAGTGTTGTATCGAAAGATGTCAACATCGTCTGCGTTGGGTTGACATTTGACAGATAATTCGAGAATTGAAAACTAATTTTTTAAGAATAATAGGTTTTGCAGAAGTTGCATGACCACGCATCGCTTTGTTGACATCCAAGGTATCGGTGAGATCTAAAGTGAGTTGACTTTGGTGGGTTCTCCATGGTCATCCTGCATAAACGGTTGGTTTAGCCATACTAGAAATTCCATTTTATAGTACGTCACTATAAATGATGTCATTTGCACTACAACATCAGCACCAGCAGCTTCATTGGAACCAATCTTCTTCAAGTTGGAATGACGGATAAGTTGGTCTGCGTCGTGTGAAGATTGCAGATGTGATTTTCTCAAATTCTTAGGACGTACTATACGATTCTATACTACAATGGTCCTTTGTAACCTTGGATATTTTGATAAAATTTGCGGATTTCATTCTTTTTGAAATACTTTTCCATGCGCCTTCAATCTCACGTTTATAGGATGCTTTCTTATTATTCTTTAGAACCTAAATTCTTTTTTTCTCGTCAGCTTGCACTGCTTGCAGACTTCAATAGCAGCTCTTACAGTTTTCCTTTTCAGCATCGCTTTATAGGCTACATGTTGTGATGTGAGCACATAAGCATTCGTTATCGTACCAGTGGTATCATTTTGGTGACGGTACTGCTTGGCATGAATGCCATTTGTGTTCTACATTTAATGATGAGCACGAGCGAATTCGACATCCCAAATAACAAGGTTATTAGTACAATCGCAGTTGGGTTGTGGGTTCGATAGTTGGGTCATGTAGAGCGAATGAAAAACAATGGCCCGTACGATCATCGAAGCAACCACAGTCGGAGCTCGCAGCATGAGATGGTTATATATCATGTGGTGTGACCAAGTAGAAGATGATTTCAAAAATCTTGGAATGGGAAACTGTATAGGTAGCTATAACAAATTAGGACTTGACCGGACTATAGACCAAAAGAAGAATAAAAACTGTTTTTCTTTCGATGGTTGATTTGTACTCGGGTTTGTAGTTAATCTTATTTGTTTATGCCGTAAAAAAATATTTTTTTTTAGTTTTGCGAATTTATTTTTTTATTATTGTATCACGTAGAGTACTTAATATTAGTTAATATTTTTTCTGTCAGTTTTTTTTTTCAATAAATCCATTTTTTTTTCAGAATTTACCTATGAAATTTTTTTTATTAATAGTAATAGTGAATTTCATTAAAAATATTAATAATGTATTTTCAATATACTTTTTACAAGATAAGTATTTTTTGTTTTTATATTTATTATGAAATATTTTGTAATAACACTTTTAAGTTGCATAAACCAGCCATAGATCTTGATTCGGATTCGGATTAAATTTGGTTTTGTTTAAACTTCAAATCTTTACAACATAGAATCAAATTATGTTTTCAATATAAAATATATAATTTGTATGAATTTTATGAGATAGTTTCTTGATTTATTTGCAAATTGTTTGAATGCTATTTATTATGCTATATTTATTATTTATTTAATCGCAGGCATTGCTGTTTTAGTATAGCATTATTATAGTTTGAATTTCTTCTAGGCATGTTTAAATATTATTTATCATTCTAATCCACAAATGCACTATCATGGTTGTGATGTTTCGTTGACTAAGAAATTTTACTACGTCATTTTGTAACTATACTAAAAGTATGCCATGCAATATATTTGTTTTAATAAGAAATATTCATATTTTATATAAGTTTAGCGGTTCCAGCACTTATTATTTAATTTTTTTTTTTAATTGTATGAATAAAGAAAACAATAAGTTTTTAAATTATAAAGTACAGGTAAATTTACTTGTGATATTTTTGCAAAAAGGTGTTACACGTTAAAAGTATACACAACTATTGATAGATATGAATAGACTCAAAATCGATAAAACAAAATATAAAGGAATCAGTAACTACGTTATTTAAATTTTGAAGCATAAATCGACGCACTTTGCAATTTTTTTGAGAAACCTATTTAAAAAAATCCAAATTCAGAATTTAGAAAGTGGAAACTTGAAATGCAGTTTATGTTGCTACCGGTTATACCGAAAATTGAAAAATAATTTGAATCGAAACCGATGACGGAATATCATGCTTTTGACCATAAACAACTCTTAGATAGAGTGATGAAAATGTCTGCGAATGGATTTAGGAAGAATATGACCAAAAAATAGTGTGGACGAGGTAAGTAACCTACGTTTAGGGATACTTAAACATTGCATAGATTTTGTTTGGACAATGTTTAATAATTTGTTATAATTGTTTTTGTACATTAAAGTAATTTTTTCGAATAAGGAATGCATAAGAAATGTAGAAAACACAGTTTTGTTTTGAGTAGACGTCATTTACCTAATACTTTTGTACGCCAAAACAAAATGAATTTCCTCAGAACTAACTTCTTAAGTTAACGATATAATGCAATAGTTTGAATCTCAAAATCAATGTTTAACAAAGCAATAACAAGAAACAATGTCTCTTGTTACGATTATATATTTGTATATTTGAACTTCATTGATTAAACAATATAAGCCAATTATTCACTGATAATTGTCACTTTTCAATCACTTTCAATCCAATCCAAACATGTTATCCATTTAATTATAAAATTATAACTCTACAAAATATCTGTATTAAACAGTAATGAAGTGTTTTTGTTCATATGAGAGCGACGAAAGAAAACGAATATTCGCTATGTTTGACGTTTCATTCACATGAAATACCGTCAATCACAAACCAATACAAACAAAATAATAATGATGTACGATGGTAGCCGCGTGCGACTCTTTCAATTGATGTAAGTCAAGAAATTAATAATTGTGAAAATGATTAAAATTTGTTCGTCCATGCGTTGGTCACTTTCATATGATTCATTAAACGAGCGCCTTTTGTAAAAGTTCTTGGTTTATCAATAAAAAAATACTTCAACCAAATGCATACGTTCAGTTCCAGAAGCTTTTTATATTACAATTAAACAAAGGATATCCATAAGATCAGACGTTTGCTCTTATTTAGAGGTTAGAGAACATTTGTAAGCGCTTCAACTACATCCCACATAACATAAAAATTACGTTTCCAACGTAATTTGGCCCTGAACTCTGTATTTCGTTCCTAAAGTATTTTTTTTTAAATAAAATAACGTGGAACCCGTTATTAAACGTTTTTGTTTCAACCCAATAAACAGATGCATTTACGGTTACTCACTTACAGTCCTCTGTAGGCTGATTCTAAAACATGACGCGGAACGTATTGTAAGCTATACCTGGGTTCAGATTCTATATTTAAAAAAGATCAAACGTTTGCGTCTGCACGAACGATTTTCAGAGCAAACTATACAACAAATTGTTCGCACAGACGAAAACGTTTGAATCTGGTCCCTGAATTCCGAGCACTTTGAGTCTCTAAAGCGAACATTTGAAATTTATCCTTCAATTTTTCAATTTAAAAGTCAGTTATTTTTTCATTACACTTTCATAACTATCTTCAGAACCAGTGCTCCACGATCCTAAATGTTTCTGTGTAATTTTGTTTAATTTTGTCTTTATATGTTTTCATCTTTTTATGTGCAAGTGTTTTTGTTTTTGTTGCATTGTGCCTACTAACAACTAACACCTGCACTAAGTGATGAGCCAGTGGGACACATTTTATGTGTCGGCAAATCTTCTTTCATCTGCTGATGCTTGCTTTAAGCTCCATTTGAATAAGATCTGATAGTGTAAAAAAAAAAAAAAAAAAAAAAAAAAAAAAAATAAGTCATTGATTCGAAATAATTTGTTTAAATGCATAATTATAAATTATGGTCAATGACAATATTGTGACATAATGGCAAAGCGTATTGAGTGAGCATATTTTATATATTTGTACGTCATGGTCAAGTCAAATGCTAACACATTTGCTCATGGTGGAAAGTTTGTTTGTTATACACTTTTCTTGTTTGCTACTGCTACTTTTTATCGCTGGATGAACTCATCAAAATAATCGAAGTTCGATACATTTTGATTATCGTTCATCCACACATCTCTAGGAAGTTACAAACGATAAAACATTGCATACATTTAGGCATTCGAAAAAAATGGCATATTCCATTATGAACGATTTGCTACATCCATTTCCGTTAGTTAATGATTCAAATTTAAACGAACAGTTTTATGAGAAAGTAGCAAAATGATTTGATTACACTGACCAGATAAGAACCACAAAATGAATGATTGGATGAAAGAGTTGGTAGGTGTTTGCTTATCGCTATTCTTTGTTTTTGAATGAGTGCATATTATACATGAAAGAATGATGCAACATTAATTAGGCAAATGAAACTAATCAAGGTGTAACAGTGCGAATATACAAACAACTGAGAGTTTGAGAAATTCAATTGCATAATTACACTTAAATTTATTTTCATCTTGTTTTAAGTTGCAGAACACCAGTTTCAAAGGCACAAAAAGCGATAAGCCCGAGATTAGTTAATTTATGGTGTAAGGTGAGAATTAACCATAAAAACTTTAAGTTTAGAAAACATTTCATGGTTCCCAAGGTCGAACAAAGTGAAAACCATTTTAAAAATCCAAGAAACAAAAGTTCTTTAATATTAAATTAAACAAAAGAAAACTGAAAAAAAGAAAATAAAACAAAACAAAAAAATTATATACGTGACATTTTTTTTTTTATTTAAATAATGCTTGATGTTTTTTTTTTATATCATTATAGCAAATTATAACTTTCAATTAAAAAAAGAACGAATTTTTAATAGTAGAAGAGGAAAAAATACTATGATTCATAGTGCGAAACATAACTTATAATAATTATATAAACAAATTAAAGAAGACTAGGAGTTTCATTTGTTTTTTTATGTTTTAATGTAAATCCTTTTGTAAGATTTTGTTTTTATTTCATAAATTCTCTCATTATTATCAATATAAAGTCTAGGAAATAAAACATTTGTGTATTATGTTTTGTTCAATAAATAAGAAAATTATATTTTTAATTATGTAGTTTTTCTACTTTTATTATGTATCACCTGTTTTGCACAAAGTTAAAATGAAAAACAATAAAAGAAGTGAGTACGATTTTTTAAATACGATTTTTTTTATTATATAATGAAAGGTATACTGTTATGTATAATATCTTTAGTTGGTGTTCAGTTTTCTACAATAATATAGAATGATGGTAGTGTGCTGGAACTTTATTATTATTTTGTTTATATTTCTGCATTTATTTTTATTATATCAAAAGATTTATGTTTAAGGATAAACAAAGTATTCAATGATATTTAGACCTTTTAAGACAAAAAAATATATAAATCCTTTTCCTTCATAACCTTCTATTAACTTCTTTTTTTAATTAGATTTTTTTTTTCCAAAGCCACCGACTTGTTTTATGACAATTTGGTTTGTTTTCAAAAATAAGAAATATCTTTAAAACCGGGCAAGGCAGCATAATATCATTTAGATAAAATTGAGAGAAAATAAAAAAACAATAAAATTTAAATGATTGCTAATCACAGTGTAGTTTTATTTATAAAGAGACATGTACTTATAACAATATTTTTTTTATATAATATAACAAATAGCTCTTATTTAAATGTAAGCCCGATTTTAATTGATAATTTTGTGTATGTTTTTTTTATAAAGAATGAGATGTATGAAAAAAGTCGGAGCTTTGCGAACGCGATCAATTAAGCGTGCAACCATCGTGAAGCACTTTTTTCCATAGACAATTAGAGTCTCTATAGGAATTTTATTTTAATTTTTTTTTATAAAAAATCATTTCATTTCTTCTTTTTTCAAATCGCATTTTTTTTATCCTCGAAATATAAATTCTTGTCTAAAAAAGTCTAATGATCAAATCATGTGTGTTGAAATTTACATTTCATTGTTTTATCCTTTAGTGTTTTGCAATTTGTTTTATGTTTTTTCTTTTATTTCTTTCTATCGACTTTTGAGTAGCAACATTTTAACTTTTTCTTTGTTTTTATCCTCGGTTTATGTACAATTTATATAAAATAAAAAAGATTTCTTAAAAAATAATACATCAATAAAATAAAAAGAAAAAAAAATCACTTTTAAATTACTTAATTATACAAAATAAGGACATTTCCTTTTCTTTTTTAAATATTTACACATTGATTTAAGTTAAGATTTTTTTTTATATAATTTTAGTTTTCTTATTATGTCATCATTTAAACAATTTCGTAAAAAAATATATTAGGTATGTACTCATAATAGTAAAAGAAAAAAGAACGTTTTTATTATATAATCTATTTTTTTAGTACTCAGAAAATAATTAATTTTATTTTAAAAGTCATCTTTAGCTGTGTTCTTTTTTATTAAAACTTTTGTTTGTTTTTTTTTGTTACATGAAATTGTTATGCAAATTATCACATTTGAAGATTTTTTTTGTTTATAAACTGTACAAGAATTTCAATAAAGATGCATTTTTTGATCGATTCTCTACATTTTTCCTTTTTTTCATTATTTTTATAATTTAAGGTCAAAATTCTACTTTTAGTGCATAAGTATTCTTTTAGCTTTTGTTTTTTTTTATATATATTCTTCTTTCTTTTGATATGAGTGAAAAAAGATTTTTTTTTAAACGAAACGAAACTATTTTATAAATAACACGCTACTAAATTTAATAAAAAACAAATTAAAATTAAAGAAACTAAGGAATTTATATGAAATCGTGTTTTTCTTATCTTTTCTGTGTTTTTAGTGATTATTTATATATATTACGAATGTGTTTTATAATATAATTTTTGTTTGTCATTTTTTAGTTTGTTTATTGACAATTTGTATTGTTGTTGCTATATGCAAATTCTCCGACTCCAGAATTTGCCTTTAAGCTGCTTCTTTATTTTTAATGCGATTTTTCTCATTTTTTCCATTTTTTTTTGCGTGTGAGTTTTATTTAAAAATTCATTTTCATACTATTGTAATATATTTTTGTTTTTTTTTTATGAAAATGGGTAAAATTGTTGATTGGTTATGTAATATTGATTTTTATTATATAAATTCCCATTTCTTTAAATCGCTTTTATTTTCACCCACCAAATTTGATCTTCTTCATATCGATTTTTGTTTTGTTGTTGTTGAAAAAAGAAGAGTCCACATTAAAAAAATTGTTTTGTTTTGTAAAATCCCAAATGCTAGGGCAAAATTGTTTTTTTTTTTGTTTAATGTTGACATTGTCCTCCTTAGGACAGTGGACCATTGGTAGAGTTCGCAGGAGTAGCAGCAGCAGTAGCAGCAGTAGCAGCATCAGCTGAAGCCGGTGCTTGCTGTGAAGCTTGTGGAGTCTGTTGTGTTACAGCTTGCTGCTGTGGTTGGGGTGGTGTTGGAGTTGGTGTGGGTGTTGATTGTGGTGGCTGCTGTGGCGGTTGGGATGGGATTTGTTGTGTTGGTGCTGGTGGTGCCTGAGTTATCATATTGTTAGTACCTGCGGTGCCAGCAATTTGCAACTGAGCTTGTATCTGCAATTGATGAAGTGTTTCTTGTGACATATTTGCCTTGAGAATTGTATTCTCCACTTCGAGCTGATTGATTTTATCCATTAATTCGGATATTTTTTCTTTAAGCACTTCGACTTCTTCTCGAACTGCTATCATAAGATGGGATTTGACCAAATCCTGAAAAGAAAAAAGAGAAAAAAATACATTAGTATTGAAAAACAGAAAATAACGGTATAGAAAATATTGATATATGTAAAATAAATAAGTTAATAGAGAAAACGAACATCGTGGCTGACTACTATAAGTACAAGTAATCTCAAATCCGCTGAATGTTCAACACAAACTAAATAGTTTGGTCTAATAGCAACTAAATCGTTTGGTTGCGTCTTAAACAATATAGGGTAATGTGATAAAAATGCAACTTTAGCAATTGGTAAGAATTAAAAATTAAACAGTTTCCAGAATGCAATGGGATTCAAATCCTAACTAAAATTAACACCCCCAAAATTTGTTAGTACAAAACCCAATTATCGGCCGATTATACAGTTGCTCTTTCCTATAAATAGAGCTAAGGAAAACGATTTCATCTTAATATTTTGTTCACCAAAAAATGGTTTAATTGTAATGTGCAATTCAAAAATCGTTTGATAATTTCATATTGAGCAAACATTCATATAACAGCAGGACAATTGCAAATAATTTATGGCGTCTAAGTTATTAAAAATTTCTCTAGACGAGGATTGACATAAAAGTTGAAATCAATTGAGAAATAAATTTTTTAAAACAAAACAATAAAAATATAACACTATTTTTACAATTCACTTAATACAAATTCTCATTTAAAAAGATTCAATTGAAGTATCAAAATATTTAACCCTATACATACAGGTTGACGTGCGTCGTCGTAAAGATAGTCTGAGCAAAAAATTATAATTTAAATAAATTCCGGAAAATTCAAGAATTCAAAACAAGAAAAGGTAGTATAATTATCAATTATAAACAAATGTTGTCGGTTTAATTCAGTTTAAAGAAGTATAGTTGGAAAGTATTCATTTAACGATAAAAAGGCGAAGTTTTTGAAAATGTTTTTTTTTTTATTTTTAGGAATTTTATTTGATACAAAACATTTCCATCATTATTTATATAATTATTTTTATTAAATTGTATTAAAAAACGTTTCTTTGTATGTTTTCATTTTCCAAACATACATGTTCAAGCAAATTGTAAATTTTATTCCACGAAAAAATAAAAATTACTTTGAACTTAAACAAGAACTTAATAACATTAACATGTACAGTATCATGCAACGTTGGCTGGACTTCGTTTTATATCTTTAATCTGTCATACTAAATTTTTTATGAATCATTGGATAAACAGTCATTTCATTTTCATATCGTGCACGCAATGTCCTTTACTTTTTTATCGTCTTGTTTAACTTTGACATTTTCTGTCAGCAATTCAAATAATACAAAACGATGAATCATACTTCGATATTAGAAAAGATACAACTCAAAGCATGAAACTCTCATTATTATTGTTTTTCTCAATTTTGATAAAACATATTGAAACACTATAAATTCGACCACACTTAACATGCATAGGTTTTTTTTATAAAAAATTAAGAAACTATTATTGATTAATTTAACATAATCAAAACATTTTGCATATGTTTATGCGCAAAATAAAGTACTTTGCTATTTATTTAGCGCCTTTGCATGTTAATTAGTCTAATTCATGGTGAATACCTCTACAGTAAACAATAACAACAGAAAAAAAAACTAAAAAAAATTAATGTCTGTGTTTATTTGGAATCAGACATTATAGCGAAACAAAAACAAATGAAAGTGACAACGAAATTATTATAGACAATCCCATTTAATTATATGCCACGCGAACTTTTAGTCACGCAAATTCCAAGGCTTTTTGTTAAATAGAAACGAGTTAAAAATGTATTTATGAGAAGACCCTAAAGGTAAATAGATATAGATACATGAAATAAAATCATAAAATTGGCTCTCCTTTGTAATCAATTTTAACTAAAGTTTCCGGATTGTTGTGCTTTATTTTCTATTATATTTGTTCATATGTGATCGATATTTTCAAAAATAATATCTAAACATTCTTAAATAGATTTTCCGGAGGAGTGGGCATATTTGCCGGGACATTAAGTTTTAAATATTATAATCTATTTCAGATTACACACAATATTTTCAATATGAATCAGTTTATTTAAAAATAAAAAAGCACCTACAACGTTTTAATGCTAAAGTGAGACAATTTGCACAGCATGGGGCCGTGTCGTCGATGCGGTGGTAGCGATGATTGTTTGAAATTTAATTTCATAAGTAAAATAAGTCAATATATCTACGTCAAATTTCCATTAGAGTGGATTTTAATTGACAGGTGACCAAAATACAATTTATGTTATGGACAACAAACAAAAATTTTATGTGTTTGGAATTTTCTTTGTCAAAAACAACATTTTATTACATTTTAAAGAAAATAGAATTTATTTAAGTAATAATTTTTCATAAAAGTATATATATTTTTTGACATCTTCAGACAGTAAGTAAATTACAAAGATATTTTTATTTATGCCTATGACGCTCAAAGAGTAAATTTTAAATAAAATTTGGCATTATCAATTTCAAAGATTTGTTATATAAATATAACATGTTCCTTCTTTGTTGTCTTACAATAGTGCTGAACTAACTTTCTGATAGCTTTGTAACCACAAAGCAGACATAATTATAAAATACACAAAAAGATTATCTTATCTGGAATTGAAATCCATGATAAGAAATTTTTAATTTATAAGATAATGTTCAATTAAATAATTTTTTCAAATAAAATTTTGCTTAGTTTTTGTTTTACAACGTGGTTATTCAAGAAGGTTACATGCATTTAAAACAAGAGGATTACTGAAACAATGACAGGATTTGAGGAGATTATTTGTGAGTATTTGACGTTTCAAACACTTTTAAGACCCGTGGGTATTTTATAAAGTTATTGAGAGACGCTTTCTTCTTCGTATTCTTCATTGATGAAGTAGATGCAAATCTCTGATGTACTACAGATTTAATTGTGATTTCAGAAGAGTTCGAAATGGTTATTATATTATATTATAAATTAGATGACTATTAAAAATTACATTATTACTATTTTGTTAATATTTACTTTTGTATTTTCAATAACAATATTGTAGTTAAATTGGAAGCAGTATTGACAATTTATAAACATAAGTTATTTATAAATGAATTTCTTCAATTATATGTATTTAAATAGTGATTGATTTAAGTTGTTGAAGTTTTAATTACATACCTACATTAACAAGTATTTATAATTTTTCTTTTTTTTATTTCAATCTTATCCTACTCTGAGTAAAATTTAGCAACGTTTATTAAAAAAATATTGAAAAGTTTACCTATAAACTCCAGCAAAGAAAATCAACTAAATCTGTACTTCAATAAAGATTTCGCAATAAAAATTGGGCAATAGAACAGTCAAAAGGGAACACAAACGAAGAATTAACTCAGATTTATTGCAAGCAATAAAAAACTAAAACCAAAATCCTTTCACCAATTTTTGTCTGAGAACAAAACATTGTATCTACCCGGTCTAAAATAATAAAATTCTAAAAACCTAACGATCAAGGGTAACTAGAAAATTGAAATGGTTTACCGGTAAGCTTTTCATACATGCATATTCATTAAAAGTTTCAATATTCACCTCAAGATGATTGAAGCATAAATTACGAAATGTGTATCTAAATATAGTGATTTTAGTTAAAACGTATACAAAACACTTTAAACCGAACCATCTCTAAGTTTATTAAAAAAAATCATTTAAAAATAAGTATTTTGCTATCAAGGATGTTTAAAAAGTAACACACCTAAATACATATTTTCAAAACAAAAGTGGTTAATTAAATCTGTAAACAAAAGCCTATAACTTTTTATCTTACAAGTCTCCAGTCATTGAATACGTGAAACATATTGTATCATAAAAATTAAATGAACAAATATTAAAACAAAAATGATTTTTTCAATGCAAACCAAATAAAACAGAGCTTTAATAAATACTTGTCTTTCTACCGAACTTTTGAATAAGCTGTACCAACATTTTTGTGGTAGGTATAATAAAATTTTCAATCCAGCTTGGCAAATTTAATAAATTTAATGACTATTCGTTCAACATGATGGCCTTTGTCTGGACAGACTGTTGATAAGAATAAAAATATCGTTACCTTAACCTCAAATTAAATGATTTATGAGGACATTTTACAAATAAGAGTAGTTATTTTTATTTAAAAAAATAAAACATTTCGAGTTTAATAGAGAGAAAAGGTATTGATTAATTACGGAACATTTTAATATAGTTTTGTGTGTTCGAAGAAATAAAAATAAGGATCGTTTGTAAGACTTAATACCTTCAAAAGAAAACTAGGATTGGATAAAAATGTGTGTATTCTCCAAAAGCACAAGCTTTACAAATTGATTAGAGGGGAAGAAGAGAATTTTCAATTCTTTTAAAAATAAATAATTGGGAAGTATGCAGTATTATCGGTGCTTTAAAACCAAAATACGGAAGACACAAAGAACAAACTTTTGTCTACTTTCAATTTAAGAACTGAACATAAAACCGAGAAAAACAAAAAAAAATAGTTTTGTGAAAGTTTTCTCTGAACAGAATGGTGAACCCAGACATATGAAAACATACATAGTTGCTTCACAGTTCTTTTGAATAAAAAATGGGTTTCTTTCTAAAAGTTAAAAAAAACTAGTATTGAAGGTCACAATCCTTATCTAAATTGCTGAATTCGTTTTTTTTTTTACATATTTTTTTAATCACCAGAAAATACAGATACAGCTTTTTTAATCAAACAAAGCACGTTCGATGAAGCAGATAAGACATAGTCAAACACTTTTCTGTACATCAATAGTAAAAAATTATGCAAGTTTTACGACCGAGATTAATATTCTTCACATTGAATATTAATTAAAGAGAGAAAACAAACAACCGGGTTACTTGAGTAAATACCTTATTAAGTATGCAGATTATGCCTTCGAACAAATAAAATCAATTTTAAAGTGCAAACTAAATGAATTATAATTTATGGAAAATAGATTGAGGTTACTAAAGACAAAATAAAATATAATTTTATAAGAACATTTTAATATTTTATAATTGAAATAGATACATACTTTTGCATTTGGGACCATAACATAGCAAGGACTATCTTGTCCCTTTTGCCAGATCTCGTAGAGCCAGTTTTCAGGTTGGCGAAGTGACATGGTGCCCATTTTGTACTTTTGTTTTAAATTTATTCACACAGTGAAAATAAGTTTGTTAAATTTGCAAATACAGGCAAATTTCTTTAAAAAAAAAATAATTTAAAAATTTGTGTTTTTATTTTTTTATTTTTGGAATCACAGTTAATTCACTTTTTCTTTGTATTTTTATTCACTTTTACCACACAGTGGTTATGGAAGCGAACTGTGAGATACTTTTTGAATTTTACTTGATATATATAACCGGCACAAAGCTTCTTTTATAAATTTTCTTGTATTTTATGTGAGAGAGAGAGAGCTTTTGTAATTTTTCTTTGTAGAGATACGTTCACTTTAACTTTTGAGATATTTTAGCAAGTGAATTGTATAAAATTTATATCATTTGTAATGCTTATTGGTTTTGATAGTTTTTGCACTTTATAATATTTTTCTCTTTTTTTTTGTATTTGATTTTGATTTAAAGAATATAAAACCGGCAAGTGTCTGATGGCGACTGAACGTCTATGGTCGTATTAAATACTTTTATATGAAGAACGATGGAATAAAAAAATCAATCTACAAATACAGATGTGTGCGGGACATAACCAATACATATATCAATAAAATCGATTTATGTATGTATTTGGTATCTGTGTGAATGGAACTTGTGTGCAAAAATTGCACTAATACAATTTCAAATATCTATAGACACATCCTGTATGAGCAAGTGTGCAAGAGCGAGTATTTTTTGAAGTACTATATCAAGTCGGAAAGTATCTGGGTTTGGCGCAAAGCGCAGGTACAGTTTTTCATAGCCAAAGTTAATGTTAAAACAGATGATGACCAACACAAGTGTATAAGGGTTTATATTTTTTTTTCAACTTTTTGGTTGTATACCTACTTTTGCTGCATGTAACCTGCATTGTAGGTATAGAAATCAGAAATAACGTCATAAATTTATTTCGATTCTGCTACGCTCACCACATTGTTCAACGGGCTGTTTTATGATGTTTCAAAGTTGGTACACATTTCTATTGTTGTTTTTTTTTTATATATATTTATATACATACATATATGTAGGTACCTATATAATTTTAGTGTTAATGAGAAATTCTCAATCACACTGTCGAAACAGCCCCATTAGGCTTTTGTTGGTTTGTATCGGGATCGGGATTGGGACCACCAGATACTCGTTTAGTTATTAAAGTATTTATTTTATATGAGTCAAGAAGAGCCAAACTCAGCTGATTTTTGTTGATGGTATTAGAGAGTAACTGAGTATGCAGACAACTACCTACCTTTAAAGTGTAAATAGTGTTTTCAAAAAATAAAGATGTAGATACACTAAAGTATGTAGGTATACCTACAACTATATACTGAACGTTTAAAGGCAAAATATACAAGTAGATATATATGTATGTCGGACGGGTAAAATATAAACACGTTTTTTATTTGGAGAAGGTATCAAAACAAAATTAATTAGGTGTGGGTTCGATATTTTTATTTTTTTTTATTTACTGAAAAAATTTGAGTTGTAATTTTTACACACAAATTTGGCCTCAAAAAAGCAGTTAGGCTGCCTATACTTATCTTTTTTTTTGTTTTTAAATCTAACGTAGTAGGAGGTACGCAAAATGTTTTTTTTATCATTGATAGACGATAGACCTTCTGCTTTTTTTTGTGAAAATAAAAAGACAGGAAATTTAATTATATGCCTAGGTAGGCACAGACAGAAATTATTTGACAGGTAGATATACCTATGTAGATAGATTTTTGTGAGAATTAAAACGGAAATTATATACCAACCTATTGTAATTGTATCTTTTTCATATATACCTGTCGAATTATTTTTTTCTGATAGAATTAAAGTATACGTATTATACAAAGATACCAACCCAAAACCTATCTGCGTTTTTGTGCAATTATATCTTTTTTTTTCAATTATGTTCTTTTGCAGTATAGAACGATTTTTAAAGAAAATATTGATTTTCTAACGACGTCATATTTTCTGCATACGTATATTACATTTTAGATATGTGAAAATGAGCCTAGCTTTAAGCTCGTAAAAACACATATCTCACTACCTAGGTATATTGTAAATATATACGAAATAATGTTTTAGATTGAGGGCAAGATATTATATGTTGTCAAATGGTGTCAATCAATGGTAATAAAGTTGAAATATTAATTACTCTCTGGCACAACAGTGTTTTGGCTGTAGGTGAGTTTAGGAATGTCTTTCTAGAACTTATTCCAACATTTCACAAATTTTTTATCGAGTCAAGAAATAAAATAAATAGATATCTATACATACCACCACATTTGAGCATCCTATTACATGTTGCTATAAAGAACCAATGCCATTTTGCATCATAAGTTGTTTTTAAAAATTTGTACCCAAACCGTTATTGATTAAAAATTGTTTGAAAAACAGTCCCATTACCGTTTATTAATCGCTTTGTTTTCGAGATTAACGCATTAAAAAACATCTCAAATGGCTCGGTGCAATCGTTACAATTAACTAGGGGTCAAACGAAAGGACACGGTAATTTAATTCTGAAATGAATAGTGTTATTATACCTTATCTAATAAATCATTTTGGAGTCTTATGATTTCAAAGTAAGTGCCTAAATTAATACGCCTACACAATAATGTATTCTGATCCAGATGTTGGTAATTGAAACTATACTGATTAGTTTGCAGCGTAATGCAAGTTGTTTGCACAAATATTTGCTCAGAAAAATAACACTACATCAAACATTTATTTATTATTTGGTGCAAATTAATTGTTTTGGGTAATTTCAATTGTGATAGCAACATAAAAATATAAAATGAATTGCAATAGTTTTTGTTTTAAAAAAATGGATTCCAATTTAACACAAAAACTTTTGTGTTAACAACTCCCTAAATTGTTTGCAATATTAGTAGCAGTAAAGATATCTCTATAAAAACGATAAAGACGATAATGTAGTTATGCTAAAGAACTGTTTTATGGCAGGCACTTTCTGATTATTTTATTTTAGCCAATAACAAGATCATCTACAAAAAACGATAAAAATTCGTATTCGTGCAGTTTTATAAGTTTTCGATCAAATCTTAGTGCAGATTCGTGTTCAACTTACATTGGAGTATCGAACTAAATTTTTGTTAGAACATTTTTAGATGTTGGTTAGAGTGATACTTTCACGATCTTCGTTTGTTCGTAATGTCTCAGTGGGTGCACCCTCAGTGCATTCAGAGTGTGATCTTCTTTTAATATATATTCTAAAAAATCAAATATCTCATGTTTGCAAAAAAAATCAAAGTTTTCTGGAAAATTTATATAGGTACATTAGTTTTTGACGTTTGTGTTATATCATTTTTAACTGATCAAAATCTACGCAATATAGATCAAAGGATTTGTATTTTCATGTTTCATTAAGAGAAAAACAGTCAAATATCATCCAAAAGATTTTCGTTTTTGATGATTTGGGAGTTCTCTATGTGTTTTCAACTCCTGATATCAAAGTTATTCGTTTGTATAATTAATTTTATTTTCCTATTTCGTGGTTTGACAGATTTGTTCGGATCCAATTTTGACGGTTGCGGAGTATGCAGTGTGAGCTCTGAACTGTCATCGCAGTAAATAAATTAATATTTGACACTTCTGATTTGAAGGATATGTTTCCTTTTTAATTTAAAAAAAAATATGAAATAATAAAACAAGTCGGATATTATGTTATATAATTTTTTACGAACTTGATTTTCTAGCAATAATGCAGCAAATGGCATATAACAGTTACAAACTGATCACACAAACAAAACGGACTGGTTCACATTAAATGCAATATAATTACTGGAATTATTTATTGTTTGGATCAAACTGTTTTACTCGTTTGCACATGAAACATTGATTTCAGTTAATATATTGTACTGATAAATCAGATAACAAGAAATCTTTTAGCGATTTTCAAACATTTTTTTAGAGCTGATGACGGTATAAGATATTATTTTTCTTCCTACAATGAGACACAAAAAAACTTCAGAGACAACAATTGCCATGGGAATTTATTGCCACACACAAAATAATACTAAATTCTACCAACACTCTGGTTCTTGTGCACGTGGCACCATACTTTTGAAAAAGAAAAAAATGTAAGTCCCTTATACCTGTATCAATTCACCTTAATGAGTACTTTCCAATATTAATTTTTGGTCACTCAAGTATCAAACTATCTGATTCTTTTGTTTGTCTTTCATAAAAAGCGTTTTATACCGATTTTCTCACAGACAGGTTCACAAATCTTTTTACCTGTAACATAGTTTATTAATCGTTTTTGCATACACCTGTGTCCGCATATTTTGATATAGAAACATATTAAATTGGAAAAGTGTTGGTGGATAAAAGAAAATCAGGTCGATATTTGATTTTTCCATTAGTCATTACTATACAGGTAGGCATAACTCAACATGAGTTGCCGCCCAGCACTTGCTGTATAACTTTTATATTATGTTTATTATATAGTCGAAACAAGTGCCATTAAATAGTTACCTGATGAAGAAAAATACATATCGATTCGATATTTCTACCTCCTGAAGTGTATACCGGCGTATTCATACATAAATATTATAAATTATAATATTTCATTTGACCTCGAAGTGTCAGAGTAATTCGTACTAATGACACAGTGCCTAAAAGATAGATTATTCAAATATCGAACAAAATTATGTTTTGGATTTCAATGAAATTTGACTGCAAAAATGAAATCAAATATTAAATGCTGTTAGTTTGTGGCCTTGTTTCTTTGTGTGATGATGTGTTTTCATCTGAAAGTAATGTAAGTACAAACGATACATGAGCACAACATGCATGGGTATTTGGGCGTTTTTTTTTAACCATGGAGCCATAGAGTCTAGACGCAATAAAGAAAAAAAACATTTGCACTATGAGTCAGATAACAATCAAAATCGTGTAGTTGATGTTTCATTATAATAAAATTATTTTATTTATTCTGTTTGGATAACATTGAGTTTGTGTCTAAGCCATGGTACCTTTGATGAATTTACTACAAGAGTTTTTGGTGTGTTTTCTTTGCAATTTTACTACATTTATTTTACAAAAATAACCTTTTACTTCTAGATAATCTGATAGTTACGCAATCATGCAATATTTGAGTTATAAGGATTTGAGTCCGTAAATGTTCATGAAACAAGAATTTTTCCTACAGTTCCAGACTCTTTGTTTGGCTTTCTTGTTTTTGGCTGTATCCTACTTTTGGAACTTTCAATTTTAAAAATAAATAACAAAGCTACTAGGACTTTATTGTCTCATGGAATATAATAGTCGATTAAATTCAATCAAATGCATGATTCAAAAGGTGTGTCCAGATTAAAAAGACATACAAAAACATTTTATTAAAATTGAAACGTGACCTATTTGTTAAAAATAAACTTCATAATAAAGAAAATACATTATATATAAGCGTCTGCTAAGTTTTGCTAATTGCAAAGTGGAGACCGCTATAAATTTACGAAAATAATCAAGCCTCATAAGCTGGTGGCCTAAGAGCGAAATGAGAGTATGCGATATTAGATGAAGACAAAATAATCATTTGTCGATCTTTCATAGATTCGTTCTGACTCTATTCACTTAAAAAAGGGGGACACTCTGTCAATTTCTGAACAAATATGGAATGTAATTAGCAAAGAGTAGAGTAGTTTTTGGGGATGCTAATATCCTCAGAAACATAATTAGTTTTAACCATTTTTAACTTTCAGACAAGTAAGATTAAACCCACTTCAAAAGGAACCAATTAATGCCAGAAGTAGACAACTCATGATTTACCCTGTCAACAGCTGTTCAAAGTTGGTACAGATAATTAAAGTCCGGCCGAAAGCAGGTTTTTTGAACGAAGGCAAACATCGGCTTTCTGATCACCTTAGGCCGAAGCCGAAGCTTGCTTTATGTCCGCAAACCTTGGAAACCCTATTTGCTATCAGGGGACATAGCTCAAAATGGGAAATAAAAGTTTGTCAACATTTTCTTCGTGCAAATTAGACCTAATATCAGCATAATCTGTTCAGCAGCACTGAATAGTTGCTCGCTTGCCAACCTGGTGGGACGAGCAAATAAATAATAAAAGTAGATATGTGTTAGAAGGACTCGAAACCTATTAATGAAAAATATTTGCGTCAATTGTGAGCATTGCTTTCTTTAAATAAGATTTGAGATATTCTTCGAAAGGTCGAAAGCATTCTGAATCATAAGCTACAAATGGCGCATATTGTAACATAAGCTTCAACCTTCGTCTTCGGCTGAATCTTCCGCATCATTTGGCCGAAGCCGAATGTTTTGTCGAAGGTGATATTTTTGGCCGGAGCAGAACCCAAATGTTCGGTCAGACAGTTTTCATAATATTTATTATTTTATTTGCCATCTACAAACCTTTATTGGAAAACTGAAATTTCATCCTGCACTAGAAATAGAATTTTGATTTTGATTTATTTGCAGTTTCTGAAGAATAAACTCAGCGAAAAATTCAAATATACATCATTTGTTACAAAATAAGGAATATCACTAGTAGTTTTGTCGAGATACTCTACATAGCTTGGCGTATGGCGACACCAAAGAATATTGTTACTCATATTTTCATTTTCAAAAAAAAAAAAAAAAATACAAAATAAGAACTTCTTCAATTGCAGAACTTCTTCAATTGAACAAGTATATTTTCTACAGTAAAGAAAATAGATATGAATATGAATGGTAAAATGAAATAGAACGTCAGCAAACGGAATAGATATAATATATTTTATAATTGGAATTTTAATGCCGTAACATTTGATTTAAAACTCTGACAGCTTTATTGATAAAAAATTAAACTTAAATTTTAAGTCTTATTTCCCAGTTAACTATCCATGGATTAAAACATTTTGACACTCAACGTAAAGCAAATTACTTACTGTTACAGTTGGTCCCAGAAAATTATTAATGGAATAGTTTTCTTGAAAATTCGACCTAAAATTACAGTTAATTTTTTATTGTTAAGCCGGTGCGGTGATTAATTATCTGTTTAATATTTTAATATCATTTTGACACCATGCATTATATAGTAAGAATCAGTTTGTAGCTCATGTGTCATTTCTATTCAATTTTATTGACTAAATTCCGTAAGACGCATTGAGGAAAATAGGTTTAAAATACATTAAACGGTTCATAATAATAACCAATCAAAAGAAATGTTTTTCTGAGAATTTAAAGTATCAATTAAACGTATAAAAATTCCTTTATTACCTATTCATTTCTAAACTCTTAAATCATTTGCTCGTTAAACTACAAGCATTTTCCACTTAAAACCAGGACTATCTTGTATTAATTCAAATTTGATAATCAATTAAAATTTCTTCCTGAACGTTGGATCAGATTCTTTTTTTTTATTTTTCATTCAATTTATGTATGCATTTGATAAAAATTTATATCAAAACAATAATATATTCTAATCAAACACTATGTTGATAAAAAGTATTACTTAACAGTTTAACTATTGTTATCGTTGAAGTGATAAACAAATAAAACTTTGATAAACAAAAACAATAAACCGTGGAAAACTACTAAAAATGCAAAAAACAAAAAAAAAATTTTAAACTTATTACTCAATATATTTTATTTGTCAACACTGATAGGTATGAACACTGTATGATGTCCCATCAATTAAAGAATAAATATCAATTTATTTTAATTCTTTGTTTATTAACAAACGTAATGTCCACTATACAAGGCCGTTGAGTTTGCACAACAGAAAAGCTTTATTTCGCGCCTCGTTTTCATCGATCATCGACAAGGAATGGAAATTTACCCAAATGGTTTTGAGTGTTTAAAGGTTGACGTGTTTGCGTTACGTATTGTGCATACAAAGTCAATCACCTAGTCGAAGCGCAATAATAAAGATCTTTCTTCATGCCTTCAAGAATTTAATTTCGAAATCTTTTTTAAATGCATCTTCTCATGTTTAAACATTTTTTTTTTAAACTTAACACATTTTGACAGATCATTTTGGTTACGTCTTACGTTAAGTTTATTTTTCAAAAACTTTGTTTTGATCGTCTGATGTATGTTTATGTTTGGCAAGTAAAAAACAACTGCGATATATTTTATTTCTTAAGAAAGTCTATCCCAACAAAAACAAACAGCATGTGTTTGTATAATATAAATTCTACGAATTCGCATTCTTTGATACATAAATATCTCAAAAAGCGGTAGATATACTATCATTTTTTTTCGTTCATTCTATTTTGGAACATTGCCAGACACTGTGGAATATTTTCATCAAAGAATAATTTACACACGCAGAGTGTGTGTGCTGGTTCCAATTTTGACAAAATAACAGAACTCAATTATTTATCTAGTTTACTTCTGCAATATAAATTGGAATCGAACGAAAAACAACACACATCTGCCGGAAAAAAATAACATGTTTTGGGTTATTTTTAATTAATTATTTTTATAGGTACATTTTTTTGTAGCAAAAATATAACTCAGAATACAAATTTTTTTTATAGTCTGAGAGAATGATATGAAAAAAATTGCACTTGCGGAAACAATTCCTTTGACAGCTGTTTTCAACCAATTTATAATATTGGTTCATGAAATTCCGAATGAATTTATAAATAACATTTGTATATTGACACCAGTAGATACTTAAAAAAAAAAAGTATTTGAGGATACCAAACATTTTTTTTTTTTTGTAAACTAAAAATGTTTGCGGAAGTTAGGAATAAACTATTGATTCTGAAAAAATTGAATTCTGAATGAGAACCGGTTGATCAATGATCAAGATTGTAGTAAAGTTTAGGAAAAGTAAACAAATGCCAAAGGTGCGAGGTATTTTTTGTGATGCGAAAATTAAAAACGTAAAGAATTAATATTAGTCAATGACATTTTTGAAAAAATAAACAAAGATTTTAAAAATTGCATTGGTATTCTGATAATCAAATCAGGAGAAATCGGAACTTCTTTTTCGTAGAAAAACTGATCTTATTCTTTAACTGCTTCCTATCGTTCGAATTATTCAAAAAAATGTTTGGATATGTAAATCGTTTCAAAAAAATCCAACCTGTGTGTTTTGTCAAGATCAGTCAATTTGAGATAAAGGTCTATGGAATTGATTTTTTGTCTTTTCAGTACGCAGTATATAAAAGAATAAAAGTCGAGTTGTACGGTTTTACAAACATGAAACTGATGCGTACTTCAATTCACCTATTGTACTTATACATTCACCGCGTGTGTGTAAAATGGAAATATGATTGCATTAATTTCATGGTTTCAAGAATGTTATTTACGTTTTAACTGTTCACTTTAACCATGTTTCGTTATAACTATAACAATGACCTCAATCAAGGAATTTAATATTTAGCAGTCTGAAATAGATTTTATTCTTTAAAGTTTCTCTAGATAGTACATAACAAATGTGTTTCAAAAAACATAAAAGTTTAGAAAAATTAGAATTCAGGACATTTTTAATATTTATTTACACTATCAAGAACTGAAAAAGATTTTCAGGAAATAATCAAAATTTATATCTAAAAGCGTACACCCTGCAAAATACTCTATACTTTACTATACCCACGCAGATTAATAAGCCTTGACCACTTTAAACGATTGCAAACATACAATATTGGCATGTTCTTTTTTTATAGCTAATGTGTATCATTGTCGATTTGGCAGAAGGTATTTGTTTTCTGTCATAAAAAAGTTTAATAATTTTTAAAATATAACATTTGTGTCCTCATTAGCAATACATTAAGAAAAGATTTCTTTTGGAAATTGATTTAAATTTAGAAAATAAAGTGTCTAAAAAGAAATTATTCCGACATAATGGTTTTTGTTTATGGCTGAAGTATTATTAGATCGAGAGAACGTAATTAAATGCCACTTTAGTCTTTTGTTATAATAATTTATTAACTTCTAGATAATTATTAATGGGACAAAGAACCTTGGAGCCAAAGCAACAACGACATTCTAGCGTGGTCTAGGTTTGTCTGTGTCTCTAACTGCCTGATAAAGCACGCTTAAAAGTGGTTTACAAAGAATGCAAAAAAAGAAGCAAAGAAGAAGTCTACAGAATTTGTTTGTGAACTGATAGAAATACATATCTGAATCGGTCGCTGAAGCTTTCCAGGCTATGAAGGAATTGCGGGATGTTAACATAAACAAGAGCACAACTATCTTTATTATTGACGCTCAAATAAGAATATGTGCTCAGGCCTCAGACAGAACAATCTTTTACCAATGATAATGTGAATAATGACACATTTTTCACAGCCGAAAATATAGTGAAGGACTTTTCAATAAAAAGTTTCCCAGGCTAAACTGTTCAATAACCTACTGAAATGCGAAGAATTGCAGATATCACAGTCGTAGAAATAAGTGCGGCAAATGAAAAGCGAATGGGCCAGCGGATTAATAACTGCGTTTCAGAAATGCTTGGGAGTCAGAAGTTCTTGACGATTCTTATCTCTAAATGGGTTAAACTTGTCGCAATTTCTCCTATAACTTTTCTCCTTAAAAATTAGAAGAAATAAAGTTACCAGCTTCACTAATTAAGCTATTGATTACCGTTGAGAAATTGATCACTAATGCCAAATCAGTGGAGAAGGTAGCTTCCATTCTCCTATTTTTTTTAGAAAGTTATAGAAGAAATTGTGACAAGTATCGTCACACGCCATGAAGATGGCTGATATTGTTTTGTGGTTTTGAAAACCCCTTTCAATAGACAACTACGAGATCAAAGTTGGTTTACAGTTTAAATTGAGCATCTATAATTGTTTTACAGTCTTTGACCATTTGTTAGACGGAAATGTGATTGCCCAAAAGTGAACCATTGGCTCCTTCCTGACAATGGAGAAAAAAAAAAGATTTTTCCATTTCGGAAATAAACCACCGCGTAAGAGTAGATTGGAAGTTTTGAAAAAAAAAAAACACTAATATGTGAAAGAAAAATCCTCCATAAGCTGGTAAAAAGGCTTCGATGTCTTTGTCAATTATAAATTAAAAAATGGTCACCAAATTAAATGATAAAGAAAAAACCAACGACGCATTTAACTCCCCCTATTTATTTCTATTGAAATTTCGTTAAAAATGGTTAATTACAAAATGATAATAGTAAGTCTTAATGCTTTCAAGTAAACTGACTGCTCTAAAAACAACTGTTGTGGAATTTTTGGAATATCGTTCGTTGACCAAGAAATTTGGAATTGAAAGTCATCATAAATCACTGCATAAATCACATTTTTAAGATCACGTTTTTAAGACTCATTTCAAATGTCCAAGATTTAGTAACAGATTCAACAAAAACAACATCAGCAATGACATGTTATTTGGAAGAAAGAAATGTTTCATACAAGATTACAAAACATGACACATTTTGCGGTACAAAACATTTATGTGAGGTTTTTAATATTTATCAAGTGCTTTTTCACTCCGGAGTTGTAGTTAAAGAATAGTTATAATGCAGTTTTTTTAAGTAAATTTTTCCGAAGAACATCAAGAATTTTCCTCGATATTTATATTAATTATCATGATACTTTCTTATTGTTAAAAATGTTATTATTTCTTCAAAAAGCATTTCAGTAATCAGATAATGGAAAATTATATTTGATCGAAATTTCATCTTCAATCTATAGTCACAAACAGTGTTTTTAACTATGCAATAGGATCAGCTGTGTATCTGCAGGTTTTTCCTAAACATTTAAAAATCAGGAGAAAAAACAAACAATTTCAAAAAAATCGTTTGTTATTTATTTGAATAGCACAAATAAAAAACAAAACAAATTCACAAAATTTATAATATTCAGCTATGGCAAGGTCGTCTGACTATCGTTCAAAAACAACAGAATGTTTATCTTAATGATATTTGATTTGTTGATAACATTTTATACAAAATAAAATACCGTCGAAAAAACAAAACGAAATCTATCACGCATGGAACAAGATTCGCTTTTGTTTTTAAGTTTGGAATGCTTCTGAACAATTTTTTTTTTGAAGTAAAAATCCTCCAATAATATACTTTTTCGAATTATATGTTAGGGAAATTAGTTAACCCAACTTTCAGTTCGAAGAATTTTAAGGTTAGAAAGTTCAGGAAAGTTTATTTCATGAGGTTCAAAGATGAAGTTTCAGAACATAAGTAAATTAGCCAGTAAAAGAAAAAAGAAACAGTCAAGTTGGACTCTTGACTGTTTTTTTTCTTTGACTGGCGAATTTGCTTATGTACGTACGTTAAAACTTTATAAAATTGTTTCGCAATTTCTTTAAATGAAATAAATAGTTTTTTGAACATCGACACTTTGCTGAATCTAATAAAAAGTTAACAATTTTCCTAGACTTCTTATCAACAAGAAAAAAGGTCCGACTTGTATTCTATTTTTAATACATTAAGAGCGTATACTTATGCGCATTGGTTTTGAATTATTTCTCAATACAATATTGTAAGACAAAAATTCTTCCTACATTATAGTGCAGCTAAAAAACCCATATGGCTATAACTTTGAAAAGCCATAAAATAAGGATATACAAGAAACATTACAACGGTATTCGAGTGAAAGAATTGTTTCCGTAAATTCTACGAACAATTGACGTTTCTGAAGATTTGCCTTCAACCCTTTTATTTTTGTAAAAACGTCAAATCTCAGAATTTTGTAAGAAGGTTTATTAACTCGTTGCTAGACCTCGGAGTCAGTAGTAAGTTTCACTGGAAAAAAAGAACCATAACTTATATTTGCACAAAATGTGTAATATTGTTATAAAAAATAGCGAGATAAAAAGTTCTCCTATTTCTAAATATATCACAATGACTTATTTAAAAAAAAAAAAAAAAATTACGAGGTTTGCAATATATATATGTAAGCTTGTGGGTCTTAACGGGTTTCGTATCAAGCCACGTGCCAAACTGTAACAATTCATTATCGTCGGTCTATATCAAACAATCCTCGAACTTTACTTTGAGTTTTTTTGTTTTACAATGAAAAACTCTGGCACCCATTCAAGGTAAATTTATTTTTGTGATTCTTACAGAGTTCATGGTTACGAAAGGTGATTATAACATCCTGCCACAACAATTCACACCCACCTTAGCCAAGCCCTCTCGCACCAGTTAATATTTTTATTGCTAAATACGACTGCGTGTTTTCGAATCATAGCATGAAAACTGTGGGTATTTTTGGCAAATGATGACCCCATCAAGGGGGGTTACGTGTATATTAGTCACATTTTTACGAAAACTAGTGGACTGTTAAATTCAAACGATTGATCGGTTTGTGAAAAACCCAACCACCTCTAACAATTCACAAAGGAATCTGAAAACAATTGAGCAAATAGATTTATTTTTAGATATTTGCATAACACTAAGTTTGTTAGAAATGTGTTTTATTTTTAAAGAATTCAATTACAAACAATTAAACGATTCGACATTAAAGGACAATCTTTGCTATAATACAAACACATCTGTAACTAAACGATGTTTGTCGAATGGAATTTTTAGAATTTATATTGAATTAAAGTATCTACAAAACCTGCCTGTGGACTTATGGCATACAAATCGATGAAGCGTCATTTCTCTTTTTTTTCGTTTTGTATTGTTTAATAAGTACTTTCGAAGTAGTAAAGTCAGCTATAATGTGAAAGCGTTCCACGCTAAATAGCAAATAAATAAAAAATTTCTCTGTGCGAACTTCCTCGTGTGTGTACATTAAAATTTTGATATAATGAAACATTTCAACATTTTTGTGTGGGTATTGTTGTCTGCAGAACCCAGATGTGGGTAACACCAGCACGTGTTTGTGTTTTTATTCGAATATTAGAACTTAGGCGGCTTGTTGGCTGCTGCTGTTTGAATTTAACTTGTTGCAGAGTTGCCGCTGTAGAGTTTTGAGAGTTTAACAAAAAAGATCAAGAAGAAGCATTTTGTTCTGAAATATAAAAGTTTACACACAAATATTACGCAAAGAACAAGAATTGTCATTATTCAGGGTTTGGAACAAATTTCTCGATTTCGTTCAAAAGTTAAAAATAACTCTTCAACATCTACAGAACAAAATAGGTTAATCCGGCTCAAAAGACAAAATGTTGGGATTGAAAGTTCGACTCCGATAAATTTGTAGATGTATGAACAAAATAACACAACGAATTTAAGGCTTTTGACTTTGAAGATTGAGAGAAAAATTATAAAAAATACATAACAATTCGTTCGTTAATATTCTAATATTGATTAAGAAATATTTGACTGAATTTTAGCATTTTGTTAATCAAATTGGTATCCAGAAAACCAAATTTAACTTTGTTTATTTGAACTTAATAGTCAAACAAAAATTTAACCCAAACAGATGGCAACTACAGTTGTTCATCATGGTGGGATATGCAATACATTCCACATTTTACTTTTAATAAATTGCAATCCCAATGGACAACACGTGCATTCTATTGCGCTAACTCGAGATACAATCAAGCATAAAAGAGGCACATAAATGGAATTATTTATGACTTGGCTATGCAGAATCACCATTAACGTTATTCAATATGGCATAACAAAATGGCACACATGAAAATATCAATGGCGGAATATGCGAGAAAATCTATTTTAATATTTGTATGTATAGAATGAATCATTCAACGATTTTTTCCCTCTTTCAACCCCATTCTATATGCAAACTACATTAATACTTTGTCAAAACAAAAAAATTTAGGATTTGATGTTAAGTGCGAACGAAAATAATTTTTAAAAGATACGCGTGTCTACATCAAGGGCCATCCGGCAGATAATTTAGGAGACATCAGAAGTCAGTCAAATTAACTTAATTTATTATATACATATACATCTACAAGTATACGTATCTTAAGTTCTGTATCTTCTTTTTTTTAAAGAGATAATAAAGATGTTTTGTCAACAAACAAAAAAAAAATAGAATCTAGTTCGTGGAAATTTTCAATTGTTGATAAATAAAAACATAAGAGAAAAAATTACGTATTATTAGCAATTCTAGCATTTTGATTTTAATTGAACTTTTTGTTTTAAAAGAATTTCGAATGGAAAGAAATCTAATTTATTTCAATTAATTATTAAAATTGCTATTATGATAAAAATGTTCCTAGACAGCAAAATGTAAATGTTTTTTTTTATTGATGAATATGTCTAGTCTATTATTCTGTTTTGTTTGTAGGGGACTCACTTTGATCAATAATTTTTATTTTACAACAATAAAAGATACCGTTAATACAAACATTATTTAATGAATAAATTCATTTGAATTGGCTTACCTGGAACGAAAGAGAAAATATAAAAATTAGTTAAAAAATATTAAGTGAAAATATTTGTTTTAATTTAAAACAAATTATAATATTTATAAAAAGAAAAAGTGAGTGAGAATGTTATGAAATGGCTGATTGATATATAAACATAAACATAACATAAATGTATATTTCTATTAAACATGCATAATTGCACACAATCTATAACATAAGAAACTTCAGAAGTGGGATTCGTAACAAATATAGTTAATTGACTGTCTTAAGAAGAACGTCGGTCACTTAAAATCATTGTATACAATTTAAGAAGTCATAAAGCCTAAAGGAAAATGTAGATATATGATTTCTACATACGTGCAATTAATCGAAAAAAATTAACGAAACATCTAACTAAAGGTGTTCATTTAACGTAGGTTTTCGAGAAAAAAATGATTGTGAAGGGTTTTCCAATAAGTACAAGTTGACAACAATTTATGGCGGCAATGTTTTTTGGCAGTATCTGTTAAATCTGTGTTACTTAATTATTCTGTCAGTGATGCCAAATCACTATGGCAGATTACACTATTTACGTAAAACAGCAATGTTCGTATGGCTGTCCTTATCTATTATATGTTAGTACCTACTTCAAACTTCAGAAATTATATTTTATTTTTTTTGTTTTATTCGATAATTATAAAACTTTATTGAACAAACGTTCTCATTTCTATTAAACGCTTAAAACAAATTTGAGTAATTATCATTATTTTATATGTCGCACCAAATAAAATGATTTGAAGAAGAATAAATAATTTGAATAGAAGAATTTCAGAGTGAATTATACGGGCCTGTTATAAAAAAAAACAAAAATCAACTTCTTATCCGGTTTCTTATGAAGAACAAACTTGTTTCACAGTATTTGAATAGGTTTCAGTCAATTTGAACATATTAATTAGTAAATTGTTGGTATATTTATTGTTTGGTATTCATTTCTTTGCGGTATTCTGTCAAATGTTTTTTTTTTGTAAAATAATCTACTTCGAGATGGTAAAACAAGCCTCTAATCAAAAATATAACAAAATACAAACTAATAACATAACAATTTGGGGTTCATGAGGTCATACAAACTACGCATTAATAAATAATAAATTTGCCAAATTAATCTATTTTGCTATTTTTCTGTAGCGTAAAGATTAAAAAAAACTTTCAAATTTGCCATTTTTTATAGAAATTATCAAAAAAAAAAAAACAAAACCGGCTAAATATTTTATCAACAAAAAAAATTCTACACACTTTTTCTATTGTTATTCAAAGTTGTCTGCCTAAATTGTTTTTTCTTCTGACTTTACATTTTTTTTGTTTATTATGGCGCGACAAATTGATTAATTTATTTATTTGTTCGTCAAATCACATGAAAGCTTATCGCTTTGTAGGTACGGACACATTCCAGTTTGAGCTTCGAATTAAGTGTGCTGGTAAATTTGATAAGGTATATACGACAGTAAATAAATTAAAATACTTATCAGTAAATTATACAAATTAAATAAATATAATCGATAAACAAAGTTCAAACTGAAATTTTGAAGCACGTGTTTTTTTTTGCCCAACTGAAAATTAGATCATCAAATTTTGACAATTCAAAACAAAAACTAAACATTGTAATTACTACAGTATTTTGTTATACTCAATTTGCTTAGTATTTCAAATTTAATGCGGGGTTTGTTTTGAACGATATAGGAAAATTATAATCTAGTTTCTAATTAGTTAAGTGTGAATAACAGGTATTGAGTTGTTTTTCCAGTTAAACTTGTTTTCGAGTTAAAATAATACTATAAAAGAATTTGAAAACTTTTAAAACATAAACCCGATTTAACACTCAGTGCTTTGGTCAGTGATGAGTTACTACGAGTAAAAATCATCATAAGCAACATATGCAAACACTGTCAAAAATATACGGTAATAGTTTAGTTATTTGACTGAGGAGACGAAGCAATTGCAGTACGAAAAATTATTAATTCTATACTTGCTACATAAGCAGTTAAAATAACATTTGATAGTATTTCGAACGTCCGAAAGTTTGTTACCTTTATTCTGAGCGAGCTTTTATAAAGTGTTTTCTGTAGAAAAAAAAAATACAAGTTTTAACTGTTCAGTAAAACATTTTTTGTTCTGAATTGTTGTCAAATTGCCTGATTTGCTTTTCATCCGGTTTTTCTAGGTCAGATCATAACGGTTTAGAAAAAGATTTTTTCTTTTGCTTTCAGGAAAGTGCAAGTGAGAATAAATTTGTGAAAATTTCTATAGGGAATTTTTATTGATTTATGTTTCCAACGAAAATTTTAACACAATTAAATTCTTGGAAAAAAAAATAGGTACTTTGTTCCAAAAATAAGTTTTGATAAGTTTACCATTATTGTTTTAATAAATGTATCATATTGATTTAATAAATTTTCCATATTTTTTTCCAGCAGATGTCCCCTTTAAATGAAGTTGATGTCATATAGAAATAGAACGCATTTCAGATATTGATAAAATTTTAAGAATCGTTTCATGTGGTTTGTTTTTAAATTTTTTGCGACAACTCTGAGATTTCACTGAATACGTTCAGTGTTCAGTGAAATCGAGTGCGATGACAGTCGTTTCCCTGTCATAAAACTGATCTCAAATGTATAAAAGTTAAATAAATGTATATTCTTCTCAGTAAACAAAAAAACCACAAAACATCTTTAAATAAAATTTTAATGTATGTTCCTTGTGTCGAAATAATTTTGTAGCCCTGAATTTAAACATTCTTTGAAGTTAAAGAAATTGTCTTATTTTATTTTACATGTTATATTTTAATGTCAATTGTTTTATTTTACGGCATGAATGTTTGCTTAAAATGTTCCTTCTTGTCATGTCGTCAAAATGTCTTCAAGGCCATACGGAAGCAATAAAAGCTAAAACACATCACGCGCAAGTTAAATCAAAGAGACACAAAGTCAAATAATGTTATTCTGACTGAAAAGAGAAAACTTTCACCCATTAATCATTAAAATGTTTACATTTTTCAAATCATATAGAGACAATTTAATTTACTTTACAATGAAAAACTAATTTATGTAAGCAAATGAGTTTTTATATATGAAAGATGGTGATTTCTTGCCAGAATAATTTTCATTTTCATTGAAAATTATCCAAAACAAATATTTGATTTTCCACACCTAATTCAATAAGATAATTAAAAAAATAAGTTAGACACATGCTATATCGAAACGACAACCCAATAAATCAATTAGAAAATAAAATAAAATAAAATTATATAAAATATCGTGTACAAAAGGACCACTTAGGATATTCTAAAGTGTGATTTGAGGCCAAGTATTTTGTTGATAAAAAAAAAGATAATTTCGCCAAAAACAACTTTATGACTCGAATCACCTTGGCCAGCTTGTTAACATTTGGCGAAGTTGGAAATTCATTTCTTTAAATACAAATTTAATTAGGATAACTTTTTTTTATGATGTTCGTTTTCATTTTAAGTAGAATAAGTTCTATAAATATAAATTCTAAGAGATCTAGAAAATACTCATACTGACTGCTGATGGGTGTTCCAACATACGTATAAAACATTTACTATTTCGAAAAGAACACACCCAGACCATGACGAACTCAATTTGTAAAAAGAAAATTAAATTTACACCTCTTTAAATTTTCCTTAGAATAGTTTGTCATGCATTTTACGTTTTAATCCGCATTATATGCACCAGGTGGTAAAAATTTTTGCATCTAACTGAAATTGAAAGGTGATTTCATTTTTAATTAAAACAAACAAAGCAGTTTGTCTTGTGGGTGTCCTTGGATTTGAGTGGATTCAGTCGAGAGTAATAATATTTTGGCAGCACAAGTCGGAACTCGGAAGTCTGCGAAGGAAATTTGCAAAGAATGTTGTACGAGGTTGTTTTGTAGATTTTCAAGATATTTTTTGGTAAAATGTCAAACCCAATTTCAATGCATTTATTGTAGAGTCTATAACGATTGATTATATAAATAATTATTGATATAAAGCAATATTGAAGGAAAATGGACAGTATTGATGCATCTTCAGGTACCAGTTCCGGGAAGCTTAGTATCAATTAAGCAGATAGATTTGAAAATTTGAATACTTTAAGAATTAAGATACTTTTTTTCATAAGTTGTTTCCTTAAAAAGTATTGAATTATTTTTATTGACGGGTAACGCTCACGTATAATAGTCGGAGAGCTAGCTGTCGATTTTGGGACATTATTTTGGAGGGCCTGAATGTTTGTCCAGTTATTGCACTTATTAATGAATGACAATTATGACTACGGAAAATGGCCGGAAACCAAAGATACAGCTCTTCAAAGTGCAGACAAAATAACCCAACTATGAAGTAATTTTGGCACGAATTTTCTTTTTTCCAAAAGTTGTTTGAAACGTTTAAAATAATAATGTATAACAGCCATAACATTATTAAAGGGTTGCCAGAGCAGCTCAAAAAACAGTATAAAACCACTTAAAAAAGAAATTTATTGAATTTTTTGAGTTGCTCTGGCAACCCTTTTCTGGCTTAATAATGTTATGGCAGTTATACATTAATATTTTAATCGTTTCAAACTACAATTTAGTGAAAAAAAATTTCGCGCCAAAATAACTTACCAGTTTTCTGCACTTTGAAAAGCTTTATTTTTGGTTTTCGCCCGTTAGCCATAATTGTCATTCATTAGTGACTGGCTCTGAAGCATGGGTCTTGAAAGACAGGAAAAGTTTAGTATCATCTGCAAACATGATAATTTTTGAATGAGTTAACATATTGCACATATCGTTAATAAATAACACAAATAAAGGAGGTCCGATGTGGCTCCATTGCGGAACACATTCATTAGTTTGAATACTTTTTGTTTAAATAGCTTCACTCAGATAGGATGAAAAACATTACTTATGGGACTCACTAAAAGAAGAAATCAATGAATTTTGCACCAGCCCACAAGACAGTGCAGTACTTTGTAAGCAAAAACAAGCGGAAAGATAGATCAAATCTGCAAACGTAATCATAAGATGTTCTTTTACAAAAATATTGCAAATAGTGTCGTAAATCACGGCATGCTCCAGAAGGACTTATAGTACACAATATTCCAATCAAATGTACATATCAAATCGAACACTTCAAATATATAAAGTGATTTTTAAAAAGATCTTGTAGTGTAAATGCAGGCATATTTAATTACCTTATCGATAACAAAACTTGTTTCATATAAATTTATAGTTTATTGAAAAAAAAAAAACACTTTAACGGAAAACACTCGAAATAAGTTCGGACTTCAGATCTCAAGTATTTACATCATTTATTAAAAATATTTATATAAATGAAAAATAAAAATATTATAAAAAAAAACAAGCAAAACAAGAAATAAACAGTGGAAAATTCTGTTTTCTAGAATTGTTTTTAAATGACCAAAGTATTTTCACATACTTCCTCGTTGGTTAAAAAAATTTCATCAAAACAAAACCTTGAAAATTGTAATCTATTTTATTTTTGTTGTTTATTAAAATTTGAGATACATTTCTAGTTCAATATTGTTGTTCTTGTAAGACTAGGAGGAAAATTTTGATTTGAATATTTTTCAAAAATATCAATAAATCACAAATGCAAAAAAAAAATAGCCTTTAGACACTTTATGATATAAAAACGATCATAAAAACGCTCCAAGAGGCAACAACACTATAAAAAAAATAGTTTATTATTTGTTTACCTATTTCATTTATGTTTTTATTTGGATTATAAAAAAAAAAAAATATATAAAAATGTCAATCGTTTATGTGGAGGCGCCTTAAGCTGCATAATTATTGTGGTATTACAGATGAGTAGGTTTAGCATGACGTAGATACAATCTGTCTATAACACTTGTGGTTAATATCATGTTTCTATAAACGATCAATAATGCAATCAAAATGCTTTCTAATTTATTTTTAACTTATAATGAGAAATAAGTTAGAAATTGGTATTTGGTATTGAACCAGTACGCCTACCCCTACGTACTCAACGTCGATAAGTTTGACGTGAATGATGTTTAAGCATCAACATCATATAGAAACAAAAAGGTGTCTTAATAAACTATATTCATTTATTATTCATTATAATCCATTTAGGAGCTTCAATGCAATTAGTCATATTATATCCAAATACAACATCACCTTTTACTATACTTTGTAATAATTCCAAGGGAATAAATAAAAATATGTAAAATACGAATATTAAAATATTCGTCAGTGCGAAGTTTGAAACGGTGTGCTGTGTTTATACGCTAATTAAACCACTTGACATGTGAACTTGACGTATTGCATTGTCAGCTGAGCTGTTAAATTAGTCATCAAAAGTGTAGGTAACAAAATTCTATAAGGACTTTTGTTCTTTGCATTCGGTTGTTTGTGGATTAATTAGCATGCACTTGAACATGCGCTGACAAATGTTATTGTTACTGCAAATAAACTCAGAAATATGTCACAAGAAGATAGGTAGACATGATTCTTTGACGATTGCCTTGATGGATACAAAAAAACGCATGATTGGATTGCATTTAGATACTTACATAAGTGCAATGGGATTTGTTTGAAATAATAAAAAATTATGTAGAAGGAATTCTGAGTTCTATTAAGATGTTTTGTTAAGAGATGATGCTTTGATGTTGGTTTGCATTAAATTAAATTTGTTTGATTCGTCTAGTTGATAGAGCTTCCTCATTCTGCATATTTTGTTTGGTTGAAATCGATTGAGCCATTGACAAGAATTTCGAACAAAAAACGCTTCTGCAACTCTTCAAACATTAACTAGAGCATTTTTGTTTTAATAATTTGGGATCATACAATGAAATTGGAAAAAAAAGGTTATCGATGCCCATTGTATTGAATGTTTGAATACTATAATAACAAAAAACATTGAACCGAGTGAAACATTCTACATTCGTCTAGTCCGACTTAGACTTAATATTCTCTGTAATTAATTATTGACCCTTACTAACAAAACTATTTTTTTTTTTCAATAAAAAATAGCATTATTTCTCGCATTATTTATAAAAGTTGCCACAAAATAAAAAAAAACACATATGAAACGTCAAGGCGCAAAGATTTCACATTCGTGTTGTGCGAATAAAGAAATAATCTTTAAAATCAGCGTTTGGGCTTTTTCTAGCAATACAGAATTGTTTCAAAAACATAGTTTAAAAAAGTTGCGAAATTATAAGAGAAATTACACTTTTCGAAGCTTAATTTTTACATTCGTGTTGTGCGACTAAAGAAAAACCCTCTACAATTAGCTTTTGGGTTTTTTCTATCAATACAAAATTGTGCAATTCCATTGTTTATAAAAGTTAATACAAAATAGAAGAGAAATTAACCTTTTCGTCGCACAATTTTCACAAAGAAACTACTAAAGAAAGAATACCTATCCTTTTTTTACTTATTGGGTCTATCTAGCAGAAAAAGTATTAAAAGAAAATATGAAAGGAATGTAACTAACATTGTTTATGAAAGTTGCGAAAAAATATAGACATAAAACTAAACGACGCAGAGTGTCCACATTTGTATAGTGCGACTAAAGAAAGAATCTCTGTATTTTATTGTTGGACCTACTAAGCAGTTTCACTAAAAAGATAGTTACAAAAATTCAGCGTTTCATTCTTACAAAGAATAGAGCCGTTTTTTGAAACAATTCGTCTTAATTCCATTTTAGAAATTTTAAATAAGCTAAACTCTTACACATTATATACAACTCCAAGATATTCATATTTTGTATGGAAAAACACTAAATATTTTTCTTGAAGGTATAACACTTTAAGAGTTATGTTATGATGTGTAAGAGTATAGGTTTTTAAATTTTACAAAATTGACTAGTAGTTCTGCCGACTAGTAGTTCTGACGAATCGACAATTTGTGTTCTTGGAAGTATTAAAGAAATGGCAGCAACACCCGTTAAAACTGTAATTTTCTTTATCCTTATTGATCGACTTTCGTACTCTGATTCTACAGTTCAAAATTAAAAAAAAAAAATAAAGTTGAAAATAACAAACAAATATGAGAAGATTAATTTTATATTTTAAGCAACAGCTTAAAAGGTATGTTTTTAACTTAACTTCAAGAGAGACTTGCAATACCCACTGACATTTTAAAAAAATGCATTACATAAAAAAGTAGGAATTTCAATTTATTAAGAAATTTTTCTTTGTATACATTTTGGTTGCATACTAAAATTGTTTTGGAATCTTTTCTCCAATACTACTTACCTATTCGGCTATGAAAAATAAATAGGAAGTTTGTGAGGAAGTATACGAAACTTTCATTATGAGGGTTATAAAGTGAAATCTTCATTTAAGTGAATATCTCAGCAACCCTGAACTATATTGAATGGTTGAATATTCTTAAATCATGTTTATTAGGTATAGTTCCAAATTCATTTGACCAAAAATAAGTACCTACATCAAAACTATTTATAAAACGAAAATAATCATTATTCCTGTTTCTTGTGGTAGAAAACCAAAACATTTATGAAATTTACACGATTTTCACACGAAACAAGGTATAGCCGCATATTTGTTTATCTACAATCTGAAAACCAAAAACAAAACATTTCCCAACCATGAAGAAACAGCTTTATCGTAATCGTCTTAGTCTATCCCGAAATGCCTTCAAAACACAAATAATCACAAAGATTACACTCTTATCTCATGTTAACTTAACCTATTTTGTTGGTTTTTATTAGACAAATAATACGCATTTTTCTAAACAATAAAACATTCTTCAAATGTTAGCAAAGTCGAATTTCAAATCGTTATGCACATGTTCGATTCTTATTTATATACACTACATTTCGTCAGATTAGGTAAACTCGTGTATATACATTTAAGTGTATAAGTACAGTTGATTCGTAAACAATAAAGATTTTTTCAAAACTTTCAAACAGGGACGTCATATTCCAAAAAGTCCAAACAAACAAGTCTAACTGGTAAAGTGACAATATACAATATTTCAAGTCAGTCAAGTGCATAATTATCAGACTGGCGCTTAGTTTTTTTTTTGTAAATGGCACGTGTTTGTTGATGTACAATTTTTTTTTTGTTGATGTCTTCTAAAGATACAAAATAAACAACTTTAATTCAAAAAAAAATTAAACAAGTTTAAGTCATCATAACACAAGGAGACTGGTTTTAATAAAACAAATATAAAAACAAGGAATATACCAGCATAAACACAAACTCTGCAGTGTGTGACATAAAAATTTATCTGATAAATAAAAGATACAAAACTGGACTTTGGAACAGTAGATGAAGTAATGCCAGAAAATCAAATACAAAGTTCACAAAAGAAAAAAATATCAAACAAGTTTTGCGATAATTTTTTTTTTTGTATTTTCGACTGCACAGCCACCATACAAGAAAGGTTATAAGTTATCGACTTAAGAGCAAAATAATCTTCTGACTGGGATTTGTAAAAAAAATAATCCAAGGTAAAATGTTCCTGGCGAAAATGATGAGACCATGAAATATGAAATCAAGGTAACAAGTTCGACGAAGTGGAAAGTTCAAATTCTTTGTTTTTTTTTTAATCAAAATGATGTTCAGGAGATAATGATTGCAGTTAATATTTTATGCGATTCAATTTAACAAATATAAATTTAATGACTGAAAGACACAGGTTCAGTATTGTGACATTAAAGGACTAAGCTGTTTCGAAAAATAATTCAATCGAAAACTTGGAAGGTGAGATAAGTAGTTGTTTGTATTAGTGCAGGATTATAGAATTATCACTCATATAGCATATTAGACCCGTGTTCGAAAATGTGCTACTTAGTAGATATATCTATGGGAACTGATCTGATCATGTCATTTTTTTTTTTAATTTTTCAAAACCGATTTTGAAAGCATAGAAACACGGAAACCCAAACGGAAACTTGTTTATAAAAACCTTATTGGCATGCAGGGACTAATCCGGTATACTTCAGGTGTAAGGGTATCATTCTGCAGCAAGTGACAGATTGGGGAAGATTGAAGAGTTTTGATTGTCTTGACTTTTAAGTCAAGAAAAAATAAAAAAATAATAATATAATGATTTTTCTAACTTGTGAGTCGAGAATCTAGATAATTTCCAAACGTAATTGATTTCGAATCAAATTTAACATTCATGCTTTTGAATTTTTTTAATCTAAAAAGTCGCGACTAGGATTAATAAGCAAATTACTGATTTTTGGTAATCCTACCTTGCAATACATCAGAACAAGTCAAAAGCTATTGGAAATCCAAATAAAGCAGGGTAATTGCTGCTGAATTGGTCACACAGCGACAAAGAAGATGGAAATCAAAAAAAGTAATAGAAGCAAAGGTATAGAACAGATAAAGTATCTCTAACCCATCAAAGTCCAGTTTGTGGCCAGTCTCAACGCTGTGGTAAGCCAGTGCCGTCTTTCCGGTATTTTTAAGATAGGTAATGATGATATCAAAAGAGGTCAATCAGAAAAGGTAAAACTGGCGACCGGTATAAATATATTAGTAATAGAACCGAAGTTAAAATAAAGTAAAAAAATCTTCACGACAAAATCATTAAACTTTAAGACACTTAAAAAAGTTTCCTTCTGGCATTTATAATAATTGATGACATTTCGTGCCTTTGTAATCGATACTAATCGATGAATCAACCATCACTGCCGCCGCCGCGCCACCGCTATAAAGAAATTATGAAATAAGAATTCAAACTATAAAAAACTCACGACATTTTTCTCCAATATATTCAATCAATCAGACATAAATGTCACGCAAATGATAATGACATCAGCGGAAATTTCTTATTGTACGCAATGTTACAATAATAATTATACTGAGACATAATTCGATAGATATTGAGCATAGTAATAATAATTATTATTATTATATCATTGACAATTGATAAATGTTTATACTTTTCTCCATAATTGTTCTTTAGAAAAATAGCACGTGAATGACTTAAGTTGTTTATTTTTTTTTTACAATTTAAACGTCATCGTCAGTAAGTCTAAGCCGACCAAAGTGTGCATTTTATACCATACCACCAACAAGTAATAATCGGCATGCCGATTGAATTTTAATCATGATGACAGATATTATATTATTGCGTGTGTAACAACATATGTACATACAGACTTGCATAGGGACGCGATATGGGATGAAGAGAAAAAAAATGTCATAAATTCCAGTTAAGCTATTAAAATTTTACTACCAGCAGTTTCTTTTCTTTATTTTTAATGGTAAGCATATCCGGTTAAGGGTTCATTTCGATGATTTTTATAATTGGTTTTCGTTTTATTTCAATGACGATGCACTTTGTCAAACCGATTAAAAACCATATCGTAATATTGAAGAGATAAAAGAATGTTATATATATAAACAATTTAAACCACAAAAATAAAATTAAAAACTTAACATTCAAAAAATTGAAGCAAAATATTTTATGTCGAGGTGGTTTGAGGCGAAAGGCGAACATTTTATTGGCGGGATTAACTTTCATTTTGTTTTGGAGTTTTTTTGTTTTTTAATACAAAAACATACATATAAGTATTCAAAATGTCATGACATGCATGGTTCAACAGTCAAGCAACAACGAAATGTTAAATTTATCGATGTACAGGGTGATTCTTAAATGCATGGAACGGAATACCAATGAAATGGTTTTCACAGTCTTCCTTGTCGTATTTTTCACGATTAATTTAAAAACATTTCACAAAGCTTCATTTATTGACTCCTTTAAGGTTTGGTTGTAGGTTTGTTGATATAAACCTCAGAAAAAAAAAACATTTAAATGGCGACCCATTCCGACAACTTATTCAAAGGATACCGATACATTACCTGACCAGGAAATGTCATGCAATAATTGAATCAGACTGTACAGCACGTATCATCGTTTCATTGAAACCACACTTCGTTAACATCCAGAGCTTGGAAAGTGGACTTTTCTGACGTGATAGCTGAGACTTGACTTTTATTGATCCCTCCAGTAAAAAATATGGACAAAACAGTGGCACGTTGTTCGTTCATTTGTTTACCGACTTTAACGATTTTGATAAAATTAAAAGCCAATCTTCAGATTTAAATACAGGGTGGCTGATGAATATTGCTACATTAAGAAACTCAAATAACTTTTTTTTCAGTGTATGGAATTCATTTTTCTTTTATTCATGTTAAAGTTCATTAAATTTTATTAAATATAGCTTAATTAGTTTTAAAAATAATGGAATTTAAATGCCCCCCCTGATGGTTGACGCATGTGCGGCATCTTAACAAAAAGTTGTTCATAACTGCTTGGAGAGTTGAAACAGGAATAGCCGCAATTGTTTCTCGAATGGATTGCTTTAGTTCATCCAAATTGGTTGGTTTTGCTTTATAAACTTCCTGTTTACAATAACCCCACAAGAAAAAGTCAGGTGCAGTAAGGTCAGGTGACCTGGGGGGCCAACGGAATGTGGAGTTTCTGGATATCAGCCTATTGGGAAATTTCCGTTGCAATTCTGTCATAACAGGCCGGGTTATGTGAGGAGTTGCACCATCTTGCTGAAACCACACAGAGTTGAAAGGAATTCTCTTTCGGCGTAATTCTGGATAGAAAAACTCTCTCAACATGCTCAAGTAACGGTCTCCAGTGACTGTAACGGTGTGACCGTTTTCTTCGAAGAAGTAGGGCCCGACAATACAGCGTGCAGAAACTGCACACCATACTGTGACACGAAGTGGATGCAATTCCGTCTCATGGAGTATCTGTGGGTTGGAAGCACTCCATATTCGACAATTTTGTTTGTTTATGTTGCCGTTCAAATCGAAGTGGGCCTCGTCAGACATAAAAAGACAGTTCAAGATGTTTCCGTCTCCTTCCAACATTCGAAGCATCTTTTGACAAAATTCCAAGCGAATCGGCAAGTCTGATGCATTGAGTTTGTTGGCCATTTGAATTTTGTATGGGAATAAGTCCAAATCATTATGCAGAATTGACTGCAATGACTGCCTGCTTATTCCCATTTGAGCTGATAAGCTCCTTGTCGAAAAGCTTGGATTATTTTGTACGGCAGCAGCTACAGCAGCGATTGTTTCTACCGTCCGAACTGAAGGTTCTCGATGGTAAGGTCTTCTTTCGACTGTCCCATGCTCGTCAAAATTCTTAGCAAGTCGCATTATGGTCCATCTGCTCGGAGGATTGCCGCCAAACGTGCGCCTGTACTCTCTTTGGACCGAAACTATGGACTCCAGTGCGTGATAGCGGCGGACAATCCAAATCCTTGTTTCAGTGTCCCAGTTATCCATTTTTGTAAAATCTAAGAATCGATCTGTATATATGTTAGCGATGGGATCAACAGACACAAAAAACGTAGTAATTATTTCTTCTGACGTCACAGCTATTTATTTTAGATACATCAACATTAACGATCAACCTATTAAACTTAAAAATGTTTAAGTGCTAAGTCAAGTCATCAATATAAATTATTTTGTCTCACAAAATGTAGGTTGTGTTGTGTATCAAAATCACAAAAGATAAATCGAATTGACGCAATAAAAGTTATAATCATTAAACAGGTTAATTGCATGCACGTTCTACGTCAGTGAACTGTGTTGAAGTATTAAAAAAAATAATTGTTAATATTCCAGTTTGAATAAAGATACACAAATTCTGGTTTTTAACACGAAAAAAGTAACTAGATAAATACATTAATTATATGAATTGTGAACATATTATATATGTAAGGCAACTTATGCACTTGTAAAAAATAAAATGCACAACTCGGTCGCACGAACTTGCTCTTTTAGCTAACTATGGGATTACAAAAATTTAATTTACTAAATTATCGGACATTAAAAACCTGAAATAAAGTTTTTTTAACAGCACTCAAATACAACGTTCACAAAGTTTTATAAAAATCGTTAGATCCATTTTCGGAAAAAAGTTTCCAGAGAAACTTTAAAAACAATATAAAACCGATAAAAATTTTTTTTTTTTTTAATTTTTGAGTAACTCTGGCGAACGTTTTACGTGCTTAATAATCAGCCCTATCGAGGTATCCGTTCGGAACCGAAAATTCTCCGATTCTTATTTCACCTTTGTGAGACATGCCATAATTAAAAGTGATCTGGCATATATGGTAGGACATCCTAGTTCCACCATATTGAAACATTTCCTAAATAGCCTGAAAATGGACGTCCTATTTAAAACCTTTTAAGGGTTATGGTATGTTTCGCCAAAAATGTTCGGTAAATTCAAGTTTGGCTTTGGTTTATTTCGCTGTTTTTTTTTTTAGCATTTTATTTACCATTTTATTTGTTTCAAATACTGTTCATAGGATGTCGTTACCATCGACTTGTTTTTTTAACTCTTGTGGCAATTATTCATGAGTTAAAAGGGAAAACAAATAAAGAAAAAACAAATACAAATGTATGCAGAAGAATTTAATTCCATTCGGTTTGAGTGTTTTTCGTTACAGGGAATTAGGGCAATAATAATTACTCGATATGCTTATTTAGCGACATCTACTCCGGTGAGTTTGAAACTATCTTGATTTCTCTATGTGTACAAACACAATGGTTTCATTTATTTTTACTTTGCATTTTGTTCTTTTGCTGTTTTTCGTTTGGAAATTTATTGTTCAGTTTTTTTTTTATTTAGTTTTTAAAGGAATGAATTTAATGTAAAAAAAACTGTTATATTACGAAAACATCAATTCATTGATAAAATGCATTTTTTCTACTTGCTGCTCCTTTTAATTTTGTCTCTTCTTACTTATTATTTTTTCGTATACGTATTTAACAAGAAGCGTGGATTTAATTTTTGGATTAAACTCAACTAACATTTGGATTTAATTTTCCAAGTGGATTAAACGATTAAACAATATGGACGTTAGAGTCTTGTGGCTCAGACAGAGTTAGAATAGAAAATTTCAATACTTCAGAAATTAATACACTCAACTATAATTGCTTTGTAAGCTACAACACCCGAGCGCAAGTGCACTTTTTTGTTTTCATGGCTTATTTTTTTTTATTTTTGTGAAATTATATCTTAAGGTATCTTTGTGTAGACATAGAGGTAATAGGTCAATTTTAAAATTAAAATTACTAATGGTTATTTGTCCAAATTTACCTCACAGGCAATTGGTTTTATATACAGCCGGTTTCGGGTGATTACAAAAGTTGAAAACCTTGAAATTAATGCAGTTTCTATAATAGGTTTAGATAAAATTGATGTCTATTACAATAACTAGATTGAAATGTGTTTTTGTTTCCTTTGGGAGTGTTGATTGCATTTGTAACCTTTGTTCTTACCATGTTTGTTTAAAAAGTATGAATAATTGAGAATGAATAATAAGAGCGGAAATTTCAGATATAAAAGTAAAATTCTGATGGTATTCTGAGTCTTCTGTTTGATTGATCAAGTATGTTGCTTTCCGACTCTTTCGGCACAAAGTTTATTAAAGAATTAAAACATACATTTTGAATAATCTATGCTATCAGAAACACATCCGCGATATTATTTAAAGAAGGGAAGTGACAAATGTTCTAGTATGATGGTATAAACTTAATTACCAAATTTAAACTGAAGGCACAGTGATTTGAACAAATTTTTCGTAGCTAAATTGGTGAGTTAACTCAGAGTTGATTTGGGATCTCAAACTGACTGGAAAACGTGTTTTCATCAGCGTTAACTCGAGGTAATTCTAACTCTGGAATAATCTAGCACCGAAAAACTAAGTCTGAATCAGACAGATGTTTATACAGTTTCAATTTGATGGGGACCAATTATTGTCTTTTTGAAATCTCAAATTTATTTGCAATCGCCATGTGACTGGGTATGTCAATTGATAAAATGAGGCGGTAAATAAATTATTACTACATTTTCCTAGACGAAATTGTCTTAAAACACCTTAATCCTTCAGATAGTAAAAAATAAAAACTCTAAGTATAAAGAAGATTGATCATGTAGTTTCGGAGGAGATACCAGTATAACAAGATTAATGGTTTAACCAAAGATCGAATTGATATTAAATTATATTAAATAGTCAAAGTAAATATCCCAACGTATCTTACTTATGTGAACAACCTCGAAAGTCTTAAGCAAGCTGAATTTTTTTTATTCATACATTTCATTTGTTGCTTATAGGTAAAAGTACTCAAGAGGCATTAAATTACACGCGCTTATTGTATCTATTTTTATTTTCTATTTTATCAAGGTAATCTTTTGCATTGTATAAAAGATTTACATGATGTGTGGGTTAAAACAAACAAGAGAAAAGAAACAATCAATTGCGGGGAGAACTGCAATTGACACACCCGCAACAATACGACCTCAAAGACGCCGGAGGCAACCAAAAGCGACGCGACAGCTAAAAACTTTCTCTGTGCGCAAATGTGCGTAACCTTGCCTCTTACCTCCTACACATGACAACAGATAAAACACAACGTCAAACATACGATACGACGACAGCATGCGGCTTATTTATTATTTTTAAATCTCTTGGGGGGGCAAACTATAAGCATGTTGTTTTCAACTTAAAAGATGTGTGCATTGCTTGTTGGTGGGAGTACTAATATGCATAGCACAATGCAGATAAAAGGTTTGTTTATATTATGCACACTTTAGGTCTTGAAGTACGGTTTGATAGTGGTGTGTTCTTTTTCTGAGATGACAATAGAATATAGAAAAAGACGCTTTCAAGAAAATTCGTTCCTATTTGTTTGGAATGGATTTTGCAGTAAGTAAAGATATTTTCCTTTTTGTTATAGCAAAAGTTTGATCCGCTTTTTTTAATTAATTTTGAAGTCTTAAAACGGACATTTTTATCAGTGATAGAGCGTATTCCGAATTTGATAACAAAACCAAAAACTGCAGTATAATCAGACCAGTGGACAAACTAGTTACACGATTTACCAAAACTCTAGAAATCGAAACAAGTTGGATTTTCTTACAAACAAAAATTTCCGTCATTCTTACTAAACAAATTATATTTATTGTGTATTTTGCGACAGCGAAACAGGTTTAAATTACTAATGACTACCTTTAAATTTGTTCAAATTGTAAGAGGTAGAAAATAGAAAAGGTGTTAAAAGTAGACTCCGATTCTCATTTGTTTTGAATGTTTGAATATTACAATGTAAAAGGAAAATTTTACCGGCTACAGCATTTCACATCCGTGTTGTGCGGCTGAAGAAAGAACTTCTTTACTTTACAGTACGTCTAAAGATAGGCTCTGGAGTTATCTGATGAGGATTTCTTGCAGTATGTGTAATTGTGTATTCCGATTAAGCTGACAATTTTTTTTGAACACTCTTTATAAAATTATCGATATAGTGAGGAGAAACAAGAAACATTACTACAGTGTTCGAGCGAAACAAATGTCATTCATTTTTCAAATTGTTGTACGATAAGAACATGACGTCACTAAGCCAAACTGCTCATGGTTCTAATTAGTGGGTCACATCACATTACCATCATCATCACCGTTAGCATCATGAAGCCGCAAAAAAACGGATGAGGATCAGATCAGAACCTGAGAGAAGCATTTTGTCAAGGTCCAAAACCGAATTAATAAAGTTTCTATAGTCACAAACCTGCAATGAGCCCTCAAAAGCAACTAAATAGTTAGAATTACTTGTTTGCCTAGCAGAAAACCCGTTTTTATTACCAACAATCCTAGAAAGTGTTAACCGGCTGATAAAACGAAAATGGTAGTTTGTTGATTGCTAATTAATAAAACTTCTTATGGATTTATAAAAGGCATTCCATCAAATGCCTCCGCATAAGGACGAGAAAAAAAAGTACAATTTGTGAAACATCCAAAACTGTGCAACATTTTTTTTATTTTATTTTTATTTTAAACGCAGACCTCGTTTGGAAAATAAATGTCAATATCTTTTGAGAGAAGATCGTGCTTGGAAACACGCTGGGTTATAATAAAAAAGTGTCATCTTTCTTTTACTATAAATCAAACCCAAAATTAACTAGAAAGCCTAGAAGTAGACTTTGAATAAAATTAAAAATGTTAAAAGCATTTATTTTCGTATGTAGATATTATTTTTTGAGAAAAACAAAAATGACAGACGTAATTCATTGAGGATACGGCACAAAACAATGTCCTTAATAAAATAATCGCTACACTTATCAAGCCCTAGGTCGTCTAGTGTGTTTGTTAAGAGGATTAATTTTATTACAGCTCATCCATCAATAAGCCATAAAGTTTTGCGCTCTTTTTGACCTAAAAATCATCGTTTACTTATAAATAAGCCATTACATCGTTTTATACATCCGGCAGTTTTTTTTTTATTTATTTGTTTATATGCTTTTTTCATAGATAAAACCAGAATAAACTGGTATGAAGAAATAATAAACAAAATCCAAAGAAAAAATAAAAAGCTGCAAAATTGTAAACATACAAAGACTTTGTACACAATATCATGCTTTCAATTGGCCAAGTATATTATGGTTTTTTTTTTTTGTTTTTGTACAAAACTGCAGAGAGGTAAATTTCAACTTAAGTAGGTCATCAAGCGTTTTGTATATAAAATGTACGAGTATACATTGCTGCCATTCACTTGTCACAGAATTTTGCCTGCAGCCATTGCAGAAAAAAAGGAAAAATATATACCTAAGCAATAAACCCTGGCAAATGTATGTATGTATGTAGGTAATTTTTGTATTTAGCTTAACTGGGCTTTTAAGTGATGGGCTTGTCTAATGTGTCCATTATGTTGCCGTAGCATAACGTCCTTGTGTTTTAGTTTTATGTGTCTATTTTGTACAGTTTTGGGGTACGAGTTGTTGTATATTTATGATAGGGAAATTTCGAATGGATATTTAGAGCAAGCAATTTGAATATTCTGAACATAAGGTATGAATATATTATTTTTAGAAACTATTGTTTTGAAAAATAATGAGAATGTGAAAAGTTTACAATGAAGAGTTTTAATAAATGTTAAGTAAATGAATGATTTCTGAAATTTATTATTAATACTGATGCTGACAACTATTATTTTGATGTTTGTTAACGATTTCTTCATTGTCAAATAAAGTGTTTTTAGAGTAAACATGAGTCTGATACTCGGCTGGCAAAACTAACTGAATGCGCAAGCTATGCAGCCAACTTGTTCGTAATTAAAACAAACAATTCTTTAAGAAGAATAAAGGTTTTATCTATTTGATCTACACATAATTAGATTGGTCGGAAAAAGCCAAACACCGAGAAATGCATGACTATGCAGGTAATCGGTTAGCGTTACAGGGTCAGCGTCATTTGTGTTGCTGCTCCACCATTAAATCCTGGACTGACCGAAGACCCGGGATTCAAACAAAAGTACATAAATGTTATGATTGTTAAACAAGGTGAAAGTCTCATAATTTATCAAAGCCATATTTTTTTTTGATATCGCTAATTTTGTTTTTCTAAGGACAAATATACTGGGATCGAAAGATATAAAACCTGTGGACTTCTGTGGACTTCTGAATAAAACCGGTTTTAAATAGACAAGTGTTTGGTTATCTAGTTTGTGGATCTCTTGGCACAAGCTTATAAGGCAAGATCAAGTGACTTCGAGCGTTACTATTCAGTTCTTATACCAATCTGTTACACCTTAAGCATTCACTATACATAGATATATTAGTCTTCTACAGTCTTACATACACAGTTGGTCAAAAAATTAGGTGTGAGAGAATGCTGGATGTTGTTGTTTTCCTAAAATGATTGCCTCAAAAATTTTTTTAAAGGGAAAACCTGTTGTATTTTTTGACAATGACACCAATGTTGTTGCGTTTTTGAAGTGCAGTGATAAGCAATTGACTTAATTTTGATTCAATATGACTGGTGGTTTGTTAGTTCAACTAAAGGAGATTTATGATTAACTTTGAAGTTCGTGCAAACCATTAAGTGAAACTTACAAATTTAAGTTTTACCTATGATCAAACGGGCTTTATAATCATAAATCTAAGCTGCCTCCGACCCTTGCAAGAGATATCTAAGCTCTGTTTCTGTTTCCAATATTTCATCATACAAATATTCTTTCAGCACTGTTATAATTATAATATATATATTTTAGTAATAAGATTTCTCAGTTCAAGACCAAGAGTGCAATAGCCTTCAATATATTCGAGATGGACTTTCACACGAGTCTTGAACAGATAGCTTGTACTAATAGAAGGGCACGTCAGACGACTTTCTACCAGGGCGATGACATCTTCTATCAATATTTTGTTCGTCAAGCTTTTTAAATGTCATGAGTTCTCTGTTCTTTGAATTAGATAAGGACAAATATTTAAACCTGGTCTTATCATATGCTTCAAAAACAGTTAAGAATTAAATAGAAATGTCACACAAAGGTTCTGTGTTTAGTTAAAGAGTTTGCAAATATTTCCGCATAGAATCAATCAATCAATAAACATCAATATAAAGTCTCAAGGAAATACTAAAAAACAGGTGCAGGCAAACATAAAAAAATTAAATATCAAAATATTGATCACAGCTGTTGATAAAAACCCAAACCATATCGTTTTTGATAGTTTAGTTGACATAATATTTTTTTTATACTGATTTATTACAAGTTCGTTTTTCTACTTATATATACTCCTTCAAAAAATTGTTGAAAAAAAATAAATGTGAAACTGGTTTCATAACCACCCACTCGCAAATTAAGAAATTGTTTACAACTTTAAGTCCAGATATGTATCTTGACAAAAAAAAATAATAATAATATGATAGGCACGGCATAAATTAATCAGGAAACGTTTAATGTTTATCTTCAATACAACAATAATAATAAAGACAACAACAGCTCCTGTGATGAAACTATTTAACATTCTCATGACTTGTTTTGCAAAATTGATAAGCAAAAAAAAATTATAGATAATCTATCTGCCGTCTGGCGAAACAATTTTTAGTAAACAAAACTAAGTATGTACCATTGTGTAGATACGGATAGGTGAAGGAGTGTACGAGTCTACTATTTAAATTTTATATTTCATTATACTTGATTTAAATTTGCAATTTTTTTAATTTAATTCGTTATCAGACGTGAATATAAAGTGTTTTGTTAGCTTATCGCAGCTATTTCATTGTTTTTTTTTTATTTTATAAAAAAAAAATATTAAATTAGATAAGCAACAGGCCACACAATGTCTGGGATTTCTATGTTACCCTATTTTCTATATTAGATCTAGTACATCACTTCTCCTTCAATCGCTTCTGATATTAAGAACAAATTAAATGTACCACTGTGTCGCATGAACTTACTCTTATGACACCTTTTTTCAAAAGCTGAGACGATTGTAATATACACAATAATGAGTCATTATTGTGTATATTACAATCGTATCGGCTACGTAAAAACTGTTTTGAAAAACTTGTTATCAATAATTTGAGTGTTATATTGAAGGCAGTCAAACTTATTGGTATTTAAATTCGAAAAATATGGCATTCGTGGTAGTTAATTAAAATGGATTTAAGGGTATTTGAAGAAAAATATTATTTTAACTCAGGATTACTTCAAGGTAGCCACCTGGGACCACTACTATTTCTTCTATTTATACTTGCCGTAGTTATTTTAAACTATTCACCATAAAAAGGCTTGTAGTAGTTCGTGGTGAACGTAGATCGTATATAAAAATATGCAAAACCAACGTAAAGGAGGAAGAAAGTTGCAGTTTTTTATCAATTTTTGTAAAAAAAAACCTGACTTCAAGATACAGCAGAAAAATAAGGAACATGCGAAAATTTAATCGTTTCAATATTTTTAACTATTTTCGAGAATACATCATCATCATCATCATCGGCTCGACAACCGGGGTCCGGTCCTGGCCTCCTTCAACAAGTCTCTCCACCTATCCCGGTCTCGAGCCGACGCCATCCAGTTGCGCACCCCAAGGCTCCGGGCGTCCTGGTCTACGCCATCTCTCCAGCGCAAGCATGGTCTACCACGCTGTCGTCTGCCATAGAATGTACCACAAAGAACTTTCCGAGCAGGTTCCTCTTCGCTAATGCGAGCTAGGTGCCCTGCCCACCGAAGTCTACCGAGCCTAATTTTTGTCACTATATCTGCTTCAAGGTAGATTGCGTACATTTCATGATTGTACCGTCTCCGGAATCGTCCTTCCTCACATATGGGGCCAACAATTCTCCTTAAGACTTTTCTCTCGAACGCGGCTAAGAGGTCAGAGTGCCTTTTGCTAAGCACCCAAGTCTCGGATCCATATGTGAGTACTGGCAGAACCATGGTCCTGTACAGCAGTAGTTTTGAAGTTATGGTGAGATTTCTGGATTTGAAGAGCTTTGACAGACTGTAGTAGGCTCTGTTGGATTTGAGAAGCCGCCCGCGTATTTCTTCTTCTATATTGTTATCGGCTGCTACTATTGACCCAAGGTATTTAAAGGATTGCACCACTTCAAATTCGTGCTCCGCTACCTTGATTGTTTGACCAACTGTTCCTCTCGCATTCGACGCCACCATGTACTTTGTTTTACCTTCACTAATGTGCAGCCCCAGATTTTGTGCCGCCTGCTCGATCTGGATGAAGGAATCGTGTACAGCTTGCTCGGTTCTTCCGATGATGTCGATGTCGTCTGCGTAAGCCAGTATCTGGCTGGACCTGTTGACGATGGTCCCTCTTGTTGCCGTGCCAGAGTCACGGATTGCTTTCTCCAACGCCAGGTTGAAGAGGAGGCAGGCCAAACCATCCCCTTGTCGGAGTCCATTAAAGATGTTGATTGGTCTGGATAGCAATCCGGCTATTTTTACTTGGCTTGTTACGTTGGTCATGGTCAACCTACATAGTCGTGTCAATTTATTTGGGATGCCGAATTCTCTCATGGCTTTGTAAAGTTCTACCCTGGCTATGCTATCATAGGCGGCCTTAAAGTCTATAAACAGGTGGTATGTTGGGATGTTAAATTCTAGACATTTTTCCATCGCCTGCCTAAGGGTAAAGATCTGATCAGTTGTTGATTTGCCTGGAATGAAACCACACTGATATTGTCCGATGATGGTTTTAGCGTATGGGGTTATCCGGTCTTGTAGGATAGAGGAGAGTATCTTATAGGCGGTACTCAACAACGTGATACCTCTATAGTTGCTGCACGTTGTGACATCTCCTTTCTTATGTATGGGGCATATTATACCTTTTCGCCAGTCTTCTGGCATTTCTTCACGCTCCCACACGTGCACTATAATATCATGAATTGCCTGACGTAGAGCTGGCCCACCGTGTTGAAATAATTCGGCTGGTATACCATCAGCTCCCGGGGCTTTGTTTTTCTTTAGCCGGTCTATAGCCTTCTCAACCTCTTCTATGCTTGGTGACGGCAACATAGGGTATTCGTCTTGAAGCAGTGGAGCCTCCACTTCTGCAGTGAGTTGACCATTTAGCAATTCATTAAAGTACACTTCCCATCGCTCCAGTATGCTTTGTGGATCGGTGATCAGATTTCCCTCTCCGTCCTTGCAGTATGTGCAGCGTGGTGTGTACTGCGTCATGTTTCGGATGGATTGGTAGAACTTCCGCGCCTGGTGCTGACCTCGCTCTCGGCTTTTTTCTATTTCACAGATTAAGTTCTTCTCCCAGGCTGATTTTTTCTGTCTGTGAAGCCGTTTTTCTATTCTTCTGAGCTCTTTATATTCTTCTTCGCGTGCCCGCGTTCTATGAGATTGCTGCATTGCTCGGTACGCAACATTCTTACGTTCAGTCGCTAGCTTGCATTCATCATCAAACCAGTCGTTCCGATTTCTACGACTGCTGCCTAAGATGGAGTTGGCAGTACTAATGACAGTATTCTTAAGGCGTGTCCACTTCTCATCTACGCCCAGCATACTGGCCCCAGGACTTACTCTCCCTAAATCAAGCGATTCTAGGGCGAGTCCTAACGCATTACCAAAGGTGTTACTGGCATTTTCATTGCGCAGGGCAGCCGTGTTGATTCGAACTTGATCGGCGGATGCAATACGTCTTCGCAAGGCAATCCGCCCTCGGAAGACCATACCAACAAGATAGTGATCCGAGTCGATATTGGCGCCTCGGTACGTTCGTACCGTCATCAAGTTCGAGTAGTGGCGACGGTCTATCAACACGTGGTCTATTTGGTTACGAGTGACTCCATCAGGTGATACCCAGGTGGCTTTGTAGATATCTTTTCGCGGGAACCTGGTACTCGCAACGACCATGTTTTTCGATGCTGCCAATTCTAAGACTCGAAGTCCATTGTCATTAGTGTTCTCATGCAAACTATGGGTGCCTGCGTAATGCCTGAATACCGGCTCCCGAACTATATTTTGACAGGGCATCGGCTAGCTGCTGAGCAGCTCGAGCTCTATAGAGCGATCGTACGTTCCATAAGAAAATTCGTAAATCGTTTTGCCGTTTTCGTTGCGTTGGTTGTCGTCGTGAGATCAGTCCGTTTCCGAGGCTTGTTGTCGGGTTCGTAATTCTAAAATTTTACGGAATAGGGAATTAACCTGTTGCCAACCTGAGGAACTAGCCTGATCATATTAGCCAAACCTTTTTTAAAAGGCTTGTTACTAGCGGCCGCCGCAAAGAGGCTATGATCACACTTCCACCAGTCCCGAATAGTTACGGCACGTGCATGTTTTCATATGCTACATGTTATTCCCCCTATTCGTCTGATGGCTGACCGCCATCATCGAGAATACATATTAGTCTATAAAATAAAGAAAAAATTGCTTCTTCATTCCTAACATGGTACATATTAAAACACTTGACCCATGTCACGAAAAAACATAACCGCTCTCTTCCAAGACTTTATTCCGTGAGATCAATTCGATTTAGGGAAAAACATGATACCCACAGTAGACTTCGCCCGCTTGCACGTCTAAAAAAAAGGTTCCTGCAGAAATAATGTAGTTCTCTTGATCTGTTTTGTCTACTCATAGAAGAGGTAAGATATTGATACGGTTTGTTACGTTTTATAGCCATTAAGTTGCATTCAAAAAGCCAATAAGACTACCTGTGCCAATGAGACTACAACTGAAAGTTCGCTAAGGTTATCAATAAAGAACTGACTGAAGAATTGACATCTTGCATTAGCCAAGGCAGGGCAGCAGCAGAGATAGTAGGTCACTGTTTTCCTTTCCCTTTCATCTCCACAGCTACGCCAATGAGTGCGGAATGCCCATTCTTGCTGCATGCTCTCCTATTGGCCAGTGACCCGTGACCCGGGCTAACTGCAATGATTCTGGATATGTCTGGCCGAGTTCTACATAAGAGTTCATTTGTGCGGGACTTGTCATAGGTGGGCCGCATCTTTCTTGAGGTGGCACAGTTAGTCAGACCATTCCATCTACGATTGGATATTTGAAATCAGCTAACAAAATTGAATTTAAGTTTTTTTTTTAGAACTAAATTTCATCGCTGTCTGTTTAGGTGTCCTTTATTTTCTATTACATATACATTTTCACGTGACCCGGGCTAACTGCAATGATTCTGGCTATGTCTGGCCGAGTTCTACATAAGAGTTCATTTGTGCGGGACTTGTCATAGGTGGGCCGCATCTTTCTTGAGGTGGCACAGTTAGTCAGACCATTCCATCTACGATTGGATATTTGAAATCAGCTAACAAAATTGAATTTAAGTTTTTTTTTTAGAACTAAATTTCATCGCTGTCTGTTTAGGTGTCCTTTATTTTCTATTACATATACATTTTCACGATTTTTAAAAAAATCAACACAATTTTAATAGTGAAGATGCAACTGCAAAAGTTATTTTTTTGAAATCCGAAAAGGTATCTTTTGACATACATTTGTACATACTCGTATTTACATTAAGAATCAGGAACTTCATGAGTTCAAGAACAAATGAGAGATTGTAAAAATCTTCTTATGGTAACAATAGCTTTTTTTAATAATATTTTTTCTTTTTTAAATCCATATTACATTAATCTCGTTTCACTGACCTCGAATAATAAAAAAATATAAATAGTATGTCAGCAGGCAAGCGCATGTGCGTCCGTCATCTATCGATTTCTATACATAAATCTACAGCAATTCAATGATCATTTGACGACTAAGCTGCTGCTGTCACTGTCATCATTGTTTATTGTTATAAGCTTTCTGACTGCAGTTCAATCTCTTTCCAAACACCAACAGAAAACTGACTAAACCCCAGATGAAGAGTGTTATCAATCTCTTTATACATATATATTATTTTTTTTTGTTGTCAGCAAAACCGGACATTTCACCAATCCAATATTTCAAGATGAATTAACTAGTTCAAGCAGAAGGTGAAGGCATGTGCGAAAATTAATTCCGGATGAGGACTCGCTCTTTATGGATAGTCACAATAAATAAACAAACAAGGATGTGATCAGAGTGTCAGCTAGAGATTGTGATGACTTCAAAATAAAGACCAATGCTGTATACATTAAGCACATCCGTTGAGCTGATTTTACCAATCAGTATAGGTTTACAATATGTGCTCAGTGATGAATAAGTAAAAAAAAAAGATTGAAAATAGAAAACAACAAAAAAAAAAAGGTTACGTATCCGCCCGAGTGAACATGAAAAAGTATGCTATTGCAGATTTCTCTTTTGAATTCGTCGAAAGTTCTAGAAGCAACATCCTGAACGATAATGACCCGGAGCTGCAACCAACAAATACCAATACGACACAATTAGGGATCACTTCTTCAACAAACTGACAGTGGGCACCACTTTCTATTTTTAGATGAATGCGTGCGTGATCTCGATAAAATAAGATGCAGAATGATGGCATCGGGCTGCATGATGTGCGCTACTCAATTGCGCCAATTAATTTGCGTGGCATTTATTGAATTAACGCATACTGGCCAATTTATTTTTTTTTTCTCAGAATAAAATGAACACATATATAAATTCAAAATGACCGTTTTGTGTTGCAACGATACATAATGCTTGAAGTTTCCATTAATTTTGATTAATGTTCAACCAAACAAAAATTCAAGCAAAAAAAAATACACACGACTAGGATAGGATAGGCTTCTTCTAGAAAAACACTTAAAGTCGTTGATTAGTTATTTCGATTGTCTGCTAGTGTTCCTGCGCCAGAAGCATGAACAGTGTTTTGAGAAAAAAAAAAAAAAAACTGTATGGCAGCATGCTGCATTGCGTGCTACATGTGCCCGTTCACTAGCTAGATATAGCTTACAACAATTATTTGTGTGTCGTTGTCGGTATAAAAAGGAGCGATAATAATAAATCAAGTTTTATATCATCGTGGTCGTCGTCGCCTCTGATGGTAATAAAAAGAAGCTCAAGAGAGCTGCATGCAGCGGGGATGAAATATTATTTTTGATTTCAATTGACGGAAGTTAAATTGAAGTGGACTCTTGGTTTGTTGATGATGTTGATGGTGGTGTATATTTAATGGAGAATAAGTTTGCGATATAAGACAAATATAGATAGTTAATATAAATAAAATGCGGAAAACACGTTACTCTGTTTTTTTGTTTTTGTTTTTGGAAAAGTTAGATATGGCACAAATGGTTTCTTTGTATTTTTAGTTTGCTGTTTTCTATGTTATAAAACATAAAATCGTTTAAGTTTTAGATTAATCGTTTAACCAAAAGAAAGAAGAATTATTATTATTATCGGTTTATACAGTTTGTTGATATACGATATAATGTTTGCGATTATTAATAGATTGCAATTTTAGTCGACATTGTTTTCGATTGGGGTTTAAAAGATCGACCTAATAAAATAGAAATACAAAGATTGGTGATAGCTTTGAAAAATTAAATTATGAGAAATTATGGACACACAAATCTGTGACTAGGAAAATGTAGATTGATATGAAAAACATGAATGTACAAGTTTTTTCACTTACCATAGCTTGTTCGATTTTGTTGTCGATGGCAACTGCACTTGTACCAGATGCACTGTAAGAAAAGAAAAAAAATATATCATAAATTAAAGTTACAAAAAAGTAGAATACATAGGTAATATAGATAGAGCATAATTATATGGTTAACAAAAATTATATGGTTAACAATGAAAAATTTGGACAATTCATCCGAATTTTTAAAATAAAGTTCTGGCGAGGAATTCCCAACAACAACGAGTTCACAGATTAATATAGAAAATATTTCTTATAGTTTTGCAACATCATTAAAGATTTAATTATAACCATACTGCACTGATTTTTTTCACATAACACATCAACGTAACCGATTATGCTAAAACTCCAACCGTATGTAACCGTTGATAACACATTTTACAGCTGCTTAATTTAGTGTAATGTTTATGGACTGTAACCTCTTGATTGACGTCTTAGTTTTTGCTTTGCGTGTTTACGCGGAAAAAAAAACATGTCTGGCTGAAAACATAAATTAACAACAAGAAAAGCTTACATGGAATCACCACCGTGTATTTTTTGTTTGCACTCTTAACTTAATGAAACTATTATGTTAAATAGTAACACATATTTTGAACAAATTAATTTGCTTTGTTTTCCTGCACATAACAACAACAAAACAATTCTATAACTAGTTTATTTTATAAGATGACGCAGAATACGGAATTTCAATTTAATTACTTTATAATGTCTTAAAACCAAGGATCGGATTCATCACGAAAAATAAAAAAGAACGCATTTCTTTGTAGTAGAAATCATACAAACAGATGTAAGACTCTTTTGGGTCATAAATTTTAATGACAATCCCTAAGCTAGAAATTGTAAAAATTCGCTTAATTGAATCCACATGAATGGTCTCTTTTATATACATAAATCATAAAAGAAACCGGTGTCGTAAAACTTTATTTTTTATAGAGCATGTCTCGAAAACATTAACATCTTGTTAAAACTATGTAAAATATTTCAAAATGTTTAGACCACAGAAACATATTGCTTTGGCATGCAGTATCGCGTATGTATAGTTGCTTCTTCCCACGAACATTTATAATAGAGAAGCGTAAACTAACATAACAAGTCATTTCTTTGATAAATGATTTATTACTACACGTGTTGGACGGAGTATACAAAATATATATAAATCGAAAGAGATATCTAGTTTCGTGTTGAGTTGTTGAGCTAAACGAACACCTTTGTTTGCAAATTGATTTACTTTAGAGAGGAGGCACTTTGAATTGGCAAAAACAAAACAAAAATTAAACAGCATTGACATACTTTTTTGCTAGATGATGGATTGGTTTATTGAGACGCATGTTTCATGTAGGTTGATGGAGCAATTAGGAGTTTCGTTTAAGTTGATTGTTATTGCCTTGGGAAATCATAATCGCCACGCTACCAGTATTGTATTTTATTCGCATCGTTATTGTGCGGAAGCACACAATTCAAACAAATTTTACCTTCATCTGTTTTGCAAACATACAATGGCTTAAATTTTCTAGAGAAGAAGTTATATTGGTGTGATAATCCAATTTAATTTTTCTTGAAAAGCGATCAGGGTCGCATCTTTTCATATTCATGGTGCCAGGGTATTTCCTACTAATTTAACGGCTGAAAAATCGTACTCGTAGTTACTGAAAAATTAACAAAAAAAAAAAGAAGTAGGGTATAGCGGGACTAATTGGACTTCATCAAAAATCTCAAGTATTGTACAAACTTAAACATTATATTAAAAAAAGTAAAAACAAAAAGCAGAAAAACAGTACAGCAATTTTATGTGTGTACAGATGTAGGTCCTGTTATAGTCCAGTAAATGTATATCCAAGTTTTTGACGTCGATAGTTTTTGTAGTTTTAAAGTAGACTAAATTTGCTTTAATATAAGACTAAAATAGTTAGTTTTAGTTTTAGAGATAAAGATTTTCATAGTTTATACGATTTTCGAACTTCGCGATTTATCGCAATATTCTGTATTCTAGACCTTATCTAGATAGTCGTATCGGGATAGCATATCCCCATCATGAGATGGTGATGTATCGTCGATGTCTTGTGCCAACTCCATGTCAAAATCGGACAGATCGTCCTTTCTGGGATATCGACTACTGCCACAGGAGGCCACAAACTTGGATTATTCATTGGGGCAAAATTATAAACAAGTCTGCACAAAATCAGAACTACCAAATTTAACGCAGATTTGACGCAATTTACTTTCTCTAAATATTTTCGGCACATTTAAGCCCTCGATACTAGAAACCTCATACTTTGGTCCAAGTTGTCCCACCAATGGTTCAAGTTGGATTATTTGAACTTGCTTTATTTGAGACATTATATCTTTCAGAGAATTTCAGAGAAAGTGACTGAAAGTCTAAATATATAGCACGGACAAAATTGGGTATCTTGAGAGTTGAGACCCAAACAAAACATCAAGATCTAATGCAGTTAAAGAAGGAATTTTTTCAAACGAACGATTTTTGCCTAAGATATTTAAAAATTCATTTGGCCAGTTTTTTATGAAAAAAAAATAAATTTTCAGTATAAATTTTCATATTGTTTGAAATATTTTTTTTTTCAAAAAATATTTTGAAAACAAATGTAGATATGGAATAAAAAAAAACCGCCGGCAAAAATTCAATTATCATGAAATTTTATCAAAATCAAATGTATTTTTTTCGAGAAAAATAACGGTTTATGGCAAAAAAAATTTTTCAAAAATTTTTTTTTTTGAAATTTGTTTGCAGTATTATTTTAGATAAATTAAGGTAAAATCGGTGCAGCCGTTCAAAAGATAGTTGGTGTAATAAAAATCGGTTCTATGGCAAGTATTGTTAATAAGCTGATTCTGGAAAAAAAATCCGATGAAAAACATGAGCATGGGAAACAAATCAATCATATTAAATTTTATCGAAATTTATTGTATTTTTCAGGTGAAAATTAGAATTATTGGTTTTTTTAGAATTATATTTTTTTTTTCAAAAATAACTTTTTTGCAAAAAAAATTCCAATATTCTTCAGATTTAGCAGTTGTTTTAGAATATTAAATTTTGTCAAAAACGGTGCAGCCGTTCATAAGATAGTCGATAATAAAAACGGCAGGTGCCGTTAATTAGCTGATTCGGAAAAAAATATTTCAGATCAAGGACATATCACCATTGGCAACAAATCACTCATATAAAATTTTATCGAAATTGATCGTCTTGTTTGAAATTTTTTTTTTTTTTAAATGCATCTTTTGCCTTAGTACCTATAGCTAATCGCAAGTAAAAAATAAATAAATAAATATTGTTCCTCCTGGGGGGATATATACCTATTCAACCCAACCAACACGCTCTATCTTTTTGTTACATTTTATGCGAGTCACGTATTCTTTGTATTCGTATTTTTTGTATTCTGAGGTAAGAAAAGGTTGCCTATTATCCATTCGATTTGCTTTTACCAAAACAAAAAGGGAATTGCTAGAAGTGTATGGATTTGACAATAATTTTATATTTCAAAACTGAGTTAGCAAAAATGTTTGTTGTAAATTATTATCGTATTTTTATCTTCTTCCTATATCTTAAATACCTTAAAATAGCTCAGAAGTCAATTGACACAACTATGAACTGTTCGACAACTGCAAAGGATTTAAATCAATATCAATTTCTTAAAATACCTACACTATAGAAATGTCACCGCAAAATATAATACAGTTGTTTTCGCGCCGACCGACAACAACGTTTTAATTTTAAATAAAACATCTACAAACTAAATCCGTATCGCACATCATTTAAATTTATTCGTCTAATTTATTTATTAATAAAAAAAAAAAGACAATATAAAATGTATTTCTATATTTGCATACTACTATTTTTAATTATTATTATTATGTATCTACAGTCAGCTATCAGACATGGTTAACAGGTTTCCTTTTAAATTTATCGATACAAGTTTCTTTGTCTGAAGGCGATTACTTTACAAATCCGAACATTTATCATTTTTTTCTTCAATGACGTCTTTTTCATCTCTTGAAGATCTGCATTTTGAGATATTGTTGCTATGTTAACAGTGAATTTTGAAACAAAAGAAAAACGTTAAAAATAAAATAAAACCAGTTTTAAATTTGACCTGAATTTTACTATGATTCGTCGTGGCATTACAAAAAAGAACTTCTTTCATTTTTTTTTCTACACCTAACACAGATAGTTCCTACCTACCTAACGTATAACTTTATCATAGTATGAGATATCCGTTTCATTTTTCCGGTCCAACAATGCATAAGATACCTCTATTCACAAAAAATTAATGAATTCCCATAGTTTTATAAGCCTGAAGGAATGTTTTATATATATATATATATAAATGAAACCTGATAGCGATGAGTATAGTTGAAGTGAGAGGCCCATATTATAATAGGTATATTGCATATAGCCAAATAAGGGGGAAAATTCTTTGCACTTGTTGCGCGTTTAGTTGGCTCTTTTCTTAAAGGAAGATTTGTTTGCTTTTTAAACTCTCCTTGTTTTAATTTTTTTTTGATTGCGGACTTTCCAAGGAGCGCTTGCGTTTCAAAAAAACACAAGTGTTGAATCTCATCAACAAATTTTGTAGTTTTAGTTCACATGCCCGTTCAGTACACACTTTTGTGTGTGCAGATATTGTGTGTCAATGGTTTTCACTTGAGTAAACATTAAATTAATCTTTTTTTTTTTTGTTATTTATTTTTCCATTGTGGTGGGAAAAACCGGCAGATTATAAGTATAGAAACATAATACAATATTAACCGGCAAATGAGACAGTTCAAGGCACAAAGAGTACACAAATACTTATCATACTAAACATTTTATAGATACTCATATTTATCTGAAATTATAGTGTCAATAAAATATTAGCAAATAACTGTTTGTATGTTTTATTTTGTAATACAAATAATTCATAAAATGAAATTCTCTTGTAGAGAGAAAAAGTGGTTTCCACTTTTGCAAGTTATATTTTGTTTGTGCGGGTTTTTCAACTTCGTATCTTTCAAGTATCTAGGTAATAAATTTTTCAGAACCAATTTTTGGCATGGATATAAAATTGAAAATTTATAACAACATCAATGCAGGAATAATGATGTGTGTCAAGATAGCATTACCACTGTCAAATTTCAAAAGTTTGACTATAGGATTATTTGTCGTGAATTTGTTGTAAATTTGTCCTGCAACTGAAACATTTGTAGCGCGACTATTTTAGAAAATAACCCCTGGTAACGCTAACTTGACTGTCAAGTTAGTACTACCACCCCAGAAAAAGGATTAAATGTAATCGAAAATTAAAAAGGATATGGAAATAACTGTCGCTTTTTTGTCGTAAATAACTTTGCAACTAAATAATTTGTCGCGCATTTTTTTTTTAAATATACATCATATTGAATACAAAGTTTTAATGTTTATTTAGCCGGGCTAAAACAAAAATTTATTTGAATTTCCCCTCTAGGAAATCACCAAAAAAAGCTACACACGAAGTTTAAAGCAAATCTAATCGATTTTGGCTATAGCTCGGTGAACAGACCATCGCACATACAGACCGACGGACGGCATGATAAAACCTACTTTTTTAGGCCTCGAATTTTTTTTTCTACACGAAACCAATACTTGCCCTATTGATCAAGTAAAAACTAATTGATTGATGATTATCAACTTTACACTGGCAATATATATCACATTTTTTTTTTAAATTTGCTTTCCTGATACTACAGTTGAAAAGTTTGTTTAGGTTTCTGGGCTATCACAATAGTTGCATATTCAATAGTTTAGTTATGAATATGATGCAAGGCCATCATGGGTCACTTTCTGATGAGAAAACCCCGAAAGCTTGATTTTAAGTTAAAAGTCTTGCGATGATTTGGCTTCGATTATGCATCTTTTTTATTATTTGCATGGTTTAAAGGATTTCTGGATCGGAAAGAGCGCAACTAAGTCGGAAAAATTTTCATTTAGCAAAGGAAAATGTGTAGCCTCGAAATCGTTAGTCTTGAACAATATAGTTGTGATTTAAAAGGAAAACTAAACGAGGTGCTATAAGATTAATTTTGTGTTCGTTTGCTGGATATGATGAATTAAGAAAGCAGTTATTTTACATTTAAGTAGTTTAATCTACACACTAATAACTAATACTCATCATTTCTTAACTTAAATTATTATGTTTGCAAATATTTTCAACGTAGATCAACATTTAATGTAATGTTTTGTACGTAGTATATCATAGTGTTTAAACCACACCTTTATTCATATACCTACATATTCCAATCCCTAATTACAGTTTATATTCTCAAAATGTAAAACAAGTCAACAACAATAAAATTATTCAAATTAGCCGGAAGTGAAGTACGCAAACAAACAACACATCGAAACAAAATTTAAAAAAAAAACTATAAAATACTTCATTTTACTACAGAAAAGGGTAGGTTTGATAAAACGTATGTATAGTAAAATGTTTTAATAAACGTTTAGCAAAATAAAAATATTTATGTCACGATTTGTTGACAAAAAAGAGAAAAAAAAAAACAAATTAAACTACATCAACAAAATATACAAGCAGAAGAAGCACTTATTATAAAAACAAGTTTTTTAACAATGTTCAACAGAGAGTCATAAGTATTAATTTTAATTTGCGTTTAATTTGCTCTATTATTTCGAACAGAAAACAAAAGAGCGATATAAAGCGTATATCTATAGAAGAAGCTATAAAGACTGGAATAATTAGATTTAAACTATTATGGATTCATCACTTTTTAAATTATGGGAAACTAAAAGTGGACTAAAATGATCATGATATCAATCAATTTTTTTTGGAAGCTTTAAGTCATACAAATTAGTTCTAGTTATATGTTAGAATGTCCTCTTACATTATTGAAAGCGGCCAGTAAAAAAAAAAAAATACCAATATATGGCTATTAAAAACAAGTGGCCAGGGGACAGAACTTTTGTTACCAGGGGACTGATAAAAACAATTATATCTTATAAATTATCACTTATTCAATTCAAAATATGACTTTTTATTTAAATGGCAGATACAACTGATCGATGGACTCTCATAGTGCTTGTTATATAGCTTTTTATAGTTACAATATCACCGTTAAAAAGTTATGTTAGATCGTTGATTTAAGATTGTATAGCAAAACCCGTTAAAATACTTCATCTTTTCTCAGACCTCTGGATAGAATTTGAGTCCTTTTCTTTCATTAAAATGCCAGGGGACAGAGTATTTTCACAGTTTTTAAACGAAAAGCATACAAACGTTTAATTTGAAAGAATAAAAACAATACATTATATAGAGAGAATGACTGAAAATGTTTATGACTGAAAATGTATATCAGAAATAACTTTTAGAAAACTTAAGAGATGTTTGAAAGTTTTTATTTTTACCTTATCTTTGGAGGAAGACAGCACTGTGGCACTGTTTACAATTAACTTTGCACAAATCACTGGGAACAATGTGATGTCATCAGAATTCACTATTGTAACACTATTTACTGTGGTTAAAAATGTACTGTCATAGTAACTAAAGTTTTATTTAATTGCAAATTTAGTAAGGGATAATTCTATGCTCTGCTTCTCAAGACATGCGTAAATAAAAATTCAAATATTTGATATCAAATACAAATTCAAAAACTTCATATAAAAAGAAATACATAATGTTTGATGGTATGGTTGCCAAATGGTTCAAAATTGTAATGAAAGAAGAAAATGTAAAACGGTGTTCCTGTTTTTCAGCGTCTATCTGTATGTTTGACCATATACTATGGTCAAAACATACAAAGCACTTTACTGTTCCGTACAAAGTGATAAAAGCACGTCGCACTTTCAATACATTTTTCGCAGAAAAAAACATATATTATTTATAATTCTGGACTTAGGGTCATTGAAGTTATTGTATAATTTGATCATATATGCTACAAAAAGGCTATCAAAAAGCTACTAATTGAGTGATGTGTATCAAATATGATACAATGTACAGAAAAATTCTAAACTGTTTTAAAATGTGTATAGAAAACACTTTCTTCGATTTTTTGTTTTCGGTGTTTACTAAGTATCTCAGGCCTTTATATAAGGTATTAAATGTAGTCGTTATTGGTGTCCCTGTAAATGAGCAGGAAAATGTCCACGGCTTAAAAACATTTTTCTGAAAATTTGACTAAAATTAAAAGCATCACTAAATATATGTCATCAAAACAGTTTGAGCAAATTTAAAGTATAACAAGCTTTTTCCTATGAAGCCATGACAATAATTGTCATTTGAAGACAATAAGAATATTAAAAATACATTCCCACATTATTGGATTGACTCGTAATAGGAATTGTGCGTCATATGTCATACCTAGTGAATTATTCACAGTAAATTGTGAGGAGTGGGATGGAATTGTGATAAAATAAAGTAAATAGAAACACTCTTATTATTGATTGCATGTTTAAAATTTAACAAATAATGTATCTACCAATTATTATTGTTTTGTATGCATGCGGTAACACTAGTCATTCCGTTGTATTTGGAAAATGTAATGTCAACCAAATAAAATCTTTGAAATACGATATTTTTGAATGAAATTTGCTTGATATTTTTTTTTTTGTTTTGTTTAAATTATATTCTTGTTTAAGGAAAAAGAATTTTCTTCTAAACTGTGACATAATTTCTTTCCTTACCTCTACAATGTTATGCTGTGCACATTTTTCTGAGAATTGAATTACATTATTCATTGTTGGAACTTAAAACTTATGTAATTTGATTCTTAGAATTTTGAAGAGTAAACTTGTTTGGGTTGACACAGGTCGACGTTATTTGATTTCTGAGAATAAATTAGCTTTTCAACTGATTTTAAAGTATATAGGTATGTAAACGCTATGCATTTATATATATTTAACAGAAAATACATATTTCAAGGTATGGCAGTGAAAAATTCTACTTTTGTTTTATGCACTCCGCTCAGTGCCATGAGTGTATTTAAATTTTACTTATGTAATGTATTAGGTGATAGTGAGGTTTTACTGAAAATAATAAGAGATTTGGATAGAATTTACAATTCAAAAAATTTCGATTTCTTAATTCGTCATCAAACACGTTAAAAGTAAAACGCCTTGTTTTGTTCAAAATCGATCCATGTCTGACTGTCAACGATTAAACTAAATCACAGGCTAATCCATTATTTAAAATTTGTATAGCATTCGAAATTTCTTGAAAATTTATGTCGTTTTCGGAAAAACTATTCAATTCAGGATGCCAAGCCAAGCAAACAAGCGAGTACCGATGATTTGATTCTGAAGGATGTTTGACACTATAGTGGGGAAGCTTGGTGAAACGTCAACTCAGATTTCAATCAAATCACATAGGAAACATACTTTTTTTCATTTTGCTCGATAAATTTAAATTTACTATAACGTCAATCAAATTATGCACTTTACTTCTCTCCCTTCTATATCATCATCTGCACTTTAACATAACGAAAGGGACCATTTATCAAAAATAAGAAATAATTAATAGATACTTTTTGAAGTTTATTTTAATCTTTATTTCTGTTACACGGACGTAATTAATAATAATTTGACTTCTTCAAAAACAATAATGCATAATTGTAATCTATACACATAAATTAAAATGAAGTGTCTGTTTGTAATGTAAAAAATAACAGCTTTTTACAAGATGCATATGATAGCATATAGGTACGGCACTTATAACAAAACATACGTTTTTTAAGATTTTTGTCTGTATGTCTGTTTGTCCTGGCTAATCTCGAGAACGGCTGGACTGTTTTTTACGGGACTTTTACTAACCGATAGCTAATGCTGCAGCGGCTTGCATAGGCTATTTTAATTACTCCCTAGGTGGCGCTCGGGTAACTTTCTTTGCATGTTCGTATATGTGAACCGATCAGAATTTACAGGACCGATTTTGACGGGACTTTCACTGACAGATGGCTGATGTTATAGTAAGTAACTTATGAAGCAAATTATCCCCTAGGTGACGCTGGAGTAGCTTTGTCGAAAAATTTTATTTCTAAATTGACGAACGCGACGACATGAAACGGATGGACCGATTTTGAATTTGAAGGGACTTTAACTGGTGGATAGCTTATGTTGTAAGATATGACTAAGGCTAGAAATATATATTTCAACTACCGAAATATCGAAAACTTTTATATATGAGTTTGAAAGCCTTTGACTGTTGTACCAATAAACTTATAATAAATCCTTCAAAAACAATGTTTTCTCCCCTATTTTTTCTGCGGCAGCAACTCGCCGGGTAACAGCTAGTTAAAAATTACACATTAGTTTTTATTATTCGTGTTTGTAATAAAAAAAAATTCAATTACAAAGGATACATGTAAATTGAAAAAATTAATGCTATCTTGCAAGTAATTAAAAGACAACTCAGTGTTAATAATTAAATTTTAAATTACTTATTTTTTGTTTGGGTTTTAATAATTAATATAAATAATTTAAAAACTATTTTAATAACAATGAGAGTAGTAAACTAATCAGATTTTAACAAGAAACCTAAACGAAATTATCCATGAATATAAAATAAATTGCCTATTACAGTTATTAACGAAAAATCATTCAATATTTAAGTAAAGATCCCTTCTCTTTCAAACATTTGACTGTAAAAGTCCCACAGAAAGGAGCAAAATTGCACTATCAAAAAGCACATTATGGCCAGTTAAAAAAAGCCAGATGTGTGAAAGAGATGGGATTTTTATTTAAATATTGAAGGAACACTTCTACGGAATTCCGAATGTGTGAAAAGAATTATTTTTGGACTGATGCTGACTATTTTTTAACAGAACAATGTGTTGATCAACGAACAGCAAGAAGGATAAAAACTTTGAAGCAAGGTCAAAACAAACAGCACATTGCTTTCCAGGTTTGAGCATCAATAAAAATATACGAATTTAATTTAAACCCATACTTTATGGAAGTAAGAATTATTTATTATGTACCTAAGCTTAAAGAAGTCATAATAAGATGCTATCTCAGTAGTCTTTTAAACAAATTAACATTTTAAGGAGTTTTTTAAAAGTGTACCATCGTGTAGTTTACTGCAAACAACATATCAAAAATGTAACCAAGAAAAACGACAAAAACAAAAACAATAAAACCAATCTGCTTGTGTCTATCCGAATGTTGCTACTTGCAACAAAAAAAATTAAATTTATTCGTAATCCGGGTTATTGCGACGCAGTGATTATCACATAAAATGTAGATTTGTATGATATTCAAAATAGATATATAAAGAGAATCTTAAATTTAACTGAATCGAACAAAATGTTGTTTGTTTAACAACATATTATCGACGGCGCCACAGTTCTTCCATCAATAAGGATGTTTTCAATTTGCTTCGATAATAAAATGCAAAAACTAAACAATGCAAACTTTTGTTTATTTACAAAAGAGATCTCTCATTTCGTTCATTTTCCTCGGAACCAAGATATTCAAAGTCCATCACTTTGAACACTCATTTTTCGTTAAAAAAAAAATTACCCCATCAACACATTTTCGGAAAAACCGCAAAACACTTGCAAAAACTTATAAAGTAAGTGGAGAATATTTTTTTTTTTTGTGTTATTATTGTGAAATAAAATTAAAAAATAACGATAAATTCGAAAGAGCGGATGTTTACTATTCTTTTACAAGATTTAGCTGATGTTCAAATTTTGTTTTTATTTTCACATTTGTAGCGAAATTTATTTTAATTTTCCAACAACAATAATTGTATTATTGTTACTTCATCGAGGACAATGCAATGAATCATACGGTTTCATGGTTTATCCATTATCCACACTGTCGTGCGGCAGTGCTATCTATCAATCTTTTTAACTCACATTACACAAAGCCATTTAAGAGATACAAAAACAACAAAAAGGGGTACACAACCTGCAGTGAGGTTAATTGCATGCCCATTTGTATCTTCCGAAGAAGACACAATACAAAAGATTTAATTTCGAATAAAATCTCTATAGATACATTTTCACATTCCAGAGTAGGCGAACTGGCATGGTGACAGTATATTTTTTGTTTGTATCTGCAAAATCAAATTAAGCATGTATCTATGGCTGCCAATTGCAGTATCTTTCTCCTTCTGAAACTGCAAACAGTGCAACTTAATATAAAAATAAATTAATTTAAATCACATTTTATTTCTTAAGAACATCAGGTCAAGCTGAGTGTTGTTGTTTGTGCCGTTTAAGCCCTAAAAATAAAATTTCTTTGTCATCATAAAAAATTAATAAACTTTAAGCTGATGACAGCTGATGACAAACAATGAAAACGAATTGAAGATCAATGAGTTCAAAATACGATTTCGAAGGACGATTCGAACTAAAAATTTAAAAATTATACAAAAGGTTTTATAATCATTTTAGTTCTTTTTCGAATTTAACATTAATTTGTTAGCATTGTTTCATCACCCGAAAAGTAAAATCGACAGCTATTTTTAAAATGTAGGGCAGGTTTGATTTATTTTATAAGATTAAAGTCATGACATCTCACCACTATATTGAAAATAAATCAATTGTAGTCGAAACGAAAAAAAAGAAGGTGTGGTCAACCGAAATTGCATGGTTTCTATTTAATTTGCATAACATTTGCAACTATTGAGTGAATCAGCAAGGAATTGTATGTCAAAGTATTCCGTCACGAGTGTACTTTTTTTTCAAAAATAGAATTAAAGAATTTAGATAAACTGACTTAGAAAACTATAGTCACCTCCATGTGATGGCACAGATACTAGAATGAACATTTTGTTCTCGAAACTTTAAATGAAAATTCTTTCACGTAGAAAATTAAAAACAGGTGTTTCGTTTGATAAGTGGATTCGTGGGTGCTCGTGTTTCAATGAAGCGTTTATATACCAAGAAGTGTAACAATGTTACACTTCTTGATTTTAAAAGATTTTTTTTATTATGACAAATGAATGAGAATGCAGTCATTATATTTTATTGTAAGTATAAATAAATTGTTTGATACGACAGTTTCACTACTTATTTTCATAACCTTTTCTTTTTTTGTGTCTCCAAAAGGACTGGAGTGGAGCTACCATTTCCCACCGAATTTGAATATCTAACATTAAAGATGCATTTTACCAAGATAAATTACCTATATTTTTTTAAGAATTTGTTATCCTCTTGTTTTATCGGTCTGTCTGCACGGATGTGCGTATGTGCGTCTGTGCACAGACCTACAGCCTAAACGGTTTGACGGATTTTCTAAAAACTTCGTTTATAGCACTTTTTGGTGATTCCCTAGAGGAGAAATTCGAATTTTTATTCAAGCCCGGCTATAACGGGTACCTCCCATATAACGGTTTTAGTTTTTAAAAATTTTCTCAAAAACGGCTTTGATAAAACTTTTTGTACGCTGTATTTAGACTACTTTCAATATAACTGCATTTCAGGTTTTTGGCTAAAAATGATTTATAACGGAGATTTGGTGTTGACGGTTTTTACAAATTTGAATGGAAGCTCGAATGGAAGTTAATTTGATTATTTAACACGAAATGGCATTTAAAGTTTTTGGCTAAACAAACGTGTTATAATAGCTACCGTACAACTTGGTCTCACGTTTAGACCATTTTCTGATATTTTTCTCCTTTTCGAACATAATTTATTAAATTGAATTTTTTTCAATCCCATAGTTTGCTACAAGAGCAAGTTCGTCCGACCCAGTCGAGCATTTTATTTTATTTAAGATACGATTCTTTAAAAGATTTTTAATCGATACATTGCTTTACTTAGATTTGAGGGTTCGAGTCAGGATAAACTGTCATATCCTGTATTACCTTATAGAAGTGGTTCCCAACTAGTGATTCGCAAAGTAGTCAAAATAGTGACATAGTGAACCATTAAAATTAGTTTAATGATTCATTTGGAAGGGCATAAGTACTGATGTATAAGGCTGTATACATAATATACATCTAAAAAGAGGTGACGTAAAATAGCGCCAAACGAAATAACGCCAAATTGGCCTTGTTGCGTTTTCTTTGGCCCTATATCCAAAACTAAACAAAACATTTTGGGGATTATTTTTTTTACCACAACGAAATAATGCAAAATTGGCTTTAATTTGTTTTTGAAGACGAAATAAGACCAACATTTAAATTTGGTCTGTTATCGTTATTTAATAAAAATGGATTTATTTATTTAAAGAATTTTTTTAATTTAACCGTTGTATTAATATAAACCATTCTATTAAAAATATTTTCCAATTTTATATATTTTTATTTATATGGGTTTAATTTTAATTTATTTATATTTTAAATGATGATTTTTTATTTAATTAAGAACTTCAATATTTTTATTAGGTGATTTTTATTTACCTAACAAAAATATTGAACTTCATCTTATGCTGTCATTTTGAAAATTCCCTCTTTTCTTTTGGCTCAATTTTTAATACACGATATACAATAATTTTAAAGTAAGGAAACACTTTACAGGTATCTATTTTTAACAAATAAAAGTTTCACTATTCATACAAAATATAAACATTAAATGGCTGCGTTCAGCTAAATTTTCTTCAGTGATACCAGATGATGATATTTTTGGGAAGTTTATTGGCATTTTTTTTATTAATTGTTTTTGGGAAATCTGTTGCTGACTTTAGTATATTGGTTGGTACCTTTTTCTCTTTTGTGGCTTCTAGGAAAATAAAAAAAAATCGTTTTTTTTTTGTATTTGGTGCTTTTTAACTTTAATATTTTAATTGAGACCCATCCTTTATATATATACCTGTGAAAAAAATCAAGACACTTTTTTACTAGTTAGATATGCTACCCTAATAATGGAAAATGGTCTCAAAATATCTTTTTTTTAGTAAAGAATATATATGACACCATAAAATTTCATTTCGAAAATACGTATGGTCATAACGTCACGTGTCTAGATTGCTTTAATATTCATAATATTCATAAAATTTCATTTCGAAAATACGTATGGTCATAACGTCACGTGTCTAGATTGCTTTAATATGATTTTGTAAGTCTCTACTAAGGCACTCTAACTTTATCACCAGTTTTTAGACGCAGCCGCATGATGTAAGACGAATTATCTTTTGCAGTCTCAAATCTTTAGTACATTATAGATATATATCTCAAAAAATCTATTACTTTAAGTTTTATAATTTAGAGGCTTGGTACTAAAAAAAAAGGAGAAAATATCTTTTTCATCTAATTAAAATATTATTTCGTTTAAAAGCTTAAGAAGAAGATGTTTGCTACGCCATTAAAAAAGAAACTGATGCAGAAGTAAAGAAGAAGAATCAAATGACCCTTATAGCAAGAGAGGTGAGAGTAATTTGTATTCAATTAACAACGTCAATGCCTTTAAATGCATATACACGTAGAGTTACACCTAACTAATTAAAGAAATCTATTTCTAATTGACACTCGATTCACTACAACAACAACATAAATTGCATAAAAAATCGATTTCTCAAGAACGATCTAGACAAAATGGCAAATTTGAAACATATGTACATACATATGTTTGTAGGTACACACCCTGTTCTTCCACTTGCAAGAAATAATATCATTTTATAATAAAATAGATAAATAAAAATTATGCAAGAAAAAAGAGAAATCATAAATAAATTGGAAGATACTTACTCCGGATAAAAGTAATCGATATACTTCATAACAACCTCTCGGACAATGTCTTGCTTCCCGGAGGTAGTTGGATACAGCTGAAAGGTCATGATGTCTGTCTTCATTTTATGTTTCCGTAACAAAATAAAGAATTATTTGCTTCTTTCTAGAAAAATGGCTTTTTTATATTTAACAAAAAAAAGCTATCGGGAAGAAGACGACAACGATGATGATGAAGTTTTAAGAAGCTGCAGATTTCACAACGTTTAGGTGATATGTGATCAAGAGAGCGAGAGAGGGGCGCGGCAAATTATTTTTGATGAAAAAAACACAAAATGTCTTGTTTTATGAGATAAACTCAAAATGGTTGATTGCACTTTTTTTATAAATTTTTATTTGAACACTTAGGTATTTTTATTTATTAAGATATGTATTTTGTATCTTTTTTAATTTTAATTTCTCTCAATTACAAATAATTGGATTTTATATTTTCTTTTTTTTTAAGGTTATTATACACTTAAAGATACAGACAATTTTTTTTCTTTTATAAATTTTCACTTACATTTTGTTTTTTTAATATATTTTTTTTTATTTATATTAAGCATTCTAAAAAGAAGAAGAAAACAATAAATAACCACTATTTTGGACACAGAGCGCAAACAAAATGAAATCGGTAAGTCTGCACGAGACCATAAAATTTCAATAATTTTATATTAATTACACACGTCTGTGTCACTGAAGGTTTTCATCTGTAAACGTGCATTTCAAATACGTATACAATAATGGATAAAACATTTTTGTTCGTATTCATATTTACTCTTTTCTCAATACACATAAATTAAGTATATAAAGGTTGCTTCTAGAAAGTACCGATATATTTCTAAAGAATATACCACAAATACTTAAACAAAAATGAAACGACAAAACTCTTTGAATGTGTTTAGTAAAGAGAGACTGACGCTTACATTTTACACTATACATGTGAACGCGAAGCAGGGGGTCTTTTGGATATGAAAACGATTCGATCAAATAGCAGAATACCACAGAGTGGTGAATAAAATCAAAGAATTACTGAAAATTATAAATATTTTTCTTTTACGAGATATATTAAATTTTTAACAATTATATGATTTTCGGATATCAAAATATGAAAATAATGAATTTTTTTCTGGTTAATTGGACACCCCACATGGCCTTGTTTATTTCACTTGCAGCACAAGATATTTATTTTTAAAACAAAAGCCGGTAGCAATTATCTTATATGTATTGAATATATTAGTGTTTCTTAAAATCAAAGAGTGTCCTAATTAGATGCACTTTTATGGTCCCTACCACAAATTTTTAATCTACACCTATTACCTACAAGCAGAAGCAACTTTTTTGTGTAGAAAATTATGAAAGCAAATTAAAATGTGCGTCGAAAAAAAATGCACACGACGACGACACTACGGACGACGACGTAGAAGCTGAGGCGATGTCGGAGAGCTCTTCAGCATAACTGAATATCTGAATAAAACTGATTGTCTTTTCTGCCGACTTTACTTTTTATTTTTTTTTATTTTTCGTGGAATACGGCACAACTAGTACATAATAACAGTGGTAGAAGCATCGATTCGCTTCGCTGGACGGATGTACTCAGAGATTTGGCCATGACTTGGAGCAGAAGCAGATGAGGTGGTGGTGCGGTTGCACTCGTATTCATAGTCGTCAGCAACAAGATTCCCTTGCACCACCCAACCTGGGGCTGCTTACCTAAATCTTGCATACAAATTACAGAGGTGAATTTGGGGAGCAGTTTTATTCAGCCAGTAGCTAGGTGTCTAGCTTTGATGGTATTTTTTTTTTAATAAAATTACTAAATCAAAAATAATTTTGAAAGCTCAAACTTGAGGATCGTGTTTTTTTCTTTGAATGAACATTTTTTAGTTATTGCCTTTTAAAAATTATTTGTTAAATAAAAAATGTGCTGGCTCATAAGCCGACGTCACATATATGAGAAAATTAACATTCAGCATAGCACTTAAATGACATATAGTTACCACCTTAACTCATTTTGAAATCAATGCCACGAGAAAAAGTAAAGGGTCTAGAAATGTGAAATTTTTCGGAAATTTTATCTATTTTTGTTTTATTATCTAGATTTTTAAACAAAAGGCTGTTATAAAGATAAAGTAAGATAATTTCAAGCGGAGTCATACGAAATCATGCGACTTAAATCGTGTATACTGGCGTACGGTCGGCATTTGCTCTGTTGCAAGATTTGCAAGTGACTTGTTTTAAACTAATTCATTTAATATCAGACAACTCGTGTGCAATTCTTTTATCGATATAAGAACGTCCAAGATTTCGCAATGGAGTTATATAATGGAACTTGATTGGAACTTAAGTAAGAGCGTCAACTCCACGTTTTATGACTCAGCATGTGCAGCAACCGCAATTTCTGCAAATGCGTTTATAAATTAGGTTAATTCTGAACTGATTAAATTTGATTTGATCTACTTTTTTCTCGGTTAGAGTTCGAACGGCGCGCGATGGTAATTTTTCCATAACTATAAAAATTAAACAAAATAAAATAAAACTTTAAATAATGAACTTTTGAACGGTAAGAGACCGACCGAGTAGTCATTCGGTTTAGATTGATGCATCGACTTTGGTGTGTTCTGATTGGGAACAGCATTCGTCGCATTCAGTTTCGATGAAAATTTCAAAACCGATCAAAATATCAAAGAATTGGTTTCGGCTTAAAACATGTTTGTACTGCAAATCGGCTTTGAGAACTTCAAAATCGATCAAAATATTAAAGAATTGCGGTTGCGAAAAGTATTGCAAACCAGTAGGGTACGAGTATACAGCAAAGTGAAAACAGTTTGTTTGCGAGAACATTGTTTACATTAATTCTTACGAACATGTGCACAGTGAAGCGATGAGCATTGCGAGCCTTACTACTTTCTCGCAAGACATTCGTCAGCAAACTGTTCTGATCAGACTTTATTTGTTCAGTATTTAATCACTGAAACAAAATATTCTGATCACTTTTTCAAACGAATTTGTGTGAAAGTTTAAATGCTACTGTCATTTTTCAATTAGTTTTTAATTATTGAGTTTATTTTTAAAAAATTCGTTGTGTATACATATACACATAAACATTTTAAGGTTACGCAATAAATTAAGAAATTCCAATAGAATTCGCTAAGTTATGCGCGAAGTTAAATTCTGTTCATTAATTTAAAATGTTCATCATTAAAATGTCAGAAAGTGGTTAACAGCAAAAGAGAAAAGTTAGAGACTGAGTAATTGACGGTAGTTTATTTATTTTACCTCTTAATATCTTTGCATTCACTTGTTCTGACTTGTTGCGGTTCAGAAGTGAGCCCTCCAATTATAATATACATAATTATGTAATTAAATAAATAAAAACAGCTCGATAACCAAATTATTTGCTTTTTCGAATTTGCAGAAACCAAAGCATAACTAAATATGTATCAGGAAATAAGTCGACATTTTCGAAACACAGCTGCAAAAATTTTGAGAACTCGATTTTTTTGCAACTGGTTTGTAATAGGTTTGTGTTTATTGTCCGCATGCATTAGCTATGCAAATGCAACTGAATCTGAACTGAATGAGACGCCAGCATCGTATTAATGAAAATCTAGTTTCATACAATATAAAACAGGAGCACCGACAAACCTTGTGTTATCTACAAGGCAGAAAACCTCAAAAGTTATCATGCAACTAGAAAACCCATTTTTAAGCTAATTTGATATCAGTCGGTGCATGTGCTTCTCTCTATTAGATAAACACGTGCAATGTTTCAACATGGTTCTGGTTTTGGAGTCTGGAATCTTCAGAGCCTTAGCTGAATTCGAAAGCAAAGTCAAACTCTTCGATTTTCCTAATCAATTTTAATACACTCAAATACAATTTCAATATTACAAATTGGTAAAAATTTTGAGCTGTTGAGTTAATTATGTTCACTGTATGGATTAAACTTAAAACATTTAAAAATATTCTTCAGTACTATTAAATTTTTATTAAAAAAAAATCTTTAACAAACTTTGATACTTTTTTTAATAACCGATGGAAGAAATTGTAAAAAAAAACATAATTACACCAAATTTGTAGTAAAACTTGACAAACAATAACTTACATTTACTTTAAAACAAACAAAGTGGTAATCATAGGCATCGTCTTTGAAAAACATGGCGGGTTGTGTTGAAAAATTGTCCTCTTTTTCTTTTCCACAAACCACAATAGTTCTCTGGTTCTCTCTCTCTCTGAAGTCTGAAGCTGAACCCTGTCTGCAGCAGTGTTGCGCTGTTGCGCATAAAGTAATATGAGAAATTACATTGCAATACCAGTGCAAATTTGCACAAACACAAAGAAAACCCCAGAAAAAACATGGCTGCTCCACAAACACTTCTAAACTGTTTTAAAGTAGTATTAGTTGGAAAGGTTCAAATTTTGAATGTATAATTTTATGTAGGTTTTTAAGTATATAGCCACGTTTTCACACATGTTGACATTTTATGAACTAAAATCAGCTGATTGAAGAAATATACAAGTGTAAAAATGGCATAAAATAAGAAGTCAAAATTAAATATTATGGCTTGAAAATTTACTGTAAAAATAAATAACATGTGTGGTGGAATTGGAATTAAAGGCGCTTTTGCATCGTTGCGTTGAGTTAAATAGAAAAATAAAAATCCTATGAGAAATGAAAGGAGGACATTGATTTGTTTGGGTTCTCTGTCTCTCCTTCGTCTTCGTCTCATCTAATGGTGGATAACTGAAGCACATTCTGGAAATGGAATTTAGTAATCAGAAAACATTTTTTGTGTGTAAAAATTTTTATGGTGAAAGGGCAAAACATTTTGGTAGACATTTTGATTTCAGGTAGATGTAAGTTATATATATAGTTATACATATGCCTACCTATATATATACATATATACATTTGTCTAGATACATTTTGATTGATTTCTCTGTGGGTGATGTTGAAATAACTCTGAGAAATATAAAGGTAGATATTTTTAAATAAAAAAAACAAATGCAATAGCTACAGACTTTTGTAATAAAAACAATTGCAGTTGCGGTTATTAATTTTGGTACCAACAAGAACTAGCACCTGCAACGTTCGAAACTAGTTTTTGTTTTCTTCCAGGTGCATATTTATCAAAATCATCATTGTGATCAATAAATTGAGTGCAGAAAAAAGTCTAGAATCACAAGTCAAAAGTGGGTGCACACTTACGATTTAAACTGTAACTGTACTTTCTACACTCTTCTCAAAAAAAAAAAAATAGTAAGAAACTACATCAAGAGACAATGAATAAGTTATAAAGTTCTATTCCTGTATCCGCTCTATTGGAGTGATTTTCATTTGAATATAAATTCGAACGAAAAATGCGAAGAGAATCGAATTGGAATGACAAAAATTTTAACGGCGTAAACAAAATATTATAGGTATGTAGGTAATTTCAGAAGTACAAAAAGTTGTTATTTTAAATCGTGATCACTCTTGAAAGCTATGTAAATCGGTTGAGAGTTTTTAGAGGTTATGGGGAGGGGAACCTTCAGTTTAGAGCAGGCTTGCGAAGCATCACCTGATCTACTTTTCTAGTAAGCTCTAAGCAGCACAGCTGAGCGAGCATTCTGTCAAACAACATGAAAACTTCATGAAGTTGTCTTCGTTCTGCTTCGTGCTGTCTACTCTACTGTTTTATTTTGTGCTCATGGAGCGCGCTCTTAATAAGCTCAGATCAAAAAAAGAAACAGAAGTTAAGTGCTCTGAGCGCCCGGAGCTAATTTTTTTTGACAGATCACGATTAAGTGCATGAACTGAACACAATAGTGCACGTGCCGCAACAGCAAGCAGAATACAAATAATATAACGCGGTTACAATGATCAGCTGCAGCTGTATAACAAACAGCACAAATTTACTCAATTTCAACTTTTGAGTATTTTTCCGTTTGACAAAAACAAACAAAAATCAAAACAAAACAAATGCAGCTTGATGCTGCTACTGCTGCACCAGCAGCCTTTAGATGTGTCATATTATAAAACATTTCAGTAATATTAAAAAAACAAAAATATTTCAGAAACATTTCAAGGTAGGTATCCATCCCAAAGAAACATTTCTGAAATAGGCCAGGTTAATGAACGTATAGAACGTGTATGTGTTTATTATAACATACATTTCTTACTGACAGAAGGCAAAATTCAGAAATTTGGTCAAAATAAGAAAAAATGAATCACACCCATCAACACGATGGGTTGAAATTTATCACATCACCTGCTTTCAGAGAGCCATTTAATCTGATGCAATAAGATTAACAGTTACATTTTTCACAATTTATTTTAGTTCGCCCGGATGTTTTTGCCCGGACTTACTAAGATCTAAAGTTCCACCATTATAAAAACATTTGTAAAATATTTTTTTAAACAAATGTGAAACATTTCAGAATCTTTTTTTAATCAATCTTTCATTAATTTTTTTTTTTTAGTTTCATAACTTATTTACGACAAAAAAGCAACAATTATTTCTATTATCCTTTTTAATTTTCGATTACATTTAATCCTTTGGCTGGGGTGGTAGTGCTAACTTGAATGTAAAGTTCGCATTACCAGGGGTTATTTAAAAAAAAAATAGTGCCACAATTTTTTTAGTTGCACGACAAACAATTGACGACAAAAAACAGACATTATTCGCCTTACCCTTATTTGAATTCGATTAGATTTGATAACTTATTTACGACAAAAAAGCGATGATTATTTTCATTATCTTTTTTTGGGGTTGTAGACCTAACTTGCATTCAAGTTACTATTACCAGGGTTTATTTTCTAAAATAGTCGCGCGGCAAACTTTTTAGTTGCACGACAAAGTAACGACACAATTAATCCAATAGTTAAATTTTTGAACGTTGGCACACATTAGTTTTTTATATTTACAGATTACGAAAAACCATATGTATGGGTTGATAAGAATGATTATGGACCCTAACCAAAAATAGAAGAGTCAATCGAACTAGCCAATAACAGCTGGTGTATTACAAGAGTAGTATCGAGGACATTGACATCTATAGGCAGGAATAAAAGCAATTTCTGGTGTTGAAAAAAATTAAATGGATGTAAAGAGCTTAAGATTCTTTCTGCACATGGTTAATTTCAGGGTTCTCGGTTTTAAGGAAATCGTGAAAAAACGATAAAGTCGACGAATGTGCAGAAATGTGGATGTACTAGCAAACACATCAAGCACTACAGGGCTGAACACGAAAATTGAATCAAAAATTGATGCTGAAATTGTTGTCTTTGTCTTTTGTTTAAGAAAATGACCAGTAGATATGTGAAAGAACGACTTGATGAATTGGACCTACAGGTCATATTGTTTCAAAGGCTCACACACACTTCAATATTATTTATGTGTGTTTTGAGGGAACAGTTCTCGATCAGTAAAAGCTCGATCAGTAAAAGGTGAGTTCCTTTACGTCGATTTGCAAAGAAACCTACAAGAGCGAAGTTGCTAAATCCAGGCAGACCTTTTCAACATAATCGCTGCTGTGCTCGTAAGACCTGATACGATTTTCAAAACTGCGAAAACAAAGATATTATGGGGCATATTCATAGACACTGCCTAAGCTGTTTTTAAGAAAATCCTATCTTAATTACATTGCATAAACCCAGTCTAAGCAAAACTGTAGTTTAAAAACAACTATAAATATGCCCTTATGTATTATAAACAAAAGTAATTTTAGTATTCGATTATAATTAAGCTAGCTATACGAAATTTGGTTAAAATTCATTAAGTAGTAACGAATAACAGGGTATTAAAATAAATATAATATTGAAACTTAATACAAACCAAACTGCATCAAAATGCATTGAAAACTCACCTGAAAGTAAAAAAGAGAAAAAACATGAATATTGTATTTCATTTATTTAAATATTACTTTTTTAACTATTACTGAAGTATTTTTTTTAAACATGAACATTTTTAATTTTTATCAATTATATTAAAAAAAGGTATTTTAAATGTTACATCATTTCATTGAAGTCATTGTCATTTTATTTAAATAATTCACTAATATGGTCTTTTTCACTTCCCGATAATTTTTCCCTGGCAACTACATTCAATTACATTTATCATATTTGTTTTTGTTTCAGAATATATATTAATAATTTTATCTTTGTGGTCCACCCACTTATCATTTGGCAGGCAACACAAGAATAAATTAAAAACAATGACTGTTCGAACGAAATTCAAGGTCTTTCCGAAAAAGCATATCAAAATGCTGTCAGTGAACTTTTGTACAATTAATGGAAGAAAATTCGCTACATATTGTTTTTAAACTTGATTTGTTGAATGCCCTTTGTGTAATCTTATTGAGAAAAAAAAATAATAAACAAACGATTCATTGAACTTGAAAATATCACATAAGAACAAAAAGTTGACATAGACCTTTGGTATTCATAAATAATTGGCTTGTCAACTCAAGTGCACTTGACAGTGAATTTGTTTATTTTTTTTTATTTTCGCGCAAGTAAGAAAAACGTTTTGAAATTGAATTTCTTTTATACGAAGAGTGAGATCATTTTAAAGTACAAAACTAAGTGTAGAGTATATTCCATCATTCACTTAGTCCTGTAAAACTTTTTTCTTTGTCATACTATAAGACTCTTAAAACTTTTAGATTTCAAATTTAGATTAAAAAAAATCCTTACAAGTATAGACGAGCAGATGTTTCGAATTCAATGAAAGTAAAAAAAATTGCGTAACATTTTTGACTGAGTTTATCGAATTCATTTTGTCAAAAGTGAAAAATAAATAAGTCGAATTACGTAAAAAAAAAAATGTTAATCATGTTTAGTAAAATGTTTGTTTTACATATTTTATAGATATAGTTTTTCTATATCGTGCTTATATTTTTTGTTTATGTAAAATTAAGTCAATATAAATAAAATTTAATTTAATAAAATAAAAGGAGAAGATGATCCTTCCGACACCAACTTATAGAAAACTGAGAATGTGCAATATTGGGCACTACGACAAAGCAGTACGATGCTAGAAGCGGTGCAAAGAACAATGTGAGATGCGATAAGGTAAAAACGGAACGACAATTTAATGTAAACAGGTTAATCCCATTCGTGTTCCGAATGTGACATCCCTGTTCTAATAACGTGCGTCATCCCAAACTGTCATCCGAGTTTTTGTTTAATTAACACAACATTCACATGTAAAACTTCACCAAGACCACACAAAAGTTACTTCATGGCTTGCAATTGGATCAAGTGGTGTCATTGAAATAAAATTCTTTAAAAAGAGAAAGGTGTAACCGTCATCTTCACCTTCAATTCCTGTCGATGTAGTCAAATTTTAACCGATTGTTTTGCCTTAAATCGTAGATATGGATTGAGATATGTAAATATCGTATTTTTTCCCTTATTCGTCAATACATTTATAGCCAAATTGTTTTAATATTCCTCACCTTTCAGTTTACATAACAAAATTTTGAATTTTCTTACCTCATAGTTGGAATAGATACAAGAGGAAATTTGTTCCACCCATTTGTAAATTGTTATGCATATATTCTAAGTCTTTTAGCCAACTTGCAATATACAAGAGCAAGTTAGTAAGACTCAGCCATAATAGAAAACTTTCAACACAAACGATTTTCCTATTTTTTTTTTTGAAATCTTCATAAATTACTAGCGGACCCGGGGAACTTCGTACGGGCCTAATAATCAACGAATGTCGTGAAAACTTTAAGTTACCCTTAATTAAGTTCTATATTTACCTAAAATAATGAATACAAATAATTTATTTAATTTTAAATAGTTTATTAGGATAATTGAAAATAAATATAAAAAAAAATTAAGGATTTCAATTAAATTGCGTGTCAGCAAGATATTTGCTTTATTTCAAAATTATGAATTTTGCTTCATATTGTGCGCTCTGGTTGATTCTTTTAAGTGAAGAACCTTGTAATATACTAAATTATTCGTTCTGTTATCAGGCGCGTACAATCGACCATGAGAAAAACATGCATTTTCTAAATTCAAACCAAAAACTATCAAGAACCGACCTTGTGATTTGTTAATCGGCAGGGTAAATTCATGACGAATCGGAATTTCAATTCCTTAAAACTTAAAAGGCATATATGTTGGGATCATTGAAATATCCTTGGTCTGAGTAACTTCCTTACTTTTTAATTTTCTTTTGAGTATTGTCGCGTGAACATTGATCATTCATTTTCTTATCCCCAAACGCGTTCATAGCATTGGTTCGTTAAGACTTCAAAGCATGATGATGACTACAGATCTAAAATTCAATTGTTAATTGCGCCGTTGTAAGCCGCCAAATTTGCTCGAGTTTTCAACCATTTGTTCAGCAATGCAACTCTTATGTTTATTGCCAGCTGATGTTTGCTTTATATAGCGCAACAAATTTTATGATTTTAAGCAAGAGTCGGCAGGATTCGAATGACTGGAGTTCAGTACAGCTTTCTTCTAACAATGTGCTATTTCAGAGATAGCAGTTCCTACCGCAATGGCGTTCCTTGCACGACCAGAAGCCAAAATCAATAACATAAGGAATGTTATGAAAAATCAAAAAGCTTTCTTCAAAAATTATAGTTCAATGTTTTCGTTTTTTGTAAATTTAATTTTTTTTTATGTTTGTATGTGATATCAACTTTCTGGTTTTTCATAACATTTTATAAAAAAAATCACTCATAACATTTTGCAATCTGTTCATCACAGACATATTATAATGCACAAAAATGCAATTTCTTATTATCTGATTCAAAACAATTACTGTTATGTATCGCCCAACTCACAAAAGTTTCATTACAATCGGATGATGGATCAGGAATGTAGAAAAATGTATTATCTTACCATCTGATTTTCGGAGATGGTTCAAACTATGCTACGAACCATCCTTATTGTATGAATACACACACAAAATTTTATTAAAATCCGTTTGGGAGTCTATACAGGACATACGAACAGTATTTGATTTTTATATATATAGAAGATAGACAGATTACATTGCATTATTTTGTATTATTAAATAAACATATAAATAAATTCCACGACAATGTTTATAATCTGGAATGGGATCACAACGTTCACATTTCACCGTTGTGTCTACCATAAAATCTGCCTATAGACTTAGCCGTATAGGGCATAATTAAGAACATTAGAAAATATTATATGTACAAACAAAAAATTCAGCAAAAAATCGTTTTTGATTATTTTTGTTGAATTTTTGTTCACACATTAGCGATCTTCTCAAGCTTATATCTCAGAAACTATTGAAGATACGAAAAAAAATATACATACACTTTTTGTAGGAAATTTTGTCAGCTTTAATTTTTTACCCCATATTAACTAAAAATTGGATCGGGGACTTTTAGTATGCTTACTCGCGAACGAAGCTGCATGCTTAATTTTTCTTTTCGAAATTCTAAAAAGGGGGACCGTTGACAAAACAAAAATCGAAATTTTCAAAGGGGGGACCATTGGCAAAAAAAATAAAAATTCTCAAAGGGGGGACCATTGGCAAAAAAAATCAAAATTCTCAAAGGGGGGACCATTGGCAAAAAAAATCAAAATTCTCAAAAGGGGGACCATTGGCAAAAAAAATCAAAATTCTCAAAGGGGGGACCATTGACAAAAAAAATCGAAATTCTCTAAGGGGGGACCATTGGCAAAAAAAATCAAAATTTTCAAAGGGGGGACCATTGGAAAAAAAAATTGATATTCTCAAAGGGGGACCATTGGAAAAAAAATGGAAATTCTCACAGGGGGGACCATTGGAAAAAAAATTGAAATTCTCAAAGGGGGGAACATTGGCAAAAAAAATTAAAACTCTCGATAGGGGGACCATTAGCAAAAAAAATTGAAATTCTCAAAAGGGGGACCATTGGCAAAAAAAATCAAAATTCTCAAAGGGGGGACCATTGACAAAAAAAATCGAAATTCTCAAAGGGGGGACCATTGACAAAAAAAATCAAAATTCTCAAAGGGGGGACCATTGGCAAAAAAATCAAAATTCTCAAATGGGGGACCATTGGCAAAAAAAATCAAAATTCTCAAAGGGGGGACCATTGACAAAAAAAATCGAAATTCTCAAAGGGGGGACCATTGGCAAAAAAAAATTGAAATTCTCAAAGGGGGGACCATTGGAAAAAAAAATTGAAATTCTCAAAGGGGGACCATTGGAAAAAAAAATGGAAATTCTCAAAGGGGGGACCATTGGAAAAAAAATTGAAATTCTCAAAGGGGGGACCATTGGCAAAAAAATCAAAATTCTCAAAAGGGGGACCATTGGCAAAAAAATCAAAATTCTCAAAGGGGGGACCATTTTTTTTGAAAAGCTCTATCACAACCTTACTGGCATTTAAAACGCAAAGCAGAATTCATTCGATATTTTTAACAAAAAAGAGCAAAACCATAATTTTGATTACACTTGTTATTCATTATTAAATAATGAGCTCCATTCGCCGCATAAAAATGCACATTCAATAAAAATATGCATTTGTTGCATGAAATACAAGACCCATTTTTATTTAAAATGAGTTCATTGCATGCAGACTGTAATTTGTCAGCCACTTGTAGCCTGACAATCAGCCAACTAGCAAAAGAGTCACTCACTCATTTGTGTACAACAAATCGTGTTCGGTCATCATCATTTTCATTCGAAGCCATTCTCTAACATTGTTGTGGCAATTTTGCGCATTTTTCATTTCACTTTTTTTTTGTAAATTGATTTCTTTTTGATTTTGTATTTCAATTCGAAATTGTTTGCTACTTTTCTTAGGTGCAATATTTTTGCTATTGACGTCGACGTCAGTTGTTGAGATCAAAGGTTTAAGTTTCACTCTGGTGAATTGATATACATCAGTGCTTTTCAGATCATAATACATAGTATAGATGACGCTGATGGTCTCAGGCGGCGACTACGTGTCTTGTCAGTGTTTAGATGCAGATTCAATGACTTACAATTCACGATTTAAGTGAATGCACATTTATCTGGTATTAAATTATGAATTGAAACAGGTGACTGTTTCTTATGAACTCAAGAATTATATAAATCTGTTCTAATTTTTGTTTAGTAATTTCGATTGAATAATATATCATTACATGTGGACCTTTAAAAAAACATTTCACAAACGATTTTATTAAACAGGAAATTTTTTTTACAAATTTCTTAAATTGGTTTAAAGCTTAATAAACACACTGTTTTGGAATTCTTTGCGTAATATTGTTGGTTTTCTATAGATGCCAAGTTTTTAAGTGACTAATGATTCCAATGAAGGGTGACCGACGTCAGTGGATTCAAAAACCTCTTCAAAATATTGAAACTTTGACTCTTTCTTTTAAAACAATGTTTTGATCTCGAATGGGATCACAACTTTTCATCCAATTGACCTCAGAAAACGTCGAAAATATTCCCGGTTATGGACTGTTACATGTCTGAGTCTTAGGCCAACTGAATGCTTATGATGTTGCATTTGACGTTGTGGATTATTCGGTTCTTTTTACTTCTGATTCGATCGAGTTTTTGCACTTCTGCTGTGATGCGATGGATCTTTACCACAGATGCCGTCAGTTTGCTCTGTTTTGTTTGCACTTAGAAACTATGTACATTAAAAAATTTATTTGTTTAATTATAAATACTAGTTTGGAGTACCAAAAATAAACTTAAGTAAGTATGTATTATATTTTTTGGATCTTATGCGATATCGATTTCCCACCAAATTGTTCCATATCACCTTTTCTTTTTAAAATGTGAAAAATGTAACTTTCCCTCCACTAGTTACGCATTTGGTCACTTCTGTTAAGTACTTTTCCAGAATTCAGACGGTATCCCAGCCGGCCCAGTCGGAAAAGCGAACATATTTTGAGATTTTTAAGGCCTACTGACTTCTTGGACTGTGGTGAAGTCTTTTCTTCAGGAAGCAGCGCCAATTTTAGATAATTGCACCTTTGCTGTTGTTGGCATGTCGCGTCGCTGTTCCAGAAAATGTTCCATAACCAGTGCAGATATTTCTTGCAACTCGCGATTCTCCGACCTCCATACTATCTGCTTTAAGTTGGGCACACTTCTTCTTTGCTTCTATCTTACAACGTCTGTAGAACACTTTTTTCTTGGTCCCGTTTATGATACGCTTTAATTGTGAATATAAATTCAGTAAGTCCACTTTAACTCAAATGATGCTAAGTCTTCAAATTGTTTGAATTTGTTTCAATTATAAATTTCTTTGTTCATTATAATAAGTTTATTATAATAAGTGAAAAAGACAGTTTTCGAAACAATATCTGAACTAAACTTTTTAATCACTAATTATCTCTAAAATAGGCAAATCAATTATTTTAGCAGATTTTCAAATTAAACAGTTCTAATACAACTCCCTTCTAGTTTATTAAACAACATTTTAAAATGCTATCAAGATAAATTCCCATTTTAATTGTGATGGCAGGGCCTAGGCACGACTCGCTTTTACTATTATTAAATAATTTGATTAATGTGCGCACCTTTATTGTGCAGTAAATATGTCAATTGCATATTACCCACCAAGCTGGCGCGTGAAATAATAAACAATTTATCGCTGCAATGACATGTTTAATACAACGCGTTGGTATCAAGAAGGCGTACACACGTTGCCGCCACATCAAAAACTCAACATGATAGTTTCATTGTATTTACTAAATGTTTCGTACGTAAATGAATTCTCTCTCTAAAAATAAAAGAGATGTAAACCAAACTGAATCTAATGACACTTTGGAGTTTTTCGAAATAAATCCAATTTGGGAATTCAACTCACACATTTTGCAATGTTTTGGCTGAAATTTTCTTTCTGCTGTCAAATCTCGGAAAAAACTTTGCATTATGCAACAATACATTTTTGTTGTTAGCTAATACTTCACCGTGTGCGCTTTTTGCAATGGAAGTGAGTGAGTGTTTTAAAAACAAAAATAAATAAAAAAAAGTGCGTCTGACGTTGCAATAGCTTCTGTCAGAAATTCAACAAACCGAACTAAGCTCTTACTGTATGGGATGGAAGGTATATAGATGATGGTTTGACCTGACAAGTGTGCTACAATATTGTGGAGCAAGAGAGGAGTGCCACAGAGCTCAATTGTTTTCGTATTGCAATCGTCACACATCATTATGCCACTTCCCATGCAGATAATGTCCCAGAAGCATTTTGCTATGAGATCGGTGTAATGATTAGCTGTTTACGATCACAAGAAAGCCGATAATGTTTCAGCACTGACAGTATGGAAATAGAGTAGAGGAGTTGCTTTTGGTATTCGTGGCTAATTTATGTGCCACAATTGCGTGAGAACGAGAAGATGGATGGCGAGCTGTCATTTAAACTTTTTGCTTTTTGTAAGTGGCTATCTATGAATTTATAATTTTCACAGTTAGTGAATGTAAGATACAAATTTATTGGTTTCATAATGCAGGGTGAACACTATCGAGTCGATAGTGTAATAATTGTGCATTGAATTTTTTGTAACACTTTTAAGCAAGCAGTGCATTGTATATAAATTTCTATAGTACAACCATGGAGCAGCGCCATCTAATGAAAGTTTTGAACCGCACATTTGGAGGTTCTTACATTTACTAATTGTCTATTCTGTTACCCTAACAAAAGTCGTCAATAAAACAAATTAATAATATATAATGTATTTTATTGACTTTAAAATCCATATTTCCTTGACAAGAGTCTTAAACAAAACAAAATCATATATTTTTACGACTGTTGTCAGAGTTACAGAATAGACAACTAGTAAATGCACGAACCTATAATTGTGTTATTCACAAGTTTCTTAAGATGGCCAGGCGGTGATTATTCAGCATGAAAATACTATAGAAATGTATATGCAATAAGCAGTGTCTTCCAGAGCACTGAATTTATTTTGGAGCACTGAAAATATTTCCGGTATAAAGCTGGGAGATTGTCTGTCACTGTCACACTAACCTGCATCGTGGAGCACTACAAAAATCGTATAAATTTAGTAGGTATTAGCATTGAGTTTATACACATAGAGAAATCCTGTGTAAGTTTCAAACTTTGCTCGTAGGATGTCGTTACTATCGACTTGTTTTTTTTTTGTTTACTCTTGTAGCAATTATTCTTGAGTTAAAAGGCAAGAGAAATAAAAAAAAAACAAATACAAATGTATGCAGAAGAATTTTGTTCGGTTTGGTTCAAGTATTTTTCGTTGCAGAGAATTAGGGAAATAATAATTACTCGATATGCTCATTTAGCGACATCAACTTTGGTGAGTTTGAAACCATCTTGATTCCTCTGTGTATAAATTCAATGGTATTAGTCACCTCTTTTCATTGACATATCTATCTCCCTATGGTCTAGACACACAAGCGAAGGAACGAGTATACAATGAATCTGTATCATCAAACATGCATGTTTTCTTCAAGAAATTGTGACATATCAGTTTACCATAGAAGTAATCACTAACTGCAATCTAAGGATAATAATGATATAAGCTGCAATTTTGAAATTTATATAGTGAAGTGAGTGTTTGTGAATACAATGATTGTGAAGCTGAGGAATTCTTAACTTCTTACTCAGTAAAACAATATTTCTCAAGTGACCTTGGTTGACTCCCTTTTAAGTCGAGCTCAATAAAGACACTGAGTTCAAAGAAAATCAATATCAACAACAGCTTTGTTGGTTATAAGATATTCTAGTCTGTGTTTAGGTTCTTGAATTGTTTTCGCGTGAAATTTTTCATCCGAAATACGATTGGTTCCGAAAATTTTTGAACACATTCTAGGTAAATATTTAATTCAATATTAAAGCATGAAAGGATTTAGAAATACAGAAAATTTAATTAAATAAAATTGCATATTTATGGGTGCCTACATTAGAAAAAAGACGCCTATAAGTATGCAATTATTAATTTCTAGACATGTCCTATTAAAAAAGGAAAAAAATATGGACTCGACCTGAAAAGTGGAAATTCAAAGGTTATTTGGTAATTCTGTCTATTTAAAACTTTGGAATTAAAATAAAAAGATGGAGATTTGGGTCAAGTTTATAGCTTCACGATATGGAAGAATATCAATAAATTTTTTTTTTAAAGCCAGCAGTATTGGTCTGCCCTGCATATGACTGGTTTCTCTTTTAGGGGTTCAGGAATTTATTGGAACTTCTTACCAGCTTCTGCTGGTAACATTTCAAATAAAACCGGTTTGAGAACAGTTCTCGAAAACGTCTCTGAAGAGTTTGACCATTGAGTTTATACACATAGAGAAAACATGTGCGAGTTTCAAATACTGCTCGTATGATGTTGAAATTATTCTTGAGTTAAAATGCAAGAGAAATAAAGAAAAACAAATAAAAATGTATGCAGAAGAATTGTGTTCGTTTCGGGTTCAGTGTTTTTCATTACAGTGAATTAAAGCAATAACAATTACTCGATACGCTCAATTAGCGACATCTACTTCGGTGAATTTGAAACCATCTTGATTTCTCTATGTGTATAAACTCAATGGTTTCACATAACTTTGTACATCTTTTGAAAGTTTTACAGAAAAAAACACCATGGTTTTTGGTAAAAATACTGTCGTAATAAAGCATTCTTTTGCTGATCTTATTTTGTATTAATAAAATACTTTACTCAAATAAAACATTTATAGAATTGAAAATTTTGAGAATTTTAGTAATAACGACAAAGATGTACTTTTTTTTGGTCTTTCCTAACTTAAAAAAATTACAGCTAAGAAATTTTTTACTTTATTTGGAAAGCATTATCAACAACACAATATCTATTGGCAAATCAAATCTATCAGTAACACAACTAAGTGGCAACGCTCGCAAAAAGCTTTCATGAACTTATATTGCTTTGTTAACTGGGACGGAACTTTCGAGAACTGTTGAAAGTTCTAGATAATTCCGAATCAGATTTTTCAAAAAACTTTTGATTCACTTCAACTCGTAAATAAACCAATTAAATACAAATTGAAGTGAAGTTTTTTGATTTTATTAATGGAAATAAGTGAAGTAGACGTGTGAAGACAATAAGTGAGTTTAAAATGAAGGTAATAAGTTTTATTATAACGAACCCAGCCCGAAAAATATAGCAGTATATTGTCATTTTTAAAGCCTAGTATTTATTTATTATTTATTTATTTAGTTATTTATCTATTTATTTATTTATTTATTTATATATTTAGTTATTTATTTATTTATTTATAAATTTTTGTATCCATCTATTTAATTTTTTTATTATCATATTAATTTATTTATTTATTTATTTATCTATTCAAATTATTTATTTATTGATTTATTTATTTACTAACCAACTACTAATATACTAAAATAAACCTATCTATTTATTATTATTCATACTAACTTCATTTTTACTAACCTGCTTCATAACTATAGTTTTGAAGTTTAAATTTTATCCGAGTCAAAATGTACCTGCCCTTTTCAATTTGCATTGAAGGTTTTGTTTGTATTTTCCTTCAAAATTAATATCCTTACCTTATTAAATTTCAAAATTAATTAATATACTTATTCAGTAGAAAGATATCATAATGTAGTATATCAAATCTCTGTATGTAAACTGTGCGGTAGCTTACCAAATGTAATTGTTAATACGAAAATAAAGATCTATCTATCTATCTAAAGCCTAGTATGCAGCTGAAGTGAAATGAAAAATCCCATACAGTGAAATCATAAACGAAATTTTCCGTCCGTCATTTTGTTTTGTGGTACGCAGCTCCACAGAGAAACGGTATATAACCGGTTCAAGTCTCCACTACTCTCTATGTCTACACTCTTTTCGCACAGAATTTAATTGATCGGAACATTAATTGCTCGCGAAATTTTGACTTTTCTATTTTGTTCGTGTTTTTTTGTGGTTATTATTATTATAAAATAGATTTCAGTTCTTTTTATTTATTTATTTGTATGTTTTGAAAAATATTATTTTACAAATGGTGAAACTCTACATAAAAATTTGCCCGGTACCGTTTTGTTTACATTTCGTCTGTGTTTTTGGAGACGACGGAAAATTTAAAATTTGAAAGTTAAAATGATTTCTCTTTTTGGGGTATACAAAAGATACTGAGATGGACTGATGAGGTTCGATAAAAAAACTATTGAAAGTTCAATTGATATAAAAATCAGAAGTGAAATCGCGTAAGATTATTTCATCATATGCTTATTGTAAGGTGGAAGATAACCAAAATGAATCGCTTAATAATATAAAGCAACAGTTCATGGTTTGACATCCTGGAAGATTGATAGAACTTAATGCTTCACAAAGTGTGTTTGTTTTGTATGCGAATAATTTTCATTTGGAAACCTGTTTCGTTGTGAAAAAGCTATAAGCAAATTCCAGCCGTTTTTAAACTTATACGGTAAGGAATCTGAAGCAAACAGAGAAACGTAAAGCAAAAGCAAACCTCTGGATAGTTGGTCGTAAATTGTTAAACTTGCATGACAAAATAACTTGTCAACTCAATGGGCTTTAGAGATTCAAAAAACCTACGATAAGGTTGACAAGTTGCTTTGTAGAGCTAACTACTTTCTGTTAACTTAACAAAACACAATTGTTGGACTAACTAAATTCATTCAAAAAATATATTTGTCACCAAAAAAAACTTTTTAATTCAAAAATACTAATTTTATTGATTCGACATTAGCATTTTGTTGGACGTATTTTGAAAATTGTTTGTTCAACATACATACAACAAACATATTATCAATATTACTTAGGTTACATTTTTAATGTCTGTTCACACACATAAGTGTGGATGTGGGCTTTAAATTAATTTTACGTCAATTGGCATCGTCCAAACAATATGGGAAACTAACAGTCAACTGAATAATTATTTTGAATTTCCTTATTCCAATCAAATATCGTATGAACAAAAATTTTAAAATTGTAATTAATAGTTTATTTGATGGCATAGCACTTTATTAAATTGTTATTGCAAAACTTGTTTCTTAAATATTTTAAATAAGAGTGCAGTGCAATATTCCACCGAGATACCCTATTGATCGAAAAAAAACATCATTCTGTAAACCTAGTATGTGTAAATTTACATCAAGTTTTAATTTTTTTTAATAATAGCTAACCAGTAATAATATACTCAGCATCTGAGCACGTGAAAAGTGAATGCATTATGGAATTAATAACATGTTGTATTTGTTAGACAGAGTGCATTTATAAGAATCGACTGATTGTCTGGGAGTGTTAGGTTCCTATATTACAGTATTTAAAAAAAAAAAGAAAATTTAATAGATTTATTATCTAGTTGATTTATTGTATAATAACATTTTATTATTCATTTCTAAAGAGTGCAATGTATCGTGATCAACGTGTATAAAATATGAGCTTCTTAGAACAACGAAATCTAAGGTGACTTCTAGAAAAGATTAAATCATTTTTGATTGATGTTATTTTTATTTTGTATAAATAAGATTATTGTTGCTATATGCCTACAACACTAAGTTACTATAAGATTGTTAAAATTACAAATTAAATTACATCAAACTCTTGCTTCCTAAAATTGTTTTGCTCTAAAAATATACATTGTTTATTATGATTTTGCAGATAATTAAAAATATTTCTAAAAATAAAACGAAAATATATAATGTCGAATTTTGTTCGATCGCGTGTTAAATAATTTGTTGCCGCCATTACCGATCTCTGATGCATAAAACTTAAAATTTGTTTACTCACTCATTATCGCCCACTTGTTTATATTTTTTTTTTTAAATATGTACATTATACCAAATTACTTGTTTTTAAACAAAGTTTGCACACTTACCTGAAAAGAAACAAAAAAACAAAAAATTATTAGTTCAATAAACGTTAAATGTAAACAATTAAATGTATTGTTATATCGAAATGGGGGTTTCCAATTTGTTATAAAATTAAATGTATTTTGTATTTTATCTGTCTGGAATTAATAATGAGAAGATAAATATTTTGAATAATTCTTATATAAATAAATACTTATTTGAAAAAAGATAAAACAAGTAAATGCATTCTTTCATTTGGAGGGTTAAACATGGAAATATTATATTAAAAATAACGATTTTTGCGTAAGTAAATAGTTGGTATAATTAAAAACAAATGCTATCAAAGTGGCAACACTATTTTTATCAGTTCTTTTAGCGCGATACAAATTTACACTGTAGGCCAAAAGAATTGCCTACTTCAGTAACAAACAATTTTTTTCTGAAAATAGCTGAGACTAAATTTGTTTGTTGACACATTTCAAAGAGTTTTTCATTGCTTTTTCATAATATATTATTTTTCAAAAATAAAAGGATAATAATGATTTTTTGTTGTCAACTTTGGTTAGTGGGATTTATCGAAATTAGAGTTTTGGAAAAATAAGACTCTGAAAAGCTATTATTAACCCATTTTGGTGACATATTTTTGTTGAATGTCCTATCTCTCGTCAAAAAGATAAATCATCAGACAACATACCACAGCAACTAGCCGAAATCCTAAGCCCTTCTGACAGGAAGTCACTCCAACGCCTTAAAATTGCTACATCCGCTCACCATTAATTTAATGAGAAATAAAAAAAATTGATTTGATCCAAGCTACAGCTTGGAACATTGGAACAAGGAAAGAAAGATTTTAAGTTTGAAATCTATATTGTTAGGAAAAGGAACATTTAAAAAAAGTTAGATTTACATACAATTTAAGAAGTCTTCTAAACATTCAACAGAAATACACCCTTAAAAATATATTTATATGAAAAAATAAAAAGGGAAAGTAATTTCGCATAAGTGTAAACTCTGACTTATTAACACCCGATAATGTGAATACTTTTTATTTTACATTGACCATGACCACTCTATATATTTCCAATAGTCCAGTCGATATGTCGGAAAAATGGGTCTACTAGAAAGACCCTCCTAATTTCTTGACCTCGAGGACCCTGTACTTACTTGGGAAGGGGCGAAAAAAGCTAATTTTCCGACTTTTGACAGTTCTTCGCTTATATTTCTTAAAATAAACACATATAGTTTAAAAATCGTAATGGACGGGGGTTTATTTCTCTCCGCTTAACCGGGAGGGGCAATTTTCAAAAAAAAAAACTGAAAAAGGAAAAAAATGAATTCAAAAAGACCGGAACATTGACATGTGCCAACTTTTTGTAGAGCCAATAATCTTTAATTTTGTTTTCTTTTTTAACAAAGTTTGTTTTATCAAACGCAATTCCAGGGGAGATAGTTTTCCATAAAAACAGTTAAAGTCGTATCTAACGATCGATATTTTTTGGGAAACGGTTAATTTTACGAAAAAAAATTATTAAGACTTTTTTGTAGGAAATTGTCTAAGCTACAAGTTTGCCATTTACTTTTTTTTTATAGCAGCGATAGTTAGGGAGATATTGAGAAAAAACGATTTTGGGGTTAAGTGAATCGCAGTCGTTCCTTTAACTTTATTTTATTCAACCCATTTCATTATTTTATTTCGTCAAATTTTATTTGATTTTTTTTTTAATCATAAAACTACATTTTTAACCATTATTTCATACCACTTTATTTCAATAAGCTAACAAAAACAGTTGAGTTGGCATTAGTTTGCCAAAATATAAGAACTGTGATATGAAAACGAAAATTTTATGATACTTGAATTATTGCGTGTACTGGCTTATGAAAGAGTTATTTAGTTCATATAATCCTTTTATTTTTTTAAATATTATAATGCATTATTATACTGTTATTTTAAGTCAAATCGAACTAAAAAATACACACATCAGGGCCATCTAGAGATTAGTCAAAATAGAATAGTTATTCCTTACATCGGCGATATACAAATGAATCTCTCCTTAAAATCGGTTTAGCCGTTTTCAATCAATCCAGAAATAAAAATTTTCCAAAAAGTAACTCCAGTACTATCTATTGGGTAATTGAAAAGGCATAAGTAACTCCTTACAACATAAGCTACCTGTCACTGAAAGTCCCGAAACTGGTTTAGCATTTTCTAATAGGTTCATATAAATAATATTTCGACCCGAACCGAGAGCTACCAAGAGAGCCTATGTTACGCGCAACAACATAAGCTATCTGTCAGCAAACGTTTCAACATAATCAGTCCAGCCGTTTCCCGTCAGTCCATAAGTAAGATTTGTCGAAAAGAAGTGAACCCAGCGCTATCTGGAGGGTAATTAAAATATTCCAAGTTACTTCTTACGACAGCAGCTATATGACAGTGAAAGCGCAGTCAAAATAAATCATATACATATACATTGTCATATACACAATTTTTCGAAAAAAAAACGACACCAGCGCTACCTAGGGAAACATTAAAAAAGCCTTAGTTACGCGCTACAACATAACTTATCTGCCAGCTAAAGTCTCGTCCAAATCGGCCCAGCGGTAATAGATTTGCCGGAAGAAACAGACCAACAGTCAGGTAGAAAGACCAGGCAGACAAAGTTTTTTTTTTATAAGTAACGTATATGCATGCTTTTATAAAGGAGTATGATTTTGTCATTGCAAACAGACACTATACATTTTTATTTATGCGTATAGATGTAACAAAGTATTTTGAATTACGAAAACAGCAATTTTTATACATTATATTGATGTTTGCATACTTGGTTATTAATTTTATAACTATGATCAAAATTAGTAATCACTACCTAATAACCTAGCGCCTCACTAAACATTTTCATCTATCACATCAATTTAATAAAGTTAAAGCTATTTGCTAATCTATCTAATGACAGCTCCAGACAATTTAAATTGTTTCTTTATTAAACACAACCGTGTCGATCCAGATAGCTTATTAGTCAACAATATGGTGATAGAAACCCTACACGTGTCTGCTTTCTTCACTAGGTTATGCCCTCCTTAACACAAACCAACCAATTAACAATGTACACCGGATATTAAACTTAAATCATGTGCCAATTACATGAACATGCCTTTCATTGACATTCAGTTAGCACAGCTATAGCAGACTGCTTGACGCTAACAAAAATGTATCTCATGAAACCAAGAAATACAAATAAATAAAACCAAATTATAGAGAGCTCTATTTGATCTTGTTATCTCTAACCACAAAGAAAAGGGGTCAGGTGTTAAAATGAAATTTCAAAGCCAAAAACTAAATGACTTTTCACACGAGATGTGAAATATATTTTCAAATATATCTTTTGTTTGTCTAAGTCTAAGATTTGAATCACAACTAAGAAAGCTGTCCCCGTTTGTCCTAAATATAGGCTAACAAAATAAAATTCTTAGAAATTCATTTATTTGTATGAAAAACTAAAAGCAGCCATTATTCATTGAACACCTTTATTGGCAGAAATGCAAATATTTGTTCAAGTGGCCAACGATTGAGGTTGGGTCATTAATTTCGCCACAAAAATCTAGCTGCAGTCCATAAACATATGGATGTGTATATTTATTTATATTTGAATGAAATATTATTCCAATTCGAAGTTAGTCAAGCGAAAAGATTTCTATCACTTTCCCAAGCAAATGTATAAAGTTTCATTTGAAGTTAAAGCAGTATTTGTTTTACATCGTATGCGTTGTAAAAGTTGTCAAGGTTAAACTGGAAATCAATCAAAAGATAGTATCTTCTGTTGATGGAAAATTTAATAATTCATTACATCATCATCAAGTGTCAATTTAGTTTTGAGTGCAAAAGTACTTATTAACATCAAATTTATTTTATTGTCAAGATAGTATCTTTTAATTGCATTTCGTATTTATCAGTAATTTAGTTAAATTGAGTTATAATCGAAGAAGTTATAATGCCGGTCAGAAGTATTTTATTCTTAAAGCTTCAGAAGTATTCAGACGATTGTCAAAAATCTGAATTTTTGTGTCCAATGACCTCGTCTTAAAATGGACTGACAATTAAATCTGACCATATTGTCAGATATGTTCAGACGGTTGCTAGAAATTTGAAATAGGTATTTGTTTGAATCACAGATCTGACAGTATTGCCATTATATATACATTTCTATAGTATTTTCATGCTTAAGAAAAATTTTTAGGTTCGTGCATTTACTAGTTGTCTATTCTGTTACCCTGACAACAGTCGTAAACTTATATGATTTATGTTTTGTTTACGACTCTTGTCAAAGAAACATGGATTTTAGAGGCAATAAAATACTTTAAATATTGTTAATTTGTTTTGTTGACGACTATTGTTAGGGTAACAGAATAGACAATTAGTAAATGTAAGAACCTCCAAATGCGCGGTTCACAAGTTTCTTTAGATGGCGCTGCTTCATGATTGTACTATAGAAATGTATATACAATTGTATTGCCAGACTTAACAATCGTTTTTATTTAGCTTTAGATGACATAAGATGTTATGTCGGATAACGCGAACCCTATCAGGTTGAAAAAGTGAAGCGGAGTCAAGCTCTTAATTTCCAAATTCAAAAATTCCATCCCTAGCTTGATCAAATAAGAAGTTTTTATGGTAGTATTTGGTAAAGGCTTTATATCGAAGAAGCCATTCTGTATAAAACAAATTAAAACTGAGATGAATTTACAGATTCACTTCGTTCACTTTTGAATAAAAAAAAGGCAGGGATAAAGATAATAGTTATAGTATCAAAAGAGGGTGCAAAGAAACTCTTTACTGCGGAATCTTATTGTTAGTATTTTTATTATAATTTCCTTATTTATTTATTAAGCTATCATCTACAAGTTTTAAGCTCAACAGATTGCTATAGAATAATTAAGTTTTGAAGTAAGCCAGTAGTGATATTAATTTTTTTTAAATAAATCTTATATACATATATAAAAGAGACTGCATACAAATTAAAATTGCTTTTTTTAAAATCGAATAAAAGAGAATTGTTTGTCAATTAAATTAAATTTTTGAAGTCAAACTTTAATTTGTCGGCGACCTTTCGGGTTTTCTCGGTAGACTTTGGTATCGTTCGAGGCTTGCAGAACACACAAGGCACAAGCAAAAAACAATAGCACTGGTAATAAAAGAGATTAAAAAAGATTGGCGCAAAGATGGCAAAATGCTACTTTTTTTGAAAAAATACATTTGTTACTTCTGATACCAAACTGCGGTACTTAGGTAGTTAAATGTAGTTTACTTAATTAAATGTATAGTACTCATACAGTTTTTTTTTTCAAGTCTAGTCAAATTGAATAACAAAAAAAAAAATTAGCGCAATGCTTTTTTAAATTGGGAAAATAATCCGATGCACTACAACACACGACGAAACGACATAAAATCTTTCAAATTTAGTTTTCTGGCGGAATATATACAAATTGGCAGCAGCGCACTTAAAATTTCAACAGATGGCGCCACGTGTACTACATTTATATACACAAATGTACGTTAACTTCATTACCTACCACAATTACCAAACAGATTTAAAAAATCCCAAATCGAAACCTCGAGTGCAAAATCCCGACTGAAAAAATCCCGACAACCGAAATTTCAACTCCAAAATCCTGAGTACGAAATCCCGGCTACCGAAATTGACGTTTCGATGGCGCAATGATTTTACTGTCAGGCGATTTTTGTCAAACGCTGTCTGTCATTCCAAGATCAACTCCAGCGATGAATTGAATGCTTGCCTAAAGGCGATAATTGAACAAAATTCATGTATTCTTTTCGTAAAAAAATATTACTGAAGTAGTCACAGTCATACATTTACCGACATGATTGATTTTCCACAGAATTTTTGTAACTTTACAACGACATGACACTGGAAGAGCTCATTGTGAGTGTTTTTTCTATAGATATATCGCTCAGAATTATGAGCATGATTGGCTGAGTGCCTGAGAGTACGAGCGGTCTTGGAAAAAATAATGTAGATTTTTTGAATTTCGCCATTCAAAATCAAATCTACGGTGAATTTAATTCATACAAATCCATCGTCTCAGTGATGGATAAAAACGAAGTCTATTCGAATTTTCAAATTCTTTAGATTTTACGAGATTGCCACCACGCAATATTTGAAATTGAAAGTCGGTTCAGTTATAATTTTGTTGCGTATTGTTTATTGTTTTTAATCGAAAATAAATATATACTTACGATTTTGAGGGTAAAATTCAAAGGCGAGTTTGTTTTCGTTCTCAGCATTCCGCTTATTTGAAATAATTTGTCATTCGTATTTAATTTTCCGTGCGCCTCGCTTTCGCTATGATAATAAAGAGTCAATCGATTAATGTTTGTGGCATCAATCTTGAATTCCCATGTTTTTCACAAGATCTATTGCGTGTTGCGTTCTCACGTGTCGGTAAACCTATTGTACGTGTACGCGCCCGATAATAGAACTAAAAATGTTGTAGAGGAAAAAGATTGGCCTACAAATCAGTTATTGCCATTTGGTTGAAATATATGCATGGCTAGAAGTATAAAAGCCCGTTTTTTAGGCCTTACGTTTATACCACGGACATGCTGCGTATTGTAGCTAAAAATTCTCTGAGAAGAAATAAATAAAGTCAATCAAATTTTCAACAATTTTTATAATGTTCACTTTTTCCCAAATCTAAACCGTTTCCGAGATACATGCATCGCAAGGGAGAATAAGTACAAAAAAACATTTTTTTTTTATATTTTTCATCAAACATTCCTTCATATCGAATAAATTTCTTTCGTCATCGCTCTTAAATTTCGAAAATAATTTGAGGTTCTGAGCATATACAAAGACATTAACTGAAATTGATGTGACTAACAATTTCACCAATAAGTATAGTAAACACCAAAGGACCAAGATGACTATGACTACCCTGAACACCAAAAAAGTACATCTAATAGACCTTGAAGTATATTCTTCAATTTTCACCCTACCAATTAGAAATTAATCCATCCATTGGAGCAAATAATCGATAGTTTTTTTTTGATATAGATAATGAATTAAGAAAAACATGTTAAATTAATTACAGTCGACCTTCCTGAAATAAATCCATGTTGGACATATCATTATATATAAAGAAATGCAATAGTTCGTTAAAAGTTTGAAATTTTCTTCAAAGAATTTTTCAACATTTTATTTAAATTTGGAAAAAAACGGAAGAGATTTTAAAATTTTGATTTTTCACTTTGATAGTTCAAATGTCAGTCCATAGATAAGTACCTACGTGAAAAATTATTTAAAATCAGCATATAATTTCATAATTTTAATAATGAAAAGAAATCGACAGGACCAATGTTTTAAGACGAACAATTCAAACATAGTAGAAGTTTAAAACGCAAACCAGCAATGATACTTTCTTTGTTTGGCAAGAATTAGAGAAGCTCATGCAAGAACAATTTAGTGGTGCAAAATGTTACAACTGTGACGAAATGTTACAGCTTGACATACGAGGTCAAGCTGTCATACACATTCAGAAATGAAAGAAACTCAATTGTATAAATACTGTACATATACTCTCAAAATATTATAGTTTTCTTTTTTTCGAGATGAAAAGGAAGGACTTCTTCATAAATCAAGATGCATTTGTTATCAAAAATGGTTTGCCAAGGAACACTGAAGTCAATTAAGTTTTGTATTTTGACATCTTTTCAGGATGGCATTCGGTATGGAACGATAATGAATATTTAAATTTGTCAGATGAAGAAATATACTTGTATTCTTAGTAAAATAAAGAACCGAATACAGAAAATAGTTCTTTTGTCATATAATTAAAGCATTTTGTTCATGAAAAACTTTCCGAAGATACCACATCTCTACTTTGCTAAGACTTGCAACCAGATCATCATCATCATCATCGGCTCGACATTCGGGGTCCGGTCCTGGCCTCCTTCAACAAGTCTCTCCACCTATCCCGGTCTCGAGCCGACGCAATCCAGTTGCGCACCCCAAGGCTCCGAGCGTCCTGGTCTACGCCATCTCTCCAGCGCAAGCATGGTCTACCACGCTGTCGTCTGCCATTGAATGTACCACAAAGAACTTTCCGAGCAGGTTTCTCTTCGCTCATGCGAGCTAGGTGACCTGCCCACCGAAGTCTACCGAGCCTAATTTTTGTCACGAAATCTGCTTCAAGGTAGATTGCGTACAATTCATGATTGTACCGTCTCCGGAATCGTCCTTCCTCACATATGGGGCCAAAAATTCTCCGTATTGTACGATACGGTAATATATTTTATATCGCTGCCACAAACTAAGATTAAGAGCAGAAAACTTTAGCCAGTACATAAAATTGATCGACCAAATCTTGCTGAAATTATCTTTCAATGACTTGGTGGTGATTGTATGGTCTTAGAATTTGAAATTGAAAACAGGATAGTAGTTATAAAAATATCGAAAAGTCTAAAACGGAGCCAAGAATTCATTGATATTTAACCATAACGTATACAACGAACTGATTTTTATATAAATTATTTAAATTTAGCTGTGTTTATTTCTGAAAATTTAGTTCCCAGGCATTTCACTCCGTATACCTAATAATAAACTATCTCTAAGGCCCAGTTTTTCAGTGCTAGATTGTTCCAGGGTTAGATTAACCTCGAGTTAATGCAAATGGAAACACATTTTTTAGTCAATTTGAGATCCTGAGTCAATTCAGAGTTAACTCACCAATATAATTGAGCTAACTCTGAGTTGAATCGGGATCTCAAACTGACCGTGGAATAACATCGCACTGAAAAACTGGGCCTTAAAGTTATTCAGAAAAGTTAACTGAACCTCAATTCACTAAAATAACAAAGCAATAGTCTTTAACAATTTCACAAAAAAAAATTAGAGGAACTGATTTAAAAATAATTAAAGTCGAATGATAGTTAAATGATTTGGTAAATTGGATTATAAATGAATGAATAAATTAATGTGTGAACCAATTGATTAATAAAGAAACATTAAAGTAATTATTCATGATGTGAATGAATGATTTTTTGAACTAATGTAAATAAATGAATGAATCATTTGAATGACGGAAAGCCTACAAATGATTATTAAAAGCTATGCGAATACGCAGATGAGTAAATATTTTCTATTTCAAAATTTTCTTGAAGAAAATAAAATAAAACGATTTCTTAAGAAAAATGTCTTTATATAACCTTGCGTTATTAATAAAAAAAAAAACACATATTCAAATATGTAACAGAAATGAAAAAGCTCAATAAAATTAAAAATTATATATATCTTACTCTTCACTAAACATCCGAACAATGTGTCGTTTAAGACCAACTTGTTCTGTAATTGATGGATAGTCCTCATCTCCGGTAAGTTCTTCATCATCACCATGATATAGAGAATCTGGACTTGGTGAATGTTGTGGTGTAGACCATACTTCATCAGTGTGCGTTGATTGAAACTTTGTAAATTGTCCCATTTTATTTGTATAAATTGTATAAACGTTCACAAAAAATATATTCCTTTTACACTTTTCAACCTCAAACCGAAATTGCCAATTTAATTTTGTTCAGAGCCCTTTAAAAGCAGAGAAAAAAACCTCTCACAGTGTTCTTACACAATCAATTTTGTTTGTATTCAATCCGTAAACAGAAGAAACAATTTATCGAACAACAACTTTATCAACAACTTCTATTATAAAACACTCATTAGATACTCTTGGGGTTCATTAATTTTCGCAATTCAATTGAAGCAAGAATAGAAAAATAATAAAAGATAGAGATACAAACGAATGAATTCAAACAAAAAATAAATATACAACAACGATCGACGGAATTTCTAACGAGAACGGCCGGCGCGCGAGCTATTGCATTCTCAAATTGAATACAAGACCAAAATTAACGTTTGGAAAACCTCACACAAAATCTGATATCTAAAACATGGAGATACTATATACAAATTTTATAGATATTCGACAAGAAAAATAAAGCTCAATAAATTAGAAAATATATATTTTCTATTTATTCCATTTTATCAAGGCGCGATTTTGCTTAATATTTTGCGATTTTCCTCAGAGAATCATGATTTTAGTCTTAAAAATAACAACAAAAATATTTAAAAAAACACGTATACGCCACCGACACCAGACGAAAATCAAAAACAAGAAAAAAATTTATCAAGAGTAAATTTCTCAACACATCATCATCAGTTTAGAGCACAGTGGTTATTTTTATCAGATTAAGTATCTATATTTATACATACATATGTATCTATATATCGATTTATTTACAACAGTTTCCAGCCCCACAGTTGTGGTTCACGACGGATAGATACTGATACTGATGTTCGGTTGATAAGTATTTCTTTTTTTCATTTTGAACTTTGCTTATGCATTTTCATTTTAATATTACAATTTTGTTAGATTTCTTGTTGAATTTATCTTTTTTTTGTTATTATTTTTCTGTCACTTTAACCAAGGTATGTGCACAAGGTTACTTATAGTCGATTTGTATTTTTATTTTTTTTTAAATTTAAATAACTAGATACACAAATAAGTTGAACGAACGAATTTTGACGAGTGTTTGTTTGTAACTGACGGTCGTTTTCACCGCAGTAGTGGTGTGCCTTAAGATAAGTAAACGACGAGTCGCAACGTTTAGATAGCTTTTTAAGTTACTTGCTATATTTACTATGTGCTCAGAATACGGGCGTGCTATTTAGTAAATAATTAAGATTTTTGACCATAAACTACTACAACAGCAGCAACAGCAGCAGCAAGGCAGCAATAATGAGATAATTTTTATGTTATACAGGGTGATTCGAAAAAATAGTAAAAAAAAAATACAGTAAACATATTGAAGGTTATATTATCATTTTGTGGATTTTGACAGCAGGTTACCAAATTTGGCAGGCGGTCACTAACGTTTAATGCACGACTTGAATGTGGTTTTAAAATACTAGGTCTTGAAGGCCGTTTAAAAATAAGGAATTCATTATCTGCTTGAGAAGGGGAACATCCATTGCAATGCAACAGAATCCTAAATTGTAAAATCACGTGTTACAAAATCCCGGTAATTTTAATTTTAAATTCAAAATTTAATTTCAAAATTAAATTCAAAATTCGGGATTGTAATTCAGGACTACAAAATTCGGGATTTTGTAATTTGAGATGATTTTTTAATTGATAACTGATAATTTTGTACTCTTTGAAGTATAATTTCTTCAAAAACACTACGATTGTACTCAAGCAAGATTGTAAACACAGGCCAGACTATGGTAGCCACGGAAAACATGGAGATTTCGTCAGATACACGATGATAAAAGAAGAGATGAAGAAAGAAGAAAAAACAGAATGATGGGCGTGAGGTCGAAGAAATGCAGTGATAGTTGCGAAACTTCTACAGAAGAGAGAAAATACAATTATTGGACTGGGAACTGGATTCACTCACCGCCCTGGTTTGTAATATGTAGGTATTCTTGAGAAGGCGACACTGTGGTAAAATTTTCTAAACATAACAGGAGATTTCAACCAAAAGTTTAATGGCGATGAAAACCACGATCTCGTCATCGTGCAGTCCCGCAAATTAAACTCGGTCAACTTAATCACTCGAATTCCAAATTGAGTTATTTGAACCAAATTGCTACGCTTGTGTCTCATAGGCGGAATATGGGTCTTGAAATGAGTGGCAGACATTTTGGCAGAGCTACTTATGACAATACTCACTTGGACCAGTATTGTGCGTCTTTAATTACAAAATTATCCATCAGTCAATGAATTTTTAAAGCAGTTGTTGAAAATTAGAGATTCAAAAATTCCGATAGACGATGAAACTGGCTAAATGACGTTACCGACCGATTTTTGCAATATTGTTCCATCAAAAGAAGAATTGATTCAAAAAGTTTTTCCAAACATTGTACAACAATTACAAAACACATGTTTTGCTAAAAATACGTAAGCGAAATTAATAAGGCCATAAAAAAAATACCCAAGTCAACACATTCAAGTCAGTCGATACCGGTATGAATGCAGATGTAGTGTTCAATTATCCCACAGAATTTTTTAATTCATTGGATTTACCAAGCCTGTCACATATTGCACTTGGAAGTTGGAGCAGCAATCATCATGCTTCGTAATATCAACTGGCGAAAATTGTGCAATGGGACAGCACTTGTTGTTAAGAAGCTAATGACTAACGTTATTGAAACCGTTTTTTTGAATGGGAAATTCAAAGGTGAAGACGTTTTGATTCCGATGATACCAACAGTTATTTCTCACGTTCACGTGCAGTGAAATCTTCTGATTTTTTTGTGTTCACACATGAAGGAAAAACCAAAAATATTGTTTATGGTTTAATAAGACATTTTCTAATTAAGCAAACTAATAAGGGAAACTTTTAGCGAAGCGGATGGGAATCGCTAGTGATAAAATAATTCTGTTTTTTTTTAATTAAGAAAAAATCGGTTAAAGATAATAAAAAATGTAGCGTTCATATAGTTTTGAAAAAATCTTTAGAGCCGTTTTCGGCAAATGATTGCGAATTATTTCGAGTGATTTCGCAATAATGTAATCAATGAAATTATTTTTTTTAGCGTCTATTGTAATAAACGTATGCATCAAGCACTTTTGATTGCAAGATTGCAAAAAACTAAATTGTTTCAAATAATTTTAATGAGTACAAGAAATCATTTTATATATTTTCTTTGAATTGTATGATATTTCAAGGGATGTAAACACATTTCAACGAGATTTCAAATAATAGTTTGCAACAAGAGCAAGTACGTGCGACTCAGTTGTGCATTTTTTTTTTTTAATTTAAAACTTTAGAAGATTTGCTCAAGAAACTAAAACAAAGGTCTCCAGAAAAATCTATCTTTGTCGGAATTTTTCCGAAGTAGTATTCTGATTTAACTGACCAATCCACTGCAGTCTTTTCGAGTTTTTTATAAAACTTTTCACTGTATTTCAGAAACTTCTTAAATCGAAAATCGTTAAATCGTTTTTAATTTTTAATAATTTATTTAATTTTTTTTAGAAAAGCTAATTTTCAAAGGCGGACTAAGTTATATATATCCTAGTTACACCATCTTAGGGCGTCAAATTTCAGGGGCGTCAATTTTTCATTGTTTTATTCAAAGTTTGTTCAATAGGTACATTTTTTTATTAGGTATCGAAAAAAGTATGTACCTACTTTACTAATTTTTTAATTTGGCCATTATGGAAATTGGCATTTGTGGAAAACTAAATGCTACACAGAAAGAAGTAATGAGCAGCTTGGTCAAGTTTAGTTGATATATTTTGTAAGATCTCGTTCCTTATTCTACAGCACCGAAAGCTATAAAAATAGGATCACTCTACCAAAGTGTATCTGCTTTTAGATACAAGGTTGTCTTTTTATAAAAAAAGAAAAGAATTTATTAATTTTCCAAAAATCCTTGAATATAAAAAGAAGTTCTCTGTACATGGCAGTGTTTTTGAAGTTTTCGGTTTTAAAGAATTGTACATTGTTCCTTGGAACTATCTGAGACATAAGAAATTTCGTGACATTTTGATACACCTTTAAATTTTTGTACTTTAATTCAAAGTTAAATTTTATTTTGTAAAATTAAAGAACTATTAAAAAATCAATAACGCACTATTAAACACAACTTTTGAAATATTTTTTTTGTTAATTTAAAATATATTAAAAATCTAATCGCTGAAGTTATGATCTACCTCGATTTAACTTACTCGCCCGCTATTGATATTTGTCACCCCGTTATAAAGCACAAACACATTTTACATTGATATCAATAATTTGTAATATAATAATTTTATTGAACTCAAACTTTGATATGAAATAAAAACCTGTGGTTGAATTCGAGATAACAGGCAATAGTAATATAAAATTTATATAGTCAAGCTACTGTGGAGAACACAAATGTTTCTTTTGATTAACCGGTAAGAAAAGTGACTGAAATTTGCATTAAAAGTCAACACTGGGACTTATTTATTGATGAAGTATCTTTTGAATGGAGTACTGATTGCATACAGAAATGTATTTGCTTAATATTTTCTATTATTTTTCTACAGTAAATGTCTAGCTGAACAAAGAAGCTTATTATAAAGAAAGCTCAGGTGGGGCGGGGCGGATCAAAAGTATCACATGGAGGAATTTTAAGAAGTCCCTTATTAATCGATAAAAAAGGTACAGTTTCTCAAGATGTCAACATTTCCTCTTGTGTCAAGTTACGTAAAGTGGTCGGCATAATTCTTTTGGAAAAATGTAATGTTGCTTTGAACGACAATATTTTACAACGGAAAACATTTCAAGAGTTTAAATAGACAGTTATTCAAAGAGTATATGTGATGATTAATCTCCAGGTATTCAAATTCAATAGTTTTGTTTAGAGTTGTACAATCATGGTTCGAGGTTTTTACATACCGATTTCGGCAGGTTAATTGTGGTTTAAGTCATGTAAAGTCATACAATTGCTTATTATCACATAAATTTCCATGTACCTTTAGCCAGAACTAGATCATTGTTAAGTTTAGCCGAGTTTGGACGGCAAAAATTGCTGAACTGCGTTTCAAATGTTTTTACAACTGGCACTTAGTGGGCGGCTTTTATTTGACTGAAAGTGTTTTTTTTTTTTTTTTGGGTGACAAAAGTATTTAAACAAATCTTTTCTGTTGTAACTTAACAAAACAAATTATGTATTTGAAATTTTATTTGTTGATCTTTTAATAAAAGGACACCTTGTACATTCTTGGTTAAAAATCTAATTTACATTCAAACAAAATTTAACAAAAAAAAAAAAAAAAAATAACAAAATTAAATAAAAATAATAATAATAAATTCATTTGGAGAGTATATAAAAGATTTTAGAATGAAATGAAATGAGCAAACTTTATGAATTATTTTAGCTTCTGAAGTGGATCTTTAAAAGATTTTCAAAGGATTTGCAGTTTTAAAGTCCTCTTAAAAATACAGGCAGAGAATTCCAGAGACCAACTGTGTGCACAAAAAACTGTCGCTTAGAGTTTCTGTAGTTGCAATTAAAATTTTACTTCTTTGTTGTGTTGGAAACATAAGTTTTTCATACAAATACACTGGAGTTTTATTCCCCATCAACTTAGATAAAAAAATAATTGGAAATCAAGGAATTTGTCCAAGGGCATATTAAAGCTTCATCTAGCTTTCGTTTGCTTCTGCTGTCTAGACAGAAGAAGACCAGACTTCCATGCAATAAAATAGGAAGAACAAGGGTTTTTGCTATAATAATCTTAGTGTATATACAGCAGTAATACAAGCTACGTGTAGAGTCCTCAATGCAGCATATGTTTTCCCAAGAGCACAAGATATGTGATGTTCCCAGGACAAAGTTTGATTAAAAACAACTCCTACATTCTTAACATTTTAACATAATTCAGAGCCATTGAGTTCAATAAATGGAAAATATGATGTTTCTAGCGATATATGACTTACAACAATTGCTTGGCATTTACTTGAATTAAGTTTCAAAAGATTCTGGTTCACTCCACAACACGTATCAAATCTTCATTGATTCTTGCAGTTGCATCCTCAACCATACCAATCCGATAGCTTAAATAAATTTGAATATCATCCGCGTACATGTGTATTTTACAGTGTTTGAAAATCAGAGGTAAATCATTATTAAAAAGGGTGAAGATTGATCCTTGGCTACATCAGCATGTGTTGAAAGGAAATCAGAGAGTTCATGGTCTAACAGAACTGCCGGTTAAGTATTCCTGGATGAGATGGACCGCGCCGGCTTTTCAAAAAAAACAGTTTTTCAACTTTTTCAGTAACAATCTGTGCGGGACAGAGTCAAACGCTTTAGAGAAGTCGACAAGAACTTGCGTCTTTAAAAAGTTTTTATCTATTTTTTGGCGTATATCTGCAACTATGTATTTTCAATTTAGCGGAGTAAGGATCTATTTTCATCAAATGGGACAGAAGTCCATAAATCAATTGTTCCATTCAGGACTTTTGTCCTGAGGACTTTAAGCCCTGCGCCGCACTGTACAAAACCAGAAAGAATGATCTGCTTCAGAAATCAAAATATTTTGGCCCAAAATCCTATAATTATCCTTAGTCCCTATTTTTCAAAAATTATCACAATAAAAGCAAAAGTAATTTGTATTACCTATAGAAATTCAATTTATTTTAATATTACATACAATCGCTTAAAAAATAAAAAAAAAAATACTTTTGAATGAAAAATCTTCGATACAAACAAAATATGTACTAAGTTACACAACGATCCTTTGAGCTGCTTCAACACATTTTGTTGCAATTATACTGCGTACACTTGATTCGGATATATCATACTTAGCACATATAATATCAATAATGTTTTTCGTCGTAACCGAATCCAATTGAGGCTTCTGAAAAACTCTAAATGGATTTACTGTCATCGGTGTAGATTCGGTAGACAATGTATGCGTTGCAAGAACTTCGTCATCAAAAAAGAATGCCACTAGATAATTTGTGTGCCTACAAATTTGTTGCCAATCATCTGCGACATATTTTCTTCTTTCCGATCCAATGGTTTCTCTCAACATTAAAATATCATCAAATAAACGTAAACGCTTCTTATAACGTAGTTCATCTTTAGTTTGTTGATCCAAGGACGATGAACAGTCACTTAATTTTTTTGTCGCGGATTCTGTTTCTAAATTGCTTCCATTTTCAAATATAGATTCATTCTTGGATTCGCCGTGGGAAATCAACCTTTCTTTTGTCGATGCATTTAAGTCTGATTGAGGGACCTCATCCGCACTTTCCTTTGTTTTCATTTGTAACAGAATGATATCAACGTTTTCTTTTTTGTATTTCTCTTCGAGTGCGGCAAACTTTTCCAACGCAATACTTTCAAGTGTTTTGAATTTGAGTTGCAATTTTTTAAGTCGACAAACACGCTTCTTTAGGGGGTGATCGTTATTTTCTTCTTCATCTACATCCTCATCAAGTTTTTCGTTATTATTTTGTTGATACTTAACCACATATTTTTTTCGTTTACACGTAGATGGCTTCACAGGTTCAACAAGCAATTCAAAGTGTACTCCTTCACAGCATTTTTTAACTCGCAGCTCAAGACTACTCACTTGGTTTAGAAGTGCTATGAAAGTAGCGTTTCTTGTACGTTGATCGTGTTGTGCACTGGTATGATTCGACATCTTAAGAGAGCAATAGATACACAATGGACACTGGTTTAATTAAAACTGTTGTTCAACTTTTTAAATGGAAGGGTATTTAAAGTAACTTCCGATGGATCTGATCAGGTAATCAAAATTAAATGTTATTATGACTTTCACTGATTAAGGTAATTATGGATTCACACAAAATTTATAATTTATATGACTTTAGTTTGTCCTTTTTAGTCCTTAATCAGCCATTTTTTTGCTACCTGAACCCAATTAAATGAAAATGCTTGGGTTTCAAAACGATGCATTTTGTTTGCCACTAAATACCTGCGTATTGAATTGGGTGTTATAAGAAATAAATATTAGTAACTTTACACTCATACATTTAAGACTCGATACGAACTCAGTCGCTCTTTCGGCACTATTTTGGGTTTATGCTATGTCTACATCCGAAGAATTCACTACTGATGAGGATCGATCCTTTTGCATACGCATATGCTTTCTTTATCGGAATTCAATGGAGGATAACAACTTTTTTTGGCAGTTCTGAAAATACTGTGGCGGTTTCTGCAACTAGTTTAGCTTAAAATCAAATTTTGGAATTTCTTTTGGTGGTCGTAAGTATTGGTTTCGTTTATAAAAAAAATTCGAGGTTTTAATCAAACCTGACGTAATGTAATATTGGAGAAGCCTAAAAAAGTAGGTTTCGTCATGCCGTTCGTCGGTCTGTCTGTGCCGATGTGGGGAAGTGCGTATATATTTGGTTGTCTGTGCACTGACCTACAACTTAAACGGTTTGACGGATTTAGTTCAAATTTCGTCTATAGCACTTTTTGGTGATTCCTAGAAAAAACAGGTACCTGTCATATAACGGTTTTAGTTTTCTTAAATTTTCTCAAAAACGGCTCTAATGATTTTGATAAAACTTGGTGTACGTTATATTTGCAGTCGTCTTAATATAACTGCATTTCGGGTTTTTGGCTAAAAATGCACATAACGGAGATTTGGCGATAACGGTTGTTACAAATTTGGCTATAACTTGATAACGGCTAAGCCCATTGCTTTTAAAATCGGTAAAGATGTTAAACCTGACGTTTAACCCAAAATTGCATTCAAATTTGTTGGCCAAACAACGGTTTATTGAAGTTTTTGTTGTCCCATAGTTTGCTACAAGAGCAAGTTCGTGCGACTCAGTCGTGCATTTTATTTTGTTTAGAAACGTCCAGAAAATTGTTTGCCAGTTTTTTTAAATTGACGGTTTTCGAGCTATTATACTTAAAATAATATTTATGTTCAAAGGGTTGCTAAGTGCATTCCGGAGGACACAAGCACTCACAAGTTTTTTCTTAACCCAACTCTGACTATCAACTGCCCGGTGATAAGCATCTAGTGCTAAGTACCTCGACCTGAAATCTGGGTGACTAATCTATGCGGAAGATTGTTGGGGGCACCTAACAAGAAAAGCGAGGAGGAGTGTTTCCACTAACGCACTTCTCCTTTCATCAGGCGGAGGACTTACTTAGATGGAATCAATGGTGGCGTCTACAGTTGCAGTTAGGTGGAACTACTCAGACAACAACTTATATGGGCTAATACCACATATTCGGAACTCAGGCCTATATGGTTGATACGGCTTCCTGCCTTTAGAGTTATACTAACGCCCAGTTTTTTTGATGCAAGATTATTTCAGGTTTAGATTCATTTCGAGTTTTGCTGAAATACGTTTTTCAGACATTTAAATCCTGAGTTTAACTCAGAGTTAACTCACCAATTTATCTGAGTTAATTTTAAATTAACTCGGGATCTCAAACTGACTGAAAAATGTGTTTCCAGCAGCAGGAAACCTTGTATACGGACGAATTAACATTTGACTAACATAGCAAACGAAATAAGGACAACGAATTTGGGATCTGCATTTGGAATATTCTGTCACTCTACAGACCACATTCAGTCGAACTGCTATAGCGGAGGAAACGGTATGGTAGCTTATACGCAGTTCCCGCATCTTTATATCCGTCCGATGGTGTTCCTCCAGTACAATGGATGACCGAGAGTTCCGAGGACTTAACGTTTACTTGGACGATTTTCTCGTTGTAGACAAGTAGTGTTACGCATATCCAGAAAAAAGCCAAAACACAGAAGTACTGCGAAAAAATCGACGTCGGCCGGCTACAGTCGTCAGAGAGCACCAGCTTCTTTTCCCATCGAATCATTTGCACCTTCTTAAAAAGTCTTTTGACGCAGTGGCGTAACTACGGGGGGAGCGAAGGGGCGATTGCCCACCTCCCCCAGAGCCATAGCAGCTTTCTTGTCTTTTTATTATATATGTAGGTAATCTATACATATATATTTTTTTCATTTAAAAAAAATTTGCCCTCCCTCCCCAGAAAATAATCCTAGTTACGCCACTGCTTTGACGGCACTCTTTAAGAATTTAGAACAAGTGAAAAGAAATGCAGGAAAGAGAGAAACACCGACTTCTCAGAAGAAAAAGAAGGAGCTTGAAAAAAACGCAATAGAAAAAATACAGGGTTGCCATAACAGGTAAAATAAACGTCACATGGACACAAGGCCTGAACCGAAGCCTTTATAGACCATCAGTAGAACATAGCGATAAAATCACAATCGGTGCTGTGGATACGGAAAGATAATTTTTTGCAAATTATACACCAGCGATGATGCACCAAATTTCCTGCCATGCAGATTGCAACATTCCACCTGGTAGACAAACACAGGCCTGACCAACAATTCCGGTTGCCCGGTCAGGAAGAAAAGCGATCCTATGAAAACTACAGGGGCATTAGTCTCCAAAGCCAAAGAAGCTATCCAATTCTACAACAAAGTGAAAGGTGGTGTTGACAAATCACATAAAATACCGGATTTAGTTATGAACGGAATACAATTGCTGGCAATGTGCACATATTCGGAAATGTATTCGTTATTTCTGCATTGAATGCCTTCATCGTGTATGCAAATCGATTCAGGATATCAGACTTCGAGAGGCAAACAAAGTCGTTAGAAATGTTGTCAGTATTTAGGTGTCGAAGCCGAATCGTCCAAAGATAACATGTTCAACAGATCAAGAACCACTCAAACGACATGTTCACTTTCGTTTTAATCAAAATTATTTGTACAACGTTCCTATAGAAATACCGATCATACAGTAATTCAGTATTTTAGACGCTAATTTTGACTCAACTAGTTTTTTCATTGATGGTGATTCTTTCCAATATCTAATTACATATGTAATTTACATGTTTGACTTCCGATTTTCTTTCAATCTAATAATAAAAATTGCTCATTCAATTTAATTTATTAGAAAATTTATCAGAAATACATTATATTAATATAGTTTGAAATAACGAATTCCAACAAAAGCTGAAATGAATTATTCTATATGGTAATAATTTTCGAATAATATAATTATTGATTCTAGACAAAAGATTTTTTTATTGGTATTTAAGAATGTTGAAATGAAATATTATTCTAAGTCAAGAAATTTTAGGAAATTCGTAAAGAATATTTGACTGCTAATTTCATTAAATACCAGAAAATAAAAAATAAATAAAAAGGACCATTCATAATTCATATACATATAAATATGGGTTTATTTCATTTCTAGTTGAGGAATGTAGGCACTTATCAATAACCACCCTGGTTGAGTATTAGATTAACAATTACAGAGAATATTTAAAAGCAAGATTATTTCCAAACTCTAATTACTAATTACTCCTATTATTTTATGAGAGTTAAGTATCTACATCAACATGACAATAATTTGCATCCTACCTGCTGTCCTTCAATTAGTTCTATAAATAGGGATGTAAATCACAAATAAGGCAACAGTTTCAATTTAAGTCCTCACCAGTAACAGTCCAAATAAAGCAATAGTTTCAATTTAATAAGTAATCAGTATTTTTTATTATATCTATTAAAAAATGTCAAATCTTAAAAGTGGACTTCGTGAGCAAAGAATAAGAAGGTCGACCTTCTTGGCTCTTCAAGATCATCTCAGTTATTTGGAAGTGCAAGTTAACGAAATGTGTAATAAAATACACTTTGAAATTCATGTTACACCAGTGGAGCCATCTTTATTGGGTCGACGAAAATACATCATTCAATATGAAGAAAGCGACATGGAAGAATCCGAAGAATCTAACAATCCGCGATATTTTGCTCGAAAGGTATATGAATTTCTTAAGCCCCTTGCTTATAAAAAGTACTATGAATTGAAGAAAATGTACGAAAAAGAAACGGCTGAAATCACCATTAAGGCATATATGGGAGAACCATGGCTAATACAGGAAACACCCCCTTTCGTGGATCTTCGAAGCAATGTGAGGAGTTTCGAGCTACAAGTTAAAGCGTTTTGCGAAGGAATAAACTTTGAGGTACTTGTTGAACCAGTGGAACCATCAACGACTAAGCGACATACATACATAATTCATCATGAAGAAAATTACAAAGAAGAACAAGATAATCAATCTGATCATCATCCTATACAAAAGGATATTTATCAACTTAAAAAGCTTCTAAATCGATATAAAAATCTTCAAAATGTTGCATTGGAAAAGTTCGCCGAACTCGAAGAGAAATTCAAGGAAGAAAACGTTAACATCATCATCTTGGAAAGGAAATCAGAACAAAGATCAGATGATGATTCATCTTCCGATTCAGAATCAGGCTCAGATAACTCGATGACAATAGATGATTTGAACTTCGATGCCGACGATGAAGCAAGTTCACAACAGGAATCTCCCGCAGAACCCGAAGTCGAGTCAGAATTGATTCATGATAGTTCATCGTCCTCGTATGAACATGATGAAGAGAAAACTGAGTTCATGAAAGATTTACTTCTATTTGACGACCCTGTAAAAGTAAAAGAAACTTTTGAAGAAATCAAACCCGACAAAGATGATGAATGGCATAAGGCTTCCAGGCATGCAAAGGATCTGTTGGAACGTATTTTTGGCGAAGAAGTTCTTGCAAGGCAAACATTGCCCACCGAATCTAAATCGATTAACAGTCGACATACAGTTTATAAGAAGCGTCAATTGGACCCAGTTAAGACGCAAAAGATTATCAATACCATTTGCTCGAAGTACAATATAACTGAATCACAAGTGCGCAATATAATTGCAGCAAGATGTTCTGACGCTGCATTCAGACTACGTCAAAAACTATTGAATATTTACAGTTGAATTATAATAAACTCAGTAGTTTGGCTTCATTTAAGAATTAAAGATTTTAATAAAACAGACCATTAAAAAATATTTGTACAATATTTCAATTATTGAGAAAAACTTAAGATTCGATTGATTCGGAAAAGTCAATATTGAGGAGACTGGGGTGAACGTGTGCCTCAAATGTCTTTGTCCCAATTAAAGTCTCTTTGAGACATTGCCCCTTATGCACCTTTCTCTCTTACAAGCTCTCACTGGGATAGCTTCGTAGATCTTAGAAGAATCGTTCGCTTTTCATTATACAACCATCTGAACAGTTGAATATGTATCCTATATATCTAGATTCATGCCACAGTAGATCCAGACATTATCCACAAAAGGATTTTCGCTCAAAGCGGCCAAGCGCTTTTCCATCCGATATAGAATTGATTTGAATCTTGCTTTGTTACTCTTTTTCTTTCTTAGACAAGGTAGCGAACAGCACAGAGTTATCCATCAATTTATTTCGAAACTGGGGCTACCGGAAGTAACATCACCGGCAAGGTAAACAAAGGTCTTTATTATTTCGAATTATCAGTTTTCCATCACAAGGTAAGGTAGAATACTGTACGGTAGTTTCCGCTAAAATGTGATATTACTTGATTACAACAAATGCTTCGTTTTATCTACATTTAGGTTAATTAATTTCGGTAGAATCCTGCTTCCTGTTTTAGGATCGGACACAAGACCCAGAGTTTCCAATCATTGGGCATGGGAATAAAAGTTGATGCACGTTGCGTACCAACTATTACTCGACGGCTGGTAAGACATTAGGCTTAGTGCAAAGCGGCTTTTAATTCCGCCGAAACATATTTCCATCTCTTCGATGTTGCGATTTTGTTTGTTTATTTTTTGGTATCCGAATGGTTATGCAGATTCTCTCAGACCCTTCTTGATATTGAAAGTTCTCTATTGTTATTATTTATAAGGCTCGCAATGTTGAACGAACTTTATGATGAGCGTTATATTTTTCAAGATCGCTGTCAAATAAATGTCATCTTGATACTTTGGACTTACCGTCATGTTTTGTGGCTGGCACTTTTTTAAATCGTTAAAAAATTTAAAAATAAATATTTGCATAAATTTGTATAAATTCGGTAATTATTTTCATGTATTCCCGAAACCTATAGGGGAAGAAGATTAAGATTAATTAATTTTGGTAACATCAGTCTAAACTAAAAAATTATAGCACGGGATACACGTTAAGTTATTTTGTTTTAATTTTGCATCACTTTATTAAAAATACTTTGATAAGTAACTTTAAATTAAAAAATATTTTTTTGACGACGCGTTAGAAAAGATTTTTCGTGAATTATCATGTGTCATCTCATACGCATATTAAGTTAATCTGAATTGTTTTTTTTAGAAAAGGAAATTCTTTAAAAAATATTAAAAATTAAAAACGAGCTAAATGCCATATTGTGGGAAATTAAAAATCAAGATTTAAATATTTAACGCGGTGCTGACAGCCGCGTTAAAAAAGGCGCTCTGTTTTACGATTATTACTCTAGTTTCGTCTTGTTTTTAGGAATAGGCATGTTTCTTTCTTATTAATTATCTAAAAAAGTTAATCATACTATCATTGATATGAAAAAAAAGTTTTCGTACTAAATAATCATATTAATACTTTTTGTTGGAAATGGAAATAAATGTGTAGTGATCATAACTACGTGATACATCAGGAAGGGTCACCGGTTGAAACTAAACTGTTGTTCCAAATTTTTGCGAAGCTATAATTTAAAGAAAATGTCAAAGGATCTGAGCAGGTAGACAGAAAAGTTTAAAATCTTAAGTACCATAAATATGATGTGACCATTACTAATTGAGGTAATAACAGATTTACCGAAGTTATCCTTCACTACCTGCATCCTTAAGTATATAAGTTATAAAGTATAAAGTATTAAATGTTAATTGCATATTTTGTTTTATAACGGTATAAGTATTTTGTTACCTGGTAAATACCTGATAATAGGTTATTTGAATTTTGATGCCGACGATGAAATAAGTTTTCAATAGAAATTTGTTTCTGAACCCGAAGTGGAGTCAGAATTAAGTCATCAAAATAAATTTTCATCGTCCTCGGACGAACATAAAAAAAAACTCAGTTAATGAAAGGTTTACTTTTATTTGACTAACTTGTAAGAGTGAACGAATTTTTTAAAGAAATCGAAGACGACAAAGATGATGAATGGTGTAAGGCTTCCACTCGCAGGCTTTTATGTGTTTTTGCAAGCATTTCCTAAAGAATCTTAATCAAAAAGAAGTCGATATTCAGTTTATCAAAATCGTCAATTAGACCCAGTTAAAACGAAGAAGATTTATAGATATCATTTGCTTCAGGTACTATATAACTGAATCAATCGTGCGCAGTATAATTGCAAAAAGAAGTTCTGACACTGACGTCGAAAACCGATTCAAATTAGCTTTTTGAAAACCTTTGGATATTTACAATTGTTTATAATAAACTATTTTTTTCTTTTGTTTTATTTGAAAACATTGTACTGTAAGAATTAGGCATTTTAATAAAACGGATCTAGGCTAATTCACTGTGCACAATTCACTGTGTGGACAATTCACTGTACACAATTCACTGTGCACAATTCACTGTGAGGCAATTCACTGTGATGGACAATTCACTGTGTGTATTTCACTGTGGTGCACAATTCGCGCGCGCGAATATTTTTTGTTTTGAAGACAAAAAAGTATGTCCGGCAATTCAGTCCGTCTGTCTGTCTGTATTGGCATCTACAGTCTAAACGGTTGAACCATTTTCTTCAAGCTTGGTGGGTTGTCTCACTTAAAAAAACTTTGGACTTATGTCCCTGCGCCGATTTTGTGTCGACTATATTTTTTATCATATTTTTTTTTTGTCATAAAAATCTTATTAACCGTACCTGCCATATTTTATTAAAAACCATTATGTTAAACGGTCGCATGAAATAGTATTAATTTTAATATTTTAAAATTCATAAGCCTGCTGCAAACAAAATTTTTGGAAAATGATTTTTTAAAACATTTTTTTTTAAGCTAAAATAACTTAAAAATCTGGACAAATGACTTGGCAACCATAGCATTGAATGCATAGATATTTCCAAGTTTTCAGCAGTAAGGTAGCTAGTAGTGCCTTTTAGTTTATTATTCTTTTGGTCTCGATCCAGTCCAAGGAGAACCAATGCCTTAAACAACGTTTTTTTTCAGCCAGTTTTTATTAAGGCCCCAAGCAACTTTTAAGCTTTGTGACATCAAATGGTAGGAATGGCCCTGAAGTGAAAGGATTGTTACTAAATTGTTGTATTAGACCACAAACAACAATTTCGTCTGATTTCAAATTTGTGGCCGTAATCGCAAGTTCCAATTGAGCTTAGGCTGTCAAAGTAAATTACATCGACATTACAGTTTTTAATCATTACACATTGAGATAGATTTTGTATGATAGCACTCGTACCGACCTCTGAAAGATTAATACGTGATATGATGTTGAAGAGATCCCCTTCTTGCCTAGCTAAATTCATGTTGACATCAAAGTCTTGGACAATTTGAGGATCATGCTGCCCATGAATGGATTATGATGTTTCCACAAAGTTTTTGGGCTTGCATTTCATTTTTGAGATTGTTGTATAATAATGTCTTATGGATGGATTGATTGATTATAAATTCAAGGTATTTAAACTTTTCGGTTGGAAAGCAATTTTCCATTCAAATAAATGTCCGAAATAGGTCTGAATCAATCAGAAAATGAGCAGCATAATAAGTATTCTTTCTATTTTGCGCATATAAAAATGGGTTCCTCATATTTTCTTCATCCAAAAACCTCAACCAATTCGTTATAAGGTCGTTGCAAGAATGAGGATTTCCACTTATGATGCGGGATGCCTCAAACTCCTTAACGTCCTTAATAAAATGTTCAAACACTAAAACGATAAGTCGCTCTCTTTGAAGAAATAGAAGCAATGCGCAAAACTTGAGGGCCCTCGTAGTGCTAGTTCCGAAGGGAAAATTGCCACTTAGGCTAAAGATTACGCAAACAGTAAGGTGGAACCGCACACTTCGCTGGTGAGTTTCACAGCACACGGTTCGCGCGACAGTTAACATTTAGAAGGATTGGTTTTCGGATCGTTTTATAAGTCGTTCCGGCGATTTGTAGTGGCTGGCTAAATTGGTAGATTTGACCCCTTATGGCAGGCATACAAACCAAATTCCAAGAACAGATAAAATAGCGGATGAGTTTCAGAGTACTGTTGGGAATTAAAAAAAAAACCTTAAGTTTCGGGACTCACACCAAAACCAATGAAAATGCGGAACTTAATGATTACCATTCATCAACAGACCATCACTGGACCAACATTGTCTTCAAAAAGCAAGTGGTCTAAATAAACAATAATGTTTGGGGACACTTAAAGCAGCTGACAGAAATAAATAAATCAGTTAGTTCGACCCAAGTATTTAAACTAACTGTTATTTTAATAAATTGATATGATAATAAGTTTATAATAAATTATTTTTTTAATAATAACTACAAATTATTAAAACTAATTTTAAAACTAACTTATCTTTTAATTTTTAAATTAAATTGCTTTTTTTCCGTAAAATAGTTTTTGATTAATGAATGAATAAATAAATGTATTTATACAAATCCCATACTCATGTCCAACTTAATTTTGGGTTAACCAAAATAATAATAATAATAATAAATTACAAAACCATTAACGTCGCTTCCCGAAATTTATGTAGAATTTATCAATGAATCGAAAACTGCGGTTTGTTTCTAAATTATTATTTCTAATTTTAAACTTAAATTTAAAATGATCTTACACTTGTGCTTTTTTGTTAATCTTACCTGAAAAGAAAAGAAAAACAATTTTAGAAAATGTTATTTAAATTGACATCTGTGGTAATTAAAGAAAAAAAAGTGTATAAGTGTCGAAATGTTACAGCAAGTTCATTATATGACTGGTTGAGTGAATGTGATTCACATGTTGTATATTTAATGCCAAAAATATTTAAATGCGATTAATTTTGAAATGCGCCTGTTTGTATAACCACCAATGTGTCATTTTGGGATATTTGTTTAAGCATATTTCGAAACAGTGATTGATGAAAATGAAGGCATTAGGAATGCAGTGATTGAAGGTGAACATTTTAAGAACCTCATATAGTTGCAATTAGATATTGCAGTTTGAAGGATTTGGGGATCGTTCGTTAAGGGGTCGGGTACACAGGTGGGTCCAGAGCGAGAAATAGAGAGAGAGAGAGAGGGACCAGGTATACGCATCCAGGTGCATTTACTACTATTTTACGGATTCTGATTTGATTCATCGCGACAAAAAAAAAGCGTGTCCTCCAATACACTAGTTCGCCCAGAAAAAATTGTCAGTACATGCCTTATGGGAGAGCTTTTTTAAATCAGTGCGACCTTCCTATTTTCCAGGGGAACGCAAAAACCAAAAAAGCCCCTGAAATCTACAACAAAGCACACAGCCACCAAGGCATTGTTTTTGTAATTCCTTACTTAATGTTTAAATAAAAGTCGTTCATCCACCACAACCTAATTGCCACACTGCCGAATGCGGAATGATCATTCAATCAGGATCATTTGTTGTTTTGTTCGTTGATAATGTAAGAGTTACCTTTTCTTAGCTACCCAACATTAACTATTCCTTTTTCTATAGGTTGTGTGCAAGAGCTTACAGAATAAATGCTTTTCCAACAACAAAACAAGAGTGAGTGATGTCGTGGTTTCAAACTGGTTGGTATTTTATGATTTAATTGGTAGAACAGTTGGTTTAAAAAACAAGTACAAATTCGTTCATAGGGGTGTGCTTAAAAATAATAAAGTGCAAAAAGTGATAACAAAAGTGATAGGTAAAATGTTTTGTGAAAAATGGGTTTGGAAGCGCTTATATAATTGACAATTAAAATATTTCGTTAGATTGTATCCACCAGATGGTAACGCTGGTACTATTTCAATGTAACTTGAGACGATTTATTATGCATATTACGGCATCGCTGCTGGAGCTTTTATTTGCGATGCAGCCAAAATGAGATGCAAACATCCTATCTTTCCTGTATACTGATAATCTTTTCGGGACAAACTATAAAACTCTTTATTTTGAAAGGCCGTGAGTCAATAAATTGAGTTATTAATTGTATCCTATGGCGAATTTTTGACGTTTGAGTTGAGGTCAATACATTTCCAGCTTTTCATAGTGTCAACTGCATTAAATGGAATTTTTCAACAATATTTTTTTTTTAATTTACCTACGAGAATTAAAAAAAATCTCTTTCTTTTTACTTTGTTAAGTGGAAATACAGTAGTGGACACAAATTTAGCACACTAGAAGTAGTTGTAGCATATTTTGAATTTTCTCTCGTTATTTATTCAAAGCAACGGTGATTTTTTACAAAGTCAACATGACAAGTATGAAAAAAATGTGTACCGCTTGATAAATAATTAATTTTAATTTTGTGAAAAACGTCAATAGTTTGTTATTTGCATTATATTTTTTTAAATTTGTGGTTTTTTGAAAAAGAACAATACAATTTTCGAGATAATATTATATTTTCTTAATATTCTTTATGCAATCAAATTTAAAAATAATCAAAAAGTCATGACAAAAGGACATTGTCTAACATGTCTGAGCTATGAAATGCTCCAAGAAGATGGTATACAAGGTTTTTCAAGATTTCGAGCATGTTAGAGTCATTAAAAACGTTAAAAAAGTCCCGAACGCGAAAGAAAACTAAGAAAGATAATTTATTGATTCTCGACCAAGGATCCCTTTAAGAGAACATTAAAGAGAATGAATGGTAAAGTACGTAGTCCACGTTTCTTAAAAAACTGTAAGGTACACCGATTGAATAAAAAAAATTGCGTGGAAACGTTGCTGAGAGAGATGCAGTCTTTTTAAAAGAAAACTAAGAGCCAGGTTCGAGTTTGCTAAATCCTATCTAAGTAAACCAATCAATTTTTGTAAAAAATATTTTTTGGAGCGATGAATCCAAGTTCTTCGGTTGGGATTTGATGGTAAAAATGTGTTTGTGGCATTCGCAGAACATGCAACACGATACTATGTTCTCCTTCAAAACGATGTGGTTCCGTTGTGGCAATTTAATGGTTTGGGCGGCTTTTTCTTGGCACGGCGTTGGTCCCATAGTTAAAACTAATACTAAAATGGATCAGGATTTTTATACAAATATTTTTCGGACCATATGGTACTCAAGACAATTTGCCGGTCTTATGGCGTTGCATGCACGACAATGACCCTAAGCACACTTCAAAACTAGTGAAGAAAGCCTTATAAGTTATTCAAATTAATTTTCTGAAGGCTTTAACAAAAAGTGTGTTAAATTCTTGTCCGGGTAAAAAATTGATGTTTTTATATTGTGTTTTGTTTTCTTTAGCAGATGGTAATAGAATATTATTAATATCTATGAAAACATAGTATTATGTTTATGTTATATAAATAACATAATACTAAAAAATTGGATATGAAATCAAATTAAAAATGAGATAATTTTATATTTATAAGTTTAATCAGTTTAAGTTCAATATATAAAAAATAATTTTGAAACTCAGTGATTATTGTGTAAAGTTGTCAGCAGTGTCACGATTTAATTTTTTGTTAGTGAAAATAACTTAGCTTTTCATACAAAACCAAATTTGAAAAATTCAAACTTAAAATTAAAAAGTTTGAAATTTTTGTTTAAATTTCCTTTCCCAACTAAAAGTGAATATGTAAACAACACAATACAATTTATCAGCTCAGCCAAAACACTAAAACCTACTTTCGAAAGACAGAAATTTAAAAATATCTAATATCCAGTTGCACCAAAAAACATTTAAAACCATTTCAGTTAAAAGAGCAATAACATTTATCGGCATTAGAATTTTATATAAAAAAGAAAATGGGTGCCAAACCTGGATTTGGATTTTGGATGGCTGATGTGGATGGTGGAGTCTTTTATTAGAGTAAATAAAAGGAGAACATAATCAATCAAACACTTTTAGCGTTTTCTCTGTCTTTTATTTTAGATTTTGTATGTCATCTGTCCTTTCATTTAAAAAACGCTTTTAAAATTTATTTAAAACTAAATGGGACTTTAATTTATTGGTATTTTTAAAACTGAAAATGGTTGGTGCAATCGAAAAATGCCATTATAATAACCAACCGAATAAATATTTATAAGTGTTTGGAGAAATTGGGCGTAAATCTAATATTTTATCAGACACGAAAATGCTTAGCTTACAAGACTTTATGCAATTTCTTTCGCAATTTCGTTGATAATAATGCTGCACATCAAAATGGTTCTCATAAAGTTCAAAGACAGGCAAATACGAATTCATTCAGGCGCTTAACTATGTTTTTTAAGGTCAATTCAGCTAACGCAAAATGCAGATAAGTAAAGATTAATTAAATAATAAGTCATTTTTTATTCACATTAAAAACATACGTTAAAAAAAAACATATTTTTTTTACTAACGAATTAATCAATTAAAAACGTTTTCATTAGAAATAATTAAGATTGACCTAAAAGACAACATTAATTCAAATGTCATCATAAATGAGTGATGTTCCGCTTATTAGTTAAAGAAACCATTCAACAAGAAAATTAAGGAAACCAATTACTTATTTCTTCTTATAAATTAAGTATCTCAACACAAATTAATTTATAGTTCTGTTATACTGCCATATTGTTGGGCAAAAATGACGCATGAGACTTCTTCGACACATTTTGTTTTGTTTATGTCGATGATGGGATATTTGGCAGGGGCTAGGGGGCCACAGGCCCCGGGCGGCACTTTACTGGGGGCGGCAAAATTGACTTAATTCGTCGTTATAAAGCTTTTTTTAAATTTTGCAAAATGAACTTAAGCTATATAGTTCTGCATTAGAACTAGTTTTCATAAGTTTATTTTCAATATAAAGAGTTACTCTTTAACTGTATACATACGTAGAGGTAGAGACTTAGATACCTATATACAACATTATAGGTATGTTTTATCTTGTAAAGGTAAATGTCGTACAAAATTATTGAAAAAGGATTCTGAAATCTTCGCCGCTAACAGTTTATTTTTCATTCTATCATTCCAAATAAAAAACCACATACCTACGATTACTAATGTGAAATGCAACATTATGAGCAAACAGAAGAAAAGTTTCATAGAAATTCACTACCGTCTGGTTAACTGAGCAAGAGCAATCCTTTCAATTGTCGCACACTGGGGCGAAAGCCTATTAAATAAGGCAGGAAATCAAACTATGAAGTCATCCGTATCATGTGTTAACTTTATGTGTGTAAATATTCCTCCTTTTTATTTTATCCACAAATGGATAAAGGAAATGTTTTGGCATTGGTGCTAGGAGTAATCGTACCAAATTTCAAGTTCCTAGCTCTGACTCCAATGGTATATTATTTCAGTTTTTAGGCCATTTGCCTAACACCTGTCAGATTAACGGTGGTTGCGACCGAGAAGTAGCAAACTTTATCTCAGCAAAGACAATGGTATACTTCTCGGTCCGAAAATACAACAACAAAATGATTAACTAAATTTTTTTCTATACAGTTACCTGTGATTTTTACTTTTTTGACACTATATTGCTCATTTATGCTGTACATATATTTTTTTTTTACAAAAGCAATTAATTTTAAAGACTCATTCTTTTTATGTTTATGCACCTACTTATGTATAGTTTTTTTTTTAACTTTTATAAGAATTTTTTGTAATTAACATAAAAAATTGCTTTTTAATCAAAGAAAAAAAAAAATATTCAAAGACATTTAATAACATATAATAGTGAACTTGATCTTCATTTCTATGAATTTAAAAAGAGCGTTGGTTCTTTGACATTTTGAAAGTGATTACAAATTTGCTGGAGTTGTAAGGTCTACAGCAAAGATTAAAAATATATATTTAATCTTTGGTCTACAGACCATGATGGATTATTTTCTGAAAGGGCAAAACCCATAGAACGCGTTGCGTTGTCGCTTTCAACTGAGTGGTGCTGTTTCATTTTTCGTTTGTTTTTAATAGTGATAAAATTAAGTAAAAAATTAAAATTAAGACACGATGCTAAAAATAAATTGATATTGAAACTTAAAATGGAAATACCAAAAACGTGCCGCATGGAGAAATAAATTCAGCACCTTCCATGAAAGGATATACATAAATGGCGGAATTATTGTTTGTGATGTCAAATTAAGAGAATTACATTGATAGAAAATGTATGGTTTAGGTTAGGTAAAGTTATGTTAAAGTTAAGTCAGGCAATAACCGACACAGTACTAAGGCCGTTTGCTGATTCTCTTCATAAATCTACAACATAACTAGGTTAAACTTAATCCTTATATTCGACATAAATAATTCAAAAATGTTCTACTTAGCTAATGATTTAGTTTCATGATAGAAATCTCAGTCAAAATGTCAATTTGCACGAACAGTCAAATTTGTTTTAATATTTTTCATTTGTGTCTCTATTATTTGAAGTTTAACAAATATTTTTGGTGTTCTTTTTTCTTATTTTAGTAAAATTTACCTTCTGAGGATGTGATAAAACAATTTTTCCTTCTGAATTCATCCAAAATGTTTTATTGTTTTATTTTTGTGTTTCCGATTTTTATGGTGTGTGTTTAGTTTTTTTTTTTTTTTTTGTGTGAATAAAATGGCGAGAAACCTACAAAATATTCTTATATTCGTTTTTGGACATGGAAATTAAAAAAATATAGTTATTTTGAGTTTATTCAATGCAAAAATATAAAGTTTATGTAGTTTCGATACAAATTTTCGGGAATTAAACAATTTTTAAGGAAAAAAATATACCTCAAAAAATTTTAAAGTAGAACTTTAGTCCTTATGAACTACTTTTTCTTCCCCTTACATTAAGTTCAACTAAAGAAGATTTATGATTAACTTTGAAGTTCGCGCAAATCATTAAGTGGAACTTAAAAATTTAAGTTGTATTTAAGGGCTTATTTCGAGTATGAGCAAACGGGTCTTATTCATTTGGAATAACAAATTTACACCAAGCTAAGTTTAATTCAATTACGCTTATCAATCCACTAAGTTGTTTCTTTCTTTTTTTCCGATTCCATTTATATGCCAACAATTCTTAATCAGGTAATTTTTAAAAACTATAGAATGCTTTCATGAAATTACTTTCGGTTCTGAGAGTTAAAATATTGAAAATTAAAACTTAGTTCCGTGCAAAAAAAAGGAACCATTAAAAACGGTGCCGAGAAATAAGTTGACAATATTTCACTTCTGAAAAGTGAAATGAAGCCAATTTTCAACAGTTGGTCTAATTTCATTTAGTAAGGTGCAATAAAGTCAGTTATTTTGGGAAAAACTTTAATAGTTCATACTATTCCAGTACATATGTCAAACAATAAGTTTTCTTTAAAGTGAGGATCCATTTTTTTTTATTAAATGTGTGTTCATTTTTATTTTGTTTGTATTGTCTTTTGTAAAAAAAACTATGAAAGGAATGAAAATATAATTAAAATAATAGAATTATGAACTATATAATAATAAGAACGGAGCGATCCAGGAAAAAAAACAGTTAAAACAGCGAATACACCCCAAACTAATGGTTAAGGCCAACTTTGAAAGTTCGCTTATTTTACTTGGAGTTATTTCACGGCAACCCATTAGATATATTGTCAACAAACATTAGAATAAGGTTAAAATAGATCAGAGATTCCTCTTACATTCATTGTACCTTATATACAGTGGCCGAAATAAGTATAAACCCAAAAATAGTTTAAATGTTCGGTTATATTTTACAACGCATTTAATGGAAATCAAAATAACATTTTGAAGGGAAACGAGAGTTTACTTAATTCAGTTAATAACAAAATTAAAATTAAAATTTTTCACATCACTAATATGGCTAGTTTGCTGGGTTCATTAGTAATGATAAGAGTTCATTACCGATGAACCTATACATTCCGATGAACCTTAACATTAAATTTTTCTGTTAAATAAGTATAAAGACAGTCAATATTAAAAGCGCTTAAATACTGATTTTTCGGTTTTATCTGTTAAACTTCAACTTAAAAAAAATAATATTTTCGTTTGCAGTCTGTGTGTTGATAATTTGTTTTTAATTTTGCCAGGCAAATAAAATAAGTATATACCTAAATGAAATAATAAATAAAAAATAATAATATATAATTTTTTAAACGTTAATGGATGCAAACTGGTATTATTGCAGGCAGTACAATATAACAGCCGTCGCAACAGCAGCAGCAGGAGTTTCAAGTGCAATAAAGAGCAATTTATCTACTTTTCAGGATGACTTTTATTTACCCTAACAATTTGTAAAAGTTATTATTTTGAATAAAAATAAAATTAAAGTAAAATTAATTTATTCGTGTTTGATTTCATGTCCCTTTTTACGAATCTGTCAAAACAATTAAATCTGTCTTGAGGTGTGAAAGAGGCAACTATACGAAATTATGAGAACATATACCAACCCATTTTGACAGCGAATGTAATAAATTGGTAATAGAGCGACGTTTAGTAAAAGACGTGTTCAACTTGATTATTGGTAAGCAAACAAATTAACTCGTTTTTATATATCAACGCGTGGTTAGCGATTTGTTATTGATAAAGGCTTTTGTTTTCGTAATTCCTCTAGGACAACTGGTGTTATGATAAAAAATTGAGTTGACTCCAGAGCCTCATCTACGTGCTTTTTTAAAATGTTGTTTCTAATTAATTTGTTTTAAATTGTATATATCGATATGAAAATTAACAAACTAATACTCTCTCTACATGTGATTTGACTCTTTCTTTGTTTCTTACGTCGGGACACTTAAACCCATGCATTTTTTTACTGTGAAGGCACCATCTTCAGTTCAGAGTTACTCGCACTACGTAATTCTACCACTGTGGATATATGTTAAGAATCGAGGAACAACAAAGTGTGCGTCTCTAATTTCAAAATGTATGTGTCACATCATTGAATGCAGCTTAACATCTTCAGTGGTAGGATTATTTAGTGCGAGTAACATAGAAGATAGTGCTGTCTCTGCAAGTCCCATTATCGGCAAAATCAACTAAAAGGGTTGTTCTAATAAACATGAGATTATAAACCACGAAAGAGTCTGATGATCGGCTTGGTCGCCGTGAGAAGCTATATAATTCCTGCCCAAAAATAGTGTTCGGGCAAACAAGTTCCTGTTGGTTTATATGAAAACTACTGAACTTAAATACGCAACTAAATAGTAATCATAAAACAAATCTTCCAACACAATTTTATACAGATGTAAAATCTGCACCTGCAAAATAAGCACCTGCAGTTAAAACGACTGAGACGATTTTAATCAAACTTGATATTAAAAGAAATCTGTAATGCCCCATGGCGTATAGTAATTAGTGTATTGGATTGTCAAAAGATATAGGTCTGGGTTCAAACTCTGTAGAGGAAGTGATAAAACCTCCAAGAGTATCATTTGTCCATAACTATGATTGAATGGCTACTTAGCCAAAAACTTTAAATGCCATCTTGTGTTGAATGTTAAGGTTATATACAATACCAAATTTTAAAGAAATCGAGTAAGCCGTTATCAATTTATGGAACAATTTGTTAAGAACCGTTAACACCAAATCTCCGTTACATGCAATTTTAGCCAAAAACTTCAAATGTAGTTTTATTAGAACTACTAAAAGTATCACGTGCACCAAGTTTTATGAAAATCGTTAGAGCCGTTTTCGAGAAAATTTGGAAAAACTAAAACTGTTATATAGGAGGTTATAACCGGGATAAAACAAAAATTTAAATTTGTCCTCTAGGGAATTACCGAAAAGTACTACACACAAAGTTTGAAGAAAATCCATCCAAGCGTTTAGGACGGCATGACGAAACCTCCTTTGCAAGTTCGGTATTCGAGGAGAAAATGGAGTCTTAGCTTAGGTAGAGTTACATATAACAATACTTTCCTGGTCTGTCAAGTAACCGCTAATTTTTTTATTTTACACGAGAAAGCAACAAGCCGTATTTAAATAAATACATAGGTACTCTTGTGAACAAATTTGTTTAACAAACAAAATATATCCTGTTGTATCACTACGCAGGGTGGGAGAACAGGGAAAAGGTGTCTCAATGTAAATATGCCATAATTTTTGCAAATGGCGTTGACGTGTATGTATTTTAAAATTATCCAGTATTATTGTTACTGCTTATTTAACCAATTATACCATTACTTTTGCCCCACCCTTTAATACTTTCTCGTAAAATCAGGTTCTTTGTTTTCTTCATTGTTCCTCTAATAATGCGACACGTGCCATTGTGAACACACAAATGTTACAACTATCTTTGTTTACAAAGTGTACCTTCTTAATACGTTTTGTTTGATATTTACTTTAAATCTTACTCATCCTCATCCGTCATCTCCTATTCGGTGTGGGGCTCAATGCGCTTGCGATTTTAATTATCAAATATGACCCCCAAGTTCACGAACAAAGCTTTCACACATCATTGCACAATACTAAACGGATGTATCGCGAAATTAGCTTACGTCAATTATAAATTTATTGCTATTGACATTTCGTTTCTCAGCAATAAAAGTGTAGATGATAATGATGCCCAATCAACCAAACCGCTTGTGTTCGTATTTATTCAAAATATCTATTTTGGCATTGATGACAGTAACCATAATTTGAAGGTGATTTTGATATGTAACTTTGTAATTATACCAAAGCTGCTTTAATTTTTGACAAATTCAATATCAATTATTTGTAGCGGGAAGTAATTTGTAATTCACAACTTTGTCTAAAAATATAATCCTTTTAGTGTGAACAAATTAAGTTTTGGCAATCTGATTAGGAATTTCTTCGTCGTTGAAAATCAGACTTTAAATCTTTTTTTGACGCAAAATAAATCTGTTCACGTGAATCGATTTAAACGAACTTTTATTTGAATTGCATCTAGTTGGTGCGATGATGTAGTAAGTGCTTTAGTGGAACTGCCGGCGGCGGCGGAGACAGCAAGAGTTGTTGCGACCGTCATATTATTTCCTCAATTTAAATGACTTATTCGATATTTATTATAAGTCGATTAATGGTGCCGCGCGCCGGTGATGGCTGCTGCTGACCGGTGGTAGAGGTGGTGTGATTGAGGTTATTAAACTACTTGCAGTTTTAATAAGTCGACAAGAATTTTTTTTAATTTCTTCCGTGTGATGAAAATATGTACTCTCCTAAGGTCGCTGTCATTGTAATATTTACCAATTGTGTACAGGAATTATAAATGTTGATAAGTTGAATGACATTTTGGAGAGTAATGATTTATGGGGTAAGTTGGCGTATTGCAAACCAAACTTTTCAGGAAGTGCATAAACGCAACTATGTTAAAAATTGCCTAAGTTCATAAAAAAATACTTAAGCCGACTTCTGTGGATGGCGACGAAATTTTTCAAAGATATAACAATAGAATTATGAAGGACATTTAAAAAAAAAGTTTCCCACACCCGCCCTAACTCTCTTAGGCACAATCCGAATGAAAGCTAAATTTAAAAAAATAACGCTGATCTGTGTCTACGCCCCCACAAAAAGAAGGATGAACCAACCAAGGACGAGTTCTACGACCTCCTAGAGAGCACGTACGACAAGTGCCCGAAGTACAACGTCAAAATCATTCTGGGTGACTTTAATGCCAGATTCGGAAAGGAGGGCACTTTTGGCTCAACCGTCGGAGGACACAGCCTGCATGATGACACTTCCGTCAACGGATACAGGGTGGTAGAATTCGCGGTGGGGCGAAACATCATCATATCGAGCATCCATTTCCCGCATCTTGATATAAACAAAGGTACTTAACGGAGCAGTGATCAAAAGACCATCAACCAAATTGATCGCGATAGACGCCAGACATGCTTCCAGTATCTTGAATGTTCGATCATTGCTTGGGGCAAACATAGATTCTGACCACTTCTTGGTAGTATCTCGAGTACGAATTCGGATATCCATGGCGCCGCAGCGCCGAGCTGATGCTGTGGGAAGATTTGATATTGCGAAGCATACATCGCAAGAGACCGCAAGAACCTTTACAGACCACGTTTCTACCAATCTCTCAACAAGTTCGCCACCAGCAGCAAGTGCAGATGACCAGTGGAGACATTTTCAACAAGGCATCAGAAGTGTCGCCTCTGATGTGCTGGTTTGCACTAGGCGTCCTCAACGAATCTCCTGGTTCAATGAAAAAGCCCGGTTGGCGCATGCAGCGAAGAACAAGGCCTGTACCAGGCAATGCTGCAAACTAGCCACTGAGAGAGCAGCCCGAGAGCTCAATGGGCAAAAAAGAAGGAAGAAACGCCGAATTCTCAGGAAGAAAAAGAGAGAGAGCACGAGCATTGAGCGGTCGAGGCTATAGAGGGTGGTACCGGTAGGAGTGATTTTAGAAAATTCTACCAAAGGGTAAATAGATCTAAGATCTACCCAAGGCTTTAAGGCCAGAACGGAACCCTGCCGAGACAAGAGATGAAATATGATAGTAGATACACAATCAGTGCTAAGGATCTGGAAAGGCCATTTTTCTAGACTGCTAAACGACGAAGATAGCCAACATTCCGCTGCAAGGCGACTTATTCCATCTTACATGGACGATGATGGCCAACGTTTCCGTCCACCCGACCTGAATGAAGGTCGACTAGCGATTGCCAAACTAAAATTAAATAAAGCTGCTGGTGCAGACGGCTTACCAGCTGAATTGTTCAAAGCAGCAGGAGATGTGTTGGTAGGGAGCATGCACCAACTCATCAGTAAAATTTGGTCGGAGGAAATTATACCCGATGAATGTAACCTTGGCATAGTGTGCCCCATCCATCCACAAAAAAGTAGACGATCCGACCTAAACCAATTACAGAGGAATAAGTCTCCAAAACGTCGCTTATAAAATCTTTTCGGTTATTCTGTGTGATCGCTTAAAACCTCTTGTAAATGATCTGATTGGCCCATATCATTGTGCTTTTAGACCAGGCAATTCAACAGCCGATCAAACGTTCACATTCGGAAAAAAAACCCAGGAATTCCAGATCGATACACACCACCTCTTTATCGTTTTTAAAGTCGCCTATGATAGCGTGGATAGAGAAGAACTGTACACAGACATGTCGTATCTCGACATCCCTGCCAAACTCGTCCGCCTGTGCAGGATGACGATGGAGAAATCTCGTCGGTAAGAACACCACCGAACCGTTTGATGTTGAGAAAGGTTTAAGGCAAGGTGACGCGTTATCATGCAACCTATTTAACATCGGTCTTGAAGCAATTGTAGAAAATCGCAAGTCAACACCATAGGTACAATGTATCCAAAGTCCGTTCAACTACTCGCGTATGACATAGAAGACATAATCGGTCGAAATAGCCGAGCTGTGACTGGTGCATTTGCCAGTATTGAATCGGAGGCGGCAAAGATAGGATTAGCTGTTAATGGAGACCAAACGAAATATATGCTATCAACGAGAAAGGAATCTCAACATCTTCGCTTTGGGCGATGGATAGATAACATTTTGAAGTAGTTAATGACTTTGTCTACCAGGGATCCACTATTACAACGCAAAATGACATCAGTGCAGAGGTCAAACGAAGAACTACTCTTGCCAATCGCTGTTTCTTCGGGCTGAGAAAGCATTTAAGTAGTAAGGCGCTCTCTCATAGAACCAAGGAGACGTTATATAACACCTTGATCATCCCAGTCCTGCTGTATGGGGCGGAAGCATGGGCGTTAAAAGACTTGGATTAATTGGATGCTTTAAGAGAAAGACTCTTCGAGTGGTTTTTAGTTCTGTGTGTATCGAAGGAGTATGGAGATGAAGATTCAATGACGAGCTATACGGGATATACAGCGGTATTAACCTGGTCAAGAAGCTGGAAATACAACGGTCACAGGGAGCGTATGGACACCAACGCACCAGCCCGACGAGTCTTCGATTAAAATCCTGATGGTGTACGAAGCATTGGAAGACCCCCGAATAGATGGCGCACACAAGTGGAAAACGACCTCAGCCAACTTGTGGCGAGACTTGCGGTACGAAGTTGGAAGCGGCTAGCTATTATCAGAGCTGGCTGGAGAGCTATGTTAGTTGAGGCCGCAGTTCATCCTGTGGACTGTGAGCGCCATCTTAAGTAAGTAAGTAGCAGCTTCCAGCTTCTACTCAACGTATTTTTTTTGATAAATAAGGATTCCTCGAGTAGAGGCAAACCTATTAAAGGTTGTCTAACTTATCTCAATCGTTAATACAAGTTTATAAATAAGACCGTAAATATTTGCTTAAACTATTAAATATACAAATCGAAATTTATTTGAATTGACTCGTTAACAATTTTGACATTTTTCATGATCTTATAGGATTTAAAATCGTTTTCGAAATAAAAAAAAAAAAAGATTGAATAAAAAACAAGAACTTGCAATAAAAGAATAATAGATCAAAAAAAAAATCATAAAATTTTAATATTTAATATTAAATTTCGCTACAGAAGTCACTTAAAAGTGCAATTCGAAATCAACTACAGTATCATGGACAATCTTTTGCAATGAATTTTTTAATTAAGCAAATTTCAGCAAAACACAATCAAATAACAATTGAACATTCAAAAATATAGCAATATAAAATAAAGCATGATTTATTAATTTGTTATTAAATTACTTACCCAATAAAATCTTTAACAAAACAGTAAACCGTGAAAATGCCAGTACCGTTGAACAAAGTGTCCGGCTTTAGAACCGGTAACTGGTTCTTCATTGATTGGCCAATGCGGTTCTTATTCTGATTAGGGTTGGTGTTATTGCTGTTGTTGATTGTGCCAACCGTATTATTTCCTTCACCACCACTAACAATTCCAACACCACCACCTCCAACGATATTAGCAGCGACACCAACAACACCTCCGACAGCGTTGGCATCAGTAGGATGTGCCACCCCAAGGACTCTAGAAGAAAATTGTATTTGGTGGAAGTCCTTAGTTGAACTGTGGCCAGCTGCAGCTGTGGTGGCCATCTTTGACCATTTTATTAGATTTCCATATTAAATGTTGAAAATCGTAGAAAATTAAAGCCTTGTTATTGCTGCTGTTACTGGTGGTGGTAATTGAGGTGTTGTTTTGAACAAAATCGCTTGAAATCATCCCAAATAACTCAACGGTTTAGTTTAGTTTTCCGTTATTCTCGATTTAAATGGTTTCCACAGATTTTAATTTTCTTTGTTTTGTTTTTTTTTTTTTTTTTTGTTTAAGAAAAACTGCTAAGAAATTGTGATTTGTAAATAAAAGTTCATTTCAAGTTAAAATAGTTTATTTGAACTTTTTTTTTTATTTAACAAAAAAAAATTAAAAAAAGAACTTAAAAAAGGAAATTTTTTTGAGCCAAATTTTCTATATTGCAATGGAATGAATGGAAAATTTTACAGCAGGTAGGTGTACAACACTACGCGATGAAAAACTATAATTATGACGAAAAAAAGACAATTAAGTAGTTTAACATCACAAAAAGGAATTATTTTAAAGTTAAGGTTTCAAATTACAAAAAAAAAAATATAGATTTGGTGCTTAGGTACAGAAAAATAATGCAGACATTGAAAGCATGTAACGATTAAAGTGGTTTGAATTCCATGGTCTTACGATTCAAAAAAAATATTTAAACAAAGGTTAATAATTCACAACACCATTCTTTAAACACTCCAGACTAAGGCCAGGAGCGGACTACGTTTGTTTGCAGCACGGCAAAAGAAAATGAAGAGGAAAGAAACAAAAAAAATTAACGAAAAAAAAACAAATTACAGGGTACACCCCAGTGTCGCTTAAACATTTTGTTAGGCTCTGCCAAGGCAAGAATTGTTTTTGGAACTTTTAAACTTTAATAAACTTTATGTTTAGAAAGTAAATATCATTACAAAATTGAATAATTTCAAGGAGTATCCCCCGAAGTGCTACCAATTATATGCACTGACAAAAAAATAGCAAAGTAAATTTTTAATACGCTCGCTTTTAAATTCATGTTGCGGCTACTTTGAAAATGACTTTGAATCAAAATAGAATTACTTTGATTTAAATACGAAAACGATTCAACTAAGATTTTGCTACAAACGCCTTTGAATTCATATGAAACGCCTTTAAATCAAAGTGGTTTCAACTTAAATTCAAGTTGCAGATTAGCACAATATACATAGGTAGCATGCTCATTTCTTACACCGGACGTCCGATTCCTACTGGGGCCAATAAAATCAAGTATCATTGTTTATTTCAATATAAATAAAATGAAATTCAATAAATCGATAAAACAAATACTAAGACAGAAAAATTAAAAAAAAAAAAAGCAATAAAAAAATGAAAAACACTAATTTTATTTTTTCAAACAACCTCAATTCAAAGTTGAAACAATTTTATTTTTAGGTGACTTAAAATTGTTATTTATTTTCATAATTTCGTGTTTAGTCCTATTTTGTAACGGTTTCAATTTGATTTTAAGTTGTTTTATTTGATTTAATGTGTTTTTGGCTCAGTGTGGGAAGGATTAGAAAAAAGTTTTCAACTTTAAGACTATTACTTACAAAGTTTCGAATTGCACAATCCGAAAAGCTATAGTTTGTTTTTATCTGTGCGGCCAAAAAAAAAACCTTTTGGCTTAAATCGAAAGGATACCTATCGAAATAGCACTTTTTTGACATAGTTCAACAATCCATTAAATAAATCGGAGATTGTATGACATTAAAACAAAAAGTCATTATAGAGAAGGGCGATCTACCTTCACTGGTATTTTATACATACCAGGACATTTTCTAAAAATCACAATTTTAAACAACGGTTTAAACTGTTCTGGAAATATTTTTTTTTTATCACTTTGAAATTGAATTGAGTTTAGTAAAGGGAGAATTAGGAAAACAACATTTGAGCCGGAAAGAGCATTGAATATTATGAAGTGCACCTAAAGAATTTCATTATTTATACTTAACTTTAGCTACATAGTTAGGCTTTCGGGTAAACGCACATTCTGTAGAATTACAGACTTATTTATAAGATTTCGCTAAAATTCTATTGAAATCATTTACTCAGCCTTTACTCACCGTTGAGTAAATTCTTTTTTTTTTTTTTTTAAAGAATTTTTAATCCATATTAAGGCTGATTTGCTATGCCGCGTTGGGCGTCGCATTGACATAACTTTACGTCAACGCAAAAGTTCAGCTATAGGAATTCATGTATTGTGTTTACAATGCCGCGTTGAGCGTTAACGTTACGATTTGACATCCGTAGCTATGCGGGGTTGGAAAGTGGGGTTAGTTGTACCCGATTCAGTTTCAGTTTAAGTAAAAATATTATTTTCAACACAAAAAGCCTGAATTGTTGATAAACAAATACGAAATGACGAATCGAAATGAAACCATCTTATCATTTTTGGACTTGTTTGAATATTTTCACCGAAAGTATACCCCTCCGAAACAAATTTTAAATGCATTTAAATAAAATGATATAGTTTCATTTGGTTATAAATTTGATACCAACAAATTTAATATTGTTTTTACAATGAGAAAAAACACATGATATTAATATCAAATTAGCAAAACGAATTCTGAAGACTATTTTCGGAAAAATGAATATTCTTTTTCACTTGATTTCTTATGACATCTCAACGCGACCTTAACGCTGCCTAAATTTAACGCGACATTGGAAATCAGCCATTGGTTACTTAGAGCTTATGTAATGTAAGGTAACGTAAAACCTAAATTAAGCGTCCCATCTAAAACTCTCGTTATGATAAGCATCAATATGTAACCATATGCAATTTTTACTGTGTTAGAGAGAGAAAATCCATAACCTGTTACAGCGTTATGGACTTATGGGATCGAGTGGAATAGAATTATAGTTGAAGTAAAAAGTCATATTTGGTTGTTTACTACATTTCTTATATTTTTTTATTACAGTTTATAAGTACTCAAATGTGTCTTTTCTTAATTGAAATCTTCTCCGAAAATTGTTGAAAGCAATTCAGCTATGCACCAGAACTCTTGTAAATGTTTTTGATTTCATTATGACGTTTCGGTTATATTTGGTGTAAAACTGACAATTATATGATAATTTAAGCATACCCAGGCTCTAATCAAACTATGAAGTCATATTAACTTACTCAGCCTCTACTCAAAATTTATAAATAAAGATTAGTTAAGTAGAGGCATATTAAAGACGGCGTGACTTTACTCAATCGTTAATGTGAGTTTATAAATAAGGTTGTAAGAGTATTAGGGTGATTTATTTAGGGCAAGAATGAAAATGAAAAAAGAAGCGAGAAAAATTATTGTCCTGAAAATTCAATCCCGTCTAAAAGCGTTTTAGACGTTTTTTAAATTGCAAAATACGATTCGGTAAATTGAAAGATACTATGGCGTATTATGGAACAGTCATCTAAAATTTTTCGAATCTATATTTATGTCGATTTCTTATTTTCAAAAATAGTAAACAATTCTGTAATTAATGATAATTGGTCTAATTTTAAATCTTTCCGCAAGTGATATTTTGATTTGTTTAATTCAAAATTAGATACAGTATAAATCGATTTTATTTAAAGCAATGTCGATTCTTATTAGCACTGTCACTATATATTAATTTCAATCTTTCTTCTCTATACTGGAATTTTTCTTGAGTTTTATTTTATAACTCAAGTTAATATCTTGGATTTGAGGTGGTTAACTTATTGATATATCCCAGCGTGAAAAAAATAGGAATGTAATGTCAAATTTAATAAATTACTTATTGAGACGACACTAAGGTAGTTATATCTGACCGCTTCTTTTTTTTATAAATTTTTTTAATGAAATTCCATTCTTTCTTAAACATGATCCTTGTTTAGTTTATGCCAGATGACATACAACTTAATGTTTCTGAGTGTCAAGAGTGAATTTGACATTCTAGATCATCATAATGATTTGAAATCAAAAGCTGATGATGAAATCAATTTGTTGACGGTGAATATAAAAATGTCTTCAATAATGATCATATTTAAACAACAATTGTGAATGTACAACTATCAAATTTCCAACCAGATTCTTTATCACAAATCTGAGATTCGTGATCTTGGAATCATTCTGGATTTAAAAGTTGTAATATTCTTAATACTTATATTATATTGTTGCAAAACCAAAGCAATGCTTGATATTGTTATGCTTTAAAATTAGTTTTTTTCAATTCGTGGTTACTGTTCAATTGTATGGTGTTCTTCTTTATCGATAAAAACAAAAAGTATTTTCGTATGAACTATTTCATATGAATCAAAATGTGTTTTGATTGGTATTCACTCATAGAAAAAAATGTTCAGTGTTAGTTCTTGATGTTTTTTTTGTAATTATTTTAAGCTTTTAAAGAGAAAAGAATGTTCCAACGCTATTTTCCGAATAACCCTAGTCAGAGACAAATAAATATAACTATAGATAAATATAACTATGGATGATACAAAGATTCATTGTTTTACTGCAGATTTTACAGTTAGTAATAAAACTTAAAAATTATCCATTATAAATTAGCTATAAGTTCTCTTTCAAACAATTTTTGTTGTTGTTTTTATTTGGAGACATACAATCTGTAGATGACGAATATATAAATAAATAATAAGAACGATGTTCGAGTAACTCAAATGTTCAGGTCACTTAAATGTTGCAAACAAATAAAAAAAATATTGGATTTATCATGCAGTATTGTATTAGTGATACTGATACATATTAAAGAATTTTCAAATTTCATATTTCTAGCATAGATACTCAACAATCAATACTTAAGTTGTCGAATGTAAGTTTTTTTAAACGTGCATATATGGCTCTAATTTTTTTTGTTATGCAAAATGTCTATATAAATAAATAATATATAGATTCGGCACTTTTAATGATTTTTATATAATATATATGTCCACATTTCCTGCTTGTATCATAAAAATGTTATTACCACTTGGTTTGCTTAAATTTCAATTCAGTCGTCTATAACAAACTGCTTGTTTTTTTTATTATCTTCAATTTCATAGAATTGCGGTTTAATTTAATAAAAAATAATTCAAAAAAATATTGTTTTTTTATATTTTATCAATTATTAAATTTGTGTAAAGACTAAATATTTTGTAGGCTGATATGTCATTCATTTTTACATCATTTGCACAAAATTAAACATTTTTGTTCTTATTTTAAACAAAAAAAAGACTTTTTTCATAAAATTATATAAAATAAAAATTGATTCTTTAGAACCCGCTTAAAATATTCTCATTTTTTTTAAATTTATGTTTTCCTAATAGTATTAAGCCTTAAGATTCGGAATATAACCTTTTAATATACAGACTTAACTTTTATGATATTTTAAACTTTTTTTCGTGAATGTTCAAAGTTCACGAATGATAAAGATTATACCTAAGAATACATTATATTAATGATTTAGAGACAGTTATATTTAAAATTATTCTTTGTTTATATAAAAACTATTACAGAAAATACAAATCAAATGATATTTCAAATAAATGTTTTATTATATAAATAAATTATAAAATAGATTATTACCCAAGTATAAGACGTAAAAATATTTAAATTTACTTTTTTTTATGACGAATGGATTTTTTATAAAAGCATTAATATATTTCAATTGTTCACAATTCAAATTAAATAATTGAAAAAATTAAAAAAGCAACATTATTCCAGCAATTTTTTTTTTTAATAATTTGGCTGATTATTCCTTAGAGAAGAAATCGAAACGGTAGGTACTTGTCATATTACCGTTATAAAAAAAGCTTAATTATCTCGAAAACGGCTCCAACGGTTTTCTTAAAAAAAAAATTAGAAATGGGTTTTATCTTATTGTCTTTTATTAACAAACAAAAAATTTTGGCAAGCCTATTCTCGTGAACGGATTGATCGATTTTAACACAATTTTTTTTAAAGCTCCCAATGACTTAAACAAGTTTACGAACAAAAAATTGGCAGACGTGCTTAAATTTAATATTAATTGATGTTTTAATTTATTTTTTTAAGTAAATTCAATCTTTGGAAAATGGCTTGACTAAGAAAATTTATTTTGTGTACACTAAATGCAAACTATTCTAGCACTTAAATTCGGTGTACCTACTTCAATGTAGTAAAAAAACTTTTTTATAAAAATTATTAATCGATTTATTTAGAAATATTTTGTTGGTAAATTTATATTTTTTCGTTTATATTAAAAAAAGTAGGTATTAAATCTATTTTGATTAAATTTCATTTAGTTTTTGTGTCAACTTGCCACAGGAGCAAGTTTGTAAGAACCAGCCACGCACTTTATTATTTTTAGAAATTATATAATAATTTTTATAGTTACAAAAATTATTTTTTTTATTTTCGAAATGTTGTAGCTATACTTAAGTTTTATTAAGTTTTTTTTTTTATTATTGACTGCACCTTTTTTAATCGACCGCCTAGTGGGTCATTTTTTTATTATTACAGCTACTAATATACCAATTTTAGATTTAAATCTGACTAAAGTGAATTTTAGGTCTAACCATCAGAAACGGACTTGTTTAATTTAATAATTTAAATCCATGTTCAATGTTCATATTATTCATTAAACAATACGAAAATTCGTTTAAAAATCGTTTTTTACTTATTTATTTTTGGCTCTAATGAAAAAAACATCTTTCTTACTTTTCTTTTTTTTATTATTATTATTAACTTAATCTTACCTAAATTTAAATAATCGCGTTTGAGTACCTACTTGGACTTAATAACACAATGAATAAAATTAATGATTTTGTTCTTATTAAATTATAAAAAAGATGTAATCTCCCCTTCGTAAATTATTAGAAGATGTGATCTTCGCAAACTTTTGATATTATTATGGCCATTTCATTGCCTTCATGATAAAATTCTTGAAGTTGAACATAGAACTATCACCTTATTATTGCATCCCATATTAGATAATTGCACAATAAGTTTAATGGAAGCTCAAATCATATCGAAAGCAACACGTGTCATCTGGGGAAAGAAACATTTTACAAAACACACCGTAGATTTGAAAAATCTAATTACGGTTTGCGTAGGAGTTGCATGATGCACATTTCAATCAGTCAATGTTCCTCACAGATGGGTACGTGTGTCACCTCACATCCTTGACTTTGTTTGTAATTAACAAACTTTTCCAATCAATGTCTACAATAATGAAAGTACATCATAAACAACATTTCGAAATTATGTTTTTGCAATTGAACATTTGTTTCACTTATTGAAACATACTTTTTACAAAAATTAATACATTATAGTATACACACAAGACTTTATGGATTATTTTTTGTAAAAATGAAATACAAAGTGAACTCCTTTTTATATTTTACTTGTTTATATTTAATTCCAATCATCTGTACGTGTCAACATTTAACATCTAAAAACACTTTGTTGAGCTATATTCGTATATAAATGTAACTTGTATATACTTATATAGATAATAATATAGGTAGGTAGGTACAATTTATTATTCCTAGAGTGTAAACTATATACAAATTGAATTCATGTGTGTGCGCATTTGTTCAACTGTCGAGCACAATCGCGAGGGAGAAAAGAGCTTTTTTTTTTACATAGCCTTGACCTGGAAATGCGTTTTTGGATTTTTGTCTTCTTATACTGTGTACTTGACTACGTCATCTTTATCATCATCAGCATCATCTTCATCATCATCATCGTTAGTCAGCTATACAATGTTGTCAGATGAAAACAACATTTCGTGATATAAGATACAAAGTTATATGATAAAAGGATGTGTATCTGTATAACTACACAAATTATTATTATTCTTTTCTGTATTTTTTTTTTGCAAAAAATCATCAAAGAATAAAAAAACTGTTTAAGGCTTAAGTGTGGGAGTATCTTTGTATCTACATATTATGCAAAAATTCACATAAAACCAAAACTTCAACTGGTAGCTGCATTTTCATAAGTGTAGGAGTGAACGTGTTTAAGAATAAACTTGTAAATTTATGAGGAACATATATTTTCCCACGTTTTCTTATTCATATAAGGAGGAGTATGAAATAATTGACATTTTCTTTATAGTGTGTAATACTGACACTTTCACCCCTTTTGAATGCCAAAAATTGTTCTGACTTAATATGTCATGCATGGACCTAACCTACTCGTAATCTCGCTCGTACTTAGACTTAAATATGTATGAATTCATTGATGTTTACAAGACTTTTGTGTAATTAAACACTTCAGATTAACCTAATGAAATGTTTATAAGAACATTGCTGTCCAGTAGTAGAAACATATTTTAAACGTGAACGAATGTTTTCTTTTGTAGACTTCTGGCATGTTCACTTTTCAAAATGTATTATTTTTACTTGTAATTATTATATTATTAAACCAACAACTATTATTTGAAAACAGTGTGAACACTTACGCTGTGACGAAATGGGGATTTACTGTCTAAGAAAACGCACTTTTGCATTTGAGAACCCACCACATATAAGACAATCTCTTATTTCTAGAAGAAATAGAACACCAGAAATAGAACACTAGAATCAATCATCGAAAACGATGTACCTTTGTTTTTTCTTAAGAATCATTAGCCAGGATTAATAAAAGAAAGCTAATAGGTTCAATTCAAATCAAGGAATCGCAAGAAAGAGAACTATTTTGTTGAGTTTAGACTGAACTTTTGATAATGGTATTAAACATCTCTTTCAGTTTTAGTGTCTGTCAAATCAAAAGTTTCACGCTCAAAAGTTATTGAGTCATTTAAATTCACTTCGAACAGCTGTCATCGATACGCAAAACTTAAAGGCGATTTGAAATTTCTTGTAACTTTTAATTAAATTTATTAATTTGGAAAAGCTATCCGTAGTGCCGTAGTGAAGTAGGATTTTCCATACAAAAATCTCACTGCAGATTACTGTCAATAAAAAGGAGAAGTCAAATCTCACTGCATGCAGTTAGATTTTTGACTTTTATTGGAGCATCTAACAATTTTGCTGTTATATCTTTTATGTTGGTACGAATGATGCCTTAATGTATCTCGATGGTGTATGTTCGTAAAGTTGTAGTGGCTTTCAAAGTGTGATCTCTTTTTATGTTCGATTGTCCACGAACATACCGAAATCTTGAAACAAATTCTATCATGTTTTTAAGGAAAATGAAAGGTTTTTTTAAAATTTATGTAAAAGGACATAGGTAGCACCTGCTATTTCCCTCCAAATATTTTTGCAATTTTTCATATTTCCTCGAACAGAAAATATCGTTTTTCAATCCTGAAATTTAACTTTTTTTGTTTTGAAGGTTCGAATCTTATTTTGAAATTTGCTAGGCATTGAGTGCAAACTGTCATCTGTACAATATTCAATACGAACTTTTACCACAAAATAAATAGCTTTGACGGTTAACTACTTTTCAAAGATTCTTATGAATCCAACTATCAGCTAGTTTTATCTTTGAAACTATCTAGTTTGACAGGTATGTATGTAAAGTCAAACATATCTAGTTTGACAGATATCGTTGTTCATGTTTGGTTCAAGTTTTTAACTCAAAGATTTCCGCGGGTTAATTTTGATTCCATGCGGGTTCAAGCATTTGACTATTATTACATACTTGAATCTTAAACCATAGCTGAACCTCAGTTAAGTAGTCGAGTTTGGAAATTAAAAATAGCTGAACCCCGGATCAATAGTCTGAAGCTATGTTAAACCACAGTAATCCCGATGAAATGGGCGACTTAAAAAATTGGACCAAGGCAGAATAACGATTGTTCAACAGGCCCTTAAATATCCAGTACATTTGAAATTTTGAAGTTTGAAATATATGTACGAACATTGATATTTGCGGAGTATTAAGTGCGAACTGTCATCGCAAGGCGTTAAATAAATCGTTGGTACTTTTTAGTTTAAGGTAAAAAGTAAGTAAAAACTATTTTCCAGAAACTCCAATGGAATTTAAAAAGAACATTCGAGTGAACCCATAACATAATGTGCAAAACGTATATCTATTCTATTCTTCGAACAAACCCCATTTGCTTTTGTGTTAGCTTCAGTAGCTGCAATAACAAAATTTCAATTGTATCTGTAAGGATGGCAATGAGCCATGAATTATAACTTGTATTATGTTTGAAAATTTACCTATTTTGATTTGGTTTTAGGCGTTTTTCTTTTTTAGTTCAGAGCAAAAAAAAGTTCTGTTTCTTTTTTTTACTTCAGAGCATTTAGATCACAAAATATGTGTTTCTTTTTTAGTTCAGAGCTCGCTCTATGAGCTTAGGATTAATCGAACGAGTGTTCTGAGCAAAGCAATCGGTGTGACATTTCACAGAAGATATATGGCGAAAAATGTATGGATACAAAATTTTTACATCGATTATGCAGTCAAAAACAATTGAAATGGTGGAAGAAGCTTAGCTAGTCGTTTTGCAGAAGGTAAAAATAATTATTTTAATAAATAATAATTTTCACCAAATTAATGAAAAAAAAATTATTTGCGTGAGCAAATAAATTTATTTATATTTTGAAGTTGTGTGCGAACGAGTAAGAACAAATGTCATTTAATGACAGTTAAGTGCTCAGGTGTGTTTCAAAAACAGATCTGAACGCTCAGTTCAGAGAATGATCAGATCATGCTCTTAACGATCGAACTCTGTTCAGAGCTCAGATCTGAAAGAAAATAGAAAAACAACTATTACCACATTTTCTTCAAAATTTTTCTTTATAGTTTAATATTTGAATTTTATGAATTGTTTTTTTTTTATATTTTTGTACATATTTGTTTATTGATTTCGGTGCAGGGAAAGTACTCCACGGGCAAGTGCTCCACATGGGAATTTATTTCCCACTGAAGGTGAGAATTTATTGCACTTTTAAGTGAGAAAGTAGTAATTTTTCTAAAGTGAAGTTGTTTCCTACTGACTATGGTGAGAAATATTTTTACTTTCACTGAACAGTACCTGGATGGTCCACTTGTACCCCCAATAGATGAGTTTGGTAAGGGGGGACATACTGCCTACCTGCAACCCTCCTGCCTGGCCCACTATAGGATTTGGGGTGGGTACTAGTTTGGATGGGTTCAAGTTTGGGTATGCAACAAATTTTCTTACTTATTTGGATATACTACCGAGAAGTATATAGTAGGGCCAGAGATCAGAATCAACTGTTAACCTTTATCTTCAATTGATTTCTCTCTGAGATTAACCACATTTCTCTAAATTGGTTACGGTTTGAGATTTATTTTTAAGATGTAAAAATTTAGATTATCGTTTGAAATTTATTTTGTATTTATGAAAATATCTCTCAATGGTTGAGTTTTATCGAAAATATAAATGTTTATTTCCTTTTGCGATGGAAATAAACGTTAAATGGTCAATGGGTTTCTCAGTGGAAACACATAACTGTAAATTCACATTAGTGAAATTAATTGTGCAGGGAACTAACATAACGGGAACTAACTGCAACAATAGTGGGAACTTATTTCACTTTTTTTTTTTGTGAAGTAAATTCCCACTTTGAGTGGGAAATAACTGAACTTTTTGTTGGGAAATTTTTTCACTCTCTGGGTGACGTAACACTTTTTATACAAAATACACATATTGCATACCCAAATTTGCACCAATCCAAACTAGCACTCACCCCAAATCCTAAAGTAGGCCAGACAGGGGGGTTTGCAATTACCAATTTTAACTGTTGGGGTAACCGCGGGAACTAATAGTGAAGTCAATACCCATGTGAAGTAAGGCATGTAAGGTCAGTTCCCTGCACCTTGATCATTTACATTAAATTAATCCAGTTTAAAAGTGCTAGTTCGATGCTAATGGAATTTATAGACGGAGAGCCAGCGACAATAATACTTACGTCATTTCATTGCGAAAATAATTAGTCTTAATATCATCTCCCAACAATTGTGATAATTAATCGGGAAGTCTGCCAACCTCTCAGTGGTGGGTGTGGCCACCATGCACTGTTAATGTTAAAAAATGGACATTTTTTCGCTACAAACTAATAATAGGATCTTGTATAAGAACAAAATACGAGCATATTTTATTACGGGAAAGTGGGGTCTATCTTCCCCCATTTAGCCGGGAGGTACAATTTTCAGAAAAATAAAATATATTTTATGCTTAGAAAATTGCACCTTCCGGCTATACGAGGGGAGATACAGCCCCCCTCCTTATAGTGAAATATGCTTGAATTTTGTACTTTTATAAGATCCCATTATTAGTTTGTAACGAAAAAAAAGTCCAATATAAGCCCCATACAATTTTTAACACATTTATCGGTGGGTGGTGCCCACACCCACCACTGACAGACATCCAGATTATTTATCACACGTGCTGGGAGATGATAATAACACTAATTATTTTCGTAATAAAATGACGTTAGTATTTTTGTCGCTGGCTCTTAGGCTATAAAGACCGTGTGCCTATTCCGTTTAAAGGGAGTTACCATAGATAAATTTTGACATTAATGAGGTGAATACAGACGTCAAAAATCAAGCGGAAGAAGATTGTTAAAACTTTAGCTAGTATGTTTAATTTTTGACCTCTCAAAATGTTATAAAACATAATAATGAACGAAAAAATTATTACATAAGTTTAATGTGAAATTAAAAATGACATTTGGATAAAGAGTACTTTAAAAAGACAAGAAAGCAGTTAACTGGCTGTTAAATTTAAATAAGTTCTTTAATCTAGTATCTCTAGGAGCAAGATTTCATAAAATGCAAGATATAGCATTCTATTAAATTAAAATTGCTTATGGAGACCGCAAATAGAATTTTATGAAAAAATGCTTTTGATATCTTGCGCAGCTCATAGCATGTTAGAGATTTATAAACTGTTATTTTCAGTTCAGATTGACTTTTGTCATTTCTGAGTAATTGAACTGAAATATAGTAAGCTCTCAAATGCCCATCATACACTTTATAGAATTCTATCTCAATTTATTTTTATGGAAAGTGACAGAATGTTAATCTATGAACTAACACTGTAAAGGATAGATTCTTGAACACATGGAATATCAATGAGGATAAAATAGAGTCTATAGTTGAAAATGTTTAAAACAATAAAAAGACTAAAAATAATTAAATTAAATTTTCTACTATACGCAGAAAATTATGAATGAAATTCAATGATGCGCTATCCATCATACCAGAGCGAAACGCATAATCTGGAGAAAATGCCACAAAACCTTTTAAAGTAAGGTTAACTATTACCGGGATAACATTGCGTTTCGACCGGTGCTATCTTGTGGGCTCGTCAGATGACGTCCAGGAAAAAGCACCTTTTCATTACTCAATTTTAAGATTTTTCTAGCTCAGCTTACATAACTTTTTTGACAAAACGCTAATGTGAACTATACCAGCAAGATCACGGTTGCAAACATTTTCAACTGGGGGTCGTGTTTTTGTTTTGCCTCGTGGCCAAGGCTAAGATATTACGCTAAACGCTTTAATTTTGAATGGTTAAATATTCTTAATATAAAAAATAAACTTTTTAAATTAATTTTCATATTAGTATATAGAATTTGTATCATTATTTATTTTATTCGTTTGTTTGTTATAACCTCCAGAGAAAATTGACCGGAAAGTTTTTTTTTACAAAAGTGATGTGTTTTTTTTTGGAAATTAGATTAAAAATTTGTTCTCTCACAATGGCTAGATTTTTTTTATGAAGCCCTAAACATTTCTATTATTAGTTTTAATTTTATTAGTGTTAACATTAAGATTAAAGTTACGAAACAGGAAAAATATATGATTGATTACCAATATATTTATTTTCCAGTAAATTATTCATCGAAAAAGACTATAACATTTTTTTCTATTCTTCATTTAATCACAAAAATAAATAAATGAGTACAAATTTTGTATTAAAATATTAAATTTAAATTTAAAATTTGAAAATCCACAAAATATTTTGTAGGCCATTATTTAAATAAACAAAAAATAAACTCAATTAAACACCTGATAAGAAATGTTTCATTACGAAAAGTAAGAATAGATACATACATAAATCAACTACTTAAACCCCAACTAAAAGTAACAAAAAAAAATACAAGTATCAAAAAGAAAATATTTTTCAATTTCTTCCTTATACTGACGTCGTTTTCTATTACGCAAAATCCTCGAGTTTCAAAGTGAGGAAGGAACTAAACAAAAAAAAAAGTAATAAAACACCATGTCATGTCTCAAAGGACGGGTGGTAGAGTATGACAGTGTGAATGGCAGCGATGATGGCGCGCGCCAATACACATGAGTTGTATGTATCTAATGATGAATACCAATTAGAAAAAAAGGCAAGAAATTTACCAGGACAAATAAAAAAAAATCAACTTTATTTTGATACAAATTCTTTCAATCAACCCTTATAAAAATTTACCACCGTGAATCTACAAACATTCTTTCAACTGTTTTTCTTCTTAATTATTTTTTTTGTTTTTATATTTCGTATCAGCCATTTTAAAGACATGCATTTAATTGCCACGTTGCAATTATCTTTTTTTAAGCAAACACTTTAATGCAAAAGGATATTTTATTTATTTGAAAGGCAAATTTCCCATTCATTCATAAAATTTTGCAAAAATGGAAATATTGTACACAAAGGAATCAAACAAAAATCAAAGAAACTATAAAAATGTAATTTTTATATAAATCATCAAAATTTTGTACCCCCTAAACTTTAACCCAATGAATTAGGAATGTGGCAGGGGTGCAAAATTAACAGAAACCAAAAAAAAATATTACCTTTTAGCAAATATATTTCCGTTATTAATTTCAAATTCTAATTTATTTTGGTTTTCCATAAATATCGTATAAAATTTAAACTTGGTCTCAAATAATTTAAAATAGAAAATGGAAATTATCAAAATTTCAAACTTTTCTTCGAGGATTAACGACGATCGATGACCAAATACAGTTTGTTAGCAATTTTTTTTATTTTTATTTTTTATAAACACTTTTATCAAATAAACGCGATGCAAATTTCTATCTTTTCAGGCAGCAGAACTTTTTTTTGTACTTTTTGAACAACTTTTGTGGTTTAGCAAATTTTATTTTTTTTAATATATTTTTTTTTTTTTATTTAAGAACTTTCTATATTATTTGTTGTACATTCGTAGTTTTATTTATGTAGAATGAGATTTCTTAAGTGACGCTGTTTGTTGGTATACTTTAAGTGAAAAGATGTCCGCCGCCCGTTTTGTAGTTGGTTTTGGTTGGTATAATATATTTTGTGTGTGAATTTTATTTGTATCTCGTCACGATTGTAAAATATATAACTTCTCTTCTGTGCGTTTTTTTTTCTTTCTTTTTATTCAATTTTTGTTTGTTATTCTTTTTTTTATTATTTTATTTTATTAACAAATAAAATAAAATTTTATTTTACTTAAATAAAAAAGCGCGTTTACAAACGAAATTATTGTTTGGTGGATAGAAAGAAGCCAAAGTGTGTATTGACAGCTTTTTTTCGTAAAAAGGTTGGTTTGGATGAAATTTTGAGTTTTGATGTATTTTTTTTTTTTGTTCTCGGTAATAATTTCTACTCTCTCATACTCAAATCATGTTCATGTTCTCTCTTTGGTGAGTAGGGATTTTTCGAGTATAGATAGACTATTGCTGCTGTTTTTAGGGGCTTGTTTTGCATAGAAGGGCGAGAAAGAGAGGATGAAGTGAAGATAAAAGCAGTATTTTTGGGGGAGGTTTTTCTATTTGATTTGTAAGTTTGGGTGGGTGTAGTCATTTTAAGGGAAACTGTAGTCTTTCATGCAGTGTTTTGTGACAGTAGTTTGTTTTTAGTACCGTACTATTCTATAAAGGTATTAATAGTATGAAATGTTTGTATCTAAATTGAGAGTTAAAATTAAAATGGTATTTTAATAACACAAAATCAAATACAGTTTATCACATGTCAATTTAGCACTACATCTTTGAAATCTCACTAAAAATTTTCGAAAAAAAAAGAAAATTAATGTCCGTTATTTTTTTTTTTTTAATTTTCAATTTACTTGGGAGTCAAGTTGATTTTCAAAAAATGGGAAACTATTTTTTAGCTACACGATGTATTCAGGGTAGATATTTTTGTTATCCTTTTTAATTTCGACTGGATTTAATCTTTTTCCTGGGTGGTATTGATAAATTGACTAAAAATACCGACAAGAACAAAATTCAGAACGACCAAATCAGCTACTACTGTAATGTTATGTTCAAAAGAGAGACGCTGAGAATGCAGTCCAATAGGCATTATCATACAACGATCTGTTAGAATTAAAAAGGAAGTAATAAAACAATTGAAATAAACAAATGCAACGATACTACAACTTAGTAAACCCACAAACGATGTAAAAATCTTTCGATAAGTAAATAATGAACATGTGTGCTTGGAGAGTGTAAAAACAATTCGCACATATAAGCGGTTGAATTGAAACGAAGTGGTTCCGATCGAGATCAGTACCATCGACGAAAAAGCAGAAAGTGTCAAATTTACTTAATTATTATTATTGTTAAGTCAAATTGAAAATAAACTGAATTTTGAAAAGTCTGAAAGAGACTGACAATATCAAGGATTTTTTTTTCTTTTTTTGTGTTGATATGAAGAGAACGTACGTCAGCAGTCAAAGATTTAAAATTCACCTAAGTAATAAGGAATTAATGTTAGATGGTCGGAAATGTCTGATACTGCAACTGATACTGATTGATACGGAAATGTCAAAAAAGAATATTAAGGGGAGAGTGAACAAAAATCTCTAACAATCCGAATTCAGTTCACCCAATTTTTTCGGAAATAAATGTGAATACAGAGTTCTATCAAAAGTTGTAGAAGATACAAATTTGACGAATAAGAAAAAAATGTAACATTTTTTTTCATGCGACACAATATCTTTGATTTTAAGAGATTTTAAGAATATTTGATGTATTTTTTTGTTACTTTTTCGACCATGGAAATTAGACATTTTATTTTAGAAATTATTTTTTTTAGAAAAACACTGATTCGTTGAGCTTACATTATATTCCAGTAAAATTATATTCCAGCAAAAAAGTATATACGAAACCATCCGAAGAATTCTTTATTCTTTCTTTTTCATAAATAAATAACTTTTAGGAAAATTTATGCAGTCTGAAACTTTAATAATTCAGACTTTCGAGTGTTTACAAACAAAAAATATTGAGACAACCGTATGTAAAAAAAATCAAAGGATCAAACAAAACTACGTTTTGAATAAAATCTATTGAGGCATTAAAGGCCACTCTTTCGCAAAAATCTTTTTTATGGAAATTGTAATGAAAAAAAGCCCTTTTGTGAGAGACGTTAATCGTTTTTTTTTTTTTTTTTTCAAAAATTTGTTTCAACCAAAAAAATACATTAAAAACTAAAGATGGTCACAAAGGTTTTCTGAAACCTAAAACCTTTTTCTATATCTACAAAAGTACTGTCTTACTACTATTAGCTTCAAAAGCGGTAACACTTTTACACCATTAAAAAGTATCAACCAAGAAGCACCTAGAAACCAATTAACTTCTCTCAGAGTATTGTTGGCTTTGAGCTTGAATGCGCACGGCAGCAAATTTCCCAGAGTCACAGCACAGCTAACCAGTACATCCTCTATTCGCTCAATTAATTTAGTTTGTATCTATGATTTGTATCTGCTGCAGCAGTACAGTATAGCAGCAAAGTTTTATCATTACATTGCATAGACTTGCGCATAGCCATATTGCTTCTTGATCTGAACTCACCAGAAAATTCTTTGAGAATACAGCAGGGTTTTTGTGAAAAATCGTATTTTTTTTTTGTTTATACCCATCTGAGAGTACAGTAGATACATGCCATGAGCGAGAATTTGCCATTCATATGGGAATGTAATAGGTAGAGTGGCATATAATTTCTTTCTATTCATCGTTTGAAATAAACAAAAACAAGATATATATAGGTGTAGGAACTACTTATAATGTTTTCGTGTAAAAATGATAAAATATTCAACTAACTTCCCGGAAATGTCCCATTTTCTATATTGTGGTGGACACAAAAAAATACATAATGATCGTTTCTTCAAAAACTCCCAATGGATTTCTGCTTATAGAAGATGTTTGATTTGAAAAATAACTAAAACATTGAAAAATCGATGAATTTCTTTCCTCTTGACTTCACTTTATCCTTAATATCATAACGAACCATAACAATAAACAAACAACAATATTCAAAACAAAAGGACATTCCAGCTCAAAGCTTAACATCTGCGCTCTAGAAATACAAAGCTTACTGTTATATTATTAAGGACCGCAGATATCTATAAATAGAATATATAACAATATAAATCTAATAAATATATATCTATAGATATTTGTATGTATCTGGCACATTGCTGGAGATAGTGAAAGTTTGCAGTTTACATTTGGCAATTGAGAGAGATACATGCTAAAAGCCTAAAATGACTTAAAGGCAATAACATTATGGAAGCTACACGAACAGGAATGTCTTGTAATTTGTTGACCTTTCTTAACATACTATTTTTTGTGGCACACCTGCACGATTCCAATCCAAGAGAACAACAAAATAAAGGGGATGTCTGATTTTTTTTTTTCTTTATATATTATTTTTGTTTTTATATTACTCACGTTTTATTTTTATGTATCTTTAATAGTTTGTTTTATTTTATGGTTATACATACCTAAAACGAAAAGAAGAAAAAAGAATGGTTAACAAAATATGTGTGTATTTAAATATGCAGCTTTGAAAAAGAGCTTAAATAAGTTTTAATTTTCATAATTTAAACTTAAATAATCTGTTTGGTGTTTTAAGAAAAAATCAGTGTTTTTGTTTTTAAAATAATAAAATGTGGGTACCTATCGTGCAGTTAATACATTTTGATTAACAATTGTTGTATCTTTTTCAAAAATATTTAAAGTTTTTTCTTAATATTTTGTGTATTAAAAAAAAAATTTTTTAATAGTGCCATCGTTATGAAAATCATTCTTCAATCAATGATGCAATCAGTTTTCCTAGTAAATTGTCTTACAAGTGTTTACCACAATAAATGGTGCACAGTATATCGTATTAGCCAATGCTCAATTTTTATCTTTTTATTTATATATATAAATATATATCTTAACACAAAAACTAATTTCGAAATTTAATTTTTTTATTTAAATTTTAAGCAGCGGGATTTAGGCATGTTTTTTCTCAAAATTGAAAGTTTAAAATTCATTGTTCAGAAACTTTTTGACATGAAAACAAAAGAATGGATTTCCTCTAAGAAAATTTTTTGTTAGGAAATCGCAGTTCATACCAAAGCATGAATATATATCCTTTCTGTGTTGAACATCCTCATATTTTTAAAGGTTCAAGATTCTGATACTTTCAGTACATTTATATTCTCTAATTAGTTCAAACAAAGTGCTATAGTCAATTTAGGGCATACATTTATGTCTACACAACCTCTTTTGAAAGAACTTCGAAAGTTTTATTACTTTTTTTTTAACGATTTGAATCTTTTGAAATTTTAACTCCAAACAACAAATAGTTTGATAACAAACTTGACCTACTTTAACTATTGTAATACCTATTTAAAGAAATTATTTTAGAATTTGATTGTGTCACAACGAATCTGAAGTGTTTTTCATCTTCAATTCATCGCTTCACCAGAAAGAAACCGGAAAACGTAAGGACGCTTTCCGCTTTTGCAATGTTTCATGTCTCAGGGCAACTGAATGCTGGTATATGTTCATACACTCAGAGAAAAAGTGATGATCACTTTCAAACCAAATTTAAAGTGTTTCTGCGAAAAAAAAAATCGAAAAATTAAAAAAAAATTTTATCATTTTCAAAAATTTCCTTTGAATTTCAATGAATTTTTATATTAATGCAAATTTTTTTAATGAAAAACTTAACACTTTCAAATTTAAATCAAACAATTTAATTTCATTAATTAATTTAAATGTATTATATGTTTCAATTTGAATTTAAAAAGAAAACTGTTGAATTAAAAGTTTTAACTTCATGGAACGAATTCGAAAAGAAAAACTTTAGTTTATTCATTTTTTTATCAATTTTAAAGAGATTTTCAATTGTAAATCAAGTAAGTATAAGTTAAAGGACTTCATTTCTTTTCCAAGAATGAGATTCAATTAATTTTCAGCTTGCCAAAGAACTAATTTTATGTTTCAAAAGTTCGCAATTTCAAAAGAATACTGAAATATGCACTTTAAATCGCTTTTAAATTTACTAGAAATGTTTTTAAAAGCGTGTCACTTTTAATTCTAAAAATCGCCATTTTAAAAAAATATTAAAATGTGCACTTTAAAATCATTTTTAAATTTAAAAGGAACGCATTTTAAAGTGATTTTTTAATTTAAAAATGACACACTCACTTTTAAATTAAAATTTAGCCATTTTGAATTGAGTTTTTAAGTAGAAACGGGAAAAAACTTTTAATTTAACTTTGAACGTTTTAAAAAAACGTGAAAGTGATCACATTAAAAACAAACTGTAAAACTTTATATTGAAAAGTGTTTTACTTTAAAAGAAAGATTTAAAGTTATCGGATTTAATTACAAAGTATTCGACTTCAGTTGTAAATCATACATGTTGACTTTTAAATTTAAAGCTATTTGTTGGGAAGTTTAAAGTGTTTTTGCCTGAGTGTATGTTTCATCATAATTCATAATACGTATATTGGGAGTTGTGCGAAAACCGATAAAGAGCTGTGGATTTATTTGCTGAACACCTTGTAGTCCAGTAAAATTGTCGCCAGAGAGAGCGTCAAATCCGGTAGTTCAGATTTTTTGAAGATTTGCTTAGGGCCAACAGCCCAATAAATAATCCAAGTTTGTGATCTCGAGCTTCGGACGCAACAAAAATAAAAAAATAAAACGTTTGGGCTTTTTGTCTTTGTATAGGACCCAATAGATTCCGAAATAAAACTCTACAAAGTTTGCAAAAAGTTGCGAATTTCGAAAAAAAAATTATTATTCTTTGGACCAACATCATAAACAAATCTGCAAAAATTCAGAACAACCGGATTTGACGTATACACTGATGTATACATCTACTGGACTTAATTTTGAGGAAACCTTCAGAAAACTTGACATACCAGACATGAGGAGAAATTTAAACTCAATTTTGGATCACAAGAATTAAACCCGACGATAGAACACAAGAAGATCTTGTTGTGTTGTTGTTCATATATTTGTTATTAAAACAAGGTTATTGACTTCCAGTAGAGTGATACATTTTCGACCACCCAGTATTAAATCAGAAATATCTTTAAGATTACAAGATTTTTTTTTAATTCTAAGTTGCAATTTACTATTAGTTTGTGTAACCAAGAATTGTGTGCATTATATTCTATTCACCTAAAAGCTTTTCTGAATACTACTCAAACTTTTTTTCTCTTTAAAACGACCTTCTATTAATATAACTCATCAATGCAGACATGGTCTATTAATAGAAATTTAATAATAATTGTAGAGGCAATAAATACAAAAAAAAATGTAATTAGGTTAACATGTCTTCAATCAACCCCCCTCAATAGCAAAAGATTACAAACCTATTTTATGTTATCAGCAAAATATTGTAAAAATATATACCGATTACAAAGAACTCATCAGTTTGGTGGTGTAGTTTAATAACATCGAATGAGGTCATTCTTATTTAGGGCAATATTGAAATCGATAATAAGGATAAGGTTTGAATATTTTTTTTAATAAAATTGGTTCAATATTAAAATAAATAAATATTCTTGACAAACCTATCCCAAAAAAAAAAATGGGGGGCTTAACTGTTTCGAAGGAGAAGAAATAAGATAACATTTGAGGTTCTGTGTCTATCATAAAGAGAGTGATACAATTCGAGTTTTTAAATAATTTGTCATTGAAGCAAACATTTAAGACCATTTTTAAATTGGTTTGTATTTATTTTATAATTTTTTAGTTAATTTTTGATGATTTTTTCGCACATTTAGAGGGATATTTCTATTATGTTTAAGTTTGAAATTTCCCAAATCAGAAAATAAATTTAAAATTCAAAAATTAAATGAAATATGTATTAAATTGATAAACAAATTGTAAAAACGACAAAGGATTACTGTCATTTCAACGAATTTTTATCGATTTAACAAAAAACATTTTACCAATATTTTTCATTGTATTATAACAACAAGAAAAGTAAGCAGAAATGTATTTGTAATTTTGTTAACTAAACAATAAAATGTTTGTTGATCCTCAATTATCAGCCTGAAGTAAATGCCACTGAGAAAGCTGTCCTGTAAACCATAATTCACCGAATTTTTATGCATGAGATTTAATTGACCTCAGATTTGACGAATTAATAGAATAAGAAACAATTTTTTCTGAAGAAGCATTTATGCCTGAATATAATATTGAAAACAAAATACACCACTACCGACTCAGCTGTCAAGAAGTCAGAAAAGAAGTGCAAATACATCGGAGAATCTGTGTTCAAATACTTTTGTGGTGATGAAAATGTAGTTGTCCGGACTTTGGGATGATTGTAATAGTGAGGCCTGTAATAGAGTTCTACTTACTCTGAGCGCTTGGTATGAATTGTTCTCAACACGACTTCTGTACGCTCTTTTAAAAAATTCTATGAATGTTACTTTATGGGTTATTCACTGAAAGGATACTTAAATTTGTATGTTCTATATAAACTACATTAAGGTTCTCATTATGAATAGTGAATTAAATTTTTAAATCAAATTGAACGTTTCGCGAAACTTTAGTTTTATGAGGTGAAAATAAATAAAATGCACGACTAGGACGAACGAACTTGCTCTGGAAGAAAACTACGGGATTAAAAAAAAAATTAATTTAAAAAATTATGTTCAAAGGGGAAAAATATCAGAAAATGGCCTAAACGTGATACCAAGTTGTATGGTAGCTATTATAACACGTTTGTTTGACCAAAAACTTTAAATGCCATTTAAATAATCAACTTAACTTTTAAAAATAATTTAAATAAAATTGGTCATGCCGTTATCAATTTATGGACCCATTTGTAAAAAACTGTTAACACCAAATCTCGAAAAATTATGCATTTTTAGCCAAAAACCTGAAATGCAGTTCTATATTTATAACAGTACTCTAAATATAACGTACAAAAAGTTTCATCAAAATCGTTAGAGCCGTTTTTGAGAAAATTTTGAAAAACTAAAACCCTTATATGGGAGGTACTCGTTTTAGCCGGGCTAAAATAAAAATTCGGTGCACAGACTACTGCACATACGCACATCCTCACAGACAGACCGACGGAAGGCATGACGAAACCTACTTTTTCAGGCTTCTATAGTATCGTAATGTCAGGTTTGATTAAAACCTCGATTTTATTTTTACACGAAACCAATACTTGCCCTATTGAGCAAGTAAAAATTAGTCGCAAAATGAGTGAGGTCAAAAACGTTAGCTTCAATTAGTCGAAAGTTTCGCTATTCGCTATTCATAGGCCCCTATTATGGCTCGTTAGTCATGTGTGTCAAGTTAGCACTATTTGACTGTCAAGTTAGCAATACCAGGGGTTATTTTTAAGAAAATTAGCGCGATAAATTTTTTAGTTGCACGACAAATTCACGACAAGAAAACTGAAATCATTTGCGTTATCCTTTTTTAAATTCGATTAGATTTGATCCTTTTTCTAGGGTGGTATGCCTTAGTTGACCGAAAAATTAGTTTTTTGGGGTTACGACAAAAGAGCGGCAATTATTTCCATTATCCTTTTTATTTTTCGATTACATTTAATCCTTTTTCTGGGGTGGTAATGCTAACTTGACAGTCAAGCATTACCAGGGGTTATTTTCTAAAATAGTGGCGCGATAAAATTTTTAGTTGCACGACAAATTTACGACAAATTCAAGGCAATTAATCCAATAGTTAAACTTTTGAAAATTTAAAGTGGTAATGCTAACTTGACACACATTCGTGAGTCGAACGTTCTCCTAAGGTCGTATATAATAATATTCTTAAACCAAACATTTTTAAAAAATGCCACGCACTTCACGAAAAATTTGTGTGCTACTGCACTGTCGCCATGAAATTAAACCCAATGCAATAATTTTTAAAACTATTTTTTGGGCTTTATTGAACTTTTAAAAGTTAAATAAAGAGAAAATATATTCACACGAAAATGAAATCAATTCTTACAAAAAAGTGAAGGTATATTTCACTTGGAGTGTATAAGTAGTGGGAATTTACTTACCAAAAGAAAAGTGAGATTGCTTCCCACTAGTGGTGAAGGTAATTCCCATGTGAAATTAGTTCCCTGCACCATTAGATCGTGCACATAATGTTAAACTGTGGAAAGTGTTCACGTTTGACAAGAGACTTCTTCATTTGTGGAATTTACCTCAAAGTTGGAAGTGAATGTACCAGTGAAACCACTGATTTTACAATACAGAGATCAGTGAGTAAAAGAAATTCGAAATTTGTATAAATTTATTCGATTCAATTTTCCATAGGACAGGAATTCGTCTCCTGCTTTTATGGAAGAAGTTCCAATGGGAAATCTTTCTTTTCTTCGTTACAATTGCTTTTTAAATGATTGAAAACTTATGATTGTCTGATCAAACGGAACAGAATTTTAACTCAGATTCTTTGTGCAGGATTCCATGATCGTTCCAGATAAGAAGTACTTAAGTTATAGTTAATATTATAATAAAAACTTTTATACAAATATACTAACTATAAAATTTCATATCTTATCTTATTTAACCAATAAAATGTGTAGACAAGAAACCTGCATTAACAAAACGAACAAACAACAAATTGACTGACAAATAGAGCTCAGCAGTTGTTACGATGTACGAAGCGAAGTATGATAGTGAAGCTTGGCAGAGCTTCAACATACCTACCTATTGAAAGCTATCGCTCGACGTGCATCATGAATCATAATAAATACATAGACGTAGGTATATTTACTAAAATATATTTCTTTATATAAAAAAAAACACAAATACCAAAGTCTGCTATAACAAAACGATTGTGTGTTGAAGTGCGGGATCGTATGAAATATATCAGCCATTTGGATTTTGGGTGCGACCGACAATGGTTCATCGCGCGTAAAAACACTTTTATGTCTGTCTGTTAAATTTATAACGAAATTAAAAAAAGATACCTGTATGAATAATTTTAAAAGGTAAGTTAAAATCAATTTAACATAAACTCAGAAAATTATTGTAATATCTTTTTTTAAGAACCATCAAATTAATGCTAATGAAAGTGATCAACAAAAATTGTTTACGTGATTCTGGAAACTGATTTGGATCATCGCAACTGACTGCGTGCCATAACCGGATTTTTTTGAAGAACCGGCTTTCGCAAGCGAATTTTTTTTAAATGTGTTAGTATTTTTGTTAAAAAGAGGGGAATTGGATTTTGAAAACAAAAAAAAAATCTTATTTATTCAGATAAGGCTGCGAAAAATCAAAACAAACAAAAATGCTTGAAGCTGCTTGTTTAATGTTGATCTGTCCTTGGTTGGTTTTTATTTTTATTGTGATTTTCGCTATGGCTGTTTTGTGAATATACACACAATCGGGCAGATAGTTTTTAATAAGCAAGAGCTTAAAAATGCGGTGCTATGGTGCTGACATTTTAGACTGTGATGAGACTTATTTTATAAGTTTATTTTAGATTTAAAAAAAAAAAATTTTACAAATTATCATAATGGTTGTGTAATAAAATAAGTTAAAAAGTTTTTTTTTTCGTTAAAAATTATCGGTCTTTTTCATTTTTAAAAACATATTTTTTCTCTTAATTAGAAAAAAAGCATCTATCATCGATATTGTTTTGAAAGTTATATGAACTTTAAAATTGTGCTTGACTTTTTTATAAGTTTGTATAGGTAATTTTAAAAAGTATACAATACATCTTTATGTATTCATACGTCGATAGCGTGTGCCATTTTTAATTGTTATTAATAATTTCTCTACAACGAACGTCAAGCAAAAGTGAAGACAACAATTAAATTAAAGGAAATTAGTGTGCCATTGTGTGGAAATGATGAGCTATGACATATTGACCGGTTGCTAAGCAGACTTTTAAGTAGGTACGTGTTATTTAGGTATTGTATCTAGTTACATTTGGCATAAGAAAATGTTGTATCTGTAATTACTACGGTTTCTGTCAAAACGTATATCTCTTAAAGGGACGGCATATTTTAATTTTTTTGTTGAGTAGTTTATGACAGGCAAAAGAGTGATTGATATCGGAAAAAAGCTAGTTATACATTCGTAAAAAAAAGTTTTAACACAAAAATCAAACGTGACATTACTATGTTAGAGAAGACGAAAAAAGTACGTCCGGCAATTCTGTCTGTTTTCAACAGCCAAAAAAGTTTGGACGATGTTCTTCAAACTTGGTATAATTACTTACTCGAATTTAGTATTATTGAAAGCGATATGCTTTTTTTTATATTTACGAAGGTGATTCGATAAGTCAATGATTTTGAAGAAAAATGGTGCTCGGGTTTATGGAAGAATTTTTTCCGACATCTTTTTTTTATCTAGGCATACAAACAAAAATAAGGTGAATCTGTCAAAAATTTAGTTAGAATTTTCGTTTGAGTTCTTTTTTTTTTTGTAAAAATGGAAAAAGTGAATTTCTGGTACTAATTAAACACTAAATTTTAATTGATAAAACCGTAAGGAAGACTAAACAAAAGCCTCAAAAACATTACGGTGCTTATGCTCCTTCACCCCTGGAATGGGGCACAAGTTTTCTAACGAAATTCGGGGTGGTCGTACCGTACAACGGTTGATGAAACTTGGACACACCACTACCATATCAGATATGAAAAAAAAACAGTCGAAGACATTAGACTTTTTTTGGCGAACGACCTCTAATAAAAATAACTATTTCGCCGAGTTTGAGTAATCTTATTTTTTGGTAAGTTTAATGAAGTTAGAAAACCGTTTTGAAATGTTAAAAAATAAATGTAGTTTTGATAAAAAAGCAACTCTTTGATATCAAAGTAACTGTCTTATCAAACAGCCCTTAAAGTACCTACCTTATAATCGTACCTACCATATTTATAATCGTTACTGTAACGCCTCTAACGATTTTGATGAAATTTATTATTTTAAAAATTCTACAAAGCCAAAAAAAAAACATTTGAGAAAAAGACTCGAAAAAAAGATATTTTGAAAAAAATGTTAAATAAAAAACAGTATTTTTGTTTTTGGAAAAAAAATTGGATCATTGATTTTGAAAATATTAAAAAAGGTCTCCTTGGAAATTAAGAACAATGTGGAAGACAAAAATAAACGTCTTTTCTAACCAATTAAAAATGGGATATTTTGAAATTCTACAACAAACTTTTTTTTGCCAACAGTCCCGAGCTAAAAGGTGAGCTCGACTTCTGCGCTCACCACCGGTGGCGGTTCTGACGAGTATAACAAAATCTGCTTTGACCAGTTTTGCCACATACGCAAGTTGAGTCAAGACGAACAAAATAGTATGGGAACAGGGCATCTACTATCTACCCCTAATTTTTCCGGGAGGGGCATTTTTCTAACAAAAATTACATATGAAATAAAAAAATTACTTGAAATCACTAACAAGGTCATGTAATATTTTTTTGTGAATCCATAAACCCTTTTTTTTTAGTTTATTGTTAAATAAAAGTTTTTTAGGAAAAAGTTTTTGAAAAAAATAATTTTTAGTAAACTTAAATAAGTGGCAAAAAAATAAGATGTTTTTTTTTTTATTATTTTGTTTTTGATTTCAAACAAGAATATATTCACAACCGGAAAAGGGGTGCAAGAGCAACTGAAAAAAACAATTTAAAAAAATAGAAATTTATTGAATTTTTCGAGTTGCTCTGCCAACTGCAAGTCAAAGCAATGTTCAATTACGAGATTTCTATGCTAGCTTAGGGTAAATGAAGTAGCGAGTAAAGTCTTCTTTGCTAGTAAAATACCTCATAATCTAAAAGAAATGCTATATGGATACATTTCATAGTTCTATGTCCAGTCTTTACACAATGTACAAAAAGTATGAGAGTAAAATAAGGAAAGATAAGAATATCCAAAGAAGCCTTAACGTCAAAAGGACTATGCCGAAAAAATGCAGCATGACAAAATTCAACTGGTATTGTAATGGACAAGGCGAACCTCACGGGAAAATCTTGGGCGAAGAATTGTTTCCTGTAAAATTGTTAAATTTAAAAAATACGGCTTCATGGATTGTGTAGCACTTTGTGGACAGAATTTGACAAGAGTCGTAAACAAAACAAAAATCATATATGTTTACGACTGTTGTCAGAAATACAGAAAACCCAACTAGTCAATGCACGAACCTATAATTGTGTTATTCACAAGTTTCTTAAGATGGCCAGGCGGTGATTATTCAGCATGAAAATACCATAGAAATGTATACGCAATGGTTTTATTCAAACTTTGCATAGTTCGAAAATGAACTATGTTGCAAACAGGCTTAATTTTAAAACAGTCTAACATACTTCTTAAAAAAAATACATTGAGTAGAGTTAGTTTAGAATTAAAATAATATTTTTAACATTGTGCTCTAAAAATTATGATTTAAATGTCAATTTTTGGTTTCAAATATTCCAAAACTTTAATAAACCAGTTTCAATTTATTTTTTGTTACAATTGATTTAATTTTTTATAAATAAATCATTGAATATTTTAATAGCTATGAATGATGTAAGAAAATAAAAAAATTAAAAGAAGAAAAGAAAAAAGAAAATACACTTTAATTTTATTTCAAGATTAATTTAAAAACAACTTGATGTCTTTAGAATGTCAAAATAAACTAAAGAGTTTAATCATGTTAAAAATAAAATTTTAATATCTTATAATTAAATGACATGTTAATGATTTATACCCACACGATATTAAAATAAAGCAATTATTAAAATATTAAACGAAGGTTAATGAACTATTTCAAGTGCAATGTTAAATGACTAAATAATGTTTATTTTAAGGTGGAGACGTCAATTGGTTGCTATAGCAAGATTCAAATCGTGAGATGAATAATGTTAATTTGGATTTCATAAAAAAAATCTTTGTTAGTTTTTTAAGTTAAGCAAACGTTATGTAAAGATCATTTCCATTTATTTCAGTAGATTTTAATCAGTTGATATTGACCTGTTGTTTTGAGGATGCTAACAAAATTAACAAAAGGTATCACTTTGGAACTAAGTGCAAACTGTTAAACGTTTTTAACGAAAACAAATTTATTCTTTATGGATTAATATTTATTGATAAGAAAGGTCTATGATTATTAATTATTTATTCAAGAGGAAACTTTATTATATTTACTGAAGTATTTACCTACATATAGTTATAGAAGTGAAACTAATCTTTTGTCTGCAACAAAGTAATAAAATTGATAATTCGGTTTCTTTATTTCTTTCTTCAAAAATGAAATCAAAATGTCTTGTAAACATTTTTTAAGAACTTAAATAACAACAAAGAACAAATAAAGCTTTTCTTTTTATTTAAATACTAGCTGACCCGGCGAACTTCGTTCCGCCTAAAACTGCATTTAATCAATTTCAAAAATCTAGTATGTTTTTTGAAAGAATTAAAATACTTTGAAATGAAATTGATTACAATGTATTTCATTAGTATGAATAATAATATTTCAAAAATTTAATGTCAGTGTAACGCTTTGATATAAACAATATTGTTTGTTTTATTGTCTGCTGCGTAAACAAACGATGCAAATGGCTTTAAGATATGCACGCCACGTATAGTTGTCCATGAGGAAATTAAGTAAATTCTAGATTAAAACCACACATTTTCAATGGCTTTGCTATTTGCTTGTTTTCATGGCGAAAGAAAGACTGAATGCGCTCAATCTCGAATGGCAAGCTTGTCGGTAGCATAGGTTAAATCCATTCCTTTGATGAAGTTGTTCATTATTTTTGCCACCGTCAACATTATAATGACAGAGCTGACTTTAGTTGCGATTTGGAAATTATAAGGTGATAGAGATATCCAAAAAATTCAAAAATTACTTCGAAAATATTTTGTTTTTTTCTTTGGTATTCGAGATTTTGTCATTGCATATTATGTCATAGTTCGACTTGGTGCTTTGTGAATTGAGCGACTCGGGATTGGCCTTCCTAATTAACTAAACAGGCTGCCACACATGACCAGACATATGTCTTCAATCATCAGCAGTGCCTCGTTGAAGATCTCACTTTTTAAGTTCGGCATTTGATGTTGTGAACTCTATCTAAAATATCGTCGACCAAGACCTCCTTGTATTTGTATCAAAAATTAAGTGTGTTAGATGGAAAACATGTGAAGATGATAATGGCGAATTTCCAAATTTTTCAAAATTTTAAATTGTTGGCTCCGTTATGTTCTTACTTGGTCCAATCAGAATCCAACAAACAAAATAACACTCAAATCGGATGATAAACAACCGAGTTATGCGTGTTCAAACACACACGAAACTTTTTTTTATATATATAGATTAGCTGTAATCGGGTCGCGATGCTGCCACAGAAAACATAAGGGAGGAAACAGAGTAATTTTTTCGTTTTATTATTAGTCGTATTTTATTATCCCCTCTGATCAAGAAAGGATTGGAATTTTACAAGATCTTGAAACAAATCTGGATCTTGTGTTGTTGTTGTTTGCGTGTATTTTAACACGCAAATCTGATCCGGATCGGATCAGAGGGCATAATGAAATGCAATTATTGTTATGTTCTCTTGTATTGTGCATTGTCTTTCTTAGCTCTGAGAATTTTATTAACCTTGCTACTACTTGCAATATTTGAAGGAAGTCTCCAGAACTGTCTAGCCAAAATTGGGAAAACTTTTAAACCTTAGTTCCCGTTATAATACCTACATATTAGCTTTAACTTTTTTTATCGAAAATGAGAGAGAGAACTCTTGTTATGACTGCATTTCATTATTTTGGCTAAAAATGGAAATAAGATATTGTTTTTTTTTTTTTTACAAATTTTTCCATTATTAGGTAACGTATAAACTAGTTTTATTTAAGTTAAACATTAAACAAAAGATATCGTTTAAAGGTTTAAGCTAAACAACATTAAAACTAAATACGATGATACACAATTTAATGAAATAAATTTTTTGTAATCCCACAGCTTGCTACAAAACCAAGTTCGTGCGACCCAGTCGTGCATTTTATTTTTTTCTGCGGATTAGGCATAATTAATAAAAAAAAATAAAAAGCGTCAAAAACAAGTAAACAAGCGCAGTGTTAAGAAAAAACTGATTTTTTGAACAATTTAACAGGTTTTTTTCGAAATTTTTTGATGGTACAATACAAAATTTTAAGTCCTTTTTTTTGTAGATAATCACCTATATAAGCTTCAATTTTTAAAGTAACATTTTATTCCAAAAAACTCTTAGTTTTCAATAAATTTTGCGAAAAACTGAATTTGAAAACATTCTAACAAATTCAACACTTTACAAAATTTAGCTCCAGTCCGAATTTCGTGTAGGATTTGTTCAAGACATTAAAAGAAAGGTCTCCGTAAAAATCCTGCTTTGTTATTTTTTTTTTCTTTTTTAATGGCCAGAATTTGGAAAATCCAGAATAAAAAAAAATCTGAATTTTGATAAGTAGTTTTCCCTTTAAAAATAGAACATGAAAAGAAGGCCATCGACTCGCTCCCGTGAAGTTTGGCTCAAATCGTTAGAGCTAGAGTTAATGTTTATACAAATTAAAAAAACAGGAATTTTCTGGTACTATGTAATTTACCTGAGTACCTTACCAAAAACCTCATTTTCAAATCTAACTGCTTATACATTTATATAGGAACAAATGTGGAAAGAACCCAAAAATAAATTAATTTCATTCATGCAGAAGTGACCTATTCCCACAGAGTTGTTGTTTTTGTTAGTTTGGTTAACTTAACCTACTCATCAGTTGGCCCGGAAGAATAAAGTACCTACCATACATTTCTTCATTCCTTAATGCATCCTTATTTAAATAACCTCCCATACTGCGAAATACACAAACAAAATGTAGTGTAAGTTATGTAAATCGATTTTTAACAAGAAAACAGTTTACTCACTAAATGGGACGATTCTTTTTCCACTTTTTTTTTATTTTCAGGACATCGTCTTTGAAAAGGAAACCTGTCATTTACAGGAAGTAGAACTATTTTTAGCCATATTATGTAAGAAAATGAGAAGTCCTGTAAGTGATGTATTTGATTTGCATCGAGCCATAAGATAAGATAATTTTATTTTGCCTTGAAAGGAATGAATTTTGAAATGTTCATTTTAATATACAGGGTGAGTCATGAGCAATGCGACAAAATGCTAGGGCGTGTAGGTTGCGTTTAGACAAGAAAAAAATCGTATGGGATGGGGGGGTCTATTCCCCTCCGTTTAGCCGGGAGGGGCAATTTTCGAAAAAACTGACTTAAAATGGGAAAAAAATTATTTAAAATCAACGGCTTCATTTACAATGCTGTGCGATACGTTTTTGAAAAGCCAATAACTTTTTCTTTCATTCTGTGTTTAAATAAATCTATTCTAAGAAATAGTTTTTGAAATATTAATTTTCAAAGTCAAAATTTTGAAAAAAAAAATTGAAAAAAAAATTTAAAATTCATTTTTTTCAAAATTTTACGTAATTAAGTTCTAATTTTAATTTCAAAATTCAATGCTGTTATTAATTTTTAGTCAAAAACAGAAAACCGGATGCCAAAATGTATCTTAGTTTTTGAGAAAATAAGAAAAACTAGAAGTATTTTTTTCCAAGAAAAACACTTTTTTTTTTGGTTTTCCAAATTTGACCTGCTCAGGTCAATTATTAATAAGGGAATTATTCCTTTCTTATTTTTCATTACATACCATCCGATTTTAATCAAATAATAAAAAAAAACGAATTAACTTTTTACTTATTTTACTAGTTTTACTTTTAATTTTTTTTTATTTCTCAAAAACTAAGATACATTTTGGCATCCGGTTTTCTGTTTTTAACTAAAAATTAATAACAGCATTGAATTTTGAAATTAAAATTAGCACTTAATTACGTAAAATTTTGAAAAAAATGAATTTGAAATTTTTTTTTAATTGTTTTTTTTCAAAATTTTGACTTTGAAAATTAATATTTCAAAAACTATTTCTTAGAATAGATTTATTTAAACACAGAATGAAAGAAAAAGTTATTGGCTTTTCAAAAACGTATCGCACAGCATTGTAAATGAAGCCGTTGATTTTAAATAATTTTTTCCCCATTTTAAGTCAGTTTTTTCGAAAATTGCCCCTCCCGGCTAAACGGAGGGGAATAGACCCCCCCTCCCATACGATTTTTTTCTTGTCTCAACGCAACCTACACGCCCTAGCATTTTGTCGCATTGCTCATGACTCACCCTGTATAAGAAATAAGAACTCACATGCGTTACGTTTACATAATATATTCAATAGCTTTTTTTTATAGTTTGCCCAAAGATGCCCTGTTAAGCAAGTACAAAACTTTACTATCAAAATGATAGTTCCTCGCGTTGTGCCAATTTTATGGCATAATGCTATGGCTCTTCAACTTGATTCTCCAACGCACGTTTGGTTGCCAAATTCGTGACGACCTGTTCGGTTAACAAACATATGTTGGATAAGCCTTAAGTAGCCAGAACGGCGCAAACTTTAATTTAGCAAACGTTAGCCGGGAATGCGCCTGCACCCTCACTAGATTTAACTGGCCCAAGAGCTCAAAGTTGATTGTCATAGATAGCACAACTTGTTCGTCTGTCATATTATACATTTTAAATTCGAATTCTATTCCAAAGTATGTATGTATTTAAAAGTAAAAATCCTCGCATCGACTCAAATTCTAGTTTATTTATAATAATATTATCAGACACTGATCTTTAAAATCAATATTTCAAACCTATATCAATCAAGTGTGACTTATTTCAGGAAACACATGCCTATCTTTTCCCAACCCCACTTATTAACTTATAGAACTTTTAACCTCACTTCCCCAATTTAACCAATCATAGGATGAAGAAAAGTATATTTTCAACGAACTGTAATTCCAGTTGTTGTTTTCTTCTACTACGCACGCCTTTTTTGTTGTTGAAAAAATATAAATTCATAGAACAAAATAATGACATTCTCAGAATAAGTGAGGTAAAAATAACAATAGGGTAGACAGATTGTCGCCAGAAATTAACGAAGTCATTGTTTGTGTGATTGTGTTAGAGTTAAAAAGCTAGCTTTGCGTTCATCAGTTGTATCGGTCAAAGCACAGTGGCGCAGAACAGCCCCATTGTTGACAAAAAAAAGGTACCCAAGAATATTCAACATGACATTATACGAAGACAAAGAAGATGTAAAAAGATTGAATTGATCGAAGAATTATTGATAATTGAATTAATAGATGAGCATTCATTTGTAGATGAGCAAGATGAACATCTTATCTACTTAAAGGACTATCATTTGTTTGCTGCTTCGGTTAAAATTTGTTTTGACAAAACAAACATTAAATTTTTTTGGAGAGGGGACTAAAATTTATTAGGAAAACCCACCACATTTACATCAATGATAGTTTGAATAGAGAAGAACTACATATGTATATCGTAATATGTATAGTTTTGGTATCCCTTTCAAATCGGTTTGGCTTATCAGGATGACATTGTTAGAGAATGCTCGCTGTTCCGTCAAAATTAGAAGATATTTTATTGAAACCTGACCGGAACAATGCGACGTGCTGCGATGGTGCTGTTTAAACATTGTGCTTGAAGTGCTTGAAGTAGTACTACAATGTAAGGTATTATATTAAAAAATTATCCGACGACTTCACATCATGGGATGAAGCAGTATCTTGTGCGTTCGAAAATTTTGAATCGAAGACAATGGGTATTGTTATTAAAACGAAGATTAGACGAAGAATATATCGTCGTCGTTCTATTAAAACTCTATATTTTGTACTTTGAAATATTTGCATTTAAAATTGGTAATCAATATACAAATCGAAAAATAATCAGAAATGCACAATCTTTGGCTTCAATTGTAGAACTGGTTTTGCGTAACAATTATACAATAATTTTTTGCAAATGATTGATCTGGAATAAATTAAATAGAAAAAATAGACTAAGGGAGTTTTCTTTCAAAGAAAAAACAGGAAATTTTTGATTTTCATTCAACTTTTATAAAAATTATTAAATTAAATTATTAAGTATTTCATTTTGTACTATCCGAGATTTTTGGAATTCGAGATTTTGTACCTTTCCTCAACCCCGCTAATATCCCAAATCCAATATGAGTTTAATTCACATCAAATGTGAATATAGACCACTTTTAAAAACGAGATTACACCTCTTAGTCTTAGTTCTATTTCAAAATTGAATTTAAGCCATAATTGGATTATGGCTTTAATTCGCATTTGAAAGTGAACTAATACAATTATGGCGTTAGTTCGGCACCCATATGGCCGGGCCATACTAAAAAAAAGTTATTTTTCGATTAATAATTTGGATTCAAAACATTCACAGAGAAAATGAAAGTGACATGAGGCCATATAAACTTATAATAATAATAATAATTATATTTTAACTATAAAATAAAATAAAATAAAAAAATAAAAATAAAATAAAAAAAAATTCCAAGCTCTATGACACACGGCCTTATGTCACGGCACCCTACATTCTTCTTATTTAACTTTTCATTTTGGGAACGAACGAAAACCTTCAGGCTCAAAAAGCGATTCACCGTGCTCTTGGTGGTGAATTTGAATTTTCATATTAAGGATAGGAATATTCAAATTCATCACTAAAATCGCGGCAGATTGCTTTCTGGAATCGGATTTGTATTAAAAACACAAGTCTTACAAGAGGTGTATATATTTCCACTTAAATTATATCAAACTATTGGTTCTAACAAGATTTGTTGAATATAAAATGTTTTTGTTATAATACAAATTCTATATACCTACATTGAAAAAATTAATAAATATAGAATAATAAATAAAAATAATTTCAACTAAGTAGAAGACATTAAATTTAGTGGACTTGTTGAATTATTGATCCAAATTAGCTTTTTATGGCCTTTTGTCCATGAAAAAATGGCGTTTTGTGCGGATGCTCACTTTGCACTCATCAGTTGACGACGAGTGAGCACTTTGTCAATACGCAAATTTCCGCTTGTTTGTTGAAGTTTTCAGGTTCCGGTTAGTTATTTTTTTGTCAAAAATTATGCCATTCTGCACTAATGTTTGGTCGGTCATCATAAGAATATTACAAACTCATGTAACGTGTTATTAAATTACATTCACTACCTGTTTGTTCTATAATACACCCTACTACCGGTGATTCACGTCAGATAAATTATACTTATACCTTCCTGCTGGTGGTTGGATTGTAAAAGGTAATTTTTGTAATTATAGATAAATTATAAATGTTGCTGTTTGAAGAGTAAAGATCAAGCGATTTGTTGTTGCGTTTCCATTGCAACGTCAATATTCACCAAGGTAATGTAAAATTCAACAAACAATTACTCCGATTAAGTCGAATGAATAATGATAGAATTAAAATGTCAGCATCTCATTCGATAATGGATTTTGATTCAACTTGCCGCACAACATTATGCGGCAATCCAAAGCTAATATCCCAACACAGCATATCGTGGTTCAGTCAGGTGTGCCTTTTTGCATCGAAAGAACCGCACCGATTATAAAATTGCTTAACTCTGTTTTTTTTTTTTTTTTTTAATTTACATTCAGTCAGTATCTATATGATTTTCGTAGCTGAGTGGGACAATTATTTTTTTCCCGCAATTTGTAGGCCAATAATTTCAGTTATCTTTTATCTTCGTAAGTATAATTTTATGGTAAATTCCAAAGAAGTTGTTTAAGGTAAATGCATCTACAATATTGATTTCACAGACTGACTGAACATTCGTCGTCGTTTGGTGAATTGGAATGAAATAAATTGATAAATGTTTAATTGCAATATGCTCATCCGTTTGAACGCTTTGCGTTTGTATTTGATTGGGCAAGATATTTGTACAATTGAAATTTATATGACATATGACATTAAAAAGCCTATACTATTTGCCAGTTAGATAAGATGACACAGTGCATTCCTCAGTTAAATGAAATTGCTTTTTTTCGAATATTTATCTTACAAATGACAGTGATCCCAAATTTCTGACTACTGATAATATTAATTACATTAAATAAAATAAATAAAATATGGAAATACATGGAATAGATAAGTAGTGATGGCAAAAACATTTCAAAACAAATTCGTCTTTCAAATCGTTTTGATTTTTTAATCATTTTTTGGTTATTCAAATTTTGAAAGCTTTTTGCCGATTAGCAGTGTTACTTCACCTTTAAAAGGGAAATTATGTTAACGCACTTATATCGGGTTTTTCAACAGGGACGCTACAAAAGAAGAGCGACAGGGACAGCAAACGACGCCATATTTCTTTTCGAAAATTGGGTTCAGCGTCTGGACTTCTGCAAGCGTGCCCGTGGTGGCCATGCAAAAAAAATCGAAATCCATACATAATGGCATCGAACGTTCTTTCACAGGAATAAAGAATTTCATTGATATCCAAAACCGTTCTTGTTTTATTTAAAAAAAACTTTTGTAGCGCTCTTATTAAAAACCCTTTAGTAACCCTATAACTATTGACTTAGTCTATACGTCCAATTGCAAATTATGTAAATATTTGTGTTCAGAATCCTCAACAAGGCGAAAGTGTCAAAAATCTTAACTTATTGGTAAACTCTCTTTCTGACCCTACTGTCTTTGGCTATACTTAAGAAATTCAAACAAAAATACAAAAATGTGTTTGTTTGTAAAAATAGAAACTCATTAGAAAGCAAATTATTTGCAAAACATTAATCGCAATCCATTTGCAAGTTTTGTCTCGAGTTTTGTGGAAAAAAGAAATCTTTTTAAGACTTTTAATAAAAATCGATAGTTTTTTGTATTGCCTGTTTGAAAAGCTTTGCAAACAGATTTTAAAAAAAAGTATTTACCCTAAAAAACAACTCAATTTAAAAAGATGAAAGTGAAATAAAAGCAAATGCTTATTCTATGTTGCTATAGGCAAATAATGAAACTTACTATTGAAATACACAAATAAATTATTAAGACATGTTCGTTATTTATAAAATGTTGGTAAAAGAAAAGAAGCGAACCTTACACGGTCAATCATTTGACATCAATCATAATATCGTCGGTTGACGATTGACACTCTTGATGACAGATTGAATGTGTATGATGACCTACGTCGTTGTATTTACCGTGTAAGATAAGCTCAAGAAGCGTTTAAATCATGGTCTTTGAAAGTCTAACACGGCTATACCGTATGTCAATATTGGTATAATTTTCAGTGAATACATCCACATGAGAACTTTAGAACTAGAAAGCCAAGATTAACCAAAATATTCTGTAGAAAGCACAGAATGCGATTAGTGCATTCTAGGTTTTTTTTATGCAGAGGTTTCAGTTTTCTGTCTAAGATCAAAGGTAATTTGACATAGTTGGAGACTTTCAGTGGCGTTTTTTGGCATTCGAAATAATGTTTTTACTTGCGATTAGGCGAGTTATACATTCCTTAAAAAAAAAGTATTGAGATAACAATCAAACATAACGATTATAGAGGAGTTGAAAAAAGTGGTTTCGGCAATTCTGTCTGTCTGTCTGTTGAACCGATTTTCTTCAAACTTGGTAAAAAGTATTTTTGAGTAATTTGCCCGGACGTTTATTTTGTTTTTCATTTTTATCCTAGGTTTTAAAATAACTGTACCACCATATAAGCGTTTCATTTTCCTCGAAAAAAAATCGGACCAATTTTAATAAAATTTTATATGAGTGATTTCTTTTCAACGGTTATGTCTGTCATTTAAAATTTTTTTTCCTAAGAAGATTATTAACGGTACCTGCCATAGAACGGATCTTTTAAGATACCGATTTTCTTTAAAACGGCTGTACCGGTGTTGACGAATTTTATATTTCAAAAGTCCTGCTAAGTTTGATAAATACTGCAATCAAACATTTTGGAAAAAATAATTTCCAAAAAAGTTTATATTTTGAATTCTATTTTTCTGGAAAAAAAAACGATCAATTTTAATAAAATTTCATGTGAGTGATTTGTTGCCAACGGTGATGTCTTTCACATATTTTTTTCCAGAGAAGATTATTGAAGGTAGATACCTGCCATAGAACGGTAGATACCGATTTAAGGTCTTTTGACCGGAAAGTTCTTTTAAGTCTGATAAATTTTGATATAACAAATTTTGGGTAAAAGTTTTTTCTAAAAAGTTAGTTTTTGAATTGAATTTTTCCTATCAAATTTGATAAAATTTTATGTGAGTGATTTGTTGCCAACAATGATGTCTTTCATCTATTTTTATTTTTCTGGAGAAGCTTATTAACAGTCAGTGCCTGCCATAGAACGGAGTTTTTCAGATACTGATTATATTTTAAACGGCTGCACCGATTTAGACGAATTTGTAATACCTATTTCAAAAGTTCTAAAAAATTTGGAAAAAGGTGTTTTCTAAAAACTTAGGTAATTTTTTTTAATTCGATTTTTCTCAAAAAAAAATTCAATCAATTTTGATAAGTCATTTGTTGTCGCGGCGAAAAGTTGACGAAATTTCCTGTCGTTAACACGAAGGTCAATTGGCCACAAGAGCAAGTTCTTTATTTGTTTTTTCTTAAACCTTATTTCATACAAATTGTGAGGGTTTAAAATCTAGGAATTCATTAAAACCACTGTTTTTAATTTTATTTTGCATACCCACATACTTAATGATGGAGAATTTTTGTAAAATCAAGTAATTAAATAATAAGTTGTTAACTGAACATACAATTCATTCCCCTATTCAAATAATCACATCCTGCAAACCCTGTTGTTGCAGATGAAAAAAAAAGATGAACAAACAATTAAATTTTACTGACACACATAACAAGGTCAATCAATGTCGGCTACATTAATAAATTAATATAAAACATAAAAACACGTGCTTTTTGATGAGGTTAACCTATAAAAGAGATATTTTCTAAAAATATTCTAGGATGAATAATAAAAAAAAAAAAAAATAACAACATACCACATCACCACAACACCCGGCTACCATGCGCACATCGAAAAACAAATATCTAAGTTTAGTAACCGCACTGTGTTCAGTTCAGATACAAATACAAAACACGAGGGACATTACCCTCAAATTGAGAATCATTATTTGTGGCATTCTTCAGTTTTTGAGTTCATTCGAGTTTATTTGCCTTGGTTTTTATTGATTTTCAACCCAACAGAACAGACTATGGGGCATTGGGCACGGTATTTTCAAAGGGCTATTTCAAATGTTTTACTCATTTGGAAATTATGTACTTACAGTCAGCGATGATAAAGCTAATTGTTTACTATGAAAGGAAACAAAAATAAGAACAAAAAATTGTTTGTTGCAGTAATACCTTGTTTAGCAAGTCTTTGTGTCATGAACAGCTATTTAAAAATAAAACATAATCTAATTTCTTGCGAAGGTAGTAAAATCGAAATACATAGTTTGTGCCCTATGGGACAATAACGTCTTTAAAAAATAAAAGTTGCTAGTTCATAACTTGAACGCGGATGCCTGATGTCTTGTAGCTGGTGATTCATTTCAAACCTTTAGGATTGTAAAATCTCTATTATGACATTTATGAGCTGAACGAACAATATCTGAAATTTAATTTTTACGGTAAGTTCATTCGAAAATTGACCACGAATTTGCCGAATTTGGTCCATTCCGAATGTCCAATCTTGGATCACTCAATTTAACATTGCGACTGGTATTTATTTTATTGACATCTAAGGCAGGCTTACAGTTTTTTTTTTGTTTGGTAGGAGTTTTAACTATTTCATGGCGGCCACCGCCACCGAGCAAAACTAACTCAAAAAAGGAGTCTGATGATTGGCGGTGGTGGCCATGAATTAGTTGTAACTGCCAAAAAATAGATTTGGTGAACACAGGTTGTTGTTGTCTAATTCAACCACTTTTCAATGTAAATTGAATTATGGAGCGCAAGCTACGCAGCCTAACTGTAGTATGTCATTATACAAACCACTGTCACCCCACCCAATAATTTTTCTTATTTCGTTGTAATTTAAGCCATTTGAAGTGGCATTCAACTCTATTTTATATTATAAAAATAAAGAATGTCACCAACCTTTCTTATATTTTTCTTTAAATCAATTTAGTTTTATTATATAGTGTTATTAAAAAATTGTCATGAAATTATATAAGAAATAAATACTAATAATAATAATAATAATAATAATAAAAAAAATATCAGTTTTAGTTTTGCTTCTTTTGCTGTTAACAGTCGGATACACGACGAACTTGTCTCAGATTAAAAATCTCGTCTTACTCAAACATGTATTTTGGTTAACTTAAAGCCTTTCGAGATTTAGAAAAAAATCACCGTATATTGGTAAAAATCGGGGAAATTAAGTTAAGAGACGATGAAGGTTTACTTTATTGCCCTTTTTGATTGATTGATTCATAATTTCTGATGTCCAAATTTTTTTATTTTTTTTTTTGTAATTTATATACTGGGAATTTTACTGACACAAAAACAGGGAAACTGATGTTTTATGGTCCAATTCCGAAAGGCATCACGTTTGTTAGCGTATATACGTTTTGTTTTGATTTTTGTGAAGTCAACAGAAACAGAATACACATCAGCAAGCCTTGGAACTTGGTACCCTATACTATTCAAGATTGCGAAATATCTAAGTACTTTTTTTTAAGGAATATTTCGTCAAAGATTTTTCGCAACGTTAAACGTTAATGTCGACAAAGATTCCCGAGCTTCATTAAAACTGTTTAAAAACTAAGATTTTTAAAAAACAACATTTGACTGAAGAGTCGCCGAAAAACCACGACACGAATACCGCCACAGGTACAGTCGACGAGAAACACGATTGATCAACGAGTTTTTATTGCCAAATTGTTGAATTGAAACTGGGAGATACACCCAACAACTCACTTATTTTGCCCGATTATAGACAGACATTTGAACATGAGTTTTCGAGTTGTCCAATGTCTCGTTGTGGCGATTTGGATTGGTGGCCGGCCAATGCAAATCACCCGATTTGAAATGTTTAAAAAGAGTTCGAGAACTTATCACCCGAATTTTTTTGAAAACGATAAAAAAAATATGGTAAAATGAACCTAAATTGCCAGCAATTCATCATATTGCCTCATGAAATGATTTCGTTTCATTCTAAAAATATAGCAAAACAATATTAGCTAAGTGATTTTGAGTCACCTTGTACAAACATCAAGAAGGATTCAGAAAGGACATTGGAAAATAGTAATCGTGATCAGCGTAAAGGATTTTATCGGCATTTTTCCAGCTGAGTAAAATTGATTGCTGTAATTTTGGAAAAGGCACCCCCAAATGACTATTCATTCCATAATAAAAATTTTAAGCTACTTAAGATGACAACATATTTTTATTTTGTAGGCACAGATAAGTAATACAAGATACGACAAAATGAGCAACACTATCTTCTACTTTCTTTTTTTTTTAATTTTTCTGATGAATATGATTTTATTTACTCAGTTATTTGTTGGCAAAGCGAAAGAAAGCAAAAACTAAACAGTGACATCGTAAAACCATTCTTCTATGGATATTTTTCAAACTCTATAATGTATTATGTAATTTGTGTAGTATGCAAAAGAATATTAATATAAAATTGTATAATATTTGCTAAACTTTATGAACTATCATTTTAAAAGAAACACAATAAACAAGAAAATGTATCAAATGTAATTCAAAGAATTTCAAATCTTTACACACTTACCTTTGATTCCATTTATATGTATTTGAAGAAAGAAGGATTTCAACATACCTGCAATAAAAAAAAAAACAAAAACAAAAAATTATTTACAACTCACATGTCATTAAACTTTTTCTTAGCTAAACAAAGATACAAATAACAAACTCCCGTGCCCATTTTCAGACACACAGACCAAATATGTCTATCTGAAGTAAACCCAAACAAACAGTGAGACGTTTTTAATTAGCATGCAAATAGATTGTGCTAATGTTTCCAGACAAGCTAACCGAATGATATGAACGAAACAATTTAGGTCTCGAGTTCTTTTAAACAACTTGTTAATTTGTGTTTTCAAAATGTTTGGACAAAAATTAAGCAAAAAATATACCACGAAGAGAACTACATCTATTAGTAAACACAGCATATCTTTTTTTAGAAATCTTATGACAAACAAATAATTGAAAGAAACTATAAGTTTGTTGTGACAAGACAAGACATACAAACATAGCTATAGTGGCGCAATTCAGGTTATGATTATTTTATTATTGTATTTGATGATGATTATTTATATAAATATTTTTTTAGTGGTTATCTTCCTGTTATGATTATAAAAAAATTGAAGTTTTGGTTCCTGAAAGGGAACTCAGATCTCGACTCAGATTTTTGATTTATTTGAATTGAGTGCCATGAGGGTATCAATACCCTTGCAATGATTTAACTCAGAGAAGATTTCAGGAAATAACGATGAACATTAGTTTTGAATTTGTGAGCATTACTCATTTTTAACGGCGCACCAAGCGCTATTTGGGTTTTATTCTAGCAGAATAGGCGCCATTCCTACGCATTGAACCAAGTTAGCTTTTGCACATTCGTGTAGTGCGGTTAACAAAAGAATCTCTGCTAAACATTTCGCAGCGTCTTTGGTAACATTAAATATGTGGTCAATATATTGAAGGCACTCTGTGGTGACACAATTACCGAAAATGGGAGCTTTTGAGGTTTATCAATGCAAGCGCCACTTTAACAGGGAAGATAGCATCGAGTTTTCTAAGCCCGCCCTATTTGCACACCCGAACAGCCCAAAACTCTGGCTGTGTAAAAATTCTGTTTTAAAAATTCTGCCTTCCATAATTCAACTTTTTTGAAATTCTGCTTATCAAAACTCTAAAAAATAATAAAAAAAAATAGTAAAATCGTAAAAAGGAGCTGGGGTCGAAATTCTGCCTTGGTCAAAATTCTGCTTTTAAAATTATGTTTTTAAAAATCTGCTTATCATTCAGCAAATATAAATTAAAAAAAAGTTTGAAAAATATAAAAACGCGCGCTTTTTTTCTTATTGTTTACAGAATTTTGAAAGCACAATTTTTACAAAAGAATTTTGCCCCAGGCAGAATTTCGACCCCAACTGCTTTTACGATTTTTTTTTTATTACTTGTATAATTTTGAAAAAGTTGAACTATGAAAAATTGAAATTTGAAAACATGATTATTACCGATATGAAAAGCAAAGTTTCGCAAAGCAGTTTTTTTTAAGGCAGAATTTCAACGTGCTTTCCGTTAAATTCCCGTGAATTTTTGGCAAACAAATTTTTTTTTGCAGAACATTGCAAAACAGTTTTAAAATTTTTCAATTTAAATAATTTTTGTCTGGCAACATTTAATTAACCATCCAACAGGTGAAAATAACTAATTTGTTAACTGTACAAACTCAAAAACGAGCTAAAAAAAAAAACTTCTTACTGCAAAAGTTAAAGCCGAAAAAGCAAAAAATGGAAGAAAGAATATGTTTAGAAAATGTTAAAAAGTGCGCAATAATCACCCCCAGGTAATGGAAAAACCGCCAGATTTTTTTGGCACAAATGGCAATCTTGTTTGGAATTAGGTTTGATTTTTCTGACAAAAGTTTAACTATTTTTTTTTTCTGGGAAAAAACAAGAGAACATTGTGTAAAGAATTTTGTTTTTGTTTGTTTTTTTTTCTAATCTGGTAATTTCCGAAAACCCAAAAAGGAATGTTGGGACACACTAGCATTTATATTAAACAATTAAAATTTGAAACTTACCAATAGTTGATACTTGTATAATGGTAATTTTCAATCCAACGAACAAGATATTCATCAATACCGAAAACATTCATTTTCGAAAAAAGATTTATGCCAAACGCTATCTCAATGCTTCTTAAATATAATATATATATATATATCAATGCTTCTCAAATATAATATCGAGCTCAATAAATCTAATTTTCTCTAAAACTATGTAAAGATTGGTTTAATTTTTCGGTTAGATAAGCCTTCAAACCACAATTTGTGTAGTATATAGTTAAGTCAGTCGATAGTTTGAAGCCTAAGTACCTACGCCGCTGATGTAAAACGAAATTTTCCGTCCTCTCCAAAAACACAAACAAAATGTTAACGAAACGTTACCGGACACATTTATGTGTAGAATTTCACTTTTTGCAAAAAAAAAAGTATATTTTAAAAGAAATAAAAAGAACCGAAATAACAGAAATCCATTTTTATATAATTAACGAAAAAAACACGAACACAAAATTAAAATGTAAAAATTTCGAGAGCAATTAATGTGCCGGGCAATTATTTTTGTGCGAGAAGTGAGTGGATTCCATGTGAAGAGTTGAACTGGTAATCGACTACGATACGAAAAGAAAAACGGAAAATTTATTTGACGATTTCGTTATGTCATTTTTGCATTGAATTTCTCGTTTCACATCAACAGGCTTGAGTAGGAATAAGATTCGCCTTTAATGAGACGTAAAAACAATGCAATTTTCGACAGTAGATACCTACACACTTTATTTTCTTTGTATTAATTTACAGAATGCAACTTAAAACTTAAGTTAAAAGACATGGTTTAACTAGGTACTCAGGAGTAGTCTAGCAATGGGACCTACATAAAGGGTTCATTTATATGATCGCATGTGCAAAGTTAAAATACCTTACTTAATATACGCTACGAGTTAATGTTTTCTACATTTTATACGACTGATATTGTATATTAATGGAAACCATAAAATCAAATGTAGTTCGTCATAAGAACTTAAAACAAATTTACGAACATTTTTCGCATTGTATATTCCTTTGTAATTATTATCTATTCATATGTACATAACATAACCAGATGCAAATTTAAAATTAATAAAAAAATAGATCTTAATAAGTTAAATTTCCTCCTCATAAACAACACGAACAACGCAAAATAATAACAAATACATTTCTGCTTTTAGACCATTAAATTAGCTGTAAGCAATTGGAAAGTCAAACACCCGTCAGATCAGAATATAACAATAAGTATCTTTTATTGAAACTGCTTTTAACTAGTAAACTTCAGTATTTTGTGAGACAAACGAACACGTGAAAAAACAATGTTAACCCGATCGTGAAACCATAACCTTTTTTGATTTGTTTTCATATTCTTTTCTTTTATTTTTTATTAATTTGCAACTTAGCTCTCCCATTTACAAAAGGAAAACAAAAACATTTCTACGTCATATTTTAATATCAACAAAAATGTAGGACTCCCATAAGACGAAGCAGAATATCTTGGAGAAATCAAAACAAAATAAATATTTCATTATGCCAACCAAGTCGTCAAAAAAAAAAAAAAAAACACTGCGGTGAAAGATTCCAAAAATACACCATGACATCATAATGTTTCTTTCGCAAGCACCAAGTTCACTTAATTTCTTCCGATGATGATGGTGTTACTTGTTGTTTTTCCAGATACAGATACAAAGATGAATATCGTGATAAAATGTAAGTTTGTCAGAAGGCTCTACTTTAAGTGTTACCTTATTTTTGTTTTGTTCTGTTGGTCCGATTGAGTATTTTTTATAGGTGTGTTTTTCAAATTAACATGAGCTTCTGGATGATCATAAATAAATTTAGTTTGAATATAATTTTGTTTTTGTGAAAAAAAGAAAAAAAAAACTATATTAGGGAACTTTGTAACTTGCAAGTCTTCTTTAAAAGAGCTCGAGGGTATAGGTATGTATAAGATTCCGCTAAAAAATATGACATAACTTGTTTCCTTAAGTGGTGCGTAGTTAGAGAACTATCTATTAAGGGAATGCGTAGATTGTGAGACTCCTTAATGAATTTTATTTTTAAGGCATAGATATGATGTCATTGTTGTTTACTATTCTGCGGGCTGTTTAAGAAGCTTGACGTGTCAAGACAACATAAGGAACACAAAAATAACGATACGGTTTTTGATTGTTATGTTTTTGAAATTGCCGTTGTGGAAGAATGCTTTTCTTATTGGATGAGATTAAGGTTTGGCAGTTGTAGGTAGGTATCAATTTTTGCTATCTCTTGAGCTGTCCATTTGAAATTTGTTTAAGATATAGATTCAAATTCTAGTTCATAAATAATTTAATCCCGCATTAATTACCATTCTTAAAGGTCAAGAATTTGGATGTGAAAACAAATTAATTTTTTTGGATTATTAATAATTTGCTGCAGAACCGAACCAAGTCTGAAAAAGTGAATTCGAAAAATATTCATTAGTTAAGAAAATATTCTCACATTAATTACTAAGCCACTATTTTCCGAGAAAAATAAAAATTAATTTCAGGAATTTCAAGAGTTTTTGAATCTAAGCCGTCTTTCATTAGAATTCGAGACTCTGTGATACATTACATATCGACACATAAAACATAATACCCAAAATTATTATCTTACCCATTAATTACATTGTTTTTCATCGGTTCCAGTCAAGAAGACAAACATGAAAAAGGAACGGAATTAATTATCTCTGTTTAATTGTGACTCCTCTGAGCTAGGAAAATATAAAAGTAATAAAAAGAAACGGGTAGGGGCCAACTGGCGGATTTTTATTATTGTCTTTTGCAAATCAGATTCACCTTTTTACAAACCAAATTGACTTTTTTGTCAAACAGATTCACGTTTTTTCAAATCAAATTCACGGTTAAAGAAAAGTAGTATTATAATTAGTGCAGGAAAACGGGAATTAATTGTGCATTTTCTGGTCTCAGTTGATTTTTTTTAAAGTTGTAGAGGGGTAGGTACTTCTTGAGTATAATTTTTTTTTTTTTTTTGAATCCAGACGCACGTACTAAGGGCCGCCATTTTAAATTTAGTTTTAACCTAATTATCTCCAAACCCGAGTCTGAAAAAAAAACTTGCAGAACACAAATATTATATTTATTTTTTTAATAGGTATATCATTATTATTTTTAGGCCCGGTCTTTTCAACTCTTGCTAAATCTGTGGTTTGGTCACCAGGGAGTTATCCTAACATTTTTTTTTTTTTCAAACTCGGTTAACTACAATTCGTCTTTACTGGTTATCAAACCAGAGGTTGTTAAAATTTTCCAGACGTTTTTTCAGATGTCAAAGGGAATCTCTGGTTAAGTTTTTTGTCTAGCAAGTAAGCAGTTATAAGAAAATTGAAATAAAAACCTAATACCTATACAAAAAAAAAAAAAAACCTATATCCATAGACAACAGATGATAGTTGATTATCGCTTTTGTTAATATATGGTTTTTTTATTTAAGCGATGATCTATTAAATTAATTATGATTTAACACAAATGGTTAACCAAGTAAAATCGACTGCTTAGTGAAATCTCTGTTAACCATAGATTCTCTAATTAAATTTTTTCTAATAAGACCCAATTGCTATTAACCGACTGGAATAATGACACTAACCATTGAAATTGGTTAACGTAATCTATTGTAACAACTATAGGTTATCTTTTTCAGATTTAAGTTAAAAAGTCAAAATCTATGGTTCCAACTGAAATAACCCATGATTATAGTTAATCAGACTTGAAAAGACCGGCCCTAAAAGTAATAAGCAAATAAATATCAGTGTTTTACTTGCTTTCGGCGTCGTTGAACTTTTTTGTTTTTCATAACATAAAAAATGTTAAGGTAAAAGTAGTAGACAATTTTATAACACTCAAATCCTCGTTTCTACTTTTTTTTTATCAGATTTTTGTTTAAAAAAATTAGAGCATGTCAAACAGAAGTTGGTATACACGACGTTTTTTTTTATTTTGCATAGTATTTCATGAAAATAACAATAAAATCTTGTACCGATTTCTGTTTTATTAATTTTTTTTAAAACAAAGACCAAATAAAAAAGTAAAAACGAGGATATCTTTGTTATAAAATGGTCTACTACTTTGACCCTAACATTTTTTTTATGTAATATGATACACAAAACTTGTATACTTATATGATGCACCCCTCTACAACATATAACAAAAATCCCACTGAGAGCAGAAAATGCATAACAAATTTTCCGTTTTCCTTTACTTTTCCGTAAGCGTGAATTCGATTTGCAAAAAAGTGAATCTGTTTTGCAAAAAAGTCAATTTGTTTTGCAAAAACGTAAATCTGTTTTGCAAAAACGTGAATTTGATTTGCAAAAAAGTGAACCTATTTTGCAAGTAGAAAGTGAATAGGATTTGCAAACAAATGAATCTGATTTGCAAAATGGTGAATTTGAGGTAAAAAAACTGTATAATAACTTTTTGCAGGAATTGTGATTTTAAATTTTGACTGTTGCTAAAAGAAGTTTTTTCAAAACAATAAATTGGCATTTTATAATTTGTGATACAAAATATGCGGGACATTTTTTGCGAAATTATCATTTTGCCAGTTGATTCAAAACAAAACAAATTTTGCCAAATAACTATTGCTAGACAACTAAAATTTATTTTGATATTTATTGTGGAATGAGATTTGCGAAACCAGTATTATATGAGCAAAATAAGATCCGAATTTTTCAGCACTTCATTTATACTTTGGTACCTATGTAAAAATATCGTCCTATATACAAGCTGTCAAATTAGACTAAAGTCATGAAAATCATGAAGCTGACCGCGCTCACCTTCTTACTCTAACAATTTTGTCATTTTATTCTCAGCTTAGAGTGGGATGATCAGATGATCAGAAGATTGGGGTTCTAATAGTCTATTGCATTCAACAAAACAATATCCATTGGTATTTTCCTGGAACTTTATATTTTTATAATTTATATATAGTTGTACCTCATACCTAGCCGTGCATTATATTTCAACGTTAACATGCAGCAATGGTATATTCAGAGGGTCCTCCTTTTATAATTCTGGCTTATTAAAAACAATAACAACATCTTTAATAAAACTGCTTGTTAACATAATTCTAGTTAAAACTAGAGAAACGAAAACGATAACGAAACTACAAACCTATTTAATTAATTATTTAAAATATTTAGAATTACCCTAGATTAGTAAAATTGAATAACTATGTTTATTAAATTAACAAAATGTCGTGCACAAACACAAGAGTGGACAAATGATTTTCAATTAACATTTTTATCAATCCACTATATGAGAAAAGAATGAAAAATTTCGAGCAATGATATCAAAAAAAAACAATTTAGATGAAGTTACAGAAAAAAAAAAATTCGAACACATGATCATTTTCAGAAAAAAAATATGAAAACATCAACAACAACAACAGCAAATAACCCGACCTGTTTAGGACAGATGCAACGCTTCCTGCTGCTAATGCGGCTGCTGTTGCTGCCGAAGTTTTTTCATGCCTATCGATTTCACTGCGTCCGCAACCGTCAATGACTCTTATCAATCGATTGTTATCGCTACAACTGCTGATAGCACCGTGATGGTCGTGAGACATTAAGGTCGGAACGTATAGCCGATTCGATGTCAATCCATAGTTTGGGTCATAGCTCATCGACATTGGCTGCAGCAATGACTCTGAGGATGTTGGTGAACCATAATAGAATGGCGAATATGGAAAGGAAGTTGGACTCGCACTGCGAGCCATGACATCATTGTTTGTCTGTCGACTGAATATTCCTCCAGGTCCAGCACTAATTAGTATCGGTAAGGAACGCATTCCAGTGTTTTCGCTAATTGAATCGATTGCCTCATCACTAGGGAATCCTCTATTTGGCAATTTGTATCTCTCGTCACCGAGTGCGAGATTTGTGAATATATTTTGTGTCCCTGTGGCATCTGTTTCGATTGTGTTGGTTAGAGATTCTGTGGATTCATTAAAATTAAAGATGGGTGCTAGGATGGGTAGCTGTGGTATACTTGAATGACGTTTTCTTCTAATTGCTTGTGCAAAGGCTAAGCTGGAAGCACTACTAATGAAAAAAAAAGAACAATAACAAAGAGAAATGAATAAAATAGTAAAAATTAACTTGAGATTTTAGGTAAAATAAAAAGAACATAAAGTGTAATTGACGTAATGAATACTATGATTAATTCATGATTTTATAAGCTATTAAGGTAATTGAGAAGCCTTTTTTTTTACTTTGACGTAGTCACATTCTGATTATATAAAACCTTGTTTTTCAGTACAATGGAAAATGTTTAAGTGGACACGCGATTGGTTCTCAGAATATGGTACACTACATTTTTATATCCAATATTAATGCCTATATATTAGGAACGATGCGGGTGTTTAAAGTAATCACTTCTAACTCGAATTTGGATTTTTTTAATGGTTTTGCATTAGAACCTATGTTTAACCCACTTTGGAGTGTGTAATGAATAACAAAGAAGGCTTTAACATAGATTCTAATTAACACAGTTGTTTTCACTCGTGTTATACTCGAAACAAATAATCAGCCGGGAGAATAAATTTGCTATATCGATTTAATATAAATATATTTTCCAATAATTTACGTAGATATTTCTGGGATCTTTGCAATAAGTGTAGTGGAGGAATGAATTAAATGTATCGATTTCCTTTGTTTGTTAAAAAATAATTGCATTCATTTATTGGCTTCAGTTTTTCAACAATGACTGTGATAAGTTAAGATAATTTGAATTAAAAAAAAACATGTCTTCATTGACTATGGCTTAATTCGTTAACATCCCTTGGTAGTTTATTATTCTTTTAGAATATTTAATCTTTTTAGTCTTTCAAGTTTAAATAATTTAGGTGATTGTAAGTATTACAATGCAAACTACGTAGATGCTGATGCCTTAAGGCAAACGTGTAGACGATCCAAATCAATCAATATCACGACGAGCCACATCAGCATTTGGCATCATTACATTTGAATTTGCATCAGCAATTTGCTAAATATCAAAGAATATACTTAAACATCAGCGTTTAGATCACCAATTTACACACAATATTGTCTTTAGCGATGAGAATCATTTTTCAACCGTCCACATATTATAATGTTAGCTTGCACAATCCACATTATACTGTCAAAAAAAGATGCAACTCTTTTTTGACAAAAAGTTACAAGGTGTTTTTCTTTTTAAGCTCTAAGCAGAGCCTGAGCTTGAGGAGAATGTTCTGAGCAGAGTATACGCTCCGAACGCTCTGATTTATTTATAAAACATACTTGAGAACTTCACTGTCATATCGGTAGAAATCAACTCACAATTCTTGCATACATACCTATAACCTTTGAACACGACGAACCCTACAAAAAAGTATCTTTATAGTCCAGTCATTTTAGGGTTTAACCTAGAATTTTGAGACAATAATCTGGAAACTCGTATACACCTTCTTATTGGCGTTCTAAAAGTTGTCTAGAAAGTCAACAAAAATCTTGTGTCTGCCTCTGCAACATAGGTTATTCAAGGTCAAAGGTCAAGAAAATCAGTTTTTCGGGAAAATCTCGGTTCCTATAGCTCCAACGATGTTAGCTTATAAAGTTACAGAGCATAAAAATTCCAACAAATTTTGTAACAGACATTTTTTCATACGATCAATCGTTTTTGAGATAGGGGGCGTACAGTTCTGCACGCTCAGCAATACATACTGGTCTAAACGTTAGCACATGTCACGTGTGCCGTTATATGTTATCGCGTCAATACAGATTTTAGTGAAAATAGTGTTACTTAAATGCAGAAAAAATGTCCAATTCGGCAGCTTTAATGCGGATTTTAATGAACGAATTGTGTTGCTTAAGCATATTCCAAGCGGAAGTAAACGCAATTAGATTATGTGCGCAGATAAACCTTGAAAGATACTATCGGAAACAGAATATAGCCATAATGTCAGACAGCCAAGCTGCACTCAAAGCACTAAATTCCTGAGTAATCAGCTCGAAGCTGATTTGGGAGAGTGTAAACGAACTCAACAAATTATGCAAAAACAACAATGTAACATTATACTGGGTCCCAGGACATGTTGGTGTTGAGGGAAATGAGGAAGCTGATGATTTGGCTAAGGCAGGGGCAGTGTCACCCCTGATTTAGCCGGAACCCTATTACGCGATAGGTGAAAATGTGATAAAAAATCAAATCAAAGCGGAAGAGGAGGCAAAAATATCCAAAAACTGGAAAGAACTCCCTAAACTAAGACAAGCCAAAATGCTTCTTGGGAACTATAACCAAAAACGATATGTTTAATAAAAAAAATTTTTTAATTTTGTAAAAACAAGAAACTAATGTAGACAGTATCGTCAACTGTACGTGATAGATTTTATAATGTTATGTATTTAGAAAAGTCGACAATGAATAAATATCATTGTCAGGATTGAATAAAGTGAGAGTTCGATCAAGAGCAAGCAAAAAATATGGTCAAGGCACTACAATTCATCTTATTTAAATAATGGAAGTTATAGTGTTATATTCGTGATGTGCTGTCACCAGTTTAATGTTAACTTCCCTTATTATTTTTTATTTTATTTATTAACGACTTGATTTCGGTTTCACAAGATTCTTCTGTTCTTATCCCATGTCATGAAAATTTACAAAAAGATATCTTCAATAAATTATTGTTTACTGCTTCAAAAAGATCGGAATATGTTTATGACCATTTGTTATAGAATTTCGACAAATGTAAAATTATGTGGTTTACACGCTAAAAAAAAACTTGCTTTAACACTTGTTATATGATAAGTTCTTCTCCTCTTTGTAAGTTATCCTTTTTTTCCGATCTGGGAATAATTCTTGACCCTAAATTTAATGACGATTACAATATAACTCAATTATTAGAAAAGCTAACAAAATGCTAGGATTCATACAAAGATTCAATCGCGATTTTCAAGATCATTATATTCTCAAACTTCTATTTGTTTCTTTTGTGAAAGGAGTTCAATAATATCTTCATCCGGCTCTGTGTCGTTTAAATTTCAGTTATAGCCTAGCTAGCATTAGAGCAAGACCACAGATTCTTTATCTTCTATATTTAGTAGATCAAACTATATGGGGTTAATATACCTTTAAATCAATTGATTTAATTTTACAATAAATATTACTTTTTGTTTTCTAATGACAATTTAAAATTTATTAAATTAAAAGCAATACTTTCAACATAATTGCATTAAAATATTTGTAGATGTTCAAGTTTTTTTAAATGTCTGGCGGTAGTATTTAACGAAATAAGTACCTAAACAAATAAAGAAACATAACATAAAAAGTTATGGCATATTCATAGACACTGTTTAAGATGTTTTTAGAAAAACTCGAGTTTATCCTATTTAAATTATATTGCATAAACCCAGGCTAAGGAAAACTGTAGTTTAAAAACAATTATATGAATTATGCCTTTGTGTTGGGAAAGAACTCATCATCTGGGAGTCCAGAGATGGAATCGGCTTAGTTGATTTGTGATAAGTGACAGTCAAAATCTACACTTTCAGTCTGCGTAAGGTGATCATCACAGTGATAGCTAAAAACCATTCACACAAATATTGTGATAGTCATCTTCTCATGAAATTGACGTTTCATTTTTATTTTTGTGGCAATGTGACTGAGTTACCACACGCATACAAAACATTATAAAATTCTTAACTTTTTTTCAATTTCAGTCACCAAATCATCAAAAACAATATTTCTTTTACCATATGAGTATACAAAAATCGAAAATAAATGGTTAAATTTAGAATTATTGCTTTTATTCACTAAAAAATTAACAATTTCAATGAATTTACTTGAAAATATGACTACGGCAACAATGTTTTTCACAAATGTCACTGACAAATTGAATAAAATAGAAATGAGTTGAATTGGTGGATGTGATCACCTTACGCAGAAGGAAAAATCAATTTGATCACAAGTGATGATCAAAAATGTGACAATCAAATATCATCTTACCCGATTCCACCCAAGGCATTAACCATTTATATAAAATACTGTAGAACGTTTAAGAGATTAAAATTAAAGGCTGACCTTGTTCATGTACAGAAGTTTACTCTTTTGTAAGAAGTAAATACTACGAGCCATGATGATTGTGACCAGGACGTATCAGGCCGTATAAATAAATGTTATCAATTAAATCACCCAATTAATATTTTTAAAAAAATCAGTTTGCCATCATGTTGAGCAAGTTTTTTCTTGTTTAAGTATTTTATGACTAAACTGTAGGTATGTATAAAAAGTCCTGATCAAAGTTCATCTTAACATTCATATTCCACATGCGCACTCTTAAAAAATCGTGTCTTGTCGATAATGCAATTTTCTTTCAGAAAAGTGAAAACATTTTTGTAACAAAATCGAAAGGAGAAACTTTAACAGATAATCGCAAATTACCATACCTCCATCACCAAGCTATATTGTATATTAACAGAAAAACAAAAAGGAGGAAGCCAATTCAAACCAAATGGACACAAGAAAAAAAAAAAAAACAAAACAAAAAAACCTGTAGATACATTAACAATGAACAATAACCCATGTATCTATGTCTCGCAAAACTATCTTTCACGCTGAATACTTTTGCAAACGGGCCATTACATCGGACCCCACGTTCACCCAATTTTCCATGGAAAAACTCCACAAGCAAAATTATTTCCTAAAAAATAAGCACAACATAAAAAAAAAAAAAAAAAAACACCATAGCTACTATCACTATTTGGAACCGTAAAAGCATCCGTTTGTCCATTGATCGAAGATGTGACCAACTATTTTATATGTAAGTTGAAAATAATCCGAGGCTATGCCCACTTAAAACTTACCCACTGCGCTACTGTAAAAGAAAAACCTTGCAGCAATCTTTATGAATAGACAACCCGATTTGTTTGCCAAATGACTGCATGCATGCGCGCAAAAGCAAAAGCAAAAGCCATAGACTGCTGTAAACTAAAAACCTCATCGCTATCATAATCATCAATATTATTTAACCTGTATAATGTATATACACCATTTGAATTAACGAGGCTACTACCGGCAGCAAACGCAACAACCAAATTGCATTCACGGTTTTTTTCGTTGTTGGTGTTTTTATTTCTGTTTTACTCATTTCTATTGAATGAACAACGGTGAGTAGGACACTCGGTTTACCTACATTTTCACGCGTGCATTTATTATGACGATTGCTTTTGCATGTAAGTACGTCTGTTTTATTTTTTATTTTACCACTAAGTGTACCTACAGGTTTTTGTTTGAGTTTTTTTTTTTTTTTTTTTTTTGTAAAAATAAAATAAACTTTCCCGGAAATGAAGAATTTAATGTAATGTTGAAAAAAGGTAATGTAGTGTGTATTATTTGAACATCTAAATATAATGGACTACTGCAGCAGAGTCTTATGAGAAATTGCAAAAATTATGAAATTGTAACTGAAATGCGTTCTCATAACCTACAATAATTATCACTTTATCAGCCATGACTTCTTAACAGATTCCCTGTCCAATGTATCAATTCTGCACACATCATAAAATTTGTACCTGGTTTTCCAAGTTCAATGTATCATTTTTGATACATCTGTACAAGACACTTCACGGCTTCACTGTCTCAATACAAAACATATTTTTTCACCCTAAATCCACAATAAAAAATTACTTTCGCTTCATTGTCCAATGTATCATTTCTGCACACATCATAAAATTTGTACCTGGTACTCCACGTTCAATGTATCATTTTTGATACAAAATCAAAGTGATTTTTCATTGTGGACGTAGGGGTGTAAAAAATATTTGTTGTATGGGGACAGTGAAGCGAAAGTCATTTTTTTATTGTGGACGCAGAGGAACCCATAGTAACATGGTGAATGCGTTTCCCCGAATATTTCCATGCGAACATGATGCAGCGTAACACATGGGAAGAGAAGTGTATCAAGTCAGGATAATAAAATCCTCCAAAGAAAGAAAGAAAGTACGCAACCTCATATCTCCAAGGAGCTCGAAGTGTCTTACGATAAAAACAACCTCGAAGAAGTTCTGGCTGCGGAACGCAAGATCCTCGAAACAGAAAGCATAAGAAATAAAAATCATAAGAAACAAAAATCTGGTTTATTTTTCATTTACCACAAAAAGGCCACCCACCTCCCAGCACCTAGAAAATCTTTAGAATAATAAGGATACACGATCGGATGAGTAACATACAGCTAAATTCTTCATACACGGAAATGGTATTTTTGTGTTTTTTTAGACGAACTCATTAAGTAATGAACTTTGTATGGATGGAAAGATATGGCTAGTATCTATCACTATGAGCCCCATATTTCCCATCTTCAAAAAATGCGACAATTTATCCTGAAAGAACTATCTAAACATGTCCTTCTTATAGTCGCATAATACGGTCCTAACTTACGTACTGTGTGAATGTTTTAGCCGTTTTGGAACACTTTAATCGTCAACTATTAATGTGGTTTCCGGCCTGGCAGATCATATTCACCTCCACACTGAAAACCGAAGAATTCAAACTCGATATAGACCATATTTTCATCGATTTCAAAGCCTCATATGCAAGCATTCATATAGTCATGAGTTCTCTATATCGATATTCGGAATCCCAGCGAAATCGATCCTGGCTGTGTCCCATAAATTTAGAAAATACCGATGCAATTCGCGACTCGGGAATTATTCCAAACATGCACAAGATTTCGGCAAGGAGTTGAGCTATCATGTTATTTCGTTATTTTCGCTTTTGAGAAGATAAAGCGCAGGGCAGGCGTAAAGATGAAAAATTCTATTGTTAACATATCTCTTTAACTGCTGGGTTATTATAAGATATCAATCGCATACTCCAGTATGTTGGGCGGATTAGCCAAAAACTAATTTTCCCGAAAAAGACGAAATTTATGCTCTACAAAACCCTTGAACTTCTTTACGGGCGGCGGCGCTGAATTATCAATTACGAAGCATTTTGTGATGACGGAATCAACAATCGTGTGAGCGCAGAATGTAACTCTGGCATCTTCTGTTTTTTTTTTTTGTTTTTGCCATTGATGGCAACTGAGATGAAGATTCTTAACGTGAAATTGGAAGTGACAAAGTTTGACCATTCAACTTTAACAAAATTTTAGTTCGAATCATAATAACTACAAGCAGGATCAATTTTAACTTATGGTATTTGATGTCTAGACCATCTTTTGTTTGAACTTTCTGAATATGGAATTAAATTAGTTATTATTGCAATTAAATCATTAAGTTAATGAACCTCATGTATCAAAGAAAGTTAAAAATTGGTTAAAAAACATTTACTACACATAATTTGTCTTACTTCCAAACGACAGTTTTTCATTAAAATATTTCCCTTGTGGAATTAACTACAGCCTGATATAAGATTATATGTTTCATGTTCTTAAACAGTACATACCTACTTATTTTTTTTTTATTTTGCAGCTAAATAGTTTAGTTTTATACAAACCACTTAAATGGTTTGTCAGACAAGGTAGCTGTTATAAGACTTTTGTTTTAGCTGGAAAATTGTACTCTTACTATTTTTGTGTATATTACACTAGACGGCATAATTATTTTGACAAAAATGTAATTTTATGGACCAATGAAAGTTCTTTGGAGTTTCACAAATCAGTTTGAATTTTCAACAGAACGTTATTCCAGAAGATCAATGGGTTTTTAATAGGTATGCTTTTTGGAGAGTTGCATTTTTTCAGTTTTTTTCTTATGTGTACCATTGTATATAAATTTCTATAGTACAACCATTGTATATAAATTTCTATAGTACAACCATGGAGCAGCGCCATCTAAACAAAGTTGTTAACTTCACATTTGGAGGTTCTTACATTTACTAAGTGTCTATTCTGTTACCCTAACAATAGTCGTCTACGAAACAAATTAATAATATATAATGTATTTTATTGGCTCTAAAATCCATATTTCCTTGACAAGAGTCGTAAACAAAACAAAAATAATATATGTTTACGACTGTTGTCAGGGTTACAGAATAGACAACTATTAAATGCACGAACCTAAAAATGTGTTTATAACACGTTTCTCAAGATGGCCAGGCGGTGATTATTCAGCATGAAAATACTATAGAAATGTATATACAATGGTACAACCATGGAGCAGCGCCATCTAAACAAAGTTGTTAACTTCACATTTGGAGGTTCTTACATTTACTAAGTGTCTATTCTGTTACCCTAACAATAGTCGTCTACGAAACAAATTAATAATATATAATGTATTTTATTGGCTCTAAAATCCATATTTCCTTGACAAGAGTCGTAAACAAAACAAAAATAATATATGTTTACGACTGTTGTCAGGGTTACAGAATAGACAACTATTAAATGCACGAACCTAAAAATGTGTTTATAACACGTTTCTCAAGATGGCCAGGCGGTGATTATTCAGCATGAAAATACTATAGAAATGTATATACAATGTGTGTACTTTCATCCTTTCTTCCGGTATAAGTCCAAAAATGATGTTTTGTAAGACGTCTGCGCTTGTAATCGAAGTTTTTTGCAGCAATTTAAATTCCAGCTTATGACTTTTAGGGGTCAATGCAGAGGTTTTAGCGCAGTCCATTCACATGTGGCTGGCTTTTTTAGGTCTTTTTTTTTTCTAAACTACAAATGGTGAATTTGGAACAGAATTAGTTCTGTTGTGATGTCGTAATTGGTAATCTATGGTTTGCTTTCATAAATTCAGTTCTGTACTCAATCGTTTAGTAAAAATCCGAGATTTTTACAATTAAATCTTAATTCTGAAGATTTGTCATATTTTGCACAAAATGGAATCTGTACGAATTGGACATAATGATCTCATCTTGGATCTCATCCTCAAAATTTAAAATAAATTATATAATCTTACCAAGTAAGCACAAAAAGATTTGTCAAAATAATTTTGCCACTGAAATAAAATATACGACTGGGTCGCAAAAACTTGCTCTTGTAGCAAACTATTGTATTGGAAAAATTTAATTTGCTTAACTATGTTGGAAAAGTGAAAAGGGGCCTAAATGTGAGGTGAAGTTGTATGGTAGCTATCATTAAATGGGTGCTTAGCCAAAAACTTTAAATGCAATCTTATGTTAAATGTAAAGATTAGATACCATATCAAATTTAAATGAAATCGGTTACCCCGTTATCAATTTATGGCCAAATTAGTTAAAAACCAAAAAGTGCTCGACACGAAGTTTGAAAAAAATATGCCAAACCGTTTAGGATGTAGATCGGTGAACAGACAACTGCACATACGCACACCCGCACATACGCACATCCACACAGACAGACCGACGGACGGCATGACGAAACCTACTTTTTTAAGGCTTCTCTATCATCGTAATGTCAGGTTTGACTAAAATCCAAACAAAATTTTTACACGAAACCAATACTTGCCCTATTGAGCAAGTAAAAAAGCATTTTCAATCAAACAAAAGCCGCCCTTCTGTACATGACTTGCCAAATGATTGAAATTGAACACCTACTTATTAATCATAAAATAGTCTTTAAATAACTGTCAATTTTTAATCTTTAAACTTTACTCATTATTTAATATTATCGTTGAAAGAAACATTACATTTTTGCGAGCATTTTTGTCAAAATAATTATGCCGACCAGTGTACATATTATGTTGTCCATCCACCTATTAACTCATAAACACTAATCTAAATACAAATATAATTAAAACCATTAGTTTATCCACTAACTTAAAACTCAATTCCCTGCTAGCTAAAGAAAATTATGAAATGACGAACACTACCTATATTATAACGACAAAACAATAATTCAAATTACAACCGCCATTATACTTACTGCCATCTTGTGAATTAAATTTTTAAATATAAAATGAAACTTGGTAAAATTGTTTGGTTTATGTATAAAGTTAACGAAAGAGGTGAAAATACGAGCTAAATGCACCAATTGTTATCTATACACTAACCATTGGTATAATTATAATGGTTACCATTTATTATAGACACGAACCCATTTTTTGAAATAAAAATTTAGAGCTTGTCAAACTGTGTGGATTGTGTGGACTGTATGCTGTTATATGAAATGGTGAAGTAGTGGTTTTGTAAAAAAAAAAATTCCAACTCGTATTTTTTATAATGAAATGTGTATAAAAATATTTATTTTTATTAATTGCAAATATAAATTTCGTAATATAACATGAAATTGATTCGCAAATTTACAAATTACAAATTTGGTTTTAGAATAATAAAAATGAGTTCGGTATTGAACCAATCAATTATGAATATTTTGATTTATTCTTTGCATTTTATTATTGTTTTTAACTGAAGTTAAAATGGTTGGAACCAAGCTCAAGAGTTTATTTTAAAAATAACTATTCATTAATTACTTCACTGATAGACAGGTGAAAGATAATTGGAGACTCTCATCGAATTTTCGAAAGGCTAAAAATTGATTCGGTTGAAGTGAATTTTTACCTACTTAAGAAAAAAAAAAGTGCAGTAAAATTGGTGCGGATGAATTTACAGCAATAGTCCAGTCGGCAGGTAGTTTTAGGTTGAAAAAAGATCAGAGGTCAAAGAAACTTCCATATGTTATTTTGGGATGATTGATTAAAATTTTCTCAAGTTTTGGAGCTTGAGAACGCTGTGCTAAAAGAGGGAGGGAGAAAACTACAAAATTATAACTTTTGATTCTTATGTTCTACGGCAAAAGCGTTTAGGTATTTTTTGTAGAGCGTTAAATTTGCTTAAATATTGATTATCGAAACATGTTTGTATGTCATGTGTGTCATTATCGAGATATGGCACTCTAAAAAAAAGGGCAATTTTTCAAATTTTGATTACAAAATTTTTTTGGTCGGTGCCTATTTTTTTTAACGTCCTCATTAGGCCAGTCAATAAAAACAGAAAAATCGCTTTAGGTCGCAAAAAATCGCAGATCACTGATTTTCTTCGGAAGTTGTAAGGATAGAGATACCAACAGTATAAAACCAAGTTTGCAGCTTCGAAAAGCTTGTATTTACTTGGTGGTTGTCAAATAAAACTCAACATTTTTGGACTTTTTTCAGTTTTTGCCTTATACTTTTATAAAAGTACATCAAAGGAAAAATAATTTTATGCAATTTTAAAGCAGACACAATTTGCTAAAATGTAAGCACTTCAAAGATTGACTATTTTTCCTAAAAAGTTCTACGTAAATTGTAATTTAGCCCATTTCATCTATACATGGGGTGTCATGCTAAACAATATATCCAAATGTCGTAGTTCTTTAACAAAACAAAAAAAAATAATAATAGTCCGGTATGATTGTCGTCTCAGAATACAGGGAAATACGAGAAAAATTCGGTAAATCTGATTTTTTGCAGACTTGTTTATAAAGTTGGCCCAATAAATAATCCATGTTTGTGACCTTGAGCGCCAAACGCAAAACTTTGTCAAAAATCGAAAGAACCGCGAAAATTCTGATTTTTTCAAATTTTGTATTATTAACTGGACCAACATCATAAATAAGTTTGCAAGATATCAGAACTACCGGATTTGTCTACTAAACTAAGAGGACTATTAAGAATACTACGAAATATTGCAAAGTTCGAAAAAATTATAAACTTTGTGAAGCATTATTTTGGAAACTATTGGGTCTACATAGACAATAATAGTCTCATTTGTAGCAAACTTAGTCTACTTTAAAAACTATCAAAAACGGTAGTTCTGATTTCGAATTGCGCAATTTTTCGCAGTATTTTTTAGAGCCCTTTTAGTTTAGTAGACAAATCCGGTAGTTCTGATTTTTTGTAAACTTATTTATGATGTTGGTCCAATAAATAATCCGAAATTTGAAAAAAAAATCCGAAATTTTCGCGATTTTTTCGTGATTTTTGACAAAGAAATATGTTTGGCGCTCGAGGTCACAAACTTTAATTATTCATTGGGAATGGGCCAACATCATAAACAAGTCTGCAAAAATACAAAACTACCAGGTTTGACGCACACACTGATGTATACATTTACTGGACTTTATTCATCATTCATTATAAAGATGAGTATTCCTTATTAGTATTCCTTATACTGGACGTCCAATGTACTTTACAATACAAAATTGTCCAATAACGATCACATTTTAGATCAACCTTTTATAGTGAAACCATGGCGCCACGTCTAGTCAAATGTGACATTTTTGAGCCCAAATAGAGCATAACAAACCGACGGCGACGGTCTATAGATATAAATCATATCGATCAGACTTTTAAGGGATGTTTAAATAGGTATTTACCTACCCATAATTAAATCTAATGTATATTATAACTCAGCACACAACTTTAGTAAGTCGCATTAAAACGTTGTTAGCTCGCAATAACAAACAAAAAAAAACTTAAAATGCAGTGATGCATTGGAGGGAACACTTAATAAAAAAAAAATAACAACAACATCTATAAGTATCACGCGTATGACAATACAGTATTACGTTTTAAGGTAATTTGCGTTTTAACATTTTTTTTTTGTTTTGCTTTTATATTCGTCGTATTTTCTATTTTATTCCTATTCTCAACAAAAACGGTTCTGAAGTTGACTCAATTAACTAATATTCCACTCACTCTACACAAATGCTAGATTTCCACTGCATGTTACACCACCCCCTTTGTATTTTTTAAAACCAGACATTACCTTCAAACCACATCTTTTCTATTTCTTGAAATCGGTTACAATACTCTGACCAAAAAATACTTACATAAATAAAAAGAAAAAGGCTTTGATGACCAAAAATAAAAATAAAAAAAAAAAACATTCAAAAACATTCTAAAGTACTCTTGGTCTTGAGGAGCTGGCGCCACCTACATACATAATATCTGCATGTGCACATAACAACAGACTTTATAAATATACATATATCTAGCTATAATGAAACAAAGCATAACTCATTTGCACTAAAGAGCAGCGCAAAATTCCGAATACGTTTCGTATTCGTAAGGAACTAGGCAACAAAACCAACAACAATATTACGGTTGAGTGTGTTATGTTTATAGATAGATAGATAGATGGAGATACCTATCCCACTGTTTTGTATCTATAGATAGATAAGTTCATAGTTCTGCAAATCGAAAAAAAAGAGAATACACGATACGACAAGCTAAAAGCAGTGGCATCGGCATGGCAAGTACGAGGGCGCGGTGTTCAAAGGCTGGGGGCGCACTGGGGCTTAGACTAAATGGGCGCTATCTATTTTTAAAAACCAATGCACGTGTATTGATTGAGTAAGTGAAGAAGTATTTGTATTTATCTGACGTTTAAGTCGCGCACAGTTTGCATTTGGGAATTTTAGTAAGTATAAATGTATTGGTTTTGTTTTTGTTGGATTTGTTGTTTTGTTGTGGCTTATTCGCAGAGTTTTATAGGTTTAAAAAGAAAATAGTGAGAAAAGATTAGCGGCGCACTGCTTCACTTCACCCTCCATTGCATCTTGCATGCAGTCAGTCTTGCATATTGAAGTGAAGTAGAATTTTTGTTTCTGCCTCACCGCGCTCCACTTAAAATGTAGTCACATATTTTTGAATAGATAACAAAGAGAAGAAAGCAACTGACTCTCTTGGCTGTAGGTTTAAAAAAAAAAGTATGAATTTACATCTTAAACATTAATGGAATTAAGAGAATTTGATTTGCAGGTTGCAGCTCTAAAAAGTTCTCTTTGTTTTATTAAATACAACAATTATTTTAGTTTATATTCTCTTAGGATGTTGCAAATAAATTTTGTTTTGTTTTTGGTTCTATTTTTATTTTACAACAAATTTAATATTAAGAAAACAATAAATGTGTCGCCAAAAAATAGGTAGTTATGACGAAAAGCAACCGGAAGGATTTGTGACAATATTACCCTGTTGGTTTGTCAATTTCTCTATACACGCACAATGTTAACGAATCCATGGTTGGTATCTAAATACATATTTATGTAGGAAGGTAGATAGGTAACACAAGATGAAGCTTAAACATATTTCTGTTTTTTTTTGTTTTACTGGCATTTCCGATTGTTTTATATAAAAAAGAATATAAAAAAACAAATTCAGTTGATGAGATTTAAAGGCTGGAATTTTATTATCGTTAGTCATCTTATATTTGCTGCAGATACAATTGTGTATGTTCAAAAATAATGACAGTTTTAAATGTTAAAGGGGCAATGGGATAATTTAAAATGAATGTACCTACTTAGGATATAAGTTAACTTCACACGCGCTGAACAACAAAAGCCAAAAGTGCAAACACCGCAACAACAGGTGCTAGCATTGACATATGATGACATCGGTCAGTGCACTCATCATCCGGTGCAATATTAAAAGAATGTCGTATTGCAAAATAATTCAGTGGAATTGCATGCGACGGAAAATGGTTCGGTGGACTTTGATGCGAAGTCATCAAATTTTGCAGACGACGGAAAGGTGTCTTTATAATTAAGTATTTTAAGTTAGTTTAGTCTTAATTCGATTATCAACAAATAAAGTAGAAAATAAAGAAGAAAAAAAGAAATATCTTTTTTTTAATGTAAATAAATAAAGATAAAAATAATTGGCGCCCAACGTGTTTAAGCTAAGTTAACGTGTTATAAGTCGACCTTAAGTAGCTCGCCACGCGTAATTACACAAACGTAAGACGACCTAAAATAGTTCGCCGCGAGTGGAACTTAGCAAAAACCCCAACGATTTTAGCTAAAGAAAAAGTGTTATAAGACGACCTTAAGCAGTTCGCTACGCGTTAATTCACGAACGTAAGCCGTCCTTAAATAGTTCGCCGCTAGTGAAACTTAGCTAGAAAAAATAAAAAGTGTTATAAGACGACCTTAAGCAGTTCGCTACGCGTTAATTCACGAACGTAAGCCGTCCTTAAATAGTTCGCCGATAGTGAAACTTAACTAGAAAAACCTAACGTTTTAACTAAAAAAGTGTTGTAAGTCGTCCTAAAATAGTTCGCCGCAAGTGAAAATTAAATAGTCAATCAATTGAAAGACTTAACCACGAGGAAGTGTAAGCGTGTTTTCCTTAGTAGTTAACACAAACCGGACCAAAAACCCTTACCAGCGTGGGATGAAAACTAACATTTTTATGTAAGAATTAAATTAAGAGTATTTAATTAAGTAATGTTTGATAAATAAATACAAAAATATAAATTTCTATTCATGAATAATTAAATAAGTAATTTTAACTTAATAGTGATCAAATAATTCATTTTATAAAAAAAATATATCCATGTAAGTTAATTGTTGATTTAAAAGTGAAAAAAAAAAAATAATAATTTTGATTTAATTGTGATTAAATCACTTGTTTTGATTAAAAGTGATAACATTTTAATTTTAAATTTTTCATTTTTCCATACAATTATTGCAATTTTTTTTTCTCTCTCTCTCTCTACACATACAATTACCATTTTATACATTTTTATTTAAAAAAATTTATTTAAATATATAAAAAATAAACAGCTATTTCAATATCCCAAATTATTTAATCCTTCCAAAATTCCCAAGACCGAGAAAGACAACAAATATAGAAAAAGAACCATGACGGAAAATCCGAATCCTAACCTTGATACTAATCCTTTACAAAATATTCAACTACCAAATTTCAACCTACCTCCTCCAAATCCAATCGGACCTCCCTTAAACCAAGGTGCAGCAGTTGCCACACCTGAACTTGAACAAGTCGTTTCACGTATTGTTTCAAGAGTCTGTAACGAACAATGCAAAAATATTGTCCAATCAATAATAAACCCTCATGCAAACTTTTACAAGGGCATAGAACAGAGTATTGATTTGGAATTTTTCGGAAATCTTAATGAACTCGACAAAGTACCTGATGTGGTACGAACACTAAGAGAATTCTCGGGAAACCCTGGTGAATACAGCTCTTGGCGAAAGAGCATCGAAAGAATTTTAAATATTTACAACCATCTTAAAGGCACACCAAAATACTTTGGTATCCTTAATACTATAAGAAATAAAATTGTAGGTAATGCAGATGCAGTTCTAGAATCGTACAATACGCCTTTAAATTGGGAGTGCATTTCCAAATGTCTCACTACCCACTACGCTGACAAACGCGATTTAGGTACTCTTGAGTACCAAATGACAACCCTTTCACAGAATAATAACAGCGTTGAGCAATATTATCAAATGGTATACCAACATTTGACATTGATATTAAACAAAATCTCTAGCATGGACATTTCTACAGATGCTATGCATTTGTTAACTGAAACCTATCGAGACAAAGCTCTCGATACGTTCATAAGAGGCCTAAGAGGTGATCTGCCTAGACTTTTAGGTATTAGAGAACCGGCAGACCTTCCCCAAGCTTTATACTTATGCCAAAAGCTTGAGAATCAAAGCTTCCGCGCACAGCATGCTAACTTTCCTAACAATCATAACAAAAAATCAATCACTGAACTTCATTCTCGCAAGCCAGCTCATATTTCACAGCAACAACAATTTTTCCCACATTTAGCACATGTTCCTCAACTACCCCCACAACGGTCCCATCATCAGCAATACCCCCAATACACTCAATATCCCCAACAATCTCAACAACGTTATCAATACCCTCAACAAAATCCCTTCCTACAACAAAGACAATACGTCCCACCTCGCCCAACTGCCCCTAAACCATTTCCTAGGCCAACACCAATGGATATTGACCAAAGCATACGTTCAAGAGGAGTAAATTATATTAATAGGCCAAAACCTCACAACCCATTATTCGGTAAAAGGCCAAACGAGACAAACATTCCATCCTCATCCATGCAAGCACACCCACCTAAAATCCAAAGAAATTTTCACGTTTCAACGTCACCAGCCATTTCTACTCCCTATACTGAACCAATAAACAATCCTAATTTTGAACACACTACTGAACCATATGATTACCCCTACCAATCCGAAACCAATGATTATAATTCACTTATCAATTCTATGAATACAATGCACGTTGGAGACGAATCATTAGAGGACTATATTGCAAGCCAAAACGACTGCAATGAACAACTTAACGATTATGCAGATATTCATTTTTTAGGCTAACGAGCTCGTCCTTGCCATACTTTGAATGTAAGACGAGCGACGGTAAAATCTTAAAATTTTTAGTCGATACAGGGTCAAATAAAAACTACATTCAGCCAAGTTTAGTAAAGACTCCAACACCCAATAACCATAACTTTTTTGCAAATTCAGTTGGCGGTAAAGTCGAAATAAGCCAACATACTATGATAAACCTTTTCGGCATAAATACCATTCAAATACAATTTTTCATTCTTCCTACACTCAAATCCTTCCACGGAATCCTGGGCAACGATAGCCTTAAAGACTTGTCAGCCGTCATTTTCACGAAAGATAGTTATATGCTTATTAAAAATAAACTTAAAATTCGACTAAAACAACAAATTTCTGAGTCAATAAACTCCGTTACCATAAGAGACAGTCACATGTCACAAAAACATAAAACCGAGCTTCATAAACTTACAGAATCATATTCTAATCTATTTGTCGAACCAGACGAAAAATTAACCTACACTACAACAGTGAAAGGTAGAATTAGAACAATAAATAATGAACCAGTCTACACAAGATCTTACCCGTATCCAATGTCTTTGAAAGAAGAAGTTGAAAAACAAATAACACAACTTCTAAAAGATGGCATCATTAGACCTTCACGGTCCCCGTACAATGCACCAATATGGGTAGTACCAAAAAAAGTTGATGCATCTGGTGAAAAGAAATATCGATTAGTAATCGATTACAGAAAGCTCAATACTATTACAATCCCCGATCGCTATCCGATACCCGAAATAAATGAAGTTTTATCCCAACTCGGAAAGAACAAAATTTTTTCGGTACTAGATTTAAAAAGTGGTTTCCACCAAATTAAACTTCACGAAGAAGACATTGAGAAGACAGCCTTCTCTGTCAGCAATGGAAAGTACGAATTCGTTCGACTTCCATTCGGATTGAAAAACGCACCATCCATTTTTCAACGAGCTTTGGATGACATTCTTCGAGAACATATAGGCAAGATATGTTTCGTCTATATAGACGATATAGTTGTATTCAGCAAAGACGAAGAATCCCACTTTCAAAATCTATCAACAATTTTTAGAACACTTCAAGACGCAAATCTTAAAGTTCAAATGGACAAATGTGAGTTCTTGAAAGACAGCGTAGAATTCTTAGGATTCATTATATCTTCAAAAGGAATTAAGACAAACCCAACAAAAGTAGAAGCAATAGCCTAGTTCCCATTACCAAAAACACTCAAAGACCTACGATCTTTCCTAGGCCTATCAGGGTTTTACAGAAGATTTATTAAAGACTATGCCAAATTGGCAAAACCCCTGACAGTCCTTCTCAGAGGGGAAGATGGACGAACGTCCAAACAATCCTCCAGTAAAAAAATCATAAACCTTGACAACGAAGCCCTCGAAGCTTTTCAAAAAATTAAAAATTCCCTCATCTCCGAAGATGTTGTTCTCAAATTTCCAGACTTTAAAAAAGAGTTCCATCTCACAACAGATGCTTCTAACTATGCTATAGGAGCAGTACTAGAACAAGATGGCAAACCTATAACATTTATCTCCCGGACTCTTTCAAAATCAGAAGAAAACTTCGCAACAAATGAGAAAGAGATGCTGGCCATCATATGGTCACTCAATACACTCAGAAACTACCTTTACGGTTCAGCAATTGTTAAAATATTTACCGATCATCAGCCGTTGACATACGCGCTAAGCAATAAAAATACCAACAACAAACTTAAGCGTTGGAAAGCCATACTCGAAGAGTATAATTACGAACTGAAATATAAACCCGGTAAAACTAACGTTGTGGCTGATGCTCTATCAAGACCACCGTTAAATAGCAATGTAAACTCTTTAACTGTCACACAACATAGTAACAAAAGATTAGGAAATAAACTATCACCCAAGTACAGAAAGGAAATTGTAAAAGAAAATAAAAATTCAACTATCTTAACAAAATCAGGAAGAACCATACATAAAAGCCTTATTAAAAACTAACTTCCCTCTCCCTTTAGGTTGTTGGTACACCTTTGTACCATGAATGCAAATGTTCAAATATTGGATTACACTAATTCCCAACTTATTAAAATAAGGACAGGAAACGCAAAAATACAAAATGGCAATTTCAAAATAATTCATATCATCGATATCGAAATTTACGAGGATTTCATCAAGCAACTAGAAATAATCGTTTCCACAACCATCAAACCTCATCATCCCTTATTTCCTATCCTTCCCTTTGAAATTGAGAGAATAAAAAATTATTTAAAAAGATTAAAAATTAATGTAAGATCAAAAAGATCATTAGACTTTATAGGAAGCGCATGGAAATGGATCGCTGGGAATCCAGACCATAGCGACTTTGAAATATTAACAAACAAAATGAATAATGTGTTAGTAAACAACAACAACCAAGTTGTAATCAATAGAGTTACTCTAGAAAAAATAAATGAAATTACAAATGTTACAAATAACATAATTAAGACTTTTAAAGAAAATATAGATATTGATATTGTCATGAAAATTAAATACAAACTAGAATTAATAAAAGAAGAAATAATAAATATAGCTTACGCAATACATTGGGCAAAGGCCAACATTGTAAACTCATATATCTTAAGTAATAATGAAATAAATATAACAGAAACAATTATGGATAACGAAAATATTCCATATATAAATATTGACGAAGCTCTTGAATTCGCAAATGTAAAAATAGCATCAAATAATAAAAATATTATCTATATTGTAACTTTACCTACAAGCGAAAGTAAATCTTGTAGCGTTTTCCTTTTAAAAACTATTAAAAAGAATAATATTGTTAATAAAATTCCTTATGAAAAAATACTACAATGTAACGAAAATATTTTTGGAATTACTAAAGAATGTAAGAAATATAACGAATTAGAAATTTGTAATAGAGATAGCATTACAGATATAAGTACTTCTAAATGTATTCCTAACCTACTCAAAAGCATGACACCATCCTGCAAAACAATTAATAACGATCATATCCCGTCCATAGAAGAAATTTCAACAGGTATACTTCTACTTAACCAATTCAATGGTACCGCAGTCATCAATAAAGAAAAGATAGAACTAAATGGAACCTTTATCATACGTCACGTGAACACTTCAATATCCATAGAAGACAAGGAAATAATCAACACAGAAACAATCCAGTATCAACCCATGCCAGCAATCCTACAACCAACATCATTGCTAAATGCAAACGAGGAATTTCCTTCACTGAAGAGGCTAAAGAATCTGTATTCCAACGGTACCTCAAAAATAGAGCAACTGGAAAAAGAGAATTTCATTCACATTACCACTAGCTCAATTGCAAGTATTTGCCTAATAACAATCACATCAATAATTGCCTACAAGATAGTTCGTAAATTAAGAGGCAAAATCAGAAAGAAGAAAGATGAATTCATAGCAGCACCAAAACCAGCTGACAGAGCAAAACCCATCATAATTGGAGTTGAAAATATTGCGAACCATTTAAAGCTGTCGAACGAGGACGTTCGAATCTAAGGATGGAGGAGTTAACTTCACACGCGCTGAACAACAAAAGCCAAAAGTGCAAACACCGCAACAACAGGTGCTAGCATTGACATATGATGACATCGGTCAGTGCACTCATCATCCGGTGCAATATTAAAAGAATGTCGTATTGCAAAATAATTCAGTGGAATTGCATGCGACGGAAAATGGTTCGGTGGACTTTGATGCGAAGTCATCAAATTTTGCAGACGACGGAAAGGTGTCTTTATAATTAAGTATTTTAAGTTAGTTTAGTCTTAATTCGATTATCAACAAATAAAGTAGAAAATAAAGAAGAAAAAAAGAAATATCTTTTTTTTAATGTAAATAAATAAAGATAAAAATAATTTATATAACGATGATGTGTTGTACATCCACTTGGACAATTCATTAACTATAGGAAGTCGGTTGGTACCTATACCTATTGTAATATGAATCGATAAAACATACATTTCTATCTTTTTTTTCACAATAGGTACGTACCTTACCTATGTACAAAGGTACTTAGAAAGGCATTAATATTGCAAAGTATGATGTAGTTTTGCATTTTTGGTATGTTAGGGCAGTCTTAATCCATATTTGCAACTTGGAAAAAGTTGTGCACACACCACGCGAAAACAGCGAAATTTTAAGACTTTTACAAAACCGCAGTACCGTAAATGCTTATAGGGAACATGATATGGCTCCTCAACGATGGTGCATTTTACCAGACAACTGATAATTTTAAGTTTTGTCTCCGCCCGAATCAAAATATTGACAAAATCACTCGTCTTATGAGAACAATCATCAGAATAAAGTGTGCATTAAATTTAATTCCATTACATTAAAGAACTAATAAGTCTTTGTATAGTTCACTCAAAATCTTGGTAACCGAGGGAGTGTGAGGCGGAAACTATAAGATTTTCTGTGACACGCAGTATGGTTTTCGGGAAAAAACACTCAACGCTTCATCCGTTGCTTTCTGGATGTCGAGAAAGCATTTGACAGCGTTTGGATAGAAGCGCTAATTCATAAACTCTATCTGTTGAACTTACCTCCGCCACTAATATAAATTCTTTTTTCTTTTCTTTCTTTCAGAATTTTTTTCGTACAAATGGACAAAAACAAATCACAACTGAGGAACATCAGAGCCGGAGTCGCCCAAGGATAAAAACTAGGCCCCTTTCTCTATATCTTGATGACAGCAGATCAACCCGCCCCAACTGCATGTAAAAACATTCTATATGCTGATGATTCAATAACATACGCCACTTATTGTCACCACTAATTGCTATTCGGAAGGTAGAGGCTCACAGAAGTGAGGCATTCGGATCGACTCCTCCAAATCTGAACTTATCTGCTTCAGACGACCTTCAACTAAAAGAAGAAATTGCTCAACGGCCCATCATCAGCTACTCGTTCCCAGCCTGGTTTACAATTTCGAAGACAGCCATGAGTGAACTCCAAGTATTTGAAAGGAAGATTTTAAAAACATGCACTGGACTTTGATTCGACCGGCAGAGACAGAAGCACTACAGGAACGAACTTCTGTACAAAAAAGCAAAAATAATTCCACTGGACAAATACCTAGTGATGTCGACAAAGAAGCTAGTTGGTAACATAAACAACCACCCAAATCAGCTAATGAGAAGAAACAGCGACATTCGGATCCAAGGTACCTCAATGTGATGGAAACCCTGGGCGATAACATCTTCATAGACAACGAGAGCACAATCTCGTTCTACGCTGACACAAGGTCAGTGTACTATCGCGGCTAAGCACCGAACCTACATCAAGATGACAACTGGGAAGGAACACCCTGAGGACAACAAAGTCAACCGACTTCTTAATCCAACAGGGTGTTTTCATATAGACTCAAAAGAAAGTATATGGGGTCAAAATAGTGTTTTGTTTGTATCGCTGTAGCTATTATACCTATACAGAGTTCATTAAAAACTCAAATTGTCACAAATTTTATGTAGCTAAAGAAAAGACCTTTCAGCAGAGGACGTCATCAGTCATCTACACATATAATCAGTCATCAGGCAAAATCAAAAGGGCTTTGATTTTTCAAACAAATGCACGCATACAGACTTATTTTTACAAACACTATATTACAGATTGATGTCAAATGTCTGACCGTGTAAAGGTAGGTAGGAATGGCGGCTATTCAACTAGAATAAAAGCCCAATCAGCGCTTGGTGCGCCGTTTTGACACCTTAAACTCATGAGACCTATCATTATGTGGAGGTTGGGATATCATTTTGGTGACTATGGTGTATTAATGTGTGGAATTGTGTTGGGAGGTGATCCCTTTATTACCATTAACCATAGGAAAATAAGAGATCCTCGGGTACCTCAGCCAAGGGAACTGGCCCATACCCCACACCAGGCTTTATGCCAGGCTGTTAGCTCCGATATGTCTGTCTTCGCCAAAAACCTAAACAGGCAGAGTGCTGGGTGGCTTATTGTAGAACCAGTTTCCTCGTGAGATCGATTCGGTTTAGGGAAAGACATGATGTCCGCCGTAGACACAACCCGCCTACACGGCTAAAGACGTGGTTCCTGCGGAAATCCTGTAGCCCTCTTGATCCGTTTTTTCGGCCCATGGAAAAGGAGAGATATTAGTACGGTGATTTATGTTATAAGGTTTGAAATTGTTTTGATTGGGAGTAAATCCTTTAGTTACCAACTTCCATATAGTAAGGCAAGGAGATCCTCGGATACCTCACCCAAGGGAAGTGGCCCATTCCCCCCACCAGGCTTTATGCCAGGCTGTTAGCTCCGATATGTCTGTCTTCGCTAAAAACCTAAACAGGCAGGGTGCTGGATGGCTTAGGGTAGGACCGAATTTCCGTTGAGATCAGTTCGATTTAGGGAAAACATGATGCCCGCAGTAGTCTTAGCCCGCCTACACGGCTAGAGAAAAGGTTCCTGCAAAAATCATGTAGTTCTCTTGATCCGTCTTATCTACCCATAGAAGAGGTGAGATATTGATATGGTTTGTTACGTTTATAGCCATTTGGTTGCATTAAAAAATCCAATGAGGTTACTTATGCTCACAACAGAAAGTTCGTTAAGGTTGTCAATAAAGTACTGACCGAAGAATTGGCATCTTGGATTTGCCAAGGCAGGGCAGCAGCAGAGATAGTGGGTCACTGTTTCCTTTTCCCTTTCATCTCCACAGCTACGGCAATGAGTATTGTGCGGAATGCCCAAGTAAAGGTCGCTTAAGATTTAAATTTGCCAAAAGCTGCTACCCCTGTATATGGAGTCAAAATAGTTTTTTTTTGGGATATCGGTGTGTAAACATGGTTAAGGCTTCTATTATGGTTAGCGAATCGAACGTTCGACTAAAATCATTTATTTTGGGCCAGTTGTATAATATTAAACAATCTTGGATTTCATCATCGTTCGCTTTTAGGCGAATGTTCGATTAGCTAATCATAATGGAGGCATGAAGAAATCCTTTTTTTTTTTAGAAATTGCATGTCGTTGAACGGTTGTATCTCCTATTATTTCTAGAGAGCTCAATAAGGGTTCAAATTGTCACAAATTAGATGTACTTAAAGAATGTTGAAGTGACTGTACCAATGTAATGTACAGTTTAGGAATTATGAGTCGCATTCCGAAAAAAAGTAAGAAAATCTTGCATTTACTTGTAGTAAATTATGTTTGTCAAAAACGCATAGTTTATATGACATTTAAAGCAAAAAGGGCAAATTTAGATTAAGAGTACTAAGGATGAATTTAAGCGGTCGGAGAAGTAAATGCGGCGGTGAAATACTCCCAAAGTGGAAAAGCGATTGGGTTTGATTGTCAAAAGTTCCAGAAATCTAAGGGGGGGATGACCATAATGGACATGTACAATCAAGTCAAGGAGTCACTTAAAATTTCCCAATATTCCCAATAGAAGTTTGTGTACACCAAGGAAGCGTCTTGAGTCCTTTGCTCTTTATTACAGTTCTTGATTATCTTCTTGAAAATAAGAACGTCATCAGGGACTCAACTCTTAAGTGAATCAGTTATTCTTCCATCAGCCGTCATAAGGCAAGTTCTTCATTCTTGCATCGAGCACTCGGTTATTGTGGATTGTACCATTTCTGAAGCCAACTGAATTATGGTGTCGTGGCCTGCATCTCATTCGCGATAGTAATTGGAAATTGGAATGGTTATAATTATAACATAAGCTCCAAAAAACAGAATATTTATGCTCCACACTTTCTGATCCGATTCCAGACATGTCCATTGTCCAGTGCTTTACCAATGGGAAAACTTTAAATACCTTGGATCAATGATCAATACCAAAGCATTTTGTGGTGACGACACAAAGTCGCGTAAGCGTATAGGTTTGGAAAAGTGGCGTAAGAACTAGGTCATCTTCTATGACCGAAAAATGAACACTGCAACAGTTCTTTCAGCGGCTACATACGGTTCACAATGTTGGAAAATGGACAAGGAGTATGAAAGCACATTGGCGGCAACTGAAATAACTTCGCATCACAGAAGGATGGACGACTTTTTCTTTGGTCAACCCCACACGAATTGATATACACAAGGTTGGAGGAAAACAGAAACTTCGGTGAATTGTATTTTTCTTTTTTGAACAAGACGTTATGACAACAAAAAGATATAAAATTCACCTATGTAGATAACTAGGCAAATATAAACCCTTATTATTATGACAACGCTGGTTGATAAATAATATTATAACTAAATGGATAACAATTTTAGAGATTAAGAATAATGGTAAACGATTTAAATTGAAAGGAAAGAAAGTTTTAAGATACCAAATTTCAATATTTATCAACTATCGTTAATCGCAATAAGGGCGATAATTAAAGCAACAGTGTTAAAGTGGGAGTACTGCGTTTGATTTGGTTTTTATATCTCAATTTACAAAAAATTCTAACCTCTTTCGAGGTGTTCGACAAATCATCTTTGAAGGCTTGGTGCTTCGATGAATCAGTATAAAGTAATTGTGCGAAATATACTTCGTCACGATTTTTCCACCCTGATCTTGTGTGTAACAGAACAATTTATATTTTTAATCATATAATAGGCACTTTTAATTAGGAAGATTTTTTATGGTTATGTAGGTACGTAGTCTCATCCCCATTTTTTTTTTCTTTTTTTTTTTCAATTTTATCAATAAAATTGGACTTTGGTATTCTTTTTAAGATAGTAAATAAATTCAACAACAATATAAAAATATCAGGTTGCCACGCTGTGGTATGTTCTTTTAATTGAATTACAAAAAAAAAGTTCATAAGTTCAATTGACTACATGCCGCCCTAGGTTGAAATATTTCGCAATTACTGCTACACAAAGAGTGATAGAGATATACGAGTAAGCAAAAGATACTTTATCTAAGAAACAATTTCAGTGGGAGACTACTTCGACTTGGCTAGTTGCATCATTTATAAACGTCTCAGCATTATTTTGATTTGCACAAATAATAATATTCGCTCAAAATAATGCGTCGCGTCGTTGTGTAAATCCCCTTATGTAAAAATTGAATAATAGTGATTTTTTTTATTTGTTGACTTCCTTTCTCGAAAGAATACATTTTTAATGCAGATATAGTATGTATGTATGTTCATTCAAATTAAATGATAACGACCTTTGACTTGAGTTGAGATTGGTTAGTCACTTTCGCAAAAGTTGTTGTGACTAAAATGATTTGATTGATTCATAAAAAAAAGCATTGTTAATGGACTATTATTATAAGAGACTAAGGCAAAGAAGTTTGATGAATTTCTAAATTAAAATGATTTAAAGAAAACCCAAAACGTATTAATGTGTTAACTTAAAAATTAGTATCACATTGCCATTTGTGTGTACCGTTATTGAATTTAAAATAATAATTTATTAATGTGTGCAGTCTATAACGTTTAACTTGGCGCTGGGACAATCAATGACTATGACTAATAATTACGTGCCGTTGTTCTGCCGGTGACTTCACGCAGTTACTATCACAGTTATTTTTTAGACGCATTAGGTTGATTTTATATTTTTTCCTGTTTAAGCTTGACTTCTGGACAATTCATAACTGGGAGTATTCTTCTTTTTTACTTTTTATTTCAGTTTTATTTTATTAAATGAGTGAAGTTGCTTGAAAAAATATATCATATACAGCTTAGTGAATGGTATAAAAATTTACTAGACCTAGAAGACAAGGGCCAATGACACTATAGGACTAGGTGAACAGACAATTAGAAATTTGCATCAACGCAATGTTTTATGAATGCTATCTTTAATGACTTCAATAAAAAGATTGCATTCAAAGACTTTAAACTTTTACTTCAAAATTCGGCATCACCATTTGACATCAAAAAAATTACAATCTTTTTTCCCCCATTCATTTTACAACAATCAATTGAATGTAATCATTTGAGAATTTAGGCATTGCATTTTTTTTGTATTACATTTATTGTGACAAAAATCTTATGATTTTTAAATGGAAAGTTCTACTGCAGCTTAAAGTTATTCAACCCAATGAAAAATGAATTTTTGTCGGGAGAATTAAATTTTCACTTTCTTACAAAAAAAAAGCACTCATACGCCATACACATTTTTTAATAACAAAAAATGTTTGCAATCCTGTTTTTCTCCTTAGCTACGAACTTTCTTTACGGACATGTAAACATAAGCTATTAAGCAAATTTTAAGCAAAAAATATTGGTTTATTAGCAGTTTTTGTCAGTATTTCTATAATTTTTTCACTTAGAATTTAAAAATTTTATTTTATTTGTTTATTTATATTTGTTGGGCCTATCACGTTTATTCCCCATAGCTTATCGGCCACACTGATGAGTCCGGAATGATTTTATCCAATCACGAATTCACGATACCTTGTTGTTGTATTTATTAAAAGTATTGATATGTTTGACAAATAGGCTGAGTGCTAAAATGAGTTCATAGGTTGATTAAAGTTTGTGTAAAGACATATGTATAAGATTGAAATTATCAGTTTGACACCAAATAATCGAAAAACCATTTTGAAAATAAAAACAAAAAATGAACATTTACAAGAGTTCTTGTGCATTAAAACAAAATCATAACTAGAGTTTTAGATGGGACATTTTGTTAGATTTTACATTACATAAGCTCCAAGTTACTAATATGGGTTAACAATAATGTTTTATTAATAAAGAACCAACGTTTTTTTTATTCAAACATTTTAAGTTAGGTTAAAGAAATTGCTAATTTGTGAAATTTTACCTTACAGATGGTAACGCTGGTAGGTACTGTTTCAACGTTATTTGAAATTATTTATTATACATAGGTACTACGTCATCGCTAATAGAGCTTTAATTTCGATATACTTATGCAACACAATGCAACCAAACTGAGATGAAAGTGTCCTTTCTTCCCTATACTTCCCTATTTTGACAGACTATAGCAGGTAAGATATCTTCCACTATAATATGAACAAATTCGTTATGATGGCAACCAAACTTCAATGGTCACCTTATCTACAAACCAAAGTTGCGAGTTAGATACAAATTTAAATTTAGATATGAGTTGTGTTACATAATACATACCTACCTAGTTTTTTTTTTTTTAAATCGAATCACTTCTTAAAAATCATAACAATCATTTCTTATTCTATCGTTTTGAAGTTCATCGATATTGAACGTATACGCCCAAATAATCAAATAATATTATTACTTATTTAGAATAATATATGTATATTAAATATTTATATGTATATTTAACTTAAAAGGAATGTGAAGACAACAGCGTGGTTACCTCAGTTATTTTCGGTAGGAATAAATTACAAATATTCAAGTCATTTTTTTTTTATTTCTATATTTAACTTAGAATGTTTTCATAAAATTACTCGTTGAACCGGTAGCGTTCTATTTTGCCAAAGGTTTGAATTTTTGTTTTTTTTCTATCTAAAGACTTCTTTAGATTTCTAACAACTAATTTCACAGACAAGTAGGTATCGTTATCTACAAAGGAGATACCCAGAGAACTTCAACCAAAAGTGAATATCATCGTTCTTATATAAAGAAGTAAAGGCAGTCCTAAAAATTTTTTACACAAACAAATTCATCAAAGACATGATTTAATTGATGATCAAACATATGTTCATCAAGAACAACAAAAACTGAGAGGATTTCCGAGGTCGATCCATCAAAGCTCACATCAGGATCTTTAGGGTTAAACTGTAATATGGAAAGTTGTAATCCTAGTTGAGATCATTAATAATATTATCTGAAAAGATAAATATGAAGAAGGATTTCATGCACTAAAAATCAGATCTAAAACGCTTACAATTTTAAATCATTAGCATTATGATGACTTTTCTTTTCTAAGGACACAACTAGAATTTCGGAATCACTTATAAATCCTTGAAGGGGTGTATTTGTCTGTATGTATGTAGTCATCCGAATCAAGTGGACTTTGAAGATCAGATAAAATCAACCTGCATTTTTTTACGACAAATTTTGCAGTCGATATTAGGTACAGTTTGTTTCGATGCGATAAATTTTGCAGAACAAGATTATCTTACAATGACCAAGCTGAAATTTCAACTTTAAGTGGTTGTTAACACATTAAACAAATATAAACAACACTGCACCACCTCGACGAGACTTTGATTTTCCTTAAGATCAACGCATCTGAAACTATCAACAGGAGATATCACCAAATAAATCAATAATAAATTTTTATTTGTGCAAATTTTATACAGTTATACAAAAAAAAAAATAATTGCATGGTTATAGTTAACTACTTATTGTTTATGATTCAAGGTCAAAATATTCCTAATAAGTTAATTCGATAATAAAGTTCATTGCACGCTATTTGTTTCCTATTTTTATGATTAACAACCACGAATTCTTTCGAATTAAAATTAACATAAAATAAATCAATAAAACAAACTGGAACATCCCAAACACATAAAGAATTGTCCTATACCAATAAAAAAAAGATAAAATAACATTTCTTTGTATGAAAAACGTCGCGACGCAACGTCAGATAATCTTTAATATTTATAACTCTGTAATCACTTATGCATGCCATTGCATGAAAAAAAAATCGTTCCCACTAGTCTGTCATGCAACAATTAATTAACTGAATTTATAAATATATTCTTTAAAGAAAAAAAAATTCTGTACATGCCTACTACAAGAATTAGCCACAGAATTCAATTGAAGTCTATTTCCTTAAAAAAATATTAGCAAAATCCTAACCAATGACAGACATAGCAATATAAAATCTAACCTTTAAGTCAAAGAGCACATGTTAGCTGACAGTTTAACAGAAAATGTGTACCCTGCTTAATAGTCTGAAAAATATAATCAAACTCACAAACGCATACGTCATTCAAAACATACAAGTTATAAAATAGTAGTAAGAGCTGTAGTAGCCATTGACAACACCATTTCATAGATAAAATATTATAATTCTATTTTTAGTTACTCTGTATACTTAAATATATTGCGCACAATGTCTAAAAAGAAATTAGTACAACCAACAACCAAGAAAAAGATACAATAGCTATAGTAAAACAAAAAGACTAATTTAACTAATTGTTTTTGTTTACGTTTTGGACGCATTTGTCTATATTCATCAAATCAGTGAGAATGTTAAGACATTGATATTTTTAAACGGTAGATTGATATTAAAATTAAAAAAATATAAACTGGAACTTATACGAACAATGATTGTGCACTTGTACAGTGATGTCGAAAAGAAATAGGAAATCCTATTTTTCGACTCATGGTTTTTTTTCGAAATTTATCAGGTTGATTTGTACGACAAAGCATGTTTTGCAAAATGATTAATTTAAAAAACACTCTTGTGCAAGAAAAAACATACTGTCACTTTTTTTGCTCAAGCCTTGTATGCAGCTGAAGTGAAACGAATAATCCTATACAAAAATGACACAGTGAAATCATAAACGAAATTTTCCGTCCTTCTTTCTGTTTTGTGGTATGCAGCTCCACGGTGAAACAGTAGATAACCGGTCCAAGTCTCCACTACATTTTACTTGGACAGAACATATGATATGAGCAATGCCCTAGTTATGACACTAAAATTGTCCCAGGTGATTTTAACGCCAAACTGGGAAGAGAAGAAGTCTTTGGTGGCATAATCGGGAAAAACAGCACCTCCAGCAATGGACTCAGGCTGATCGACTTTGCTGCCGGTCGAAACATTGTGGTAGCTAGTACGCAGTTCCCGCATCTCGATATTCACAAGGGGACTTGGCGACATCCATATTAATCGACCGTCAACCAGATTGACCACATTGCGATCGACGCGAGGCATTGTTCCAGTTTCACAGATGTCCAAATGTTCCGAGGAGCCCGAGGAGCCAACGTTGAATCTCTTTGTATCCAAGGTTATGCTACGGATATTCAGAACAAAGCCAAAACATCGAAAAACTGGAATTCAATGTCGGCCGGCTACAATTGCAAGAGATCGCTAAGTCCTTTTTCGATCGAGTCACTCACAAGTCACAACCTCTTAACTAGAACCGCCACCAACACTGCCAGGAAGCAATTAGAGATTCTGCTTCTAATGTCCTCGGATTAACACAACCGCCACAATGAAACCCCTGCTTTGACGAATAATGTCGGCAAGTACATGCAGCCAAACAACAGGCATACAAAGCGGCACTGCAAAGAAGGACTAGAGCAGCGCGAGAGCTCTACGCGCAGAAGAGAAGGATCATGAGAAGCGCGCGATCGAGGAGATAGAGGGATGCCATAACTGGAATGAAGTTCGGAAGTTTTACCAAAAGGTAAAAAGAACATCACAAGGCTAAAAGTCCCGAACCTAAGCCTGCAAGGACCATCTTTGGAACATTATAGTAGAATCGCAGCCGGTGCTGAAGATATGGAAAGATCATTTTTGCAAATTATACAACGGCGAACGTTTCAGCCGGTTGCTGGTCGGAATCAAGAGTTTACGCGTAATGTATCAGGTTGATTTTTGGATCAGATGAATGATGAATAACTTATTTGTCAAAAAGTCTGTGTTAACTTTAACAACCAAGATCACGGTTCAAATCATAAAGTGGTAAATGTTTATTTGAATCGTGGTGAAACAATGATTTTAATAGAGAAAAGTTGAAAAAAACATTCTATAATATTGTAACGTGTTATAAGATACTTTCTGTTGTTTTTAACTATGATGTGTAAACCCACTATTGGAAATTGTGATTCCAACTTAAAATGTCAATCGCTGTCAAAATTTAACGAAACAATATTCTCTAACGAAAAAATATAGACTAGAAATCTCGAGAAGGCTCTCACCTAGAAGATTCTAAGGCAGAATGCTGAATTGTGCAGCCACTATAAATAGAAGCCCACCATGCGGCAAGAGTTTCAGTTTGAATTTAAAATCAGTTGTGTTGTTAAGTCGGTAATTAAAAAGTGATATATATTGATTTTAAAATAAAGACAGTAAAAGGAAATAAAAAGTGTTTGAATTATTAAGTAAATTAAGTGGAGTTAAAAGTGAAAAGACATAAAGTGAGTTATCTTAAAAGGAAATAAGTTTTATTAATTAAACGAACCTAAGTAAAATTCTTATAGTTGGCGACATTTTTTCTCAGCAAAAGAAACACATTTCATAGCGATGGGGTCTGGAATCTGAAACAACGAGTCTGACAAACCTGAAGCTATTATAAAGCAATTTTAACAAAATGCATAAGTAAATTAATTATTATTTTATAATAATACTGTAAATCCCAAGCACCTACACCTCTTTGTAATATCATCTTGAGAGTTGTAATAATATCAATAACATAGTGTCAGTTGTTTTCTGTACGCAAGTGTAAAATTGGTAAATAAATGTTAAGAAATAATATTAATTCATTTTATATTATTTATGCATTATGTATAGTATAAGTAACGTACACATTTGATTTCATTTCTGTTTTTGTTGTCTTTGATTTCTTTTTGTAGTTTTTTTTTTTTTTTTTTAATATAAAAATAAATACAAATCTTGATAAGAGTTTAATTTTACTTACAACGACGACGTACTGCTTTTCATTATAATTTGTTTTTGTGTTCTGTATATTTTTTCTATCTGCCGCTTCTACAACAAATTGACGTTGTTGTGGTTTTGGTTCGAAGAAGAAATTTTAGTAGACAGCCGCAAAAACACATACAAAGACAAAACATCTACTAAATATCTATGACGAATATAATTTTTCGTTTTGGTTCGAAGAAGAAATTTTAGTAGACAGCCGCAAAAACACATACAAAGACAAAACATCTACTAAATATCTATGACGAATATAATTTTTCATTTCTCGTATGAAAAAGAAACGAATAAAATGAAATTAAAAATACGAAAAAAAAACAACAAACATATTATATGGCACGCGAATGAATGAACTGTTTAATGTTAAGAATGAAGGCGTTTTCATTTCAAAGTATTGATTTCTCTTTAGGGGTGTTCTTTTCATAGTGTTGTTTGAGATAGATAAACGCCAAGCTAGCGAAGACGGACGTTATTGCGTCCGTCACATGCGAAATAACTATAAGCAATGTGATCTTTCATTTTAAGTGGTTGCCTGTCGAATTCCGATATTTGACAGTGATATTTGGATTACCTGGTTACGAGACTCAGACGATGTCGTCGTCGTTTTGTGGCTGTGGGTGACACTGACCTTGACTTCATTATAATGAAAAAAAAAAAAATCTTTTGCAAATTGTATTTACGTTTTATGATTTTTGAAGCGATCGATGGCAATGGTTGTATAAAATTAGGACAAGCAGATGTTATATATCATTTTGGTGAGAACAAATAGAACGCAGCCTTCAATATAGTTTGCAATTTAGGATCTTATTTCGGTTTGCGAGCCGCAAGAAATATGTGGTGAATGTTACTATTAGCGGTCAATACACAACAGACTTGTGCACGCGGTGTTAGACATGGTGTCAGTTCGATCGATGAGATGTGTATGGGAATGCTGACACACAAGTGTGCGTACAAGTGTAGTGTGTATAGGCCGCTTTCAGCAGTATTGTCATCGAGATTAAGGCTCATTTTAGAATTTTTTTAACGATTGCCTGAAATTCTTAAGTCTGTGTTTGATTTAACACAATTGTGGGAAAAAGTGCTACTGCACCATAAGAAATAGCTTTTGCTTTTGACTCACGGGTGGAGCCACCCTCCACCACGCTATTACTTTTCTAAAACTTTATGATAATTATAGGTTAACATCCATCTTGTATAATTTAACTTTCTCAAGTCAAGTCAAGTTTATATATACACGATAAAAACTAACTCTTAAAACGTAGAATATATTAAAGATTGCTCACTAGGAAGACAATGTAAGATATATTTAAAATACTTAACAATTATAGTCTTTATTTAATGAATTTATTTAATAAAGGATTTGTAACACCCTTGGCAACAAAAACCAATTTGTTTAATTTGCCGGTTAACAAAAAGTCTTCGGTTGCAGCCGAAATTGCCGCAACAGCAATGTTATCGATATGGATGTGATAACATTGGTTTCGAGCCAGTAAAAGCATTCTACATTCGTATAGTGCGGTTAAAAAAAACAATGGCTGTACTTTACTGTACATGAGAATGGTGGATGGTGCCGTGACATGACATTAGGTCGTGTCAAAAAAACCTATTATATCACTGCCACTTCAGTTCCACTTCCAAGAAAGAGAGGTGCGAATCTGAAAACGAATATGAATAGCTGACGTATGAATAGTGTAGCCAACGATACAATTAAGTGCATTTGAAATTTTAAGCAAAAGATCGTTGACCAAAATAAGGAAACCATCATTTATTTTGAAATTCCAGAATCCAGACTTGAAACCATATTGTATTTAACTGACCGAAAGGTATTCGTTAATACCAAATGCAAGCATTTTCGATAAAAGAACTTAGTGCCAAAATCTTAAAGGTTTTTGAAATAGCAGGCGCCATGATTTTACTTTCTCCAAAACGATCCAATATATACCTATATATATATTGGTTCCAATTTTTGATGAGAAATAAAATCACCAATAAACATTTCAAAGTTGGTTTGATTTTGTGCTGCTTCATATATAATCCAGTCAAACGGTAGCTTCATGTTACAAAAAACTTACAAATGGTTGAAATTTCAACATAATTTCCCATTCCTGTAAAGAAGAACAACATGGTATAAGAAAATCTAATACGCATATAATGACAATGGGCCTCCACACACGAGACTAATTCATCCGGGGGAAAACCGGTTTTCTAGAAGATTTTAGTCTGTTTCATAATGCCTACTTCACTTCACTCTCCTAGAAAACCGGGTTTTCTCTGGATGAATTAGTCCCGTGTGTGCAGGCCGAATCAAAAAACACAATTGCAAACAATTGCAAAACGAAAATTGTTGGCCCAAATTAATTTTATGCTGAAAATTTTATTTTGTCAACATTGACAGCCCAGCATCGATTTGCGGTATTTAACTGAAACATTTTTGTTACCAAACATCAAAAAGAAAATAATAACATGGTGCCCAATAATTCGTGAATCATATTTTGGGAAATTATTCTTGCATTCACCACACACCCTTTGTCCGTTTACTAGAAGGAAAAGCAACAACTCAAAATTTATTGAAGATATCAATTTTATTTAAATGCAGTTACAAAGCCAAGTATTTCAGCTAAAAATAAAGTCCTAAACGAGCTTTCTATACCATTACTGCCTATTAATAAAGTAAATATTTCTTAACATGATCAGGGTACACCGAAGTAAGCCTTTTTGAAATACCTAATAAATGATGTCAACGTTGGAGATGTACCCTTATACCTTCTAGCCAAATTTGCTTAAAATTCAAAACAAACAGATTACGTCAGTCCTTCATTTTCGGATACCCCCAATCAAAGAAGTTATGGTAGTTTCATTTACTATGTTGTTTTTCGGGGCAGTAGTAATCAAATGCGTTAATTGAAAACATATTTGAGTATTCTATGACTTTTTCGATCGATCCAGAATTCGACAGTATATAGATGATTCGATATTTATCGTATGGCAATACCAAAGTTAAAACATCAATTTGTTTACTTTAAAAATCGATTTGAATTATACATAGAACATTAAAGTAGGAGTACAATTAAACTTGATCTCAAACACAATTCTACAATTAAAACACACACACACTACATTTATGCAATATTATATCAAAACAACAAACGGCTTAAAAATCGAAATGTCGAACTTTTTCTTATAGAAAATAAAAAGTATATACTTAACTACAGGCAAAATAAAAATCTCCAAAGTCCTTCCAGCATTTTGTTAGCCAAGTCATAATTCACGAGTCATATTGACCCTCTTTCATTATTTAAACTTTTAAATTGTTTTGCAATCGATATTGCACATTTCTCCTTTGTCTCTTCACTTGACCCACATACTCCAAAATAAATCCATCCGCAGTCATTGAAGTAGTTCATTTGTATTGAATTCCATTTGCTTGTAATTCAACACTTAGAAAGATACTTCACTTGACCCACCATGAAGCGGTTAATTTCATCATAATTTGTCTGTCAAATTTGCTACCTATATCTACAGATACATTGAAATGTTTAATGATGATTAATAATTGTTATTTATTAAAACAAAAAATAAACACAATACTTTTCAAGGACTTGGTTGGCATGTCCAACAAAAACATTAAAGATATTTGCTTAAAAAAATACAAAAGTCAATACGTGAAACAAAACTTAGGTGGATACATCAGCTTTAAATCAATTATGAACCATATGAAGATATATCTTAAGAATCATCTTCTCATTCAAGTCTTTTCGGAAATCGAAAATAGATAACTAGCTAGAGTTTCTAGTGGAACCACTCTTCCAAATCCGAAGAAGTTTCAAACCTATAATGGTTATAAGAGTCAATAAAAGAAATAGTTTGCAAATATTTTTTATAGTTTGTGCGCGTGTTTAGTGCTAAGTTTTCTTTTCACACCCAGTTTCATATTGATGGTTTTTTTCTTCGTTCATTCACACTATCATCTAACTCGTTTTTTTTTTCTTCGTCGTCAAACGTTCTGGTCTAATTTCTTCAAATTTTAAATTTGATGACTCACTCACAGCCACAGCTTCACAGCTCAGTGCTTACTGAAACTAAATAAATAAGGTTGTGTAATAGTGTGGTTTTTTAACGTATTGGTTTTGCGAAATTTGATAACATTGTAACTTAAAAGAAACAGCATTTAGGATTTAAACTTAATTCCAGAATCTAGATCACACATACAATTTTAAGTGCATATTTATTTAGTTAGATGTGATTGATTGGACTTTTGAACTTTTTACGGCTTGATTTCTCATTCAGTTGAAGTGAATTATTAAAATCTCGACCATTGAACAGTCTGAATTCAGATGTTGCACCTACGGCTGTCGGAATGATTTCATTGAAAGATTTATGAGGGCGATAACATGTTGAGAAATACTGTTCATGGAAATTCAAAGCCGAGAACTCATAAATATTGTTAACTTTTTAAGTATGAAGCTGACCCAACGTATTTATCTTAAAAATAAGAAGAAAACAAAATACCATTACACTTTAATAAATTATTATGCTTTTGTTTTGGGCAGTTCAGTTGTATTAAGTTAAGCGGGATATTTAGTTTAACTAAAAACGACACTGCTTAGGAGACATTTCGGGAAAACGAAATCAAATCCAAAAGACCTTTGAAAACAATTCCAGGTGGTTTACAGCTTATGCAGACAAATGATGTTTCACTCACATCCTTTTAGAGAAACAGTAATAAAAGATGAGACCGGTAGTTATAAGATAATGCTGATAGGCACACAACTTTGAAGTTGAAACTGAATCCAAATTCTTTAAATAATAATGTCAATTATGTTAAAGATCAAAAATCATCGTAATTCTGAATAAACTACTTAACTATCTGCTAGCAGACATTCTTTCAGACTAACAATAATACTGTTTATAATACAAAAACATTCCGATGACGATAAAAAGATTCTACTACGAGAAAAAGAGATGGAAAAAGAGTTGGAAAAACCAACCGAACCATGGAAAAGGCGGTCAAAGCCAAGTATTTCAGCTAAAAATAAAGTCCTAAACGAGCTTTCTATACCATTACTGCCTATTAATAAAGTAAATATTTCTTAACATGATCAGGGTACACCGAAGTAAGCCTTTTTGAAATACCTAATAAATGATGTCAACGTTGGAGATGTACCCTTATACCTTCTAGCCAAATTTGCTTAAAATTCAAAACAAACAGATTACGTCAGTCCTTCATTTTCGGATACCCCCAATCAAAGAAGTTATGGTAGTTTCATTTACTATGTTGTTTTTCGGGGCAGTAGTAATCAAATGCGTTAATTGAAAACATATTTGAGTATTCTATGACTTTTTCGATCGATCCAGAATTCGACAGTATATAGATGATTCGATATTTATCGTATGGCAATACCAAAGTTAAAACATCAATTTGTTTACTTTAAAAATCGATTTGAATTATACATAGAACATTAAAGTAGGAGTACAATTAAACTTGATCTCAAACACAATTCTACAATTAAAACACACACACACTACATTTATGCAATATTATATCAAAACAACAAACGGCTTAAAAATCGAAATGTCGAACTTTTTCTTATAGAAAATAAAAAGTATATACTTAACTACAGGCAAAATAAAAATCTCCAAAGTCCTTCCAGCATTTTGTTAGCCAAGTCATAATTCACGAGTCATATTGACCCTCTTTCATTATTTAAACTTTTAAATTGTTTTGCAATCGATATTGCACATTTCTCCTTTGTCTCTTCACTTGACCCACATACTCCAAAATAAATCCATCCGCAGTCATTGAAGTAGTTCATTTGTATTGAATTCCATTTGCTTGTAATTCAACACTTAGAAAGATACTTCACTTGACCCACCATGAAGCGGTTAATTTCATCATAATTTGTCTGTCAAATTTGCTACCTATATCTACAGATACATTGAAATGTTTAATGATGATTAATAATTGTTATTTATTAAAACAAAAAATAAACACAATACTTTTCAAGGACTTGGTTGGCATGTCCAACAAAAACATTAAAGATATTTGCTTAAAAAAATACAAAAGTCAATACGTGAAACAAAACTTAGGTGGATACATCAGCTTTAAATCAATTATGAACCATATGAAGATATATCTTAAGAATCATCTTCTCATTCAAGTCTTTTCGGAAATCGAAAATAGATAACTAGCTAGAGTTTCTAGTGGAACCACTCTTCCAAATCCGAAGAAGTTTCAAACCTATAATGGTTATAAGAGTCAATAAAAGAAATAGTTTGCAAATATTTTTTATAGTTTGTGCGCGTGTTTAGTGCTAAGTTTTCTTTTCACACCCAGTTTCATATTGATGGTTTTTTTCTTCGTTCATTCACACTATCATCTAACTCGTTTTTTTTTTCTTCGTCGTCAAACGTTCTGGTCTAATTTCTTCAAATTTTAAATTTGATGACTCACTCACAGCCACAGCTTCACAGCTCAGTGCTTACTGAAACTAAATAAATAAGGTTGTGTAATAGTGTGGTTTTTTAACGTATTGGTTTTGCGAAATTTGATAACATTGTAACTTAAAAGAAACAGCATTTAGGATTTAAACTTAATTCCAGAATCTAGATCACACATACAATTTTAAGTGCATATTTATTTAGTTAGATGTGATTGATTGGACTTTTGAACTTTTTACGGCTTGATTTCTCATTCAGTTGAAGTGAATTATTAAAATCTCGACCATTAAACAGTCTGAATTCAGATGTTGCACCTACGGCTGTCGGAATGATTTCATTGAAAGATTTATGAGGGCGATAACATGTTGAGAAATACTGTTCATGGAAATTCAAAGCCGAGAACTCATAAATATTGTTAACTTTTTAAGTATGAAGCTGACCCAACGTATTTATCTTAAAAATAAGAAGAAAACAAAATACCATTACACTTTAATAAATTATTATGCTTTTGTTTTGGGCAGTTCAGTTGTATTAAGTTAAGCGGGATATTTAGTTTAACTAAAAACGACACTGCTTAGGAGACATTTCGGGAAAACGAAATCAAATCCAAAAGACCTTTGAAAACAATTCCAGGTGGTTTACAGCTTATGCAGACAAATGATGTTTCACTCACATCCTTTTAGAGAAACAGTAATAAAAGATGAGACCGGTAGTTATAAGATAATGCTGATAGGCACACAACTTTGAAGTTGAAACTGAATCCAAATTCTTTAAATAATAATGTCAATTATGTTAAAGATCAAAAATCATCGTAATTCTGAATAAACTACTTAACTATCTGCTAGCAGACATTCTTTCAGACTAACAATAATACTGTTTATAATACAAAAACATTCCGATGACGATAAAAAGATTCTACTACGAGAAAAAGAGATGGAAAAAGAGTTGGAAAAACCAACCGAACCATGGAAAAGGCGGTCTAATACCATAAAAAAACGTCGGTATCATTAATGTATCCAATGTAGTAAATAATAACTTTTTGTTTGTTTGCTTTTATACCATTAGTCCGCGATCTCTTTCGAATCACCAACTATCTATTCCGTTTAGATTTAAATTTGGATTTGATAATTATCGAAAAAAACATAAAGTCCTTTGGTAACACTGAGTAACATCATGACAAAGCTGAAGAAATACCACTTAACTTTAATGAATCGATATTTTTAATAACCTGCCTTTCTTTGAAGCTCTGATCCATAAACCGCACTTACTATAGTTTCCTCACCAATTAATCAAGATTATTTTTTCTATTTTTATTTCGTCCAAAAACTTCTAGGTTCAAGTGAAGAACTGCAAGTCCACAGTGAAGAGCATCAAAGCTGGAGTAGACCAAGGTCAAAACTTGGACCGTTTCTCTACAACATCATGACGTCTGACCAACCCATGTCCATCCCCGATGATTGCGAGAACCTTATTTTTGACGATAACTTCATGACATACGCCACGTCTACTTCACCGAACTTTTCAGAGGGTCAAAGGGCACATCCGCAAACTGTAACACTTCTATCAGAAGTGGGGCATCCGAATTAATTCTTCCAAATCGGAACTCCTTTGCTTTAGAAAACCAATCCTGCACAGCTGGAAAATGCAGAATCAATAGCAGCCAAACGAAGTGCTAAGTACCTTAGAATTCAATTCAACGATCTTCTCGGGTTTAACCCACATTCCCAGACTGTCCTCAAAAAAAAAAAAATGTTTGTCTTCCATCGACTGCACCCACTGTTGAAGAGAAGAAGCGGACTAAGCCAACAGAAAATCCTTATACGACATATTTATTGTCAGGGTATTGTTATTTTAAATTATATACAAAAAATAAAGCACAACTTATCTTAAAGACACATATTTTTCGGTATTTTTCACGTTCTTCATTGCGGTAAGCGAAACAGTTTTTTCTTCTTCAACTTTGAAAAGTGAAAATGTAGTTAGGGCTTTTACTAAGTTAGCGACAGTATAGCTTTCCTGTCTTGTACACAATACTATCCATGACAGCTATGAAGGCTTTAACACTCTTTGAGAAAAAAATTATGCGAATCTGCACAGGCTTATTTTTTGACCGTTAAAGGCGTAAAGACTTCAAATATGAGTTGATATACTCTAAAGCGAAAATCATTTTATTGGATAAGTACCTACTGCTCTCGGCTAAGAAGCTAGTAAAAAAGATCGCCAATCACCCTTATTAACTGATGAGAATGATGACCAGCCAACCACGACATCCCGACACATGATATCTTAGTCCAATGGAAATCCTAAACGAGGATATCATTCCTACCCCCCATTGACGAAGCAGACCCCGGGTCAGCTTATCACCGTGGCCGAATGCATACCCAACCCCAATCTCACCCAACAACAACACCACTTGATAACAAGGACTGAACAACCCGAGGATATATTCATAAATGTATTCTTACAATTTATATTTGTTATAAAAGCAAAACATTGTATACCGTTAGGCTGCTTACGAGCCAACGAATCTTAAATTATATTCATCTATCTTAGTTATTCTTAAATAATTTTGAATAAACGTCTTGTAAATATGATAATTTTCAATAAAAACAAAAACCTGCCTTTTTAGTAATATGAATGATATAAAGTAAATTTTTAAAAACTTTTTAATTAGACCAAAAGCTCGAACAGATCGATTGAGAATTCTACAGCACAGTTTACTAAACTCAAAAATATATAATGACTCGAAAAATATTTGTCTAGTAATCCGAAATGTTTAAAATAACCAGATGACTCTTGAAAAAATACTGCGAAAAAATTATCATTTCGTTTTGGTCATCCACATTCCAGCTAATTATCAAATTGTTATCTAGAAATTCTTAACTTTACATCCATTGATTCAACACGTAAACCACTGCTGGAGCAGAGACTTAATCTCGCAGTAATCCAACCGTATAAACTCTTTTCAAATAACTCAATTAGGTAATGTTTGATAAAAATATCGAAGTCACCAACCTGTGTTTTGTGAGAAACACTTTTTTGCATAGACTGTCTTTTAAAATTGTTTAAATAATCACTTACCTTTCAGTCTCTGTTTCCGAAATGAGGTGCAGCTGATTTTCGTCGGTGGTGCTGCCCGTAGTCGATGCAGTTGCTCCACTTCCTCCTGATGTTGATCCTTGTACTGATCCCGCAACAGACAGTGATGATGATGTCGACGGTGCCTGTGGTGGTTGTGAAACACTACTACTAGGACCAGATCCTCCTCCGCTTCCGCTTCCACCACCAACTCCATTAGTATTAGAATTAGCAGTAGCATTACTACCCTCCGATGCATTATTTATGGTAGTACTACTAGCTACAGCAGCATTGTTGTTGTTGTTGGTGTTGTTTGCAAAATTATTGGTATCTATTTGCTGTTGTTGCTGTATCGTTGAGGCTATGGCTGTTGGATCACTTATTGTTGCCGGAGTATTGTTTGTGGCTGCTGCTTGTTGTGTCGGCTGCTGCTGACCTTGAATATCATAATTCATTTGGTTTATAATAGGCATAGTCTGACCAGCAACTGGATTTAAATGCAACGATTGGAACTGTTGTTGTGGCTGAGATTGCGGTTGTTGACCACTGCCGCCTCCTGGTGGGGTTGCAGCATTTGAATCACTTTGTTCAAGATTTTGAGTAGGATTAATTGAATCAGTCGCTTGTTGTTGGTTCACAGAATCAGCATAGGCTGCGCCACTTATAGCAGCACCAGCATAGGTTTGCGGCCCAGCACTTGCACTAGTTTGGGTAGCAAAAGCGGGTTGTTGCTGCTGCTGTGGCAATGTTGTGGCGGAAGGGGCACCACCACCTTCCGAAGCTGGTGCAAAAGATGCTGCCGAAAACACGGGTGCGTTATCTCCGCCATTTTGCATATGAATGTTGGCTGGCAATGTTGCTCCATGTGCTGGAGTCACCTGCTGTGGTTGAAAGGTCGGTTGAGCACTGCTTGAACCGCCACCTGCAGCTGAAGATGTATTTAATTGGTTTGCAAAGAAACTGGCAGGTTGAGATTGCCCAGCAACTGAAGTAGTCTCATTGCCATTCATTTGTGGCGGCTGGTTGTTTTGGGCAGCTTGATATTGTTGGAATTCGGTTGCAGCAAGAGGCATTGTCTGACCGTGGCCACCATTACCTTCGTAGAGATGACCTTGGAATTTATTAGGAAGCTGTGATTGGTTCTGCTGTGTTGATTGGGGTTGTATGTTCAAGGACCCACCCACAGTTTGGCCATGAACTGTCGTCTGATTCGCATTCTGCCCAGTTACTGCTGATGTCGTCATTGATTCGGAACGATAAATATTTAAGTTGCCATCAGCTGCCAGTTGGGCAGCAGCGTCAATATGATTTTCAATACCACCGGTGGCAGCGGTAGCACTCGAGTCATTCGTCAATATTATATTAGTCTGTGTAGCGCCTTTGGGAGTTTCTTCCCCACTTGCCAAGGACGACACACCCGAAGCGGCTTGTCTAGTCGATCCGGAATTATTATTCTCTGAATTAACGTCTTTGTTTACAGTTTGATTTCCGGAATGATCTAAATAGTCCATACATACCCACCGACCTCGTCGAAAGGGTTCGGTAGATTCAATCTTGACCACTTTGAAACGCTCGCTTCGGTGCTGAGTCTCTTTCACTTCCGGCTTCTTTTTATTGCCAACGGCACTGACCACATTTATGATGTTATCAGCGACATTCACTTGGACATTTTGAATAGTTTGTCCAACGGAAGAACCTATGGGGTCAACCACGACCAGTCCATACTGGGCACTGGTTGGTATGACAGGCGCAGTCGTACTCAGTGCATTATTGGCGAAGAACACATCCTCCTTGGAGAAAGTGTCCTCGGAAACGCTAGGCGTTTCATTTTCTAAATCTGTAATTCGGCTGTTATCATCTGTGTGAGATTCATCAAGATCATCGGCCGAATCATCGCCATTATCAGAACTGATTTTATTACCAACTGTGACTGATGTTATCTGAAACGATGATGTCTTTGGTTTTCTCTGCATTGGACCACCTCCACTGTTTGGGAGATGTGGATGCGAATGTGGATGTGACGAATGCGAGTGGGATTGGGAGGACGAGGACGACATTGAATGCGAATGATTTGAAGTTGTCGAGTTGGAGTTTTTAGTTGTAGTAGTTGCAACAGAGGACGATCCTTCGCGAACAGAGCTGCTATTACTGGTGGAATTTGTCAAGTTACCACTCCCGGCGCCACCGGCATGACCCGATCCCAATCGGAGACTTTCGCTTGTTGTTCGATGGATGACATTATGACCACTGCTGGTGCTATTATGGTTATGATGGTGGTTATGATTGTGATGATGATGTTTGCCACTACCAGTTGTCTTTTGATTTGTTCTTTCGGCACTGCTGCTGGTCGAGGACATAGCCTTTGGCACTTTAATGCAAGTCAGAGAATTTCGCATGGTTAAAGTCTTTGATCTGGGATTCGGGGTAATACTATCGCTAGAACTCTCTTGATCTGGTGAACTGTCTTGTTGCTGGGATTGTTGATTGTTTGCCTGTTGATCCTGCTGCTGTTGACCGGAGTCTTCACTAGCCGTTTGATTCTCGGCCATGATGTTTGTTCTTCCCGATCAGTGTACAATTTGAAAAACTAATGATTTTGATAATTCATTCGTATTTAAATAAAAAAAAAAAAAATTATGAAACAATTCCGCGACGGTACTTCTCGACCCGATGCGATGGCTTGAATCAAACTTGTTATTTTGAATCTGAATTCACGATGTCACGATTTTTTTTCTCGACACAACGAACGACACGACGACTTTGCTTCGAATTAAACGTAATTGAGTTTCATTAACTAAATCCGTTCGAAATGATCTTCCACATCATCCCGTCATTGTAGACAGAGCACAGTGGTTTTAATTTAAAATGAAATCTAAATCACACACTTAGTATGCTTCCCCTCTTTTTAGCCACTCAGCACAAGGAGTGCGATACTTATTCTCCGCTAAAAGTTTGTACACAGTTCTAGCAGGGGAAGCTTCTAATATTTATTTTTCTTTTTTGCTTTTTTATAAATTTAAAATGGCCAAAAGAACAAACAATGATTGACAAATAAAAAATTTAAAATAAAAGAAAACAAAAATATACGCGCACTTAGTTTTGGAGGTCGCCTCGCCACACAACGGTTACCACCATTTGATCGTCTCACTTATTTGTATTATTTTTAATTTTTTTATTTTTTTCTTTTTTCGGTATTATTAAACACTATTGCTTTTTTGCAATCAATGAAAATAAAAGGTAGTTTAGTTAGGCATTTATTTGAAATGGGTTTTTTAAACACTTCGTTTATGGGCTGTTTCTCATTCAGAAGAATTCACAATTCCTGAAATGATTAAAGAAAATTTGATTTGTATTATTTTTTTAAGGTATTTTTTCTTCAGTGATAAGCAAAACAGTCGAGCATATTTCTTGGAAATTTGTGGTGGTATGAATGTCTATTTTTTCGGATATTTTGTATTTTTTATGTACGATTCTACATATTGCCTTTTAAGAATGTTGTTACGTCGGGATAGTGAAGGTCGAACTTACTTAAATCTGATTCAAACGATATGTGACCAAGAATTTTTAACGCTTTGAATGAACTAAGTTGACTTGACCATTTAAAGATTAGAATTCTAGAAACCTCACCCACTCATTTAAAAAAATCTTTTAATGTTGCTCTAGGTCTAGATTTCAATCGAACCAGATAACAATCAAACATAAAATGTTTCGATGGTAGAGAAGACATACAAAAAATTAGGCTTCCTGAGCCAAAAGGTTTTGAAGGATTGTCTAAAAACATCTGATGTTGCAAGATAACCTGCAGACGGACTTCTATTTACTTCTAGGTCTTAAAATAAAACTGGTAACCGTTGACAAAAAACTTCTCATTAGTTTTTTTTATAATAACAGATCATTCCTTTGATTTAAGCTAAATTTCTAATAATATTTTTTCCAAATATGTTTTTTTTATAAGGTAAGTAACGACTTAAAGAATTTTAACCAAATTTTAAATTCAGAAATGCTAAGGCCCAGTTTTTCAGTGCGAGATTATTTCAGGGTTAGATTAACCTGTAGTTAACTCTGATGGAAAAACGTTTTTTAGTCAGTTTGAGATTCCGAATTGATTCAGAGTTAACTCACTAATTTAGCTGAGTTAACTCTTAGTTATCTCGGGATTTCAAACTGACTATCCGCCGCCTTAAGACCTGGGTAATGAACTATTGGCACCAATCTCGTCACCGGCCTTGACACAAATAAAAAATAAGAATATCTTAGTCCTCTTCTTTTGAATAAACACTATTCTTATTTTCCACCATAAAAAATCATGTTATTAAAAAGTTCAAATATAATAGAGCTGCTTGTTGGGCACTGATGACTGGCTAACTTACCAGTCGAACTGTTTGAAGCTGCCGTAGATTATATAGTAAGGAGCATGTTCCGTCTCATCATGAAAATGTGGTCGGAGTATAGCATCTTCGATCCACTATGTGTTGATAGTGTGTTACAAAAAAGGTTTAAAAACAAGATTTACCTAAGTATCGATAACAATGCTCCAAGCCATAGGATCTTCAAAGATAACCCAGTGGTAATTTCCAGATAAGGATAAGGAAGGCCTTACCAACAGTAGTGTGACAAGCAGAAGCAGATTTAAAAAAGAAACTTCTTGTGCCAAAGTGGAAACGACTCTCCCGAGTGTATAGCAAGCAACATATTTTAATTTCAATTCAAGTGCTAAAATAGGTACAATATATAAATACCTACATACAACATATATCTTTGTTATCAGGTATTAGTGCAACCGACTCGAAAATGTATGATAGGCAAATAGATATATTTCATCAAAATGAAAAAGGATTTAATTTATCTTGGCACTCAAAACAAAATGATGCGGCTAGGAAATTGACTTTGTTGACTTTCACCGTTTTTTATTAATAGGTGTCGTTAAAAATGTGATTGTCATTTGTATAAGCACAAGAAACAAAAGAAATGATTTTGATTGTCAACTATTAACTATCATCTTACGCTAACTTGAGATGATATTCTTGAACGATTCTCGCAAGTGACAGTGCCCCTAAAAGTTCTTAAATTTTAGGCTGGATTCAAACACAGACCTCTGGCGTGTTCATATCAGAGCGGCAAACGAATGGGTGAATATTCGCGAATTAACATGGAAATTTTATTTTTGCTGCGAACGAGCACAGCTATCAACCACAAACAAAATAAAAAAGATGTTATGTTCAATGATAGACAAGCACGAACAATTTAGGTATTCGTTTGAATGTGGATGGTGCGTGGAAGAAGAATGGAACTTGACAGTTCGTTGACATCACCTTGTAGTTCGCGACGAACAATTTATTTATTTTATCAAAAATTACTTATTTAATGAAATGGAAGTGTATATTTTAAAAACCTAATACATATGAAGCAAAACTGTAGTTTAAAAACAACTGTCAATGTGCCCCGTGGTTTAGTGGTTAATGTGTCTGACTATCACGCGGGAGGTCCCAGCCCAGCTTCCAGCTTCGAGAACATCTCAATTTCTTTTCAGGGGCACTGCCTCTTGCGAGGAAGAGACAAATCCTTAGTCGTTCGGATTCGACGCAAAATTGTAGGTCCCCTCCAATCCTATTGAACTAGCCACGCATACAAAAGGATTGGTTGAGAGTTGTAAGTGAAAAGACCGTGGTTCTTCGGAGCTGTAAGTGCACTAAATTTATTTTTTTTTTATCAATGTGCCCCAATATCTTTTCAAATTCATTCTCTTTAAAGTGATGTTGTTTTAATTAAGAAATTAATTTTGAAAATGTTTAAAATCTCAATTGTTCGTTCATTCGAGCTCTCATACTGAGCACGCCTTTAGACAATCCTGGTTATCGGATAAAGTCCACTAAGGTGCAATACTTTACGGAAAAGATCTCTCAATTAAGTGTCTGTGTTTTATTTAACACTCTTATTTTATAAATGAGTATCTTTAAATATTTTGTTTAAAAGCTAAAATAAACATATTTACATGTTCCTATAATTTTATGAGCCTTGTTTAATGCCTCCTTTATTACCAAACTCGTTAAATCCATTTAAACCGTGTAGGTAGTTGGTTCGTATTATAGTTTACTGTAGAAACCTTCTTAGGTCCACAGAATGTATGATAATATAAGTATGAGTACATAATATAAGTTTGAGTATTGTTTATACATACCTACATACATGTACCTATAAATGGTTGGCATGATGATTTTGACGAGTAGGGGCATCGCCACCATCCCAATTAGTTTAACCTATGCTGTACAACAAATAAATACCTATCTATCTTTGACAAAACCTTTTCTGAAGCTAACCGAAGGCCAAGATAACACATCGAATAGTTTGATTTTATAAGTCTAATATACTTTTATAAAGGTAGGTACCTATATTTAAAAGTTTTAATAAACGACCTTGAAAAAAAATGTACTTTATTGTTTATCCCTTTTCTGTTAGTTTCTGGAATAGCCAACGCATTTTATTTTAACATACATGTCCCGTCTTGTATCACTATGATAAAAATAAATCCTTCCAAAGTGTAGCTCCCCTTTTATAAAAAAAAAAAATCATTTCAATGCCAAGCCAACAGTAGTGCAGGAAAGTGCATTTGTTATGTACATACATATGCATGAAAAACTACCTACAATAATTTCAAAATAAAAATGCACAAGCTTTTTTCACTAAGAGCAAAGTAGGTACCCATTCTCTTAGATTTTTGACAGCCAGAGCAGAGCAGACTGCAGAGCAATATATAAAATTTTCGATAAAATCCACTCTTTGTTTATTCCATAATCCATCCATATCCCACTCACATACCCTTTTGCCATTTCCATAATCCATGCCGGGCCGGGTAAACGAAAACGAGTATTTTATTTTGACATTTCCTTTTCTATTAAGTTTCTGAATTGTTAAGAGAAAGTTCAGCAACAAAAGAAATTGAACTTATGGTTTTGAAGGGAACAAGTTTAAAGTTTTACTACTGTATGATATCTCGAACAGATGCAAATGTCAAAATAATTACAAAGAATTGCATTGAAAAATAATAAACAATTATTTAAGTTTCAACATAACACAAAAATATGTATGATTATAAAAACAATGAGACTTTCTTAGTGGGAAAAATATATGCATGTGTACATAACATATACATATGTACATCAATTTATTCCTATTAAATTATGTATTGGACTTTGTGATGCAAAAGAAAACAAATCTAAAGAACACCGTGATACGAATAAGAGATTATGGGGAACATTTCTGTAGAAAGTCCTACTACTAATAAATAGTAGCATTCTTTTTTTTTGGAGTACAGTAAAAGTATGAATCTATCAAATTTACTTTATTATTTATTAAAATAAAGAAAACCAAAAGGATTGCTATCTACAATTGAGATAATAATGTAGGTAGCTATAAATTATATTTTACATAATTATTAGATATCATTTTGGTGGTTGTATTTTATCACTTTGGTAAGCAACAGAGTTAAGTATAATGTTTCTGTTGCGTCAATGATGAAATTGACTGCACTTATTGTCTGCATTTACATTTGTTAGGCGTTCATAAAGATACCTAGAACGGTAATAAAATAATTAAATCATAATTAAACGAGCGTAATCAAACATTGTTTGACAGCAAACAAGGTGTTCTAATGAATTCAATTCAGCTAAAATACTTGCTCATATAAGGCGTTTATCTTTTTTATTTAAAATCAGAGCCTAAGTTGTCAAAAGAAAAGTTGTGTATAGTGATCTAAGGTTTTCTGCTAATGATTCCACTATTCTGCAGCTAAACAGAAGTGCAGCTTTTTATGTATTTTAAATAAAAAGCTATCTATGGGGAGAGGAAAAATCGAGTGCTGCATGCAAAATAATGAAAATATACCTATTAATGTCATTTTCTATTCAACATTCGGAAGGGCCTCCGAAAGAAAACAAACCTCCCTAAACCGTTCCATTCATTGTTCGGAGTGATGTTTGGGAGTACGAATTCAATTGGGAGTGTAACACATACGTATTGTTTACGTCGATCATATGGTCAAAGCCATATCGAACAATACGCGCAGTTTTTTTCATTTCTTTTTTACAATTCAGAAACTTACAAAATAAATGTGAATAGTAACAAATATTGAAAAAAATACTTTTTTATTTGTTTTTGCTTCCTTTGAGGTTACAAAAATTAAATTTAAACTATCTTTGGTCACTACTACATACACGATTGAAATAGGGAGTGTTTTTCACCATTCCATTGAAATCATATTTCCTTCCTCTTCGGAGTGAAATGAATGGAAAATGACATAAGTGTCGAAGTGTCAAAAAGTATAGAAGGTTGTATGCAGCTATGCGTGCATATAGGCTGTACATGTGTTTCAGGCATTAACACTGCAAAATGCAAATTCAACATACGATCAAAAAGAATTTCATATAAAAATACCTAGGTGTCTGCTAACATTGTAAACTAGTTTTTAATACAGACCAGTTGTAATTGCACAAAGTGAACAAAAGTTGTATTTCAGAAGTAAATATTTATTTTACACCTGTCACACTCAATATAAATGGAGGTGTCAAAAGAAATAGAGTTTCCTGCAACCTTTACAAATTCCTATGCCGACATTCCTATACATATGAACGAAGTTAAAGGAAACAGATTTCGAAAATTGCCGAGGAAGAGGAAAACGAGTTAAATATTTACGTTCAGTTTAAGTGTTAATAAACTGTTATTAAAAATGATAGTTACAGTAAATAGGTACGCCCTTGCATATGTAATTAAAGATTCAAAATGATTCCTTTCCATGTAATAGTTTTCAAGACATCCAAATTAGAGTTACTTCCTTTAATACGAATTCTGACAACTGAAATAAAACCAATTTGAAATTAGTTTGTAACTATTCAACCGTAACTGGGTTTGTACATTTTTACAGAATAAACAAATAATACGCAAATTGAGAAACTTTCCCAGCAAAATTGCTGGGTAAAACAATATGGAAAACCTAGCCATACGTCACTTTTACATGGTAATCTGAGAAATGTTCAGCCTCATCGATGGATACATATATAATCTTAAAAACCATACGAGCTATGGTTGGTGCATTTGCCGGTATTGAATCAGAAGTTGTGGAAATTAAGTTTGCTGTCAATGAAGACAAAAGGAAATATGTAGGTACCTACTTATAAATTTTAAAGATAAAATAAAAGCATCTCAACATCAATAACTCAGATGGATATAGGTATATTACTCGAAATAATCAAGGACTTTGTCTACCTTGGGTCCACTACATGGGACTACTTGCAAAACAATTTTTTTATTTCATATCAGGAATCTTTTGTTAAATTAAATACTAAGAACAAAATCTGAATGTAAAATTATGTTAAATATCAAAATTTTATTATTTTAAAGGCCATTGAGCCAAATAAATGTATAATCTAAATACACTTTTCGAACGCAAAATGACATCAGTTCAGAAAACAAACAAAAAATTACTCTTGCTATTCGCTGTTTCTTCAGGATCAGAAGGGATTGAAGTATAATGCATTCTCTCATAAAAACAAGGAGACGATTTACAAGAACTTAATCAAACCAGTCCTGCATGGACAAGAAAGTTGTTTTTTTCTCCTCAGATCAACTGTTTTTCAATCTCGATTTGATAGCAAGATTCACACGTATTTGCACACATCAGATTTGATTCTTTCTGTCAGACGAGTCTTTTAGTTGTGTAGTTTTGTTTACTTTAATAGGGATTTCATTCCCAAAGAAAATAATTTTAAAACAATCTATTGTACATGAATTTTGTTGTTATTAGTGCAATTTGTGAATAAAGTATATACACAATACAATCACCAAAAAAAGCAACTTTGTTGTTTCAACATCCATAGTAAGGAAAGGAAAGTCAAGGAATGGAAAGGAAAGTCAACTTTTCCGATAGAATCTTTAAAAAATCCAAAAAATTCGGCATTTCATTTCCGAACAATCTAGTCTAGTTGACATTTGTTTTTTTTTAAATATGCTACCATTTGAAACTCAAATGAAAAATAAACGACAGCACTGATAGAAGTGACAACAGACCAAAATCAAACCGTAATCAAATTGAAAAACCGCGTGAGATGAAGTGTGTGGGGCTCCCTCGCACACACTCGCTCTCGCAAAAAATTATTTTTCTCTTTAAAATGGCATATTTTTGGCAACTTATCTTATTCAATCGTTTTTCTTTATTTCGTTCCATTTCGCAAAAATTATTAAAAAGAAAAACTGCAAGCTCCATTCAAACAGCAGCGCCTTATTAATCCAATCCACCAACGCCCAAGAGGCACATGAATGAGGCATAAAAGGCAATCATGACATGACACTTAAGACAAAACAGAAAATATTGGGATTGTAAAACTTGTGCCATCACATCATCACAAAACGAAGAAAAGAATTGCAAATTGTCCTCTCGTCTTGGTCTTTTCCCTATGCTGACATGACAGCACCACCGCACCGAGACCGATGAACGAGGTGTATACTCTACAGTGTGGTGCATCTCCTCCAGATTGCTTGTGTCCGGTCGGTCTCCGGTATTCATTCTCCCATTCGTTGAATAGGATTATAAAATCAATGCACTCTTTGGTGCAAATTATAAGAAAAAACAAACAAAGACGAAGAAATAGACATTCACCACATCGAATGCTGCTTTTTGCTTTTTAATAACACATTGATTTTCCGTTTTCCCAATTTGCAAATAAGTTTTTTTTCTTGTATTATTTATCAACAAAAAAAAACTATTTTTGTTGAAATTTTCGCAAAATAAACGTCACTTAAAACAACTCTTCTCTTTGGCGACGAAGAAGAGGAGACCAATAATGAATGCTCCGCAGAATGGGAGATCAACTACAAATTGTCCATTGATCTCTTCCTTCATTTATGCACACACCCGAGCAGAGCACCCTACCTGAACCACGAACCGACACCCGACCGAGCCGACGACACTCCTCGCCTATTTGCTAAAAGGAAAACGGAAGAAATTTTTTGACAAATCTTCACTTTTTCCTCAAATTTTCAATGCTTGACCGTTTTGCGGTTATCATGGGTATGGCAGGACAAAGGGGGAAGAGAAATAAATTAATAAATTTATAAAAAACACACCAATTTGATTATTTTTTCAACTTTTTTTTGCATTTTTTCACTTCCAACACTACGAACGAACACTACGAGAATGGTTGGGTTTTCATTTCATTTTTCGGCTGTTGTTGTTTTGTGTAGAGAGATTGATTTTATTGATGATGCAAAAAGTATTTATAATTATTTGTTAATTGGGCAATCAATATTGCTAATTACAAATATTTATTTAAACAGAAATTAGAGACAAACGCGGTAGTCACAAATCTGCACGAGAAAAAATTGTGTTACGAGGAATTCAATTCAAATCAGAAAGAAAAACTAGGTATATTGACGGCCATACTCCTTTTGAAAGTGTTATTTGTTCTTCTTTAACTTGTAGGTTTAATAAGGCTTTAGATTAATATAGCGGTTGCTTCTTTCCTGTTGTATTTTTAATATGGTCGGGTTTTTGAGAAAAATTGTTCAATATAATTGGTGCTCTTAGAAATGAGAAAAATGAATTGCTAGAGAATTTAAATGATTAGGGTACATTCACATTTTTGTGGTGAATAATGGAGATCATTCGGTGAAGTTACATGTGTATATTATTTTTTAGTTTAGGACATGTGTGAATATGGTTAAAATTTTGGGTTAAATATTTTAACATTTGGTTCGAGGTGGGATAAAATTTAACCATTCGCTTTGTGAATTGGGTTAAGGCCCAGTCTTTTCAGCTCTGGGTAAATTTAACCATTTGATGGTAACTATAGAAACACATACAAAACCTATGGCTAAACACTAAAATAACCAGTGGTTACAAATTACCAGAGCTGAAAAAACTTGGCCTGAAAAGAGGGATTGGGGCGACTTTAGTTCACGGTAGCACGCTATCAAAGTTGATATTTTTTTACAGCCTGGGGGAGGTCTAAATACAACAGGATTAAAATATTAAAGCGAGGAAACATTGTTAAAACCGATTAAAAAATAATATTGGTGCGAGTTTGGGGTGGGTTCAGCTTTGGGTAAGCAAAATTTCGAACGAATTATAATTTTTATTTACTTTTTCTCAATGTATAAATCAAAAAGTTAGTTATTAACCTAGTTTATATGCATGGTTGAAGCGAGCTTGAACTTAGGTTCACCCATTTGTAAACGGGGATAAGTTGGAACGAAATGGAATTCGACTCGATCGCACTCGAGCAGTGGTGTTAAGTCGAAAATTAAATGAAATACCTGGGATGAAATACACAATTATTTCTGCATGTGATCAATTGCATATTAACGAATGAATATTTGTTGTTGAAAAGTATGCGCATAACTTTTAAAAGCAATACAAATATTTTTTCTCAAAAATTAAATCTTTTGGTCTTAATGTCTACAAAGCAACGCAGGTATTCTCCTGTCATTTCAACTTTTTCGCACTTAACTCAACTCCTCAAGCATTCAACTAGTTGGCTGAAATACCTGGGTTGGAATTTCGTTTCAAATCAAACTCGATCTTTCAACCCTGCATATAAACTAGGTAATTATTCAAGTTGAGTTAGTTAACTCCAAAATCTGTATTTTTTTTTTGTTTTACGATGCGTAAACTCAGGATTATGATTCCAACATAAAGTGACAGCCACAACGAAGTTAACGAAACCCCATTTTTTTAACGAAAGACCATAGACTAGAAACATTGACGTATTTCACATGGACCGCCAGTAGCCAACTTCACACGTGTTCCAACATAACTAGGGGCGGCATCAACTACTAGCGGGGAATCTGCGCAGCAGTGAAATGATTTTTTTAAATTATTATTTAGTATTGAAGTACTTTGGTGGAAATTGTTATCAAACTACTTTTATTTTACAAAACAAATCTACTCCTTATGGCATGAGTTACTTACAGATGAATATATTATCGTTTTCATATAAATTTTAATGGCAAAATTAGTACACGTATTCAACACTAAAAGATGATGGCGTTTTTAGGCTGTTTCTAGCCTAAGTATTTCTTGAAAAACTTTTTTTGCTGTTTGTATGAAAATTTCAACCGACTGGCGGTCCATATATCTAGTACGTCAATGACTAGATAAAGCTCCAGAACATTGACGTATTACATATGGACCGCCAGTAGCCAACTTCACGCGTGTTCCAACATAACTAGGGGCGGCATCAACTACTAGCGGGGAATCTGCGTAACAGTGATATGATTTTTTTAATTAATTGTTTACTATTGAAATATTTTGGTGGAAATTGTTATCAAACTACTTTTATTTTAGAAAACAAATCCACTCCCTATAGCATGATGTTACTAACAGATGAATATACTATCGTTTTCAATTAAATTTGTATGTCATAATTAGTAGGTACACGTATTTAACACTAAAAGATGATGGCGTTTTTAGTCTGTTTTTAGCTGGAACAACTTTTTTTGGCTGTTTGTATAAAAATTTCAACCGACTGGCGGTCCATATCTAGTACGTCAATGCTCCAGAAGGCTCTGACTGCCACTATACTAGAAGATTCTAAAGCGGAGTGCTGAATGGTGCAGCCACTATAAATACGAGCGCACCATGCGGCAAGAAGTCGGTTTGAATTTGAAATCAGTCGTGTACAAGTCGGTAATTTGAAAGAAAGTTTAAATTTAAAATAAAGAAAGTAAAAAGGAAATAAAGTCTTTTGAAATATTAAGTGGAATAAAAAGTGAAAAGACGTAAAGTGAGTTGTATTAAAACGGAAATAAGTTTTATTTAATAAAAAGAACGTAGATAAAACCTATAACAATATTTTATTAATGATGTCGACATGAAACATGACTTTTATCGGGGTTAGAGCCAGTCTTTTCAGTTCTGTTTAAATTAAACCATTAGCTGGTAACCATAATACCAATGGTTACACATAACCAGAGCTGAAAAGACTAGCCCTTAGTGCTTTAACCCACCTGTTTTGGTGGGTTAAGGAGATAGCAGGTTAGTTAACTCGAGCAATGGTTTGACTTGGTATTCTCGAGTTAAAATGAGTGAACAAAATGAAACGGTGTTAAATACTGAAATTAACTCCGTGCTAAAGACAACCCGTAGTGAACAAAATGGACCTAAGAAGTATAAAATACTTATTTTTTTTTTAATTTCAAATTTGCGTTTTTAGTTTTTTTTTTCTAGGGAATTTTACAGAACAGCAAATAAGGAGAATTTAACCTACAAAAGGTCGGGTAGTTCTAAATTTTTGATATGTTGCATAGGATGTTTGGTGATAAAAAAACAATTTCCACAGCACACCCCCTCCGACCCTTTGCTATCAGGAAAAAACTGCAAAAAATCGGCTTCTTCCGACTATAACTTCTTTCTGGTACATTTTATCGAAAAAAAAAACTAAATACTAAACGTCAGTTCAAAAGCATGTTTTATATACATTTTCTTAATCAATCCTTATTCTATTATATCGTTTCCGTAATAAAAAGTTGAATAGGATAGTTGAAATTGAATTCTCCAAAAGATTGATAATGAAAATGATAATTTTGAAAAGAACCAACTTTTGGGTTCTTTTGGATGAATCATATGTCGTACAAATAAACTTTCAAATCACATTTGTAGGAAATTTTGTTTTCCTAATAGCGAAGGGGCGGAGAGGTTGTGGTTGTGAAAATTGACCATTTTGTATGGTAAACACTTTTTTCGCACTTTATTTACTGTACCTACTATTAGCTAGTTTCAACAACGAGGAATTAAATTGTGTAAAGATGTTGGGACATATTCATAGTTGTTTTTAAACTCGGGTTTTTCTTAGACTGTGTTTAAACAATGTAATTTAGAAAGGAACAACTCGAGTTTTTCTTAAAAACAATTTAAACATTATCTATGAATATGCTCCATTGTGTAAAGATATAATAAAAACTTTAAACGCCGATTGTTTGAGTTGCAGACTTTTTTTTATAAATTGACCTCAAAACAATCTTATACCTATTCATTTCTCCGTAGCAAAGTAATAAGAAAGGGACGTTTTTTAAATCTTGTGGGGAAATAAAAAAAAATGCATGTGTTAAGATAAATCCCATTTAATCAATTTGACACACTTAAAAGCTAAACAATTATTCACCTCATCTCAAATGTCAAAAATTAGCTAATGGATGAAATTTTAACGCTATTGCACACGGCCTAAAGCCTAGTATGCAGCTGAAGTGAAACGAAAAATCCGTATAAAAATGACAAAGTCAAATCATAAACGAAATTTTCCCTTCTTTTCGTTTTGAGGTATGCAGCTCCACGGTGAAACAGTTGATAACCGGTAAAAGTCTCCACTACTCTCTACACTATTTTCGCGCACATTTTAATTGACCTGGATATTAATTGCTCGCGAAATTTTGACGTTTGTATGGTATTTTGTTCGTATTTTTTTGTGGTTTTTATTTTTATAAAAAGGATTTCTGTTTTTTTTATTTGCTTTTTGTGTGTTTTGTAAAATATTTTTTTTTTCCAAATGGCGAATAACTCTACGTAACAATTTGTCCGGTACCGTTTCGTTATCATTTCGTGTTTTTTGAGACGACGGAAAATTTCGTTTCACTTCAGCTGCATACTAGGCTTAAGTTATAAAACAACTTTTCCGAAATAGTCAACAAAAAAAGAAAAATAAAAAAAAAAAATCCCAAAAATACCACTTATTGTATGCAATTTGTATGGAAAGTGGAAACTTTAAAAAATAATTTAAAATATAAATAAGTGTTTACTCGCTTTAAAACTATAAAATATATTGTTTCGAATCGTATATCTATCGAAAAATAGTATCCGCGTGTGCAAATTCCTGCTACCGTGAACTAAAGTTGAGCCGAGGGATTTTTAAAAACACTCTTTGGCTAAAATTCCATCAACATTTAAGAAATTTCCCTTAAAAAAATTTGTTTTTCCTTCTTCAAGTTAATTAATTTTGTAAACAAAATCCAACTTGAAAGATACAATGTTAAAAATGTAAGAAAATCTCAATTTTACTTTGTCGGTATTGCAAAGTTTATTTCATAGTTTGGAACAACAGTCCCAAATCTTTGCAAAATAATTCCCATTGTGGATAGTTTGGCTATGCAGTATATGAACTCTAGCTTTCACAACAGTTGAAAATTTGATCAGGGTATATATGTACCGCATTTTACCCTTCAATTGACGATTTGTAAAGTATATAAATGGGCAACGTGTAGTCAAAATTAGCACTAAGTTATCTTTGCTCTTTAGCACAAACTTGACTAATGCAGCGCCACACGTATAAGTTGAAATGCGCAACGGCTGGTAAAAGTAAGCACTAACAGCCTTATATATAAACTCATTTTAACGATTGATTAAAGTTACGCGGATCTTTAATATACCTAACTCAAGAAATTTTTTTTTATAAAAAAAATTATGTTGGGTAGAGGCCGAGTAAGTTAAAATGACCTCATAGGCAGATTAGAGCCTGCGAAAGCCCATATTGGCATATAAATGTCAGTCTGACACCAAATGATCGAAACGTAATTTTTAAATTAAAATCCAAAACATTTACAAGAGTTCTTGTTCATTAAAACAAAATATCTTTGACAATTTTCGAATGAAGATTTTGATTAAGATAAGATAAATTCGGGTATTAATAAACTTTAAGAAAAAAAATATAACATACAGAATGTAAACAAACAAATATGATTTTTTATTTCTACTGTTATTCTATTATACTCCATTCCATAACGCCGTAATACCTTTGACACACACACTGGTATAGATATACCATATATATGGAGGCTGACACACACCTCATGTAGTATGCGTTGACAGCTCGGTACTAAATAGTGATTGATTTGTTTTATATAATAGTCGTAAGCAAACGAAAGCTAATGTCATAGTTCTACGTCAAGTTTCCTTAAGTGCTGCCATTACCTTCAGTCGACCATAATGGTCGAACGCACACGCAAGCCAATTTCACTTGTATTTGGCTGGCTGTCAGATTTACGTACGTAAACTGCGCTCTGGAGCGCTCTTTACGTACGGAGGCAAAAGTGAACGAAAACTTGCCGAAACTGAGCAATCCGACATTATGTAGTGCGCACTATACAAATTCCTTGTTCTCGCTAATTTCGTACGGCACCGTACGTACTAATTCTTCTGTTATGGTTCTGCCTTTAGACGTATATCAAGGTATTGATACCACCAGTGTGTCACAGGTATAAGAGCCCACAGCAAATTTTTGGGTCGGAAAGGTAACCGAAAAAAGTATATGAGTCGATAGCAGAGGGGTGAAGGTCATGATTAACACTCAAGTCTGGCAGTTCAAGATGGCGGCTTTCGTGAGCTATAGCAGCTTAAAAAATCACTTTTTTCAAAAAATGAGATAATTGGTGTAACCGATAAATCTTAGTTTTATTATATTAAGTGCTCCCTGCTCATAGCAAAAATACTGGTCCAAGACACGTTTCGAGTGTAGCAATCCTTCTGCCAGACGTTTTGAAAAGTGTCAAAAAATCATTTTTCTTTCTTTTTGACATAACCAAATACTTTTTGCTGCAATGTGAAGAAAAGCCTCTCCTATATAATAACAAATATGAGGGTCCAAGATGATTCAGATGCGGCCATCGGCCTGACAGACGTTTTCGTAATTGACAAAAATCGATTTCGGAATAATTGGTATAACCGAAGTTGTTTTTCCCCAAAATATTGAGCATACCTATCTGAGCACAGACAAGTAGGTCCAAGATGATTATAGCGCGGCCAACGTCAGACTTTTCGAAAACCTTAAAAAAACAATTTTGGAAATAATTCGTATAACCAAAATTGGGTTTCACCAAATTAGTGAGAATACCTACCTGAACACAGATATGTGGGCCAAGACGATTTGAGTGCCACCGAAGCCCTAATATACTTTTTTTCGGTTACCTTTCCGACCCAAACATTTGCTGTGGGCTCTTGCGGTCTATGATGTTTATCAGAACCAGAGTTTTAGATGGGACGCTTTAAGCTCCAAGTAATATATATGGATTAAAATATCTTTATAAATAAGAATTTACTCGGCAGTGAGAAAAGCCTGATGCCCAGTTTCACTAAAATAAACCTTAAAGCATTTAGTTAACGAAGTAATAAAATTTATTGGCATTTTAACTTACAATGCTGTGCACCAACATTCATAGGTGAATTTTTTAAAATGAGGAAACTTGATACCAATTCCGGATTTTTGTTCACCACACATGCGGGTCTCTTTCATTAGAGCAAGCGAGAAGAGAGCATATTAATCGGGAAATTTCCACATTCTCTTTGTTTTGCACTTTTAAGACGCCTTTAACATTTATTTGGAACAAAATAAATATTTAAAAGTTTTTGGAGAAACTGGCCCATGAGTGAGTGATTTGACGTTGCATATCTAATAAAATGTTGAATGGCATTTTATCGAAATCCAATGAATAAGTCTGAATATGTGCAAAAAGATTTTTTTGTGTGTATCATTTTATGTTTGTTCATTTATTAGTTGGCGAGAGTGAGATAAACTGAGTCCGCACTAACTTGACAAGTTGACTGTATCACATACATTGTTGTGTATGTGAAAACAAATGGAAAAATCTCACTTCAAATCGAGATTTCGAGATTTATCTAGATCAATAAAAAAACACTTTTTGCGACCAATTAGTCGTGTTTTGTTGGTAATTTTTAGTTAGACAGCACTGGAAAGAACCAATAAAACGCTATATTCACTTTTGTATCCACTTTTTTATTTTATTTCAAAGATGGTTTTTTTTTTTTTTTTTTAAATTCAATTTTTTATTTTCAATTTAACTTATATCTACTTAAATGCTAGACAAAAATCTTAAAAACTAGCTTACCGAATAACTTAACTAACTTACTGGCCCCATGCGGGCGCTCTAAATTATACTATAACTATATATTAAAAATGCCTTTCGACGTAAAAACTAACTTAAATTAAAATTCAATATTTCTTAAAACTAAACGAGAAAATTCTTAAAAACTCGTTCAAAGTTGGTATTCTTGACTATATGCCAAGCCGAAGTATCAAATAATTTTACCGCCGTATACTTAGCAGCACTATGTCGGGAATTTCATTTTTTTTGTTCATATAATTTGGGAAACATTTGGGAAAATTTGGTAAAGCATTTTTAGAATTTGGTCAAGTCTAGTTAATTAGTTATTAACAATTTAAGGTTTGGCGTATACTTAGCAGCACATAGAAACAAAAATGGAGTTTTTTGGTATCAAACGATCGGAATTGCTTTTCTCAAATTTGGTAAACCAAAAACCAAAAAAATGTAATAATATTGATAGTTCTATAAACAATTAAAATCGTAGCGTAACGTGATGTAACGCAAAGAAAATTCCTTACCTGAACCCAAAACTAACACATGTAAACATAATTCTGTCCCAATTTCCTTCTTTTTTTTGAGTAAATATTTTTGTTTTGACGTTTCAGTATGGATTTTGACAAATTTTGTAAACAAATTTTATCGCGTAGCAAAATTTCCCTACAATTTTCGCTTGATTTTGTTTTATTTAATTAAAAGTGAAGTTTAAAAGATTTTCCTCGAAAAATCGACAAAAAAAAAAACAGCAAAAATTGTGCATTTTTTTTATGAAATAACTACATTAGATAAAAAGTGATCCACGTCAAAACTAATGTTAAAAAAAAACGTTTGCTTGCTCTTCCAAGCAAGACTGATTTACAGGACTATATCAGCACCCACTACAAGGCGTCTCGCATTGTTTTGTCGGGAGCTGGTGGAGTTAATAACCAGGAATAGGTTCAACTTGCCAACTCCAACCTTGGAAAATTGCAAAACATCATTGGCGCTTTACTGGCTTTGAAATGCGTGTCCTTGAAGTCTCGTTGCCATAGTTGTCGAGAGCTGCGGCTGGACCGATTAACATAAAATCCCTGTAATGATTTTGTGGTGTTAACAATGCTTTCAACTTAGCTCGTGCCAGCGCTGAAAGCAGTATGTTCTCAATATTCTTGTATTGCCCTCAAAATCTTATTTCTTTCTTTTCCAGATAGGGAGTCGAGTTTGGTCCCTTGAAGGGTACACACGGTGGTCCGGGAGCCACCGTCAATTTTAAGTAATTTATGTAACTAAGTTACAATTAATCAGGGCGGCTTGTCCCCCAGCAATTAGGCTGCTATAACTAAGCAGCAGTTATGGAGCCAGGAACTAGCATCGTGCAGGAGGATGTTCAAGTGCGCTCCAAGTAACAGCTAAAGACTGGATGTAGTCTTCCCGTTCAGTTTTTTTTTACCGCTTGGTATTGTACCAGCACCTTTCCGTGTGGCATGTCCACCCAGTAACTGAGCTGCTACAAAGCAGCATTAATGGAGCCAGAAAGTAGCATCTGTTGGGGATGGTCAGCAGAGCTCCAAACAAAAAGCAAGAGACAGGACAGCCTTTTCCCGCCCAATTTTCCTTTTTCACCGCTACCTAACTGTATCAACTTTTAATCGGACAGCAACAGCAATTATGCCGTTACAAAACAGCAGTTTCTCACGTGATAACAAATTTGAACATCAGGCTAGCAGACCAAAGTGCTGTTATTAAATATCGGTAGTATCGCAAAGGGACAGCCTACCCAAGCAACAAAGTTTTAATTCTAAAGATCATCAAATTAATTAAATAGTGGTGATTACATATATCACAAAGTCAATTTTATTACAGTATATATAATTTTATAAATTATAATCGTGCAATTCATCTTATTATTTTTTGATATTCTAAGTTTTATAATAATTTCATCTCTTAAATGAAATATGTTGTCAATTCTATCACCTGTAAATGTTTTATTTTGTTTAACATATGCACTTTGCATATACTAATGTATTGAGCTCTCGCTCTAGCATCAAAAGATATCAGACAAACGTGTCAAAGAGACAGTCTTTTCGCTTTGTAATTACACGAGATGCGTACATCATTCGTATCTCGTCTTTTGTTTAGTTTTAAGTTTTTTTTATTTTATTTTTTGTATATATGTATATTAAACCAGACAATACGTCACAGCAACTGTAATACCCTCTCTGTCGAGCAAGAGCAGGAAAACCTTTATATTTATCTTTTATAAAATAACTTTTCGCCACGAGGCTTTTCATAATATAACTGAAAAAGAAGGCCATACATTACAGCCACTTTTGTACACACTAAAGCGAATTAGAATAAATTAGAATTAGAATAAGACAAAAAATGTAACTCGAAACTAAAGACTCAATAAAAATTCAATTCAATTCAAATTCTTTTCCAGATATGTGCCACAGCTTCCAATCGTTCAACACCTGCTACAAGGATACCGGTTTGTGGGGCAACTATTGGTTATGTTATCCTCTACAGAGCGAGGTATTTATTTCTATTCTCTTTCTTTTATTCACTCAATTATAAACATTTTTTTTTTTTGTAGAACATGCTCTGCATGTCTTCTGTTATCAGAAGAATGGTTAAGTCTCTGCAACTGATGCTAAAGTTGAATGTGCAAAGAACCTTCTGAAAACCAACTTGCTGTTGCAATTGGATGGAACTCATGTAATCTGCGAAGATATTGGTCGCCAAATGCTCTGCTACAACCGCCGTATCCCATTACATGAATTGGATATGCCGTTTCGATACAAAATAACAGAAAAAAAACAGTCAATCATTTAATGCAAAACTAATCAAAACAAAATCAAAACCTCAAACCAAGCTCCTGATGTTACGCTATACCTTTTAAAAAAATTATGTTTATTTAATGTGAAAGATTACACAACAAAGATCAAGGGATGTTAACGAAGTAAAATAATAAATTTAATTAAAAACAGTTTAATTTTTTAATTAAATGGTATACCAGAAACAAACAAAAAATATGAAACGAATGTGATCTCATTATAGTTTTGTTTAACGAAGAAAAAATCAGATAAGATGATGTCAGAGCAGCGTAGAGCAGAGTCAAACAGCTATGAAATTCAGATGAAAATAAAGCAGAAATTTCAAATGTGTAAATGGGCAAACGTTATGTGTGTGAGTCTGAATGAACTGCAAATCTAGATACATCTAGAGCAGAAAATGTCTCACTGAATAGTAAAATAATGCTCTTTTCTACTCAGAATTGGTTAGAATAGCTCACACTGAACAGAACTTATAGAATCTGGCTCAATAGTCCATAATAGCATCTACTATTTGTTGCAATTGGCTGAAGTGTTGTTCACACTTCTTCTTTTGGTCAATCTGTGTCTCCACCCAGCTGACCAAAGTTTAGCACGAGAAGTTATTTTGGATATTATCCTTAGTCACGCCACCGTTGATATAGCCCTTTTCTATTGCGAACTCTTATCGGGATAGCTCCCAAAATAAAATCGGTAAAGTTGACGATCACATATATATAAAATAAAACTTCTTTGATCCAATGATAAGGTCTGAAAAAAACTAAGAAGACATTTAAGTTTGCTTATCCAAAATGTCTCTTTGATGTTCGTCTAATGTTGGATAGTTGGTTGACCACAAGACTCAAACAAGAATATATTCAAAAAACCTTATTTTTATTTTAAAAAGTCAACGCAAAATAATATTTATCAAAAGACTTTTACTTAATTCCGAGAAACCGTAGATTTTTAGGTTGCCAGCCTATTACTGTACGGCAGTAAATATTGCTTTGGATGACATGCTACTGTGAATGTGACTGCATCTACAGAAATATCCGATATTTTTTCTCCTAAAAATTACAAACATTACAATGTTTGTGTACTTAAAATAAATTGTAAAAAGTGTACCTGTTTCTGTGTGAGCAATATCGATTGAAAGATCTTCACTAGCTGATGCTAAGCAATTTTCAATCAAAGCTGATGGCATGCCAAATAGATACAATAGCATCTGCTGATCCTGTTGCCCTTTTCTGTAGCTTGATAGAAATACTGATTTATGTTGCCAACAAACGAAAAAGCTTTAGTAACTACCTTTCGTTGTCTTAAATCAACTATAGTTCAGTTAGTCCATTCCTAGCCATGCATTTACCCTTATAGATCTTTGGCATGTAAGACACTGTTCCACTGTAGAAAGGTAGAAAGGCACTTATCAATCTAATAAGCTCCATCATTCCAATCCAATTATTCTTTATGCGTTCCTTGCAATACTTTTATCAGTTCGCCCAAATTTGGCATTTCAAGTATTTATGCCACCAATACGGTCAAGGTCATTGACGTACTAGATCTAATACGTCAATGGTCAAGGTAATAATGAATGAATTATTTTATTTAAGTTTTCGTTGAAAAGGCAGAATCTGTGGTTACCAGCTGAAATAATCAATGATTACACTTAACCAGAGCTGAAAAGACTGGCCCTTAACCAGAGAATCTATGGTTACCACAATATTACGTTAACTGCCTTATCTTCCTTGGTAAGTGTCATTATTCAAGTCTGTTAACAAAGATTTGGTCTTTTCAGTAAAATTTTTACCAGAGAATCTATGGTTAATAGAGGTTTCGGTTACAAGTCAATTTTGCTTGGTTAACCGCTGAACTTCTATGGTAAAGCAATTATTTTTTTCACATTTGTGTTGAATTATAAATAATATATTAGATAATAATTGATTATTACTACTAATCGTAAAAAATAAAATTAAAGAAAATAATGATCTACCATCTAAATAAATTCTACCCCTTTATTTATTATGTATTTTTTGTTTTCTTTCGCGTTCTAAATGAATAACATTAGTTTATTCATGTGCATCGAAACGAGACAGGCTATTATCAATATTGTTGACAAAATTTTTGGTCTCTTTCTCTCGCATTCAAAAAACAAACTTTACCAGAGATTCCATTTCATATCTGGACGAACTGTGGTTAACCGAGATTGAAAACCACCTGTTGAGAAAAATCTATGGTGACCAAATCAGAGATTTAATCAGAACTGAAAAGACTGGCCCTAATTCACATTCAATGCAAAACGTATAAAATAAAAGCAAAAATACAAGTATTTATTGACAAACCTAAAAAAATAGAAAATTCTCAGAACTAAAACTACACCCTCTTCTTTTTGTTGTTGATTTATTTTCCCAGTTTACATAAATCAGTCTTTTCCATCTGCTTTACTTTTCCTTGCTGTTAAATTTCATTCGTGGCTGAAAATTATAAAGTATCCTTCATTTTATTTGGCTTAGTTGATTCTGCTTTAAGATTTTTGTTTAACTTTTGAAATGTTACGCACGCAACGCGTTCTATGGGTTTGGCCCTAAATGAATACGACAGATTGCTGACAACAGCTGACATTTGACAGACATTGAGACAGAATTATGTTTATATGTGTTAGTTTTGTGTTCAGGCATGAGAATTTTCTTTGCTTTACATCACATTACGTTACGATTTTAATTGTTTATAGAACTGTCAATATTATTACATTTTGTTAATTATTTACTGAACTATGCTTTACCAAATTCTAAAAATGGTTTACCGAATTTGAGAAAAGCAATTCCGATCGTTTGATACCAAAAAAGTCCACTTTTGTTTCTATGTGCTGCTAAGTATACGCCAAACCTTAAATTGTTAATAACTAATTAACTAGACTTTACCAAATTCTAAAAATGCTTTACCAAATTTTCCCAAATGTTTCCCAAATTATATGAACAAAAAAAAAAATTCCCGACATAGTGCTGCTAAGTATACGGCGGTAATAATTTTATGGATGTGTCTGCAAAGTATGGCTATTTGTATATGCCGAGCATGGACGTATATATATGGGCTGCTAGTCCAACACATCAGTTCCATACAATAATTGTCAAAAAAATGTCGCCAAAATTGTAAATAGCGATGCTAGCCCTCCATACGCCACTTTAGTCAAGACAAAAAACTACTAAATTCTCACGTAGAATCTCGCGACATCTGTCTTAAAAAAATTATAAAGTCGCATATTCCATCATCCAAATAACAGAGTTTTTTTAATTTCATTCATAGAAATGTGCGACATCTATGAGTTTTTACCTTCTTTTTTTTTAGTGAATGTTTTTGTTTTGACTTTTCAGTATGGATTTTGAAAAATTTTGTAAAATAAATTATCGCGTAGCAAAATTTCCTTACAATTTTTCGCGTGATTTTGTTTTATTTAATTAACAGTAAAGTTTTAAAGATATTCCGCGATGATCGACAAAACGAAATTAGATAAAATGTGAACCACGTCAAAATTAATGTTAAAAAAAACTTGAAATCTATGCAGATATTGTTGTTTTTGTGATACAAAATTTATTATTATTTGTATATGTAATTAATTTAACTTCATTTACAAAAAATGTTGTTATTCAAATGAAATGAGAAACATCTATTTGTTTGGCGTTTGCCAACAAAAATGAGATTTCATGTTTTTTCCGCTAGTGTAGTTTCGAGGGCTAGTGTCGCTTAAAATGACAAACTTATAAAAGGAACCAACATGAGGTATGCAACTAGCAGTCCATATCTATTACGTCCATGATGCCGAGTTAATCAAGTTGTACCCCACCTTCCACTACAAACAAATAAAAACCGGATAAATAATCATTATTTAGCTTGAATATTACCAAATTAAATTCTAAATTATATATTTTTATTTAAAAAATCTGCTTTAACCAATTTTTATTTGTTTTTAAGTTAAAAGTTCAAAATCATCAAAACTTTTTTGCAACTTCCGTAGGTGGAAAGCTTCTTACTAAATGCAGAGTGATAGAAAACGAATTCTTGGAAAAGAAAACAAACAAAAGCATCAATAAAAATTTATGGATGTTATCTTCTTTAATAAAATGCAAAAAATTCACGTCGTACAACTATATCACTTCACAAAAATTTTACCCGCTTGAATTGAGGCGCCCTCAATTGAGGAGAGGACATGTGTCTCACGAGAGTACACACCATAACCGTGTTTAGACTGGGAAATTTGAGTCTGGCCAGGTGAGTACTCTCCTGATTACACAGGACCTCAATTGAGGACGCCTCACTTCAAGCGGGTGGAATTTTTGTGAAGTGAGACACTTGTACGACGCGAATTTTTTGCATTTTATAAATGAAGATAGAATCCATAAATTATTATTAATGCTTTTATTTGTTTTCTTTTCCAAGAATTAATTTTCTATCACTCTGCATCATAGAATAATAAATTTAACAAAAAAAAAAAAAAAACGGTCAAACATCAACTTTTATGCTCCGAATCCGAACAGATTAGAATGACCACATTGAACACAACCAGAATAATTGAGGATAGGGAATTTTACCATCTTGTCAAAAGAAAAAAAATGACAGCTCACACTACGCGGGTGACAGATTGCAAATATGTTTCGCGCTTTTTTCAAACTGTCAAACTCAAAATCTTGTAAAAGTATTTATCTCTATATCTGTTTTTTTCCTGTGAAATTTGAGATTTCCGTGACTTAAAAGTTAAATAATATACTTTTCACAATTTTCGCGCGCAACAATAAAATGTCCGCTCTTGTTTTCAATCTGCTGCGTACTGCTGATTTTGACACTGCTCTGCGAACGAGAAAGAGATATATTGTTGTTACCTAAAAAGCCCAATAAAGTTGAAATTCGCAATGGGTAGTCAAAACTAGAACTAAATTATCTTTGCTCTTTAAGACAACTCCACTGCTGCAGCGCTACACGTATATGGAAAAGTTTAAAATGCGATACGGGTTGTCAAAACTAGCACTAAGTTATCTTTGCTCTTTAGTACAAACTTGACTACGGCAGCGCTACACGTATAGCAATCTCCCCTTTTTTTTTGTTAAAGAAAAAATTTTTGAAACAGAAACAGAAATGAACAACAATAAAAATAAATAAGTATAAAAATGTAAAAGGTAATCTCTTGCAAATTGCAATTTTTCATAATAAAAAAATTATTATATATTGATGTTTTCAAAACTTGTATCAATTTCATTTTTTGACCTCAACGGCTTTTCTAAAATTCTACTAGCTTTCTTTTAACGCTGTTGATGGGTACACGGCCTAAAATTCCGCTTATGGAAAGACCGTTAAACATTATATTCTTTACTTTTACAAGATGTCTGTGGAAGAAGATGAAGTCAATATTTATTTTTGGACCCTTGTCTGCATATGAACACGGAAGGCAGAGCAAGGTTTGTTTTGTTCTTTTAAGTAGAAAATGTTATACATATTCCTATTCCATCTAAAGTTTTCAGTGTTCCTACTCCATCTAGAGAATACATATAAATACCTATTTATTATTGACGGTATTTTAGAAATTTATACACAAACCTAAGTTAAACCACGCCGAACTCGGTCGAAGTAAACTATAGACTATCTGACAGGCTCTTTGATTCGTTTTGAGCTTAGATAATAAGCCACTCGAAAATGATAATTGCTATTTGCTGTATTTATCCGAGAAAATTAAATCGATGCGTTCAATCTTCTTTTTGCGATGATGTTATAGATCTCACTATTTCCTCACTTCGCTGTTTCATTTAAGGATCCGCTTGCGGGGTTGGTCGGGTTAACCTTAGATAATGTAAACTTTCCGGTTTTATAATGTTCCTTGTCTGATGTTGACGGAACGCCTTGTAGCTTTATCTTTTCGTCCATTGGTAGAACTTTCTAACATCAAACCTTCCCGCACAACCCTCAATCGACCGCAACTTCTCGTGCACTCCTTTTTCTTCTTGAATACGCGACTTTCCTACCTTCCTTTTTTGCTAGTAGAGCTCCCTCTCATTGCCTACAGCATTGCCTGTTCCTGTTGAACAGGTTAACCAGGTTGCATGTTCAACGCTGGTCCTCTTACTTGAAAATGGTGGCAGACATGAGGAATTATAAAAACGAGTTCTGCAAGAGTTCTTGCGATTTCTTGCGATTTTGATTTTACGACATAAAATCTTCTCAGTGCACCTGCTCGGCGTTGTAGCGTCATGGATATCCACATACACGTACTCTAATTAGTACATAGAAGTGGTCTGATTTATGTTTGCCCGACGGAATGACATAACATCCACAATACTGGAAGCATGTCTGGCGTCTATCGCGATATGAACAACCTTGAGAATGTCTCTGGTTGAATTGTTTCTCACCTCCTTTGTGGCATGGACATATCTGATGTTCGAAATTCGTTTTCGAGGCTTGTTGGTGCTTCAGAACCAAAAAGGTTCTCTCCGTTGAAGGGAAATTACCCGCTTACCGGAATATAATATAGTTCCAAAAGTGGAGTGCCGGATAAAACCCTCTCTTATCGCACAGCAGGTTAGCTGTTGGAAGATCCTCTTCTGATGCGTCGGAATCAGGGTTGGATTCCAAGAATCTTGGGGTTAATGCGTTTGTGTCCATTCGCTCCATGTGTCCCAGTCATCTTAGTTGCTCCAATTTTTGCAGCTTCTGATTCCATACTGGCTTATCATCCTCTCGCTTCATTTTTCATTTTTCGGTTTCCGCATTCAATAATTCAACAAATTTGTTGAAATTTGATGAAAATTAAAAAGTTTTGTAAAAAATACAAAGTTTATAAAGTGAAAAAAACAATTAATAATAGTTTAAAGAATATATTCGATGCAATTCAATTCGGATATTTAAAAAGTGGATGAAAATTTGCGTTGATGTTTACCATCAATCAGCTGTGTTTGCTTGGAATCCCGGATCGGAGAGCTCTTTGGGATTACCACCCGAAAACGACATTAAATTGTCAGATTAAGAAAATGCACACTACAGAATATAATTAACCCACCATATCTTAATCTGACGCGCTCGAGTAAACCCAATTATAATTTTTTTTACTATTCTGACGGGCATCATTATATAAAAAGTTTATATAAAATTGGAGGTACTCAACAGGGTGCAAGGTATGTAAATCTGCGGCTCTTGAGTGAATCCCGAAATCATCCCTTGGACTGACCTACAGTGAATTGGCTGCCACAGTAAATTGAATTATTTTACCCACAATTGTTATTAATATACTGTAGCTGAAAACACTCTACATATTTTAATCTTATAGCTTTGACTTTATTTCTTGTTATAATGAAATTTTCTTCTAAAATAGTTTTTTCAGTCTAGAATAAATGTTCAAGAAACATATTAGCTTTTTATTATTTTTTCGTTTCTTCAAATAGTTGGTTAATAAAACAATAGGTTATGGGCGATCAACGCAAAGAAGTTCCACATGGAATAATGCAATTTAATGGTAAGGCATATGAAAACTGGAGTTTTCGGGTAAAAATGTATTTGGATTCTGTTGATGTTTTGGAAGCTGTGACCAGTTCAGCTCCAAGTCCTACAGATGCTGCTGCTTTAAACAAATACAACGAAAAACACAAGAAAGCCAAATCGATTATTGTGAGCTGCATTTCAGACGACTATTTGGACTACGTTAAAGACAAGAACACAGCCAAAAATATGTGGAAAGCTCTAGAAGATGTTTTTGCAGTGAAGTCAGCATCAAGCCAAACAATTGTCAGGAAGCAATTAGCCCGGCTTAAGCTTTCAGAAGGTATACTGATGAAGGACCATTTTCTTGAATTCGATGGTTTGGTAAGACAATTGAAATCAGCGGGGGCAACGTTAGCTGAGAGTGATCTGGTGTCGCAACTATTTTTGACATTACCAGAGAGCTATGATCCACTGGTAACAGAACTTAACATTCAACTCGTGAAGCATAGGTTGCTCGCAGAAGAGCGAAAAAGAATTGATCGAACAGGAGCTAATGAGGACATGAAACCCCCGGCTGCATTTGCTGTAAAGAAAGAAAAACAATGGAAATTCAATGGCAAATGTCACAATTGTGGAAGGCGCGGTCATCTCAAAGCTAACTGTAGGATCAAGAAAGAAGCCAACTTTGCAAGAGGATCAAAGGGCGAGCTCAACAGCCTGGACATGAAAAATAGCAGCAAGAACGTATGCTTCATGTTAAATCGAGGTGCACTACAGAACCACGTTCCTGAAATGTCTTTTATGCTAGATTCAGGGTCCAGGGATCATCTTGCTAAAGAAAGAAATTTATTTGCAAAAATTCAAGCTCTGAAAACTCCAATCAAAATTAATGTGGCTAAAAATGAGGAAGATCTGGTTGCAAAAGAAATTGGAGAGATAAGTGGATACACAATTGGAGGTACGTTAGTAACGCTAAAGGATGTTCTGTATGTTCCAAATCTAAGAGAAAATCTCATTTCTGTCCGACGACTTACAAATGCTGGACTGGAAGTCTATTTTAAAGGTGAAAAAGCGGTTATCAAGACAAATGATGAAGACATTGTGGCACGACTCAAAGGAAACTTATATGAGCTTAATTTAAAAGTTAAACACCCCGTTAGTGCAAATCTGTGCATAGAAGACCACAGCAAACTTTGGCATAGACGACTCGGACATATAAATCAACAATCTCTGGAACAAATGGCTCGAAGTGAAGTAGTTCTGGGAATTGGACAAGTGAAGAGTTTTGGATTTTGTGAAATTTGTGTCAAGGGAAAACAATGCCGAGAACCCTTCAATGGAACATGGGAAAGAAGTAAGCGGCCACTTGAGAGGATTCACAGTGATGTACACGGTCCAGTTACACCTGCAACCTATGACGGATACAAATATTTTGTTTCTTTCATAGATGAGTATACTCACTTCGCCGTCATTTATCAAATAAAAAGGAAATCTGACGTGTTTGAGAAATTTCGAGAGTATGAGGCGCTAGCGACGACAAAGTTCAACCTGAAAATATCAGTTCTTCACTGTGATCAAGGAAGTGAATATTGTTCAACTCAGCAATTGAATTATTACAAGCAAAAGGGAATTCAACTTGAAACAACGGTTGCATATACACCTCAACAAAATGGTATAGCGGAAAGGTTCAACAGAAGTCTAGTTGAAAAGGTTCGTACGTTACTCATTGAATCGAAAGTTCCAAAAGTTATGTGGGGAGAAGCTGCTCTTACTGCGACTTACATAATAAATAGAAGTCCAACTAAAGCATTCAAAGAAAGCCAAACCCCAGCTGAACTTTGGTATGGAAATAAGCCATCACTGGAAAAAATGCGATTATTTGGATGCAAGGCGTTTGCTTGGGTACCAAGTCAAAAGAGAAGTAAACTTGATGCTAAGAGTAAAGAATGTATAATGATTGGTTACTCAACAAATGGATACCGCCTTTGGGACCTCGATAAAAAGAAAGTCATCATTGCTCGAGATGTAAAATTTAACGAAATGAGTTATCCATATGAAGCTGCTGAGGAACCTAAGCCATCGGAATTAATTACTGTATGCAGTAACTGGCAAGAGGGGGAAAACTTGAATGGTGCCGTTTCTGCAAATACCGAAGAAGAAGTTGCTGATCAAAACAATTCTGAAGAATTACATGCAGAAGAAGTTCAAGAATTTAATGTTGAATCTATAGAACCAGAGAATGCACAAAATGAAAAATTAAGACGTAGCAAGCGAGGCCAAGTTCCACGAAAATATATGGATGATTACGTTACCTACAATACAGTAGCAGATGAAGTAAACATTGATGACGTCCCGGAAACTTTTGACGAAATCAACTACTGTTCAGATCGAGAGCATTGGGTAAAGGCCGTGAATGAGGAATTCGAATCGATGAAGAAAAATGAAGTTTGGGAATTAATGCAAAAACCTGAAGGAATTAAACCTTTAAAAACAAAATGGGTGTTTCGAAGAAAACCAAACAAAGACGGAAAGCCGGATAGATATAAAGCACGATTAGTAGTAAAAGGATTTCTTCAAAAATATGGCATCGACTATGAAGAAACGTTTGCTCCTGTCGCAAAATTAACAACTATTCGTGCAGTTCTGGCAGTGGGAGTCCAAAAGAATTTTGTATTTCATCAAATGGATGTTAAAACCGCTTTTCTTCATGGACATATAAAAGAAGATATTTATATAGATATCCCTGAAGGGCAACAAGAAAGAAGTGGCATGGTCTGCAAGCTTAAGAAGTCACTCTATGGTTTAAAGCAAAGTCCTCGATGCTGGAATGAGAAAATCAACGATTTTTTAATAAGTCTTGGATACGTGAGATCAAAACATGATTATTGCCTATACGTGAAGATAAATAAAAATGATACTGTCTACATTTTGCTGTACGTAGATGACATACTTATCACTGGAAATTCACTACTGGACATCAACAATATAAAGAAAAATTTATCGGAAAAATTTGAGATGTCAGATTGCGGAGACTTAAAATACTTTCTTGGTATAAAAATCGAATACGATAAACTTAATGGATCAATGCTTTTATCTCAAGAAGCAAATATCGACAAAATATTATTGAAATTTGAAATGACAAACTGTAACCCAGCAAGAACACCAATGGAAAAGGCATTCCAAGTTACTGAAGATAAGATTATTACAAATCAGCCATATCGAGAATTACTAGGAAGCCTTATGTATTTAATGCTATGCGTGAGACCGGATATTTGTTACCATATTGGATACATGGGTCGTTTTCAACAAAACCCTACTGAAAATCATTGGAAAGCGTTAAAACGGATTTTAAGATATCTCAAAGGAACGAAGAACTTTAAATTGCAGTTCAATCGATGTAATGAGAACAAGATCTTTGTTGGATACTCCGATGCAGATTGGGCTTCGGATATCATTGATCGAAAGTCAGTAAGTGGTTATATGTTCCAAATTTTCGGCAACTGCGTATCATGGTCAAGTAAAAAACAAGCCACTGTAGCAACATCTTCAAGTGAAGCAGAATATATTGCACTTAGCGCTGCTGCATCTGAAGCTATATGGTTAAAAGGAATACTAACAGATATGAGAATCTTGGATACAACTTATAGTGTTCCAATTTTTGAAGACAACCAAGGATGCATTTTTATGTCAAGAAATTCGGAGTGCAAACGATCGAAACACATTGATGTAAAGCATCATTTTATAAGAGACCACGTTACAAGCGGGTTCCTAGAAATATTACCTGTGAGGACCGAAGAACAACTTGCAGATATTTTTACTAAGTCGCTTGGAACTGTGCGATTTCATCAATTACGAAATCAATTAAAACTATTGGATTGAGAGGGGGTGTTATTAATATACTGTAGCTGAAAACACTCTACATATTTTAATCTTATAGCTTTGACTTTATTTCTTGTTATAATGAAATTTTCTTCTAAAATAGTTTTTTCAGTCTAGAATAAATGTTCAAGAAACATATTAGCTTTTTATTATTTTTTCGTTTGTTCAAATAGTTGGTTTATAAAACAATAACAATGAATTGTGTTCCACAGTGAATTGTCCATACAGTGAATTGTGCACAGTGAATAAGCATAGACCCAAATGTAGTTAGAAGTTATATTAATTTATTCTTGGAATAAGTCGACTGAGTTTTTTAAAAGAAAATAGTAAATAATTACATAAATTTACGCTAGATTTGGGATCCCAAAAAGCATAAAAAAAACTCGTTTCAACATATCTTATCTTCTTTTGTTTTATTTCATTTGAAAAAAAAACTGAAAAATAATTACATAATGTATATAAATTAAAATTCGAATTTAAATTGAAATCAATTAATTTAAATCAATAATTTAAAATAACTTCGAACTTCAGGTTTTTTTATTCAAAATTAATTCAGAACTCAGGGTGTAATCGCAGTGGAAAATGCAATTTTATTAAAGAAAAGTTGTTTTAAGCTAAACGAATAGCATTTTTGGTAATTGAATAATAGTGAAATTAGTACATTTGCTATAATGTGCTTATTGCTCCTTTAGTATAGAGTTATAGACACACTTACAACCAGCGCTATCAGTGTTCAAAAATAAAATTTATTGTGAACAAATTTCCATAGAAACACATAGAAACTAACGCTATCTAGTTTTGAATTTTTGACATTTTTGTGTGTACTGACTAAGAAAATCTCCTTTCTCTGTATCATTTTTGTATGAATTAAATTTTAAAATACAAAATTTCAATATTTATCAACTATCAGTTGATAGTCATTATTCGCAATAAGAAGGGTGATTAAGAAAAATGAATGCGATCTAATAATAGGGAAGCCCAAGAGGGGATTTCGGGATTTACTCGAGCGCGGCAGATTTTTTTTTAAAGACAAGGAACTATGATGTAAATTTGGTTTCAAATGATTGAATTCAAAATGAATAAGAATTCAACTAGTAACAGTCTGCGTTCAAATGAATGCAATCATCAAATTTAATTATTATACAGCTCTGATTTAGAATAACCTTATAAACTAAAAATAAAAATTCCATTATATCTTTTCAGATCATAATTTAGTTTGTATCTTCCCGAATGTATATGCTTAAGTATTAATAAACGGTTGGAGAATATTTTTAAAAATAAATATAAAATATACGGCAGCTACATTTTAGAACTATTCAAGTTTACTAAGTCAAATATTAAGATAACAAAAATATTTAAAGAAAGTTGAAATGTGTAATCTTTAGTCACTGTCCCGTCTGCTTCAAATATTTACAACAGTGATAAAGATTCAAATTTATAACATTTTGTGTCAGATTTTGCATATAAAATACAAGGGGTAGCTTAAAAATTGAGAAGCAAACATTTTTATCTAATTCAAGATTTTTTTTTTTAATTTATTATTCGAACGTTAGAGGCTATTATGAGCATTGTTTGTTTAAAGCTATCGTCATTTTTAAATAATTGAAGTGAAATGTTATTTAATTTTTAAATTTGTATAGATGTAAACAAATTATGACTCATGGTTTAAATAAACTAACAAATTTAAATGTTATGTTTATGTTTAATCTCATCTCAAGACAAATATCGCACGAGTTTTCGCAAAAGATTATGAACTAGTCATCAATTAATTGTTTGTTTAAGAACATGGCATGATTGTACGAGAAAGAGTTAAAAACAGTCATTCTGGGACACAATGGGCCATATTCATAAGCACTGTTGAAGCTGTTTTTAGAAGAACTCGAGTTTATCCTATTTAAATTACATTGCTTAAAACCAGGCGAAGTAAAACTAAAGTTTAAAAACAACTATGAATATGCCCCAATATGTTTTACCGTTTCTATCATCTTTTAAGATGTAAATCACAAAAGGTATGTATAGATCCTTTGTTGATATAAATTGAAAACGTTTGCAATCATAACAATCATAAAAATTACTCTTTTCCTATTTAAAAATTGGTTTAATTATTATTTACAATGATTATTACATATTTGTGTTTATGATATATTTGCCTACACTTGAAATTTTATGACTCTTCAAAAACAAAATGCAACTGAGTACTGTTATAACTGAAAAATAAGATGTTTGATATGTTAGTAAGCTTTATCTAAGTCTCAAATCTCATTTTTGTTAAGCTAATGTTACTTTTCGTATGCAAATTAATTTTATTTTTCATACGAAAAATGGTATTAGCTAAAAAAAGGGATTGTTATCGCATTCCACCAAATAATGATATTGAGGATTGTTTGTTCATATTTGTTCTTCCTTCGGATTTGTTGGTCACTTGCGAAACAAAAGTTTACATTGATATCTCAACGTCTTGATAGGAATTGCTGTTTTCTGAAGGGGATTTTTATTGAAACAATCAGCACACTTATTTATATTGAAATGCGGAATTTACTTTATATCACCATTAAATAATATATAAGCCTGAAATCTGTTGATCGATTCCGCCGCGCTTTTAGCGGAGGATTTGCATTTTCCTATGCTATTTTCAATAGAAAAATTCAAATTCGCCATCTAAATAGTGACGGATCGGTTTCTCGAAACGGCCAACTGTATATATAATCAGTTTCGCAATGAAGCAACGTTGTTAGATTATACATAACTTAACACTATCGACTTTGTTTGAAGGTTGCTTAAATATGGGGATAAGCGCATACATTAATGTTAACTCTATAAGGAGAAAATAACAAGGTATTTTCCGAAAACAAGACAACTAGCGAACAGACGGTTTGTGTGAATTGCCAGAAGGATGCATTTCATTCAAACTATACGCTCGTTTTCCGTCAGCCATTGGCAGAAAACACTGTATCCATGTTAAAATTGTGAAACTTATGAGGTCTATCAGGTACTAAGTCAATTTCAATCGTGGTTTATTTAAAAATTTTAATCCACATGCAGTTCAGGCCATTGGAGAGAAATAATTAAGATGCGAGTTTATTAAATGATTTGGAGTCTGGAAAATTAGGATTGTAGCTCAGGTAGAAATATATCTCATTTAAGTCACAGTTTGATACACTTGAAAATAAAACCATGGCACGAAAGTCATTGACGAAATATTTGAATGGGACATCAAGAGAAACTTATCTCGTGAAGTTTTTATTGAACAAAACTTTTACTTACGACAATCAGTTACACATTATTAGAACCTTCAACTACTTTCAAAAACAATTTCAACTTTTTCATATACAATATTGAAATAGGGAAGTTTTTTTTAACGTTTTTTTGGATTCCTCTTCGGAGTGGAGAACAATCGAAAAATGACATCAACATACTTACCATTGACGTACTATATAGATACCTAGGTAAGATGGCGGTTTCGCAGAACAACTGTTCCGAAGAAACCCAATTAGCACAGAAAAGCGCCGTTTTGATAGGGACTACATACCTACTATTGAGGAAATGTTTAACAAATAATCCGGATGCTAAAATTAAATCCTTTATCAGTTTATCACTTTTTTTGTTAAAAAAGGCTGTCTTTTATCTAAAGGTTGAGATCATGCTCATCTTGTTCCTGCATCATCCTTAGTCTCAAGTCACGTTCGGCTTTTATGATATCCAGTTTAAGTTGGTGTTCTTCTTCCTTTCTTTGTGCATCAGCCTTAAACGAAAGTATCCGCAGTTTGTGATAATGCTCCTCTTGCATCACTCGCAGTCTCATTACGCGTTCGGCTTTTATTATTTCCAATTTTATTCGATTCTCTTCCGCCTCTCTGCGTGCATCAGCTTCATACGATAACATCTTACAAGAGTGTTCTATGAGTTGGTTTTCAATGTCAGCAATTGCAACATCAAAGTAACGCTTCCTTAACTGGTCATCACTCTAAAAGCATAAAATATACATGAACTAGAGTAGGTTGTAAAAAGAGTACATAATGATTTACCATTTGATTAGTTGGTTTATTGATCTGGGCTTTTTGAAGGCTATATTAACTTAGAATATTTACATATACCTCTTGCTAGTAAATAAGTAATGATACTGCAAAAGTGCAAAGGTTTACAAAAAGTCAAAATCCAAAATTTTTGATTTTATGATATTTTATGTGGTTCATATTTTTAAATGTTTACAAAATCGAATACTGTCAAAAAACTGCTGGATTTGTGTATAAAACGTACTTGATTTTTGTATTTGTACAAGATTTGTGTTTTATGCTTCGTTTCGAGGGAATGGCCAAAGAAATAGAACGACTGGTCGAGTGCTTGCGTTGACGCATTCAACTGACAGTGTGGTGTGGCACAGTTAAACAGAAATAAAAGGTAGCTCACTCGAGATACCCCAATCGCCATTTTGTCGATTTCGCAGAAAATTGTGACGTCACTATCATCTTTGACTATTTATATTTTATGTCTTATGTGATGACCAGGGTTCGGATTTTGAGGCATTTAAAAACCTAAAAAAATGCAAATCAGAACATGGAAAAAGGCGAAAAGGCGAAAAGGCATTTTAAAATAATTATAAAAATATAAGATTTTTTTTCTATAAATAATGTACCAAAATGGTTAAACGTTCCTTTCATATGTGCTAAAACCAGAAGGGCTCAGTTTTAAAATGCAATATTGAGAACTTTTTCTTTTCCAAGAACTTAAGTGTTCAAATCATCATTTATTACTTCATTTATTTTTCTGAATAAAAAAATACATGATTTTTGTTGACGCATGATAATTCGCGCGAGAAAGTGAACGAAAACAATTTTATAGAGTCAACGCATTATTATGGTAAGATTGGGTGCTTTTGATAAAGGAAGAGCTTCTTATCATCTTATTCAGCTTTTGCATCTTTTCTGACGATGTTATGATATCAAACTGGTCCTCAACTCTCCCAGTTCACTGATTCACCGAAGCTTCTGCTTGAGGTTGTGGGGCCTGCCGGGTTGACTTAAAAAATTGATGTCGACAGTTGCGGATTGTTCCATGTTTAAGGACAACTTAATTTTAGTGTTATTTTGTTTATTTGATCCATTAATTTTTCATTTAATACAAATAAAACAGATAAAAAGAAGGCATTTGCCACTGAATCCGAACCCTGGTGATGACTATATTAGGCGTGTTTTATTGGTAAGTGTTTAGTCACTTTAGCAAAATTTTGTATGGGATACGAAAAGTGGCGATAAATTGGTCAGTAATTAAAGTGAACATAAAAGTGAAGATAAAATCTTGGAATGCCTTTAAATTTTTGGCGCGAAATATAATGTCAATACATTTTTTGCTTAAAGGTTGGTGGCACCTATGATACAGCTTAAGACATGGACTCCATCATTGACGTACTAGATATGGACCGCCAGTCGGTTGAAATTTTCATACAAACAGCCAAGAAAAGTTGTTCTAGCTAAAAACAGCCTAAAAACGCCATCATCTTTTAGTGTTAAATACGTGTACTAATTTCGCCATTAGAATTCAAATGAAAACGATAACATATTCACCTGTAAGTAACTCATGGCATAAGGAGTGGATGTGTTTTGTAAAATAAAAGTAGTTTGATAATAATTTCCAGCAAAATATTTCAATAGTAAATAATTAATTAAATAAATCATATCACTGCTACGCAGATTCCCTGCGAGTAGTTGAAGGCGCCCCTAGTTATGTTGGAACACGCGTGAAGTTGGCTACTGGCGGTCCATACCTAATACGTCAATGGACTCCATATACAATGATTATTAATGGTTGTGTTCAATGTGTTTTCCTTTAGGGCTGCGTTTTGCGGAAGAAGTAAGAAGCTTTCAACCTACGAAAGTTGCAAAAATGTTTTGATAATTTTGAACTTTTCGCTTAAAAACAAATACAAATTGGTTAAAGCAGATTTCTTAAATAAAATTATATAATTTGGAATTTAATTTGGTAATAATCAAGCTAAATAATGATTATTTATCCGGTTTTTATTTCGTCGCCCTAGTATTGAAGTGCCGTAAACGCCAAATTGCATTTTCTGAACTGGGTATGCAGTCTTATGTTTTCGGGTGCGCTCTTTTCAAATCTGTTATCTGTTTGTTCCTATCGCTTCTAATTGGTGAGATATTTTTACGTTAACGAAAAATGGTTGGCACATACTTCAAATTTCCCAAGGAGTTTATATTACGTTTTTAGTATTGAAATGCCGTATGTTTTCGATTTTTTGACGTACGTGCATGGACGAAAAAAAAAAAACTGTTGATTTTGGTGGCGTATACGGCAAACTCATTTTAAACAAAAATGTAAATATTTTTAAAACTAAAACATGCGGAAGGTTTCTGATAACAACTATTAAAAGATGATTTACAAACAGATACTGTGTAAAAAATTAAAAAAATCATTCGGTCAGTTTTTCCACACTAGACTGCCAAACCTTTAAATGCGATTTCCCAAAAATGTAAAAATGGCGTTTACGGCACTTCAATACTAGGGCGACGATTTGTTTGTCGTGGAAGGTGGGGTACAAGTTGACCAACTCGGAATATACAAATAGCCATACTTTGCAGACACATCCATAAAATTATTGAATTGAATTGAATTTTATTGAGTCTTTTTAGTTTCGAGTAACAATGTTTGTCTTATTCTAATTCAAATTATTTCTTATTCGCTTTAGCGAGTACAAAGGTGGCTGTAATGTATGGCCTTCTTTTCAGTTATTTAATGGAAAGCCTCGTGGCGAAAAGTTATTATATAAAGATATATAGTCATACTACTTTTGCTCATAAGTAATCTTTTGTTTCTTGGGACGGAAAGTCACAAATATATTTACAAAATAGACCTATACTAACTTACAAACTAAAATATATACGAAAAATGCGCCAGCGCATTGCGAGATATGTTACATACAGTTACGAATTGGTATTTTCTCTTTCTATCTTACTTACTTTTAAGTTATTTTTAAATTTTATAAAGCGAGAGCGCTCTATTAATTTTTCACATGTTTTACTATCACAGTATATTTTGTTAATGAGTATGTTTGTTAATATATGAGAATATTAAGAATGAGTGGAAGACTCAAACAACGAATATCAAAGATACATTTATGGATACTAGATCTATCTCTCTTTTTAATGAATATCCAAATATATGAGATTGAATATAAATGAACTCTGCGTATTATAAAACAAAATACATAAAGGTTACAAACATTAAAACATTTAATAAAAAATTTGTACTGGCGTAGTGTCTTAATGTATAGAAGAAGGAAGCTTAACCAATGGGTGTAAGTACTTCCCCCCAATAATTGAAAACGTAGGTAGATGAATTCAGTCTTTTTATTTTCTTCTTTATTTTATTTTTAAAATCTTTAGAGATAATCGGGTCTTTCTTTTCATATAAACCGTCAATTGGTAGCTAAAGTGAGAAATAAGTGTCTTAATAAAGTCAATTTAGCCACGATTTTGGTTGGACATGGCGTTAAAATAAAAACGCGGAGGAGTTATTTCAGTAATATCTAGATCTCTTGAGGAAATTCCGATGGGCGATAGATAATTATCGCTGTCCCAAGAGGACCCAGCCTGAGATGTAATGATATGTTCAATCAAGTCATTATCCGAAAGAGTTAATTTGGATATGGTTTTCTTCATTAGAAGAAGAGCATATCTTAAAAACGGAATGGTGTTAGTTTCATTATGTAGATGGGAGTTAGAAAATCTCTTAGTGCGACTCTCAAAGTTAATACCGGCACAGTACCTCAAAATTTTACGCTCCAACAACTCCAGTTCAAGGGCAGCAGTAGGGGAGATAGAAAACCAAATAGGAAATGCATACAACATTATTGGTCTGATAAGAGTTTTGTAAAAAAGTATCTTGCATTTTTTGTTCAGAGCTCTATGTCTGAAGTAAGGCATTAGCATATTTGTTATTTTCCTGGATTTTTCTATAGTAGTTCTGGCGTGCATATTAAATTTAAAAAGATTGCTGAAATTAACCCCAAGGTATTTAATTCTGTTCTTAGGCTTGATGAAGTTGCTGTTTAGACCAATTGAGATATTTTTACTTTCTTTGACCACTCCTTCTGGGCCTTTCCCACTCGCATTTCGAAAACATATCATCTCGGTCTTAGGAGCATTCAGTTTGATACCCCAGGTACAGTAGAAATCGCTAATGATTTTAAGGTGTTTTTCTAAGTGGCGGGAGGCCACGATTGGAAAATCATGGCTACAGTACGCAATGGTATCATCCGCATACAGGAGCCCGATGGACGTTAAATTGCTTTCTGAAAAGTAGTGAGGGAAGTCATATAAGAAAATGTTGAACAGTTGAGGCCCCAGAATAGAGCCTTGGGGAACGCCACTGTTACATTCACAGATGTGAGACTTGGAACCCTGAATTTGGACAAAAAAATGTTCTATCCGCAAGGAAACTATCTAGGACATTGACAATATGACGTGGGAAATTAAGAGCCACCAATTTGTGGAGGAGCCCGTCCCTCCATACGCTATCAAACGCTTTTTCTACGTCGAGGGAACAGGCAACCGTACAGTACTTGTTTCTCAGATTCAAAACGACGTCGTTTTGAAGTTTTAACAGCGCATGAAGGGTCGAGTGCCCTCTCCGGAACCCAAATTGATAGTCCGAGATAGGATCGATGGGGATTTCAGAAGAGAAATTCATTTTGTTAAGAATAATTCGTTCAAAAATTTTACCAACATTGGATAAAAGTGAGATTGGTCTAAAATTGTTTACATCAAAGCTGTTCTGGTTTTTGAGTATGGGGAGGATCCTAGCCTCCTTCCAAGTATTGGGGAAATACCCATTGTTGATACAATTATTGAAAATAATTGTCAGAAAGCTAATGGCAACACGCGAAAGCTTCCTAATGGCAAAATTAGTTATCTCATCTGGACCTGAAGATTTTTTGGGTTTGATTTGCAATATGACGTTGTTAACCGCAGAGAAGTTGGTGAAGATATCGGATGAAAATGGGTTTAAAGCAGAATTATCGGGCTCAAAAGGAAGAATATGTGCAGGTTTTGATAACTTAACCTCCAGGGCTGAGACTCTGACGGCCTCAGTGACGCTACAATTGAAATCAGGGCTTCTCTCCCTGTAAATGGTTTTAAAATGGTCCTCAAAGGCCAGAACTATGTCTGATTCATTAGTAACAAGTACATTATTTACTGAAACCTTGTTGCAATTAAACTTTTTGTTTTTCCCAATTAGTCTGAAGACCTCCTTAAAGGCCTGTGGGCCAGGATTGATCTTGGATAATCTACTGCACAGCTGTTTATTTAGCCAGATGTTGACCTTGTCTCTAAGTATAATGTTAAGAAGAGAAATTCTTTTTGAGAGTTCTTTGTATGGGGCGTTTATCCTATTAAACGAATTGTGAAAGATAATTTTAAGCTGTTTTTGCCACTGGTGTTTGACATTAAAAAGGTTTTCAATGTCATTTGGTAAGTTATGGTACTTTTTGAAGGAGAATGCAATTCTTGTAGAATTATTATTAAGACAGCTGAGTAACACAGAGTTGAAATTTGCAATATGGTTGTCAATTTCGCATTTGGATATATATATAGAGATGAGAGGGTAGAATTTCCCGGAGGGAACTGTCCAAATCCTCTTTGAAAAAATTCCAATCTGTATTTTTAAAGGACCTGGAGAGATGAGGATCTCCTAAACAGATGTTAGCGTCTGCAATATTTATTTTAAGTAAGTAAGACTGGGCAATGTTCCGTAAAAGTAGGAAGAGCTGAGACTGAAAAGTTTAAATCAACAAGGTTAATCAGGTGACTTGAGATAAGAAAGTGATCCAGAAAAGATGGCCCCCTTGGAAATGTGGGTGTAATAGATGTTATATTAGTTAGCGTGGGGTTAGAGGAATGATACCAGTTGTTAAGGGTACTCCTATTCAGATTCTGCCAGCTGTCCCCCCATCTGGGACTTTTGGCATTCAAATCACCACCTAAAATCGCACCGTCAAAGGAGGTAGCAAGAGTTTCAATTTTATTCAACTCAGCAGAAAGTAAAGTCGGAGGGCTATTTGTTGGGAAGTAGACGGAACCCAGTAGAAATCGGTTGATAATGTTGTTGCGTTTAATTTTAATAGATACAAAAAAGGTAGTGATTAAGGAAGATTGAAAGTTAATATATTCATAGAGAATATTTTTTTTGATAAGTAGGGCTACTCCTTGCCGGTCATCATTTCGAAGAACATTGTATCCATCGATGAACAGTTTATGTTTAGGACTTAAGTGAGTTTCTTGAACAAAACCCACAGAACAATCATTAGCTTGGAGAATTTTCATTAGCTCTATTCTCCTAGCCTGACCAACCAAGGACGTAATGTTGAATGTCAGAAGTTTTAGCACCATTATTTCGAACAGACTAGGATTTGGTTAACCAGATCCAGATATGCAAGCCGTTTGCTAATTATGGAATCAAAACTGTCCAAGTTATTCATAAAATGTTCTATTTTTGAGATAATTAAATCGATTCCCATTCCAAGAATAGAATTAGAAAGGTTCATGAAATCTTTAATTAAACCCTGACCGTAACTACTTTTAGAGTTTGAGAGGGGAGGATCGTTAGCCGAGCTTATATTTTGAGGTAACTGCGAGCCGCGTAGCTGACTAGCAAAAGAGATACCAGGGGCAACAAGGCTACCACTAGCAACTGTTTTGGAGAAGATTTTGGCCTTGCTGATTTTTTCATTGGCAGCTCGTAATTTCTGCTTCCTATTTGCTTCGTACTTTTTATACGAAATGCAGCCTTTATAATTAGCTGGATGATTATCTCCACAGTTGACACATAAGGCCTTACTGCCTTCTTGTTTTGAGACGGCGCAGCAACCCGGCTCATGCTTAGAGGTGCATTTGACACAGTTATAATTATTAGCACAGTTTTTAGCTAAGTGGCCGAATTGCTGACACCGTCTGCACTGAAGCGAACCCTTGTTGCCCCTAGGTCTCTCCCAATACACTCGCGTATTAAAAAGATATCTAATTTTAATGAGCTCATCGTGGCTCGTACCGGGTAATAAACGAACTAGGAATAAATTGTAGCGGATTTTAGCTGCTTTGGATTTTAAAGTTTCAAAAATGGAAACTTTATCCACATTTGAAACTTTTTCTTTTAACTCATTTAATATTTCAGCTTCATTAAAATCTGAGGTGAGCCCCCTCAGGACAACGTTCGATGTTCGATCTTCCTTCAAAGTGAAGGAGTGGGCCTCGACATTGTCGGTTTGCCTCAAAAGATCCATAATTTCCCTATGAACCCCACTATTATCAACGAATAATCTACTTGAACTACCACGATTTCTAATTTCATAATTGAATTTCACCGATTTATCTCTAAATTCTTTTACTAATCTATACACATCTACGTTTTTTAAAAATATTGGGGGACAGTACTTACCCCTCGAGCTCAGAGGCTCCATCCTATTGACGTTGCTCTCCGATGTTGCTGCCGCTGTTGTTGCCTCAGTTGCTGCCGCTGGTGCTGCTGCTGGTGTTGCTGTGTCTCGTGCTGGTAATAATGCAGCTGACCCTTGATTTTCAACCCTGGTGTTTCTGTTCTCATCATTTAGCGAGAATTCAACGTCATCGACTTCAATATCGATCGGGTTATCGTTGATTGTTGGTTGCTCAATTTGATGTGCCAAATTATGACTAAGTTTAGCTCCTTTGGAGACATGTATCTTCAAACCCGAATCGAGTATTGAGAACTTGTTGCTTGACTTTGCATCCGCCTTATAATTGAGAGGTATTCCTGCAGCCAAGAGTTGTTTTTTGCGTGGAGACAACCACGCATAGTCAGTGGTGCTTGGTTGCACGAGGTTATCCAAAGGGCGTTTGCGAGACACGTTGTCAGGATCATCAGTATTTGCAGTATTTTGGCGACTCAAAGCCAAGAGTTGCTGAGCAGCAGCCAGTTTCTTTTTACCGGGCCTTTTACCACGAGTTTTGTCTTCATGTGGCATTGTGAAGGGACAAAACTAATCCAAAGTGGTGTCGCAAATGCGTGCACCACACGTTACTAGTGGTAGAAATGAGGAGTCGTCCAACAAATCCACTAAAAATCAGTCCAAAAATAGAGCATCCAACGACAGGAACTATTTGAGTCGGCGGGAAACTTATTCTTTTAATTTTTAGACTTTATCTAACTTTATTTACTTTATTTAATTTTAATTAAAATTGAAAAATATACAGCGCAAAAAATCAAACGTGCTTTTTCCTTGACACTTCTTTTTCCTCCTGCCCCGATGACAGCTAAAGAAAAATCTCCATAAAATTATTTAAAACTTCGGCTTGGCATATAGTCTAGAATACCAACTTTGAAATAAAATAAAAAAGTGGATACAAAAGTGAATATAACGTTTTATTGTTTCTTTCCAGTGCTGACTAACTAAAACTTACCAATAAAACACGACTATTATAAAATTAAACATTTAAATTAAATATTTTAAAGTGACAATAACTATGAGAAAATAAAAAATATAAAAACAATGAAATGGAATGAATTACTTTTTTAATTTCTTGACATAAACAGATGATACTGACGTCACGCAACGAAGTGAGCATACCTTGCATACCTTGTATCTGATTATCGTGGGCAGAGGTCATCAACTTGGACTCCTCCGTCTCCTCCCGTAGAATAAAAAATGTCCACGCGCTTTTCTGAATACGTGTGAACAGCTAAATGCAAAATTGTAAGAATGTATTGCTTAGCCAAATTCGACAGTCCCATTTGAAATGCACGGGCACGCATACAGATCATCAACTTGTAATCCTCCGTCTTCTCCCTTACACGTGTTTTTAATACGTGAATAAGTGTGAACAGCTAAATGAAAAATTGTAAGAATGTATGATCTAGCCAAGTTTGACAGCCCCATTTGAAATGCACGGGCACGTAACTTGGACTCCTCCGTCTCCTCCGGTAGAAAAAAAAATTCCACGCGCTTTTCTGAATACGTGTGAACAGCTAGATGCAAAATTGTAAGAATGTATTGCTTAGCCAAATTCGAGAGTCCCGTTTGAAATGCATGGGCACGCATACAGGTCATCAACTTGTAATCCTCCGTCTCCTCCCCTACACGCGCTTTTAATACGTGAATAAGTGTGAACAGCTAAATGAAAAATTGTAAGAATGTATGGTCTAGCCAAGTTTGAGAGCCCCATTTGAAATGCACGGGCACGCATACAGAGTAAAATCTCTGCTGTTTTGAAAGTTTGTAGGCAAAATTGGACGGAGCCTCCTGGGATGATGTTCTATTTATTTATTATTCTATGCAGTTGTAGGGTGGATTTTAAACGTAGATTCTTAAGGCCCAACCACAGGTCATCAACTCGTACTCCTCCGTCTCCTCCCGTAAAAAAAATCCCCGCGCTTTCCCATACGTGAGAACAGCTAAATACAAAATTGTAAGAATGTATTGTTTGGCCGAATTTGACACTTCCATTTGAAATGCACGGGCACGCATACAGAGTTAAAACTTTGCAGTTTTAAAAGTTTGTAGGCAAAAGTGCCTCCTGAGTTGATGTTTTGTTTATTTATTATTCTATGGGCCAACCATAATTGTCGAAAGGAAAGGAAAGGCCGTTTTCGAAAACGTCATTTGCGTACAAACTGCATTTGTAATATATATTTATTAACGCAAACTGCAAAAGTCAAGTGTTCGAAAACGCAATCACGAAATTTATTGGCATTATGTTCGATAATGCAGTTTGCTTAAGTCACATGTTCATAAACATCATCTGCGGTGCAGCTGTGCAGTTAAAAAATCGAAGTGACGATAAAAAGTCAAAACAAGAGAACAAAAATAAGTGTTGAGATAGAAGTAGGTTCGGCAATTCTGTTTGTCTGTTTGAATGCATCGACACCTACAGCCTTATGGGTTGGACCGATTTTCTTCAAACTTGGTCCAAAGTGTATTCAAATTTGCAACTCTGCATTTTTTAAAGTATTTTGAAAAATATTATAGTTCCGGAAGTGCAACTTTGGTGTTATTTTTTAGTCAAACCGTGAACATCTGTCCAGGAATATAGTCCACACGACCTATAGTTTGACATTTTCTCTTTTCAACAGCATATGAACCGTATAAATTGGTCCAGTGATTGCTGAAACACAGACAGATTAAGATTCATTAAAAAAGGCTTAATTTCCGGTAAAAATTTTCATTTAAACCTTTCCGGTTCGGATTTCTGGTAAATTTAGTATTTAGAAACTTATTTTGGTGCTTGGAAGTAATAAAAATTAAGGTCTCAAAACATGTATTTTTTTTTTTCAAAATATATTTAAAAAAAAATCACCGAAATATTTTTAACCACAATTTTTGAGAAAAATTGTTAAAACGTATCCATTTTGTTAATATGTAATCTTATACGAAAACGTCAAATGTATTTGCAATAAAATTATTTGACGTTGATCAAAAGAATTTCCGTAAGTAGAACGAATGTTTTTTTGACGATTGCAATGAATTTCACTTTTATGCCACCATCTCTTTTGTGACCACGGGCTCGCTGAAACTGCGACAGCCTAAGACTTCTTGCCTAAGTCTTCCTCGTATCACAAAACCGCATCCAAATAGCCGCTGACCCTGTTCTTTATAGCACGGCCCGTGTAGTAAATGTGACACGTCAATGTGAAATGTTATCCTCCGTACGCCTCTCCATCCCATCGCACTTCCTGCATAGCTGTCATATCAGCCCTTAGACTCAGGGTCTCTACTAGTTGTTCGGCTGCACGTGTTCTGTAGAACGACAGTACATTCCACGTACAGATCCGAAATTCTTTGTCTTTTTTTCGTTTGCTGCGGTCGTCAACATTAAGATCAGCCGTATCCGAGGCTTGTTGTAGTTTCGGATCTATAAAAAAACTTTTCCGTGGTAGGAAAGTTACTCCTTATAGGCCTGAGTTTTGAATATGTCGTAGTAGCCCGTATAAAGTGTTCACTAAGTAGTTTAACCTGACTGGAACTGTAAACGCCACCGTTGATTCCATCTGGGGTATTCCTCCGCTGCCGTCTTAATGAAAGGAGAAGGTGGAAACAGTCCTCCCCCTCTCACGTTAGCTGCCCCAAAACCTTCCAAAGGGATTGGTTACCCAGATCACAGGTTATGGTACTAGTCACAGGCACACCAAGGGGAGGTGAGAGTAGGAGTTGGTAGTCAGAGGTTTGTTTTGAAAAAAAATTTAAATGCACATAACTACTATAAACTCTTAACATCTTTTTTGTTTGATATGTCCTATTAATACTAACAGAAAAAGGATAAATAGAAATAATTAAAAGAAAAAATTACTTAACGCAGGAAAGCACTACTTATATGAAATAGATGCCAAAAATTTGAAAAAATTAGGGACTTCTTTCACGGTTTATGGGGACTTGGTTGATACGTCATACCTTGCATTGAGGGTTTATTTAATAACAAAATGTTTCCCCTAATTCAACTATTAAATAAACCCTCAAGGTTAATTAGTTACCAATCGGGGACTTATTTCATACATCATACCTGATTGCGAACTTATATTTAATGCCTATTATCCTTCCTGGGAGTTGGACAAAATCCCGCAATCAAAAAATCTGAAAACCCAAAATCCCGAAATCAAAATTGAAAAATATATTTTTCGACATCACAAAAAAAAAAAAAATGTAAATAATTTTTGCAAAGAAAAAAAAATATAATAAAAAATCACCAGAAATAATTTTAATTAATAAATAAATAAATGTCGAATTCTTTTCATTTTACCAGATTTGATCAGAAAAGTTGACTTTTTTCCTTCCTATGGATCTTGATTGAACAAAAAAATTGATTTTCTTCTTTGATTTTATTGTGTATAATTGTATATTTCTTTAGAAGCGATTTTAAGCGTTCACTAATTTTACTTTATTAAAAAAATGGCACAATTTACAACAAAATGCACGTCCATTATTATTGTTTTCAATAATTTTAATTCTGCAAATTCCTATCAAAATAAACCACAATACACAATTAAAATGCTCATGTGAAAGAAGGAAAATAAAATCTTCTAAGTATGTGTAAATCTTGCTACAAATCGAGATTCATGTCGAACACCGAAAAGTTGATCCAAAGGGAAAAAAAATAACTTACTGTGGATCATGAATATTTGAGATTTTTCCCGAAAAAATCAATTTTAGTTCGAAAAAAGTCAACTTTTTATTTGAAAGGAATTCAACAAAAGTTTTTTATCCGGAATTGCGTTTTGTCGACAACAGTGATCAGTGTTAATATACGCTATTATTTTTTTAATCATGTAGTTTAACTGAATTCCAAAATGAATTTAAAATACCTAAAGTTAAACTTTCAAAGGGGGTTATCCACATACTGTTTAAAATTGTTGACATACTCTCGTTACTCTCGCCATAAAATAAGAAAATACCTAATACAGAAAACGAATCCAAGGAATAGTTTTCCCGAAATCCTCACAAATTATGTAAAACGAAAAAATTATTGATTTCGCAAAAGCTGCAAATAATTGAGAAGGCTTGCTTACTTCAATGTGAACGGTCGCGCCTCTGGCCTCCACTACAAGATTTCTATCATGGCTTAGAATTTTTTAACCATATAAATGCCATTGAAAAACAAGTGTTTGTCTGCCTGTCTATCAGTCTGGTTATACCAGTAACTACAGAATAAGTGGATCAAGCCATTTGGTATATAGGGTTTGATTACCATTCCTTAGAGGAAAAAAAAATAACGGTTTACCTGACATTAACCGTTGTAAAGAAGCTTAATCGAAAACGGTTCCAACGATTTTCTTAAAAAAAATTAGGGATAGTTTTTATCTAACTGGCTTATGTTAAGTAAAAAAAAAAATGGACAAGCTTTTTACCGGTAGCTCCCATAGAACCGTTATGTTTTTCTTCACCTATCTCGTGAACGGATCAATTTTTTTTAACCAAAAACTTTTTTTTTTAGAAACTACACGACTTAAACAAGTTTCAAAACCAACAATAATTTAATGTGTCTTAATTAAATTTTAAATATTGACGAAGATACAGCTGATTAATTTTTGGGTCTGCTGATCCCTACAATTAAAAGTGGGTGTGGTACTGTACAGTATTTTTATTTACAGGGTTATTAATATAATTTGTAAAAAAAAAGTACAGCGGGTAGGTTGGTTCAAGATACGTTTTTTTAAAAAAATTAAAAAAAAAAAAAAGGTAAAACCTACAATGACATGTTATACCTTTTTGGTAATCCAAAAATCTCTTCTTTTGTTTTTTTTTTTAATAAAGTTTTTATATAAAACATTTTCTAAAATATTAATTCCCAAACTACCTTAATATTAAAAAAAAAAATCAAACTTTGTCTAACTTTGTTAATATATTGGGCCTACAGATCAGTACACGTTATTTAAACATCCCCTTTTCTCAAAATTAATAAAAGTATTGAATTTTTAAAACAAGAATTATATATAAATATACCTTCATAAAATTTTAGAAAAAAAAAAAATATTTCAATATCATTCCAATGCAAATGAATGCAAGGAATGCAAAGAAATGCATGAATTCTCAAACGACTGCAAAATTAATGTGGACAAAAATGATTGCAGTCCTTTTGATTTCAAATGAATGGTGATTGTGAATTTTTATTGCAATGAATGCAATAATTAATTTGAGTTGAATGAATGTAGGGAAATAAAAGCAAAAGGCACCGCTATTTTAAACAAACTAAATTCAAATGAAAAGTTAAAAAAAAAAATACAGATAATTATTGAAAAAAGAATTCATAAGTTACATAATATGTAACACCTAAAAATAATAATTCGACAATGATAGTCATTATTCTTCTTTTCTTCCTTGTTTTATATAACTAAGTGGCTGTTAGAATAGTGGTGACTTGCATTTTGCAGACAGATCAAAGTCAGTGGCGTAGTTTAAATCCTACATGAATGATTTTTAAAAATTGCATTCACAAAAGATTGCATTCTTTTACAAACCTGTTCCTAGTATACCCCCAAAAAATCTGTGCAAATTTCATTATTTCATTTTTCCGACAACGATTAAAGATTAACGATTTTTATTGAACAATAAATATTTACAAATTTGTCTTTAGTTCTACGTTACAAATATAAAAATTGGGGTTTTTAAGTTGTGTTGGCACATAAGGGTCCTAACTTCTCAAAACGTCAAGTTATTTTTTAAGGAATGAGAATATATATAAAACTGTTAATAAAAACATAAATAGAATAATAAAAAAAATGGGATAAGTTGTCTCCTCGGGTTGTTCACTGTTTGTCGCAGAGGCTGTTTTGTCAATATTAAAAAAAAAAAAAAAAATGCACGACTGGGTTCCACAAACTTGCTCTTGTGGCAGGTAATCTAGGACTAAACAGTAAAAAGGCATAAATGGGTCTCTCGTACTTCTCTTGCATGTTGTATTCCCTCAACTTTTGTATATGAAATAATTTTTTAAATCCTTTTAATTAATTTTAAACGCAATAATTAAAACGCAGTAATAAAATTACGATATATTTTAGAGTTTTTTTTTACGAGAATCGTACGACCAATATTTGAAAAAATCGATTTTTTTTTCAAACAACTTTTTAAAAATATTCTTACGAAAATGTTTGAGTATGTCAATTTTAAAAAATTAATAAATTCCATCCGACAACTAAATTAAAAAAAAATCATGAAGTGGTTTTCAAAATATTAAATTTAAAAAAAATTTTTTTTGTTTCGTTAATATAATTTTTTATAGAAAAACTATGAAAAAATTAAGTACTCCATTACCTTTCGGCTATACAGGCATTTTAAGAAATAAAATTTGGTTCAGATCCGCTGAGTCGTTAACGAGAAAGTAAACATTTAAAAAAACAGTTATATGACAGATACCGTTAAAACTGTTTTTAAAGAATAACGTTTTGCACTATCTAAAAGGCCCTCCATGTTATTTCAATCATGTAAAAAAATTTCAAAATCAGTAGAGCCGTTTTCAAGAATAACAAACTTTTTCATTACCGTAATGATGGTCATCAAAAAAAACCCTACATAACAAAATTAAAGGATATCGGTCAAACCGTTTAGGCTTCAGGTGCGAATGACAGACAGGATTTGCAGATCCACTTTTTTCGACTTCGCTATCATCGTAATGTCATGTTTGATTGTTATCTCAAAACGTTTGTTTGCACGAAATCATAACTTGCCTTATAGTACCTATAATCGCAAGTAAAAACATTTGTGATTGTATTGTTAGAAGGACTTATACAATAAGTTTTTCTAAGAATTTCCAATTACACTTATAAAAATTATTTACATAAAGCTTTCTTCAATCTCCATCACCATCAATTAAGACCATCAGTGCCGGAGTTTGGAAATACTGAGAAACGTATTCGAGATCAATGTCATCGATGATTGCTATACGGATTCCAGATAGGTGAAGATATGGTTTTCATATACAATGAGCAATGGTGCTGGTGCAATAAAGAAAATTGTGCCAAATCAGTGGTAGTCTCCTTCCGGACGACGAAGATTACGGTTATCTTTCAACCGCAAAACATTAACGCTCAGCTTGACCAAAGGGAGACGAATTTAAGTCTAAAAAGAAACCTGTGAATACAATTCAACACTTTTAAAAAGCTGACTAAGGACAACTTTATAAAGTTGGTCTTGTTTCACCTTGGCGTTTTTTTTTAACTTTATAAACTTTATAAACTAAATATTTCTAAAAAATCTTACGCCATTATCTATACATTATCCATATTTTGTTTTCTTGTACTACCCTGCCTGCTATTGAATCTTCTTCTTATTTATTTTTTTCTTAAGTTTTGTATCTTATCGGATTATCACCGTCAGTATTGTGATCTTCTTTCAAACTGTAAGATTAAACATACGACTTTATCTTACCGTGCGTCGCGCACATAACAATACTATAATGTAAAACTTTTGGATTTCATCTTTATAAATTTCAGTCTTTGTCCAGCCATCGAAGTGATTGTGAGATATCTACAATATTGCGCCTCCACCCCCATAGTTGCATCTTTGTATATCTAAAAAAAAATTCTTTAGAAATGAATTGAGAACAGAGGTTGAATTTACGCATATCACTATACTATAAGGATAAATTAATTAAACAAGTGAACAAAATTATATAAAAATAGAATACCAACGGATATCGGCTGCAAGGTTTATATTTATCTCGATACCATACCTTTCATAAAAAAGAAAAATAACTTAATCCTTGTATCAATATCAATATCATTATCACAGTGACTTCGATGATCTTATTATACCTGAAGTTCATGTGATTGTTGCTTTACTTAACGTTAAATAAGAATATTAATAATTGTCGTTTTTATTTAAATCAAAAAATAGTCAAAGGATCGCGAATTAAGTAGATCGGGTATAATTAATATAAATCTATTTTTGTATTGAGTGAAAAAAAAAGAAAATTTTAAATAATAAAATCAGATTTAATTCCTGACTTGGGTTTAGTTTTTTTTTTTTTTTTGATAAAACGATGAACAAACAAAACAAAATCCAGCAGCAAGCTTTGTAGCACGAACAGTAACATTATACTCTACAACGACTTCCAGAGCTCTAGAAAGAGGCTCACTTAGTGAATGAAACTTTTTATTGATAAATTGGATTTAATAAGAAAAACGGACGTTTAATTTCAAGTGGTGCTGTCTTAGAATCATACATATTATACCATTACCGTGCCAAAGTGGTTGTGATTATTTTACCTACGATTTTTGTTGTGATTTTTTTTATTTCTTGTTGTTTGATATTCAAAGTTGAAAAAACAATAATTTTTTAAAGAAAGTGAATTCAAAATTCGAATATTATCACGACGTATCAACCTGAATTGAAAAGTATTTGATTGATTGAACCTTCGAAAAAAAAACAAATTTTAAATACAAAATGGGCGAAGAAACTGCAACAGAAACAAAGGATGAGAAGCCGGAACTGTCAAGTTTCGGGCGGCTTTGTCAAAGAAAAGGAATTAATCCGAACTTGATTATGTTGAAAATAACATTATTTGTTATGTATGGAGGTATGTATAGTACATTTATTAAAGAGGTCATTAATATAAAGATAAATCCAATTAAATCATTGGTTTTCGGAAGCCATTAATTAAGAATTAAAGTTTGCTTTGTATACGTATGAATTTATTCGTTATAATTAAACTTTATAGTATTTTCCTTTTCTTTAATTTGTTTTTATTTAGAGAGTATCTTTAGACCTTAAGTGGTACACAGACACATATAAATATAATTCTAAAAAAACTTAAATAAGTTTCGATTAGATCATGTGAGCGTGTCTGTCAGTTTTTATAGTCCGTGATGTGTTTACAGCTTTTAGAGCTTTTCTGTGTAACGCTTTTATTTATGTTAAGCGGTCAATGTAAAAGAAAGTAGGCAAAGCGTCTCGTTCCTATCTTTGGACTAGTTGTGTAGGTTTTTTCCGATAGGAGATAGTGGGAATGATAAATAATGTATACGATAATTCTGTATGTGTGAACGAATAGAATTATTCCATAACCTACAACAAGGATTCAAAATAGTATACATGATCTCGCGAAAACACATATTTTATTGTTAGCAAGTTCATAAGATACAAATTATATATTGAAATTGATAAAAGGATATTGCATGCCAGTTTCAAGAGCCAAGCGATAAACTTGATTTCCTTCATGAACATCAAGGAACCAAAGGACATCGGTCACTTTTCATACACATTTGGGCTATTCTTATTTTAGCCGACCACTAAACACAAAGTCGGTATTACTATTACTATACCAAAGTTCTAAGTCAAAAACTAAGTCTAAAACTTGCTCTTGTGTCAGATTACTAACCTTTGAAAGGATACTAAGCAAGAAACTATAATAAATAATCGCAAGTAAACATTTTTTCTATAGCGTTTATATGGCAGGTTAATAAGGTGATTTTGAAAAAAATTCTAACGAAAAACTTCATTATTGGCAAAAAATCAACCGCACAAAATCTTGTCAAAATTTATCGTATTTTGTCGAGAAAAAATTGATTTTGTATAGAATTTATATGGCAAAGTACCGTTAATAAGGTGATTTTGAAAAAAAAGTAATTCTAACGAAAAACTCCGTCATTGGCAACAAATCAGTCACATAAAATTTTATTAAAATCGATCGTATCAGTCACACAAAATTTTATCAAAATCGATCGTATTTTTACGAAAAACAATTGGATTATCTTTAAAGCTTATTTGCCAGGCAACGTTAATATGTAAACCGAGATGTAAACTTATTCTGAAAAAAACAAAAAACATAACCTTTGGCTACAAAACAATCGTACGAAATTTTATTAAAAAATAACGGTTATATGGGAGGTACCGTTAATAGGCTTGAGAAATTTTTTTTGCAACTTAATAAAAGACAATCAGATAAAAACGATTCCTAATTTTTTTTGAAGAAAATTGTTAAAACTGTTTCCGAGAAAATTTAACTTTTCCAAAGCTGTTATATGGCAGGTTACCGTTATTTTTCGAGCAGCTAAAAAAATTTCGATTTCTCCTCTAAGGAATGGTATACACAAAAAACCCTACATACCAAATTTAAAGGTAATCGGTACAGCCGTTAAGGCTGTAGCAGCTGATACACACGGACTGACAGACAGACAGACAGAATTTCCAGACCCACGTTTTTTTTTGATTAATATCTCAATTTTTTTTTTTGCACGAATGCATAACTTGCTTTATAAGTAGTACCTACCTATAATCGCAAGTAAAAACTTATATCAGTACAATAAATTTTATCAAGAAAAAAATAAATAATTTTTTTTTTAAATGTGTTAGCTGGTTTGACAGTCAAGCTAGCAAACACACCTGTATCTCGAAACCTGCAAAAGGTATAAAATTATGAATGGTATGTCTTCAGAGGTACAAAATAGGTACAGTAAAATTTTATAACAAAATGTGATTACGCTAGATATGGGCTTTGTCAGCTTGACTCTTGATATTTTAGTTTGTGAGCCTTGGTTGAAAAGCGAGCTGTAAATACGGGATGTTGCCGCTTCCAACATCCCGTATTTACAGCTTTTGTGATTGCGAGAATATGAAAAGCGATATTCTAAAATTGCGAGTTTTCGTTTTTCGACATATAACAAAAAATGTGAGATTTTGATTTGAGGGACATCGTAACGCTCCCTTGGAGAGTTGAACCTGTAATCGACCGTTTCACCATCATTCCGTCGTGGAAAAGCGTACCACAAAAAGGAAAGTAGAATGCAACTGCTGATAATATCAAGTGTCATTCTATAAGCAGCTGAACGGGTTTGCAGTGTTAACCGTAGAGCCTTTCTCTTTAAGGCCAGAGTTACACGTGTGACTCACGTAAGTTAATCGTTTGAGTAGATTCTGGAAAATTCACTAGTATTCAATCAACTCTGTAAGTAGCTTACGATAAATTTAATATCATTAGTAAGCTGTGAGGTGGGAGCGGAACGAAACGGTTTAATCAAGACATACAAATGCTGTAATACACAGCCTTGAAGTAGATAATAATATGTTTTGTTTCAAATTGGTGTTTTTATGTCTTTTCTAGTGTCCTCCAGTGTCAGTGTGCTTAATGAATTATAGTTCAGACTTATAAAAAAACTGAAAATAGAAAAAAATTAATTCAGAAAAACCGTAACGCCTACAATGACATGTTATACCTTTTTGTAAAGCCAGAAATCACTACTTTTTTTTCTTTTAATAATGTTTTTTTATCAAACAGTTTTAAAAAAAATTATTTCCAAATTTTATGTAGGTAATTATATATACCTTATTCTTGTTTTCAAAGTTCATTGCTCTTATTAATTTGGAGAAAAGAGGATGCTCAAATTACATTTACTGTTCTGTAGGCCCAATATTAAGCACAGGGCCCTCGAGGTCAAAACCTTCCTTGTATACCACCAAACAATCTGTGCAAGTTTCATAAGGTTCCGAAAATTAAAAGTAACATTACCAAGTTGTGACTTTATGTGTTTTTTTATTCACGGAAGTTGCTCCTGTCTAGTAAGTACCTTCATTCACATTTGGCAAACCATAACATTTGTAAAAAAAAAAGATAAAACGTGCGTTACAAGCGGTTGTCTACATGTGCGAATTCACATAATGAGCACAAAAGTTCTTTAATAAAATATAAAACTCTGTGATGAATTGCGAGAGAGCTTCATCGACGGCGAAAATTTTCGGTTCATACTTTCATTCGTCAAAATTCTTTCCGTTTAGTTCAAAAGATTTTACGAAATGTTCAGCTAGTTTTTCAAGTATCCGATTGTCAAATTTGGTCCAGTATAAGAAAAAAGATGTACTTTAGTTAAATAAAAACAACTAGCTCCTTTGAAATATTGAAATCACATAATCGTTTTATTAGGTATAGAGACTTTCGTTTTACATAACATAGCGTTTCAGTTGCGCTGGAGGAAGAGAATCTAGCAGTAACACCTATAAGTGGACGAAGAGTCTATAACAATTAGGGCCAGTCTTTTCAGCTCTGGTCAAATTTAACCAATAGTTATTTTAGCTGGTAACCATAGATACTTGGCCACAAAATAAAAAGTAAATCATCTACTAGAAGAAAAAAATGACTCGCGACAAAAAAGGACCTAATTAGCGTCGCTGACCGATCGCGGGAAAGACCCAAAACAAAAAGTGTTCATCTACTTTTGCATCAGAAAATTTTTAATCAGGTCAAATATAAATTTTGCCAAGCAAACGGAGTGCTTGAAAAGGTACATTGTTTTTCATAAGCGATATCAGCACTGTTTTGCAAGGGTTGTTTTGTGAGTCAAAACTAGAAAAAGAATTCCAAATACCGCTGAAAAAGTGCAAGAAAAATTTATTGCGTTCATTATTGAATTCCTTTGAGTTTTAGATGCCAATGACGAACCGCTGACTGTTTGCATTACTTTTAATGAGTGAAATCAGAGAACTTCATCTCATATATAAAAGTGGTATAAATTTCACCAAGAAATTTTTCATTGAGGTGCAAATTTCCTACTCGGAGATAATGTAAAGATGGAAATATCCCACTGTCATTCACGTTTGCTTACAAGCTCAAAAAACTGCTGATTTGAAGTTCTGTTGAAGTTCTCAAAATAAAAGCAGTATTTTTGAAAAAAAAACAGTACGCAGTTTTACGCAGTTTTTGAGAGCAAAAAACAGTACAATACATTAAAATATATTAAATACATTAAAAGATCAGATAATCAGATGGTTGGTTGAAATAAAGGGTATAATTTTCATTTGTGGCATTATAATAATGTACATTTAAAAAGTATTTAAATTTGATAAACCTGTAATATTTCCTCAGGGAGTTTGAAGGACAAATAGAAAAAGAGGATTGAATAAAAAAATAAAAAAAATCAGATTACATAATATGTATGTATATGATTTTTTGTGTTATAGAAAAAGGAGGAAATAAATCCTCTCTATAATAAACCCAGTATGGTTCGTTATTGTTGGAGAAAGCTTTTTGGTTCTATATTTTTGGTTCATTATTGTTGGCAAAAGCTTTTTGGTTCAATGCTTTTGGATACTGAACATGGATAAGTAGAGCGTAGAGGCAAGCATCGAAATGAGCTTTTAAATTACCGATTTAAAATTACCGATCCCAACCGTTAAAAAACTACGCAGCAAACAAAAACGGCTATGTTCACTTTTCACTCATTTTAAGTTTTGAAAATGATTATGTAGAGGTGGCGTTACAAACGGTTTAAAAAAATATGCTTATCAGGAACAAGCACCAAAACAAATTAAATTTACTGGAAATCTGAACCGGAAAAAATTAAATTTAAAATAAAAAAAAATCTGCGGAAGTTCAGCATTTTTAAGATCCAATCTTAATCCGTCTGTATTTCAGCAATCACTGAACCGACTTACACGATTTACATGCTGTTAGATAGAGGAAATTTTAAACTAGGTCATAAAAACTTTATTTGTGGACAAATGTCCACAGTTTGGCTAAAAAACGGAACCAAAGTTGCAACTCCAAAAAATCGGGATAAAAATATTATTTTAAATATTTGGTGACACCAACACAGCAAAGTACTTGAATTCATCTTTGATTCTGGCCATTGCAGTACGACCAAGTATTAACAGACGAATATTTTTCTCCGACTCAATTTCAGCGGCATCTATACTATTAAAACTTTTCTGAAATCGATTTTAGGTTCTGAAAATGGCAGACAAGAATCGAATGAGCTTAGAACCGGTAAAAACTAACCTTACAAAAAGAAAACTTTTTTTACCATTGGTAGTTAAGATGGACTTACTGAATTATTTTTCTCTTACATTAAACACAATACATTGTGCAGAAATATAATAGTCAAAGTTTTTGTGAAAACTAAAGTGGAAATCTAAGTTTTGGTGAAAAATAAAGTGGAAAAGTTTTTATTTTAGTGAATAACTTACTTGCTTTACTTAAAAGGAATTGTGACTGTGTTAGATAATTTATTGAACTCGGGTTAGTAAACCATTTATTATCACTTTTCTAAGTTTTTATTTTTTTATTTTAAAGCTGTAACATTTTAAAGATTAAAGCTTTACGGCGAATTGATGCTATACTTCATTGAAACTCAGGTTAGTAAAAATTTATTTGGTATTTCGAATTCATATTATTTTTATTTTAAAGCTTTGACGGCAAGTTGATATTTTAGGATATTTTAAGTACAAAGGTACCTACCTCATTTTTTTTTTCAAGTATAAAATGGAGTTTATAACTATAGACAATGTTGTCTACCGTATTATTTCAATTCATGGTGATGTCAAGATTTCTCTCTTTTAACAGGAATAAACAATTTACTTAAATTAAAACCCCTTAGAATCTTTACCAAAAATAGTTTATTTCCACCGTCGTTTTCGACGGGTTTTCAGTTAGTATATAAATATTATTCTTTCCTTTGTGTACCGAATTTTAACAGAGAAACAACCAAACAACATATTTTTACTTACATAATGTACCTATACTAGTTTTCTATATTGTACTTTTTCCAAATAATTTTTGGTATCTTACATTATTCATCCCACAATTTTTGCGAATCCGGAAAACTTTCAGTTTGTTATAAAATAATTTTTAAAGATAGCAACGAAAAGTCATTTTAAATTAACGAGGCCTCATTTTTCTGACCGTTTTTGGATTTAAAAGAAAACAATTATTATGATCATTGTGAATGAACAATAATTATTTCTAAATATACCTAATATTTACGCAGTGCTGAAAATAATTTTTTTATAGATTCTGAAAAAATTGCAGAGTTATTATGCAGTTCCTAGTTGCTATATTTATTAAGATATAATGCAGTCACATTCAATGCAATGTACTCGTCGCAACATATCGTTACTAAAGGTCACCATCTTGTATGACCATATTGCCAACTGTTCTCCTAATTACCCTTAGAAGATGTGATTTTCTCGTAATTTACACTGTCAAGCAAGCCCGACTATTTTGTTTACTTTCATTTCGATTACGTTGGTATTGCGTCGACATAATATTACACACCACGACTCTAATCGGATGCATTATTATTGTTTGAAGTGTATGAGGGCGAGGGTTGATGATAATACTGATGTAGGCTGTGGATTATAAATGATAAATAGTTAGTGCCGGACTGTTTTCACATTTCGTTTGCGGTAATTTCTTAGAAAATACACCGATGAACTGTAATTAGATAAAAGTGGACTTTAATTAGAATTTTTAAGTTTATAGAGAAGATGACGTCGAGGTTGAAAGTTAGATGACATACATTTAGTTATTTACATGTTTGTTGGTCATGATTTTAGATATGTCGAGGACATGTTGCAAAATATAACATCATGTGAACGGTAGTTATTTTATGTAAATGAACTGACATTGACATATATTGGTTTGAGAGGTTGATATCGTTGATTTTTTTTTTAAATAGGGTCAGTATATTGGTATCAGAATTATGGATTTTATAAGCTTTACTGTACTTATACATTAACAAAATATGAACGGAAATAAGAGTCTCATAATTTAATTAATTCAATTACTATGTGTAGGTACCTATTTGTAGACATATTTTAAGGCCGAGATTTTTGTTTTAAGCCGCACGTAAAACAAAATATTTATATGTTTGGTATTGTTGATTATTGTTCCTAAAGTTTTATGGGAACTCAAAAGTTTTTGATTTTATGCATTTTTTTTCGTCTACTAAATAACGCGTTCTTAAATATTAAAACAAATTCTTTGCTATTATAACTGCGATTATAATTTGCGATTACAGGTACTATAAGGGCAAGTTATGCATTCGTAAAATAAAATAAAAGACACGACTTGGTCGCACAAACCTTCTTGTTCGACTGGGAAATTCAGATTTTTTTTGAGAAATATATAAATAAAAAAACTAACTTTTTAGAAAAAATGTTTTCAATTTTTTTTTTGATTAATCAGGCTTAGAAGAAATTTTAGGATATAAAATTCCGTCGAAATCGATGCAGAAGCTTAAGGAATAATCGTTATCAAAAAATACCATTCCATACCGTTAGTAAACTTATGTATTCAGAAAAAAAAATTCATAAAAGACGGGCATCACCTTTGTCAAAAATCACTGCTATAAAATTTAATTTAAATCGATCGTTTTTTTTTCGAGAAAAATGTAATTATCAGTAACGCTTATATGGTATATAGGTAATTAAAAAAAGTACTTACTTTTTATCAAATTGGAAGAAAATCGGTCCAAACCCGTTTTGGCTGTAAATGTCGATACAGAGTTTGAACACAGACACACATACAGACAGTTTTGCCGGACATACTTTTTCGTCTTCTATTTCATCGTAACGTCATAACAGATTGTTATCATTAAACTGTTTTATTACGAAAGCATAACTTGGCTTAAAGTAGGGATGGGAAAAACCGTCTGGTTTAAACCGGTTTTTTTGTTTCGGTAAACCGTTTTTTTTTGTTTTATTTTTCTCTTCGAATAATGGTAATCGGTTTTTTTATTGACTCACTTACCTATCATATCTTCATAAAATCAGATGAGACAAGAAATGACCCTTTACTTCATTTCAATCTGAACTCACCACTAAAAGTATTGTATTTTTTACCACGACCAACATATGTGTCTGTCAAGGCAAACTTATTAAAGATGAAAGTGTATTGGTATGTAATTGAAAAAATTTAGCTACCAAAAATTTTGTGTTAAGAAAAAATCTCGTTTGATTCGATTGCAAAAGCACTTCCCTTTCCGGTTAAACCGAAACGAAAAACAAACTAGAGAAACCGATAACCGTTGTTTTTACAAATAACAGCCATATAGTAGGTACCTATAATCGCAAGTAAATTTAGTAATAAATTTAGTAACTTATATATAAAATTCTCCTGTCACGGTGTTTGTAATCTATCTCCTCCGAAACGGCTTGACCGATTTTCGTCATCCGAAGCATGCATATCGGCAAGGGTGGAGAATCGGACAACATCTATTTTTCATCCCCCTAAATGTTAAGGGTGGTTCAACCCTTAATTTTTTTTAAATTTTTTTGGACAAATTTTTTTTTTTTAATTTTTTATGATATAGCATACAAAAATACATACAACCCTTAATTTTCACCCCACTACGATCAACCCCTATTTTTTATTTGTCAATTAAAAACTTTAATTTATTTTGCAAGGATTTTTTTTTTTATTTTGTCATGACTTAGAATGAAAAAATTCATATTACTCTGATCAACCCAATTTAATTTGATCTCCCGCCCTCACAGGTCGACAACTGATCGATTTTCAATAAATCAGTTATCCCCGTCAGGTGTCACCACTCATTCAGCAAACATCACGGAGTAGGGATGAGGACGAAGTCGGTCTACTCTCTCACTCACTATACATTTTTCAGCCATTTCTTTTGGTTTTATTTGAGTATATCGTAGCAGTGACTGTTATACGTATTATTTTTGTTTTTCTGTGCAACTCTGATGTTAATTTTACTATCATCGTAAATTTATCATTAATTTCCAGTGCAATAATTATTTATCTACAATTTATTAATCTGACAAAAAATAGTTTTAACTCTCAGTTAATTAATTGATCTCATGTAAATAAACACTGAGTAAGAATTTCCTCTTAAGCGATGCATAGCTCGCAAACGGTTGAGACTTCAAAAAAAAAAAAAAATCAAATAACAAAATGTTGTGGTAAATTTTATGAGCTGTAATTTAATATAAGCTATAAGCGAAAGATAAAAAAAGGGCCCTTATGACCCTTCCCTTTTCACGGCTCACCTTCTAGACGTCGGGACTTTTAGTATGTTAACTCCTTCAGCAGCCTGGACAATATTTTGAAGGAACAACTTTTTTCTAACTCACGACCTTTCATTACAGTATGTATAGGTGAGTGGCGCGATACGGTTTCCGCCCTCTTCCTCAAAACAGTTGAGGGCATGAAAAAAAATATTTTTTACGAAATTTGTCGCAAATTGTATGCTCTACAATTTTGATAATAGATGTCAGCATCACTTATTTGAGAGAAACCGAGATAATCGCGAAACACGCGGTTATTGTTACTTTTGTTTTAATTAAAATTAGGTATTCGCTCTTAATTTTTTGTGCGTTTATGAAAAAAGTTTGTCCTCTGTATGTGGCTTAAATTTGGGAACACCATGCTTTTCCCACGGACAACTATATGTGGCCTGTTCTCGCGTGGGGAAACCATCCAGTTTGTTTGTGTTGGCTAAAGACGGACTAACCAAGAATATTGTACACTCTATTGCACTGAGAGATTAATTTTTTTTTCAACTGCCATAATTGATAGTAACAATGTAAATAATTATTTTTGATGTTTAGATAGCTATCAGAAATTATAATTCAAAATATAGTCGTTATTTTAATAAATATTAATTCATTAACCTAAATAAAGCATACTTTTATTGCTTAAAACGCTTTCCCTCACACACTTATGGTAGATAGTTATTTTTATTGAACTTAAAAAAATGTTTCCTAGGAATAATATACATACATAAATGACGAAACAATGTTTGCCGAGTCAGCTTATTTTAATTTAAAATTTCACAAAATAATGTTTTTTTTTTAATTAAAAGCTTTGCGAGGTCAGAAGCACTAAAATTCACAAAATTGTATGCACTTAATATCCAAAAATAGTGGGAAGTTGCAGGGATGGCCCGTTAAGTCGACTATTTTCCATTTTTTTTTTTAGTTATGAATAAATTTGAGTAAATAACGAAACATCTTAAACGTACATAGTGCAACCAGTAAGCACAAATTAAAAGTTGTAAGTAACGAACTAGGTGATACGAAGTTCACCGGGTCAGCTAGTTGTAATATATAAATTAAATTAATATAAATTAAATTAAATAAATAAATTTAATTAAATAAATACATTTAACATTATTTACTTTCTTTTTAGCTACGTCATCACTTCTACCGTACCTAACAATTCACATGCAATCGATTGGTCTGACTGTTGAAGAGATCGCCATCATTTATTTGGCTTTGCCATTTACAACGTTCCTTAGTCCTCCAATTACAGGTAATTTAAAAAAAATTAAACAATAATTCTATCTAAACAAATATTATGCACAATATAATATTAATAAAACAATAAACAGTAAAAAAAAAAACTACCATCATGTGAATGACGTAAATATTTACATTTTTCTAGTCAAACAGACGAAATCACAATGTAAATGTTTATTCTCATATCATCTCTTTGAATTTTGTCAGATTTTGAATGACACATTTATTTTATTATGTTATGACTTTGCTACCGACACGACGAAGGCGGTGTCATGCATTTGAAATGATAAAGAATTTTATTTACAAAATCATATTTTAATAAATTTATGAAGTCAGCCCTTGTAGAAACCTTTTTAACTTACATAAATTTGTGAATTTGTGACATATTCTAGCTTCAAATGAATTCAACTCCAATTAGGTTGGTTATCAGAACAAATTTGCATTTCATTAAGTTGTTATAATAAAGTAAAATTAATTTTAACACAAGTAATTTCCGGACTTTGTTTGCTGTGCATTTAAGAGAAAAGCCCTTATGTGAAATAATTTCCAGTCACATAATTTATAACTTTTTAGAGTGACATTTTAATAAATTTATGAAGTTTTGATTTAACAAACTGTTTACCTATTTGCTCTTGAAAAGGAGGTATTTATTAGGTTTTAGATATAGTTTTAAGATATAATATTCTTTTGTTTTTGGAATGTTATAATTAGTCTTTTATAGGTAGATTTTCAAAGAAAGGGATTTATTTTCCAAATATTATTATTCTGTGTAGCAGACTTTTAGATTACCACTTGAAGGCAAAGCGCTGCTTGAACAAACTTATTTATCTTAACCTGAATTACTTCCGTTTGAATCACTACAACTTCTGATCATTTACCTCAGGAAAGAAGTTTTCCCAAAACATCGCAGAGGGAGTTTTGTTTCAAAAATTGCGCCTTAGAAAGTTAGAAGAAAAGAAAAAATAGAGGAAGATGGAAATAATGAAGGCTGTATTTTTTATATCGTCCCCCCATTATCCCGACAAAGCTGGATTTTGCTGGAGACCTTTGTTTTCTGATGTCTTGATCAAATCCTGAAAAGTACCTCTGTCTTGGCACGGAGCCAAAATCTTTAGAGGGGTGGGGGAGAGGTTTTTGGAAAAATTAGGGGTAGTAAATGCCCACTTCTCATACGTCAAAGCGTGGTAAGCGCAGAGGAGGCTTAAACCCGAGTTGTAGGTCGAGCACTCCTTTTAGAACTCGGGACTCTTTAGAATCTTGAAGAACATACCACCAGAATACGAATTTTCAGCAATTTTGTATTTTTTACTTGCGATTATAGGTACTATAAGGCAAGTTATGCATTCGTAAAAAAAAAGTTTCGAGATAACAATCAAACATGACATTACGATGATAGAGAAGACGAACAAAGTAGATCCGACAATTCAGTCTGTCTGTCTGTCTGTCTGTCTGGATGTATCGAAACCTGCAGCCTAAACGGTTGGGCCGATTTTCTTCAAACTTGGCATAAACTATTCTTAGTGAAATAGCCCCAGACATTTTTTTATTTTTGACCTAGGTATAAAAATAACGATACCTACGATATAAGCGTAACCGATTATTCTATTTTTCTCGAAAAAAATACTATCAATTTTGATAAAATTTTATATGAGTGATTTGTTGCCAATGGTGATGTCCACCATCTAAATTTTTTTCGGAATCAGCTTATTAACGGTACCTGCCATAGAACCGTTTTTTTATTACTCCGACTATCTTTTGAACGGCTTTACCGATTTTAACAAAATTAAGTATTCAAAAACTACAGCTAACTGAAATGAAACTGCAAGAAAAAATTTGGAAAAAAGTATTTTTTTAAAAAGTTTTTTTGGTCAAAACCGATAATTCCAGTTTTCTCGAAAAAAATACGATCAATTTTGATAATACCTTATATGAATGATTTTTTGCCAATGGTGATGTCTTTCGTCTGAATTTTTTTTTCAGAATCAGCTTATTAACGGTACTCCGACTATCTCTTGAACGGCTTCACCGATTTTACCGAAATTTAATATTCAAAAACTACTGCTAAACTGAAATGGAACTGCAAGAAAAAATTTGGAAAAAAAGTAATTTTTGAAAAAGTTTTTTTTGGTCAAAACCCAAATTTCTCGAAAAAAATACGATCAATTTCGATAAAATTATATATGAGTGATTTGTTACCAATGGCGATGTCTTTCGTCTGAAATCTTTTTTCAGAATCAGCTTATTAACGGTACTTGCAAAAGAACCGTTTTTTATTATTAGGTGAAAGAAAAGGGCAGATAAACATTTCTTCTTTTCAGTCTGTTTGTATAAACGATTTGTTTTGAGTTTTGTCAAAATAGAATATCGAGCAAAGTAAAATAAAGCAAAGCGAAATTGAGTAGGTAACAACACAATTAATTGGCGGTGTTCCCATTGAACTCATTCAACCGACGCAATTTGACGTCTATATGTTTTTTGTCTCCTTCCCACTTCGTTGTTAGGAAGAAACACTAGGCATTCCTGTATTTTCCGATTTTTTTAAATTCTCATGGATTCATTTTGACATTCGATTTGTAATTTATTATTTTTATTCCAATTTTTACAAAAAGTTTTAACAAATTTTTGAAAGTTTTTACAAAATTGGTAACTTTTATGAAAAAAAAATGCAAACATCTAGGCTCATTTCACATATGTATATATTCATTTTGTGTGTTTCGTTTGGTTTCGTGAATCCTTTATTTTCACATTTTCCGACGGATCGGAACTATGGCAAAATGTGTCGCTTCGGTTGAGTGAGTCGAATGTGAATATCGACAATTTTTTTTTTAAATAACATATTATGTACATACAAAAATAAAGTAAAAGGCGTCTTTATTTTGGTTATTATGGTAAACACACAAATTAACTCGTCTTTAAAATTTAAGTTGGCGTTTACCTAAACATATGTTTAGCGGCAGATAACTATTAAGGCTCATTATTTTTCAAAAATAATTGCAGGAAACTACGTCAAAATCTTAATTTAATATGTTTAATTCTAGTTTGTCTAATTTAACATTATTTCTATCATTCGCATATCAAATTTAATCGAAATTCTTATTTCCCACTACATATACCTATTTTAAGAATGAAAAAATAAAAACAATAAAAAGGCTAAAAATAGTCGAATTAAAATTTATTTAGTGGAGTATTTATGAATGAAATATAATATTAAAGGTTTTGTGGCCTTTGCCTATTTTATTTTTACTTAAGTCGATAAAATTCTAAATATGCATTTGACATTATTTGCAGGTTTTTTAGTCGACAAATTTGGAAAATACAAACCTGTTGTTGTTATGAGTTTACTATTGAACGCTTTGTTTCACCATTCTCTGCTGTGCATTCCACAGCAGGAAATTCCAGGTGTCATACCATCGGCCTATGTTATGCGGCATCCAGAGGCAGCCACAGTTGAGGTAATTTTAGATTCTAGTTGCAATTTGAATACATAGTTGATATAAATATAAAGCGTTGCCAAATTTGTTCGCGATTGATGCTGGATTAGTACGTATATATTTTTGATTTAAAAAACTGAGCATTTGAATTTAATTAACTGGTAAAAATTTCAACCTAATGATTCCATTTATTTTAACATAGAGTAATTAAAATAATTTGGTTTAACTAGTTTTTCAACCTTTCGATGTGTTCATAACTTTAATATAATTTTAAATGTGAATTGTTATTTTTAGATTTGGTGGTCTCCATGTCCTAGTCGAGAGTGTCCCGAAGAAGAAGAAATGGATTTGGTGCTCGATCAATGTTTGGACTACTGCTTGTTGCTCGAACAAAATCCTAAAATCGAAATTGTCCCTCCTCCTACTAATGCTCCCATATTTGTACCAGAAGTCAACCCAAATGATCCGGAAAATTTACGATTTCATGTAAGCAATAAGTTGCACAACAAATCTCATGATCCGCCAAATATTGTGCAACCCTCATCAACGACTCCGCAGAATTTATATTTAAATCGTAAGAAAATCAATTTCATGATCTAAAAAAATTAAATCAAATTTTCATTTCCATACCACAGAATCTATCTTAGAAGAGCAAACCGAACCAGGATGGGTATTATCCAGCCGTGATGATTCCGCATTTTTCTTCTTGGACATGCATCCAGATCTGGCAGATCCTATTGAACAGCTTGGTATGGAAATCGAACCAGATGATAATGAAACTGTGACGGATTTTAAGGAGCGTTTCGGAGAGAAACTTCTTTGGGGCCAAGGAGTGAATGTTACAGATTTGGAAGAATTAGATTTGCGATGTGGTGGAATTGTGAAACGCAGCAATATGTCTGGAACTCACAAGCTAAGTGAATTGACAGTTAACTGCATGGTACAAAGATGTAGGTTTAGGAAAAATGGACCTGATATTTGCCCACCCGATTATAAAGAAAGCGATGACAGAGTATTTTGGCTCTATTTCTTGCTGAGGTGAGCTTTTCATTAAAAAAAAAAAAACAAAAAAGTCAGAATTTTTAAATATTCCAACAAAGCTGGGACATTGGCGGAGATCTTAATTTTGTTGTACAGGTCTTAAGTTTTTAAAAGAGAGGGTAAGGGGTTAAAGTTCCTTTTTTGCAAATTTTCTTGAAAACTATGAATTTTTTCGAAAAAGTATTTAGATATCTACAAAATAATTGTAGCTCATACCATTGAGTTTATACACAAAGAGAAATCATGTGTAAGTTTCAAATACTGCTCGTAAGATATCGTTGTAGCAATTATTCTTGAGTTAAAATGCAAGAGAAATAAAGAAAAACAAATACATATAAATATATGAAGAAGAATTTTGTTCGGTGGGTTTGAGTGTTTTTCGTTACAGGGAATCAGGGCAATTATAATTACTCGATATATGCTCATTTGGCGACATCTTATTCGGAAAGTTTGAAACCATCTTTATTCCTCTATGTGTATATAAACTCAATGCTTATACCGTTAAGAAATTGTTTTTCTGGGATAAAAGCTTTTGTTTTTCAAAAATTAAGAATAACTTTTACTGCCGGGTTTTCAATATTTTGCACTTAAGGCCGTGTGCCAATTGCCTTAAAATTGTTGTTAAATTTGATCCCAGTTAAATGTGATCCTTTTTTATTATGGTTAAATAAGATTTTTTAAAACATAAATTTTCCATTGAGATTCATTGTGTTCAAGAGCCTATCCAGAAATGTTCAGATACCTTTAAGGCGTTAATAACAATAATTGATTGTTGATAACAATTTTATTTAATATAATTTAATTAATTTTTGTCGTTCCTTTAATACAAGATAATAAAAAGATGGACAAATGAACCCAGCAAAACAAATGTCAGAAATTAACCACTTGCTTAAATTTTAAATAGCTCCTGAGCAGATGAATTTTTGACGTCTTTATTCACCTCAGTAATGGCAAATTATAGCCATGGGATCAAATTTAACAGTTTTTTTTAACGCAAATGGCACACTAATAATGAAAAGTATAGAACTTTTCATGAAAAGTATAGAACTTTTCAAAATTAAATTTTGCATTATTAGTATTTGCAAATAAAAAATTATTTTAATTTTCAAACAACTTAAATCAAACATTTGATTAAAGAACAGAATCTTAGTTTTACAAAAGAAGTATTACATTATCGTTTGTGCTTTCGTGCTTTTGTTTATTCTAAGAAGTTTGTTTTTGTATTGAATTGCCACTCCCGCTTAAACTGGGGGAGATAAAACCCCTACTATACGGTTTTCTTGTCTTGACTTGATCAACTCGCTCTTTTATTTTGTTACATTTTATGCCAATCACCCTGTTTATTTCTCTACAAAAAAGGTGTTGTAAAATAATAAAAAATAGGTAGATACATATAAATTAAACAAATAAAATATATTCACAAAGTTTTTCGACAATTCTGCTTGTCCGTCTGTCAGTCTAGATGTATCGACAGCTATAGTCTGTCCACTAAAAATTGGCAGTACAGGAAAGATAGGGATGTCTGTCTCTCATTCGCACTTCTTTGCTTTCCATAAGGCTATCTTCTTTCAAAAGCTCTAACAGGGTTGCCGTAGTAAACATTTTGAATTGGAAAAAACTGAAAAAATATGATGTAGGGTTACCTTTCTTCTTTTTTAATTAAAATTATTTTCTTAATTTTTATTTATAAAAATGAAATGAAATTTATCTTTTTCGACACCACCAAGAGGTAAGATAGTAGGCGCGTTTTTGAAGGGTATCCCCAGTAGGCGTAATCCCTTTTAAATAAAAAACAAACAAAAAATAAAGAATTTATTCATAAAGATTAATATAACAAGCAAAATAAATAAACAAGCATAACAAAAATAAATATAAATTCATCTATTAAATAAAAATATGTACATTTATATATAAGTAGGTAAAGGTATTTTTATCACTCGAGAAGTTACTGCTGCTGTTGCTGCTCTCTTTATCTAGATTTATTATAAGGCTTTCTACAGCGTTTTCCGAAAAAACGTCAATTTCCCACATTTTCGGCTCAATTACCTGCTCGACGTGTTGGACACACCGGTGCCATTTCTCACTAATCACAAAAATAGGTAGGTACACGAAACATCAATACACGAAATATCAACCGACCGACCGGCACGAGAATCTACGCAAATAAATTCTTTAAAGACAACAGCTTACCTACATTTTTGTAACTGCATTTTAAGATTTTCCCCACATAAAAAACACAAACATGATCAACAAAAACACTGCACGATAACACTTTTGTACTATTTTCTTTCAATTCAGTATGGTGCACAAATAAGGCGCGCTACTGATTTTGAAAAAGCTTCCCCATAAGGCATGTACTGCCAATTTATAGAGGACAAACTATACAACCTAAAAAGTTGGGCCAATTTTCTTCAAACTTGGTAATCTGTAGGAATTTTTAGAGTAGTATTCTACGTCTGAAAATAAATGTACCTGCCATATAAGCGTACCAAATAATAAAAATTTTCTCGAAAAAATACGATCGATTTGAAAAAAATTTCGTACAATGTATTTGTAGCCAAAAGTTGTGCTTTTCATATATTCAGAATAAGTTTACATTTTAACGCTTCCTGACAAATAAGCCTTAAAAATAATTCAATTTTTCTTGTAAAAATACTATGGATTTTGATAAAATTTTGTGTAACTGATTTTTTACCAATAATGAAGTTTTTCGTTAGAAATTTATTTTCAAAACCACCCTATTAACGGTACCTGCCATATAAACGCTATAGAAAATCAAATTTTTCTCGAACAAAATACGATCGATTTTGATAAAATTTTGTGTCACTGACTGGTTGCCAATGATTCAGTGTCTTGTTAATTTTTTTTTTTCAAAATTAACATTAACGGTACCTGTCATATAGATTCTATGAAAAGTAAGATTTTTCTCGAAAATAATACGATCGATTTTGATAAGATTTTGTGTAACTGATTTTTCGTTAGATTTTTTTTTTTAAATTACCTTACTAACGGTAATTGCTTTACATATAAAAACTATAGAAACTCTTTTACTTTGATTAGTTTCTTGTTTAGTATCCTTTTAGCCAAAGGTTAATAATCTGCCACAAGAGCAAGTTTATCCGACAAAGTCGCCTTTTATTTACATCTATTTTTCTCGAAACAACATTGACAAGTTTTTATAAAATTGTTGTCAGCTGTGAATGAATAACAACAAAAAATCGAAAATAGCTTTTAAACGGTACTTTTCATAAAACCGTTTTTTAAACCGTGTATCTTTTAGCTTACTCACTGATTTTTATGAAATTTGAGGATGTTTAGGTAGTTCTGCTCTGCCTGATTTAAAACAAAAATCAAAGTCGTTAACACGAAGGTAACTTCCCACATGAGCAAGTTTTTGCGACCCAGTCTTTCGCTTTATTTTTTGCTTGTCTTGTTCTCGAGAAGTTTCATCGCGCATTTGAAAAGTAAAATCAAAAAGAGATTAAATCCGTATACAAAGCAATTTTTAATACATATGACCGAGAAAAAACGGTCAAAATTGAACATAGCGTTGTATGCGACACTTTCATTGCAAACCATTGGGCTAGCTGTTCACACCTGATTTATCAGCGTTTTAATTTTTTTAAATTTTATAATTTTTAAAATTTATTTGCCTATGAATTCGATTTTATTAACTCTTTTCGAACCATTTTTTCTAAAATTCATCATCGGTAATTTTCGAGTTTTCAATCTACCAAGCAGATTCGTTTGTATAGTTTCATTTAAATTTGCAGCATTTCATTCCGATGAATTTAATTAATATTCTTCGTTATTGTTATAAAATTCCTTGTGTCCCATCAGCCTACCAATTTACTCATTGACAATGTGATTCAAGAGACAATACTAAAAAAAAGTTCAAAAGTCAGAAAATTTCCATTCCGATTATTACAATAATCCCCACCTATATGCTATTCGAGTTTAAGCTAATTACATTTTCGATTCGTCTTGCATTCGCAATAACGATTAACAAATCAAATGCAAACTCTTGGGTATTCGATGTCTGAATTCAGAAAATTACCAAAATCAAAACAAAGAAGTATAAACTTCTGATGTCCTGCACATAGTGCGCATCCTCTTTTTTTATTGTGCACATTTATCTGTATGAAATACTGAATCTATTTTCAAAAAATAATTTTTAACCTCAATTTCAGATTCCTAGCCACAACAATGTTGTCAGCTGGCGTAACCATTATGGATCCAATTGCTTTGACTATGATTGAGAAATATGGAGGTGATTTTGGTAGAGAACGTCTCTTCTCCAGCATTGGAATGGCTATCTTTTCACCTATAACCGGCATCATGATTGATTACACTTCTCGTGGACTGGGCTATACGGACTATTCAGCTGCTTTCTACACGTATGACATCCTCTTGGTCATTTCAACGATATCAGTTTTAATGATGCCACTGGGTGAGAAGCTACCTGCCGACAATGTGTTCCGAGATTTATGGAATCTGTTGAAAATGCCACATGTAATCGCCTTCATTTTGTTCCTCTTCGTTTTGGGAAATTTCTGGGGTTTTATTGAGAGCTTCTTGTTTTTGTACCTAAAGGAATTGGGTGCACCAAATTATTTACTAGGTAAGTGGTACTGAGGTCACAATGTATGTTTTTGTTCTTTAACCCTTATGTCCCATTTGACATTTCAGGAATCACAATCACTGTTGGTACGGTGAGCAGTATTCCATTTCTCTATGGAGCAGAAAAGATAACAAGAATTTTTGGACATGTAAATTTGATCATTATTGCATTCTTCTCGCATGCCGGACGGTTGGTTGGATATTCATTTATTGAGTAAGTTCATTTCCGGTGTTTGCACCGAATCCATTTTGTATATCCATTCGAAACAAACGTGTGTTTTTGTTTTGTGTGTGCAATTGCAGGAATGCCTGGTGGTGTTTTCCTTTTGAGGCAATGGAAGCTCTCTCATGCCACTTGATGTGGGTTGCAGCTGCAACATATTGTTCCATACTGGCACCTAAGAACTTATTGGCAACTTTAATTGGTGTTTTAGGAATGGCACATTTTAGTTTGGGTATGTAAATACATATGTATAATTTTAAATGTAGATTATTTGAAAATTTAATGAAACCAAAAATCGGTGACTTAGGGAGAGAAATGTCTTTATTTAAATAACTAAAATTGGCAAGTGTTTCTTTGGGATGTGTATTTGAAACCAAAAGTAAATAATTCTGATAGAAATATTTGAGGTTTTCTGAGAATTTATATTGTTCACAAGAGGTTTTAATTATAAATTATTTAAAGTTGTCAATACACATATATTTTGTAGGAAAATCAAATTCAACAGAAAGAATTTAGTCTTAGATAACATAGCATTGACATTTTAATATTTAGTTTCTGGTTACATAATTACTAAGTTTAAACGATCGAAAAGATATCAATCACATAACTTATATCGTCGTTGGCTTATAGCCCAGGAAAACTAGACAAAATAATGGCAAAATTACGAAATTCCGACAAAGCTGGATTTCGCGGGAAAACCTTAATTTTTTCATATTATTGATGTCTTGAGAAAATCCTAAAAAATACCCATACTTTGGCCCGGATCTAATTTTTTTTTTCAGGAACGAAAGTTCCTAAATTATTTTCTCGGAAACTTTCAACTTTTTGCAAAAATTTTTAAGATGCAAATTGTAGCTTGTATCATTTTCTACAAAAAAGACTTTGACACTTGTCATCGCACCTTTAACCGATTTGGAGAAAAAAGTGTTAAATTGTTACAAAGTCTGTTTTTTGAAAACACTTTTCCACTAGTATCTGTCGATTTTTGTTCTGTCTTGTTGTGGTTTTCCCATTAAGCATTAAATGCACGACTGGGTCGCAAACTATTGCTCTTGTTTCAAACTTTGGGACTACAAAAAATTATATTCATAAAATTATGTATCTTCCTATTTTAGTTTTTATCTTGTTTTTCTAAAAACTTTTAATGCCATTTTGTGACTTTGAAACAATTTAACACAATTTTCTCGAAATCGGTTGATAGTACGATAGTCCAGTCGGCTGGTAGTTTTTTTTGGAAAAAGGTCAGAGGTTAATGAAATTTCCAGATGTTGTTTTGCGATGGTAAATTAAGATTTTCTCAAGTTTTATACCTTGAGGACCCTGTGCTAAAAGAGGGGAAGGGGGAAAACTGCAAAATTGTTGGCCTTTTTCCGGTTTTTCCGTTGAAATACATTATGAAGAACGTTAAATTTGCTACAATATTTATCTTCCGTTTTACGGCAAAAAAGTTCAGGTATGTTTTGTAAAACGTTGAATTTTCCACAGTATTTACTATAAAACTTTGTTTGTATGTCACGTCGTTACCGAGATATGGCGCTCCAAAAAAAAAGGTAATTTTTCAAATGCCAATTATCACGGTTTTTCTTCGCTTATACTATTTTTTATCTTACGTTCTACGTCAAAACTGTTCAGGTATTTTTTGTGGAGCTTATTTTGCTACAATATTGACTATTAAATCATGTTTTTATGTCACGTCATTAAGGCCATAAAAACAACGTGACATAAAAACATACTTTTATAGTCAATATTGTAGCAAATTTAATGTTCAACAAAACATATCTGAACAGTTTTACCGTAAAACCATTGTATATAAATTTATATAGTACAACCATGGAGCAGCGCCATCTAAAGAAAGTTGTGAACCGCACATTTGGAGGTTCTTACATTTACTAAGTGTCTATTCTGTTACCCTAACAAAAGTCGTCAACAAAACAAATTAATAATATATAATGTATTTTATTGGCTCTAAAATCCCTATTTCCTTGACAAGAGTCGTAAGCAAAACAAAAATCATATATGTTTACGACTGTTATCAGGGTTACAGAATACACAACTAGTTAATGCACGAACCTAAAAATGTGTTATTCACAAGTTTCTTAAGATGGTCAGGCGGTGATTATTCAGCATGAAAATACTATAGAAATGTATATACAATGGTAAAACGTAAGATAAAAAAGGTATAAGAGAAGAAAAAACCTGAAAATTGGTATTTGAAAATTTACCTTATTTTTTGGAGCACCATTTCTCGGTAATCACGTGACATACAAACAAACTTTTCAAATTAATATTAAATGTTTCCGTTTTAGCTAAACTCAAAGCCTTATCAGATCATATTTTTCCTTACTAAACATCAAAATTCGTTTAAACAAAGTAAAATTTAATTGTCTTATGATTTTTTTATTTTTTTGTTTATTTTTATCTTAATATGAATAATGTTCGAGCTAAAAATAAAGCCATTCAGGCAGAAGACATCATTATGTCATGCCTTTAAATATTTATTATGTGAAATTGTAAAAAAAAACTGAATATGTATATACCTATACTTAATTTTGAATGAATAAATCTAATCTATCTATCTATCTATCTAAATTAATATTATAGCTAATTTAACTTTGTACAAAACATACCTGAAAAGTTCTATCGTAGAACGTAAGATAAAAACGGTAAACGAGACGAAAAAAGGTGAAAATTTTGCATTTTTCTCAATATTTAAAAAATTTAAGAAATGACCACTTGATAACCACTTGACATACAAAGATGTTTGAATAATAAATATTGTAGCAATTTTACCGTTCTACAAAACGTAAATTTGTATATATACATATGCAGAGATGTCAGATGAATTTTCAGTTGCACAATTTTTTTTTTATTTTTTAAATTTGCAAACAAATTTAATTTTTCCTTAATTTTATTTATTTTTAAGACTTCTGTGTTTTAAGTGTTTTCCAGTGTCTTTGCTCCCAAAATAATTTTTTTCTGAAAAATGTTGGGTTATATGCCCCATCTTCGAAAAAATATGTCAGGCATTATGTCCCGGTGATGTTGAACATAAATACCAAATTCCAATTGTTACTTGTTTGTACCTCACCTAATTGGGACATAAATCCCAAACACAAAATTTGGGACTAAAACCAGCTATGACTTTTAGTAATGTCCAATGTTTTTCTATGCACCTACAGAGATGATAAAGGATTTGAATATAAAAGTGGCACTCTTAGCCCCTTGAGTACACCGGAAACAAAGCCAAAATCATCAGTTAATCCTACTGCTTTAGAAAGCAACTATAAGACTTTTATAAGTTGGTTTATGGGCTGTAGGTCAGTTTTGTTCCACTTAAATGAAACACAAAATGTTGTTTAAAATGACGTTTCGTTCATGATTATGAACATCATCAGATTTATTTCTGTTTATAACAACAAAGAAGAGAAAAAAGTCGTTTCTTAATAAATTTAAATTGAACGTTAATAAATAACAAATTAATAATTTAAATTTTTTTTTTTTTTATAAAAAAGTTAAAATAAATCAAAAAACTTAAAGTTGTGATAAAAATATGAATATATATATGTCAATAGACTTACATAGTTTTTGCGACACAATGCTTAAACTTTACAAACATATAAAATGTCTGTTAGACAAAACAAAACAAATTATACATAAATATTGCACTTTTTAAACATTTATATCGCTTTTAACATGCATATTGCTTTTAACATATATATTGCACTTAATTAAAACATTAATCGAAAACAAAAACAAACATTACTCTTTACTTTTATACACTACTATGCTATTACATTATTGACATGACTTATAAGAAAAAAGATAAACTATAAAAATGATAAAATATAAACAAGGTACTCTTCGGAGTTAGCGGGTGCTAGGGGGATCTGGATCGTCTTTTCTTTTTCGTTCTCTCTATCAGGTACTTGTAGTGGGGACTCACATTGTCTAGGTCCGTTTTTTTGTTCATTGTACTGCTTGTATTTAAAATATGTAATGTCTCTATTACCATTCTTTTGTTATAGTGTTGTTCTCGTTGCACTATTTTAACGTCATCAAAGTTTGGTTTATGATTATTACTTATGCAATGGGTTGCCAACGCAGTTTTTTGGGATGAATTTGATTTCAAATCTGATTTGTGTCCCGATATTCTGTTTTTAATTTTTGTTTTGTAGTTCCCACGTATACTTGTTCACATTTGTCATCTTTTTTCCCGTTGCATGTTATTTTGTATATAAGGTTAGAGTCTTCCATAGTATCTACTTTTGTTTTAAGTTTACTGAAGACCTGACTTAGTTTGTTGGTGGAACTCATTGCTATTTTAAATTTTTCTTTGTCAATAAAACTTGATTGTTTGAATCTGTCAGCAACATGTTTTACGTAAATAAATGATTCATATTGTACCGGTGTGTTTTTGGCTTCTTCATCATTGTTACATCTTGGCTTATAATTTTTAACTATGGTGTTTGTTATGCTAGGTGGGAAACTGTTTGCCATAAGAATGTTTTTTATAATAGTTTTGTTTTTTGCATGATATTCATGATCACTTATATTGAGGGCTCTGTTGACCAAATTCTTCGCCGTGTTGAAAATGGTTGGTTTTGGGTGATGAGAGTTGAAATTTATTATTCTCCCCGATGATGTAGGTTTTTGATACCAATCCATTTTTAAACGCCCTTCCTCTCTTACAATAACTGTATCAAGGTACGTTAATTTCCCATTTTTCTCTTTTTCTAGCGTAAACTGTAGATTTTTATGATGACTATTTAAGGTTTCCAATGTTATGTCTAACTCAGACGTCTTAACTATGGCAAATATATCATCCACGTACTTAGCCAAAAACTTTGGTTTTTGTTTTAGCTTGCTTAAAGAACTGTCAAGTAACTCCTCCAAAACTATATCAGATATGATGGGCTAGGCTGGGTTTCCCATTGGCATACCGTTCCGTTGTTGGTATATCTTGTCCTCGTATACCAGGTATTTATTGTCTACCACGCAAAACCGTAAAAGGTCAAGAAAGGTTTGTCGTGTGATCTTTGTATGTTCCTTTATGTTTTCCCATTTTCTTTGTATAAGCTCTAGTGCGCGCTTTACGGGGATATTGGTGAAGAGGGAAACCACGTCAAAGGATACTAAAACTTCGTCGTTGTCAATATTAATGTTTCCAAGTTTTGGATTTAAAGTGAAGAGAATCTTTTACGTTGTATTGAGAGTTGTTTGTCAAATGTTTAAGGATAGTGATGAGATACTGCGAAAGATTGTAGCACGGGACTTTGGTCGAAGAGCAAATAGGTCTTAACGGCATTTCTTCTTTATGAATTTTTGGAAGTCCATAGATTCTGGGTGCCACCGGGTTGTATGTCGTCATCCTCTGTTTCTCCGTTTCGTTAATTATACTTTTAGAATAAAGGTCTTTAACAAAATTGTTGTTCATTGTCTGTAGTTTGTTGGTAGGGTCATTTCTAATTGGCCAGTATGTGTTTCTATCCTCCATTAATAGTCTCATTTTTGATCTATAGTCGTTTTTGTACATAGCGACCGTCACATTTCCCTTGTCAGCTGGAACAATAACAAGTTCTTTATTCTTTTGAAGGAATTCTTTGGTTTCTTTTAAAATCGTTGTTAAGTATTTATTAAACCCATTCCACTGATGGTTTTTAAGGCTAGTGTCCAAAATGTGTGCGAATTTTTCTAAAACTGACCTACAGCCCATAAACCAACTTATAAGTATATTCATATACAGAGGTCAAAAAACATAAAAATATATAAGACTTTTAGATATAGCAAGTTTGTCAACATGAGACATGATTTATTTTTTGCATTCACAGGACGTGGAAGTGGTTCATTTACCGGTGGTCTACTCATTGGACAATTTGGTACTCGAGATGCATTCCGTTACATGGGTCTTTTGGCTGTTGTAGGTGGCATATCCTACGGCCTCCTCCATCTAGTTTGGTTACGCAAATTCGACCATCAAATCGATGACAATGATGACAACGATGCAATCGAAAATGGCGAAACCGAAAAACTAACCGAACCAGCCACTAAGGAACAAGGAACTTCTATGTCATTAGAACGCTTGAGTCTCATGATAAAATACAATCAAATTGGAAGTTTGACTTCGCTACCAAGAGGATCCAGGGTAAGAAATATTTTGTTTCTAATCTAATTCAATCAATTTAAAAATATTTAATCAAAATAAGGTCGACATGCAGGACCACCTTCCCCACAGGCGCAGCAGCTACAATGTCGAACAAATTCGTGTACCTCGTCATGGATCAAAAGTTGATATTTTAAGGTCAGCACTAGAAATCAATCACAAAACATCAAATAATTCAGTCGGTGGCAAAGTGGACAAAACATCTAATCAATCATTGGGCCGCAACCGAGCTGACAGTGCTCCAAAGTTGAGTCATGGAAATATGAAAAATATCTCACAGCCAGCTCTAGAGGGTGTCGTTTTAGAGGTCAGTATTTATTTACAGACATTTATAATTAAACTTTGACATTGTTCATGCAAAAGTGTTGGTAATACATTTAATTTATATACAGAACAAGTTTTAAACAAACCATCCTTTTGGGTCAAATTAACCGAACCAAAAAAACTCACAAAAAAATAACTCCCCATCATAGTTTCCCTTAGTGCCGCATATAAAAAGCTTTACACATTTTCAAATTCAAGCGAAACAATTCTAATAAATATGAAACTTTATCATGCATTCTCGGTTCATAGGGCGTGGAGTCAACGTTTTTCCCCACTCGAATGAAAAAGTATCCCAGCGGTTTGATAACAACAGTGGATGCTTCCGTTATCCCTAGCTCTGTGCTAATGGTATTTACTATATCATGCACACATTCTGTGTGTGTATTGCAAATAATTTAGAACTATATATAACTATTTGTATCTAAATTTTGGCAGTTTTTTTTTTTGTTTGCATGTGATGAAATGAAAACTTTAACTACATTAATTTTTTTTTTCTAAAAAAATCTGATGTTTGCTAATATGTTCATTTTTTTATTCATATTTTGTTTACCTTGTGTTGAAAACAATGCATGTTTTTTAACAAGCTTTTATATAGTAATTTGGATACGCTACATAAATATTGCATGTTTCTAAATATGTAGTAAAATTTGCATGTCTATGCACTTTTGTAGTATCAAGCTATAAATTTAGAGGAGAACCTAATCCATATGGTGCGGTGATGTGTTTTTGGTTTTGTTTAGAAAAATATAGTGGTATGCTAAAATATAAGGTTACAAGTCCGGTGAAATATAACCTTTTTTTGCCCTTTGTACTAAGAGTCGTTCAGTATTATTTTTGTTAACAAATTGTCAACATGCCATAACAACCTATTATTTCCGGGTTTCGTGTGGGTAATGAAAATTCTTTCACATTTTCGTTTATAAATTTTTCTAAGGTTGGATATTAGTAAATCCGATAACATGATTTTTTTGTGTGTTATATGTCTATGAGTTACCTAAAGTAACAGAGTGGATCTATAGACTCATTGAGTGAGGTTTAATGATAACTACCTAGATGTTCACAATATACATGTGTCGTACTTTCAATCACGTACGATAAAACGAAAAAACTACAAACGCACAAATAAAAATGCAACGTAAGTTTTTTAAGATCTTCTTCTTCTTCACCACGCCACACCATACTACTCTACTCTACTCTACTGCAAACTTTTACTATAGGTTGGCTTTGAAAATCTATTCACCCTACTTGATCAAACCATCCTTGATAAATATACGTTGAATCATACAATCCGTAAAGCTTCCAAAATCATGAAGAGGTCGAATGACATTTTAAGGCATGAAAGTGATTGGTGTGTTTGTTCTCGACATAAATGCAGCTTTCGGTATAGCATCCCTTTGCAGTGCCAAGGCTATATTATATAGGTTTTCCATGTTTAGTTGAACAGTCGGAAAAAACGGAAGATAAGATCATTTTTTTCGTTTTCCTTAGAACCTGGTGTGATCTATTGTTGAGCTCAGTAGCAGCTGTAGTTTCTCTTTACAGCACCACCAAACTTGTTGGTATTCATCACTAACCAGGGGTTTAATGTTGGTGACTGGGTTAAAGCAAGTACATCGGTTCCGCCAGCTGTGATGGTATCTTGGCATGCATTCCATTAGTCTTCTAAAGGGTGTTTTTTTTAGAGGTATAGATTTTTAAATTGCAATAAAACAACGATGAAATATTCGATTGACATGATTTTTTATTTATTCGAAAGAAATCTTGTGGCATTACATTCTAAATATGATTTCTGGCATATGACTGCCACGGCTGGCGCGGATGTAGTCCAATCTGGACGTCCAATTTTCGATGACTTTTTCCAACATTTGTGGCCATATATCGGCAATAACACGGCGAATGTTGTCTTCCAAATGGTCAAGCGTTTGTGGCTTATACGCATAGACCAATGACTTTGCATAACCCCACAGAAAATAGTCTAGAGGTGTTAAAACACAAGATCTTGGAGGCCAATTCACAGGTCCTAAACGTGAAATTAGGCGGTCACCAAACGTGTCTTTCAATAAATCGATTGTGGCACGAGCGGTGTGACATGTTGTGCCGTCTTGTTGGAACCACAGCTCCTGGACATCATAATTGTTCAATTCAGGAATGAAAAAGTTAGGAATCATGGCTCTATACCGATCACCATTGACTGTAACGTTGTGACCATCATCGTTTTTGAAGAAGTACGGACCAATGATTCCACCAGCCCATAAAGCGCACCAAACAGTCAGTTTTTCTGGATGTAATGGTGTTTAGACATACACTTGAGGATTAGCTTCACTCCAAATGCGGCAGCTTTGTTTGTTGACGTAGCCATTCAACCAGAAGTGCGCTCCATCGCTAAACAAAATTTGCTTATAAATATCGGGAACAACGGACATCTCGTTTTGGGCCCATTCGACACAATTTGCAAGCGTTGTTCAAGCGTGAGTCTATTCATGAAGAATTGCCAAACCAAACTGAGAATAAATCAATAGACAGCTGTTAAATCGGTCGCCGTCTTGAAAAGTAATGCCAACTTAAAATTCTATACCTCGAAAAAAAACACCCGTTACATTGTTTGACGCTATTGACTATCACGATGTAAGATGCTAGAGTAAGAGAGATCTAATCCGTGCATGCTCTGGCCACTTTCTTTGCGGTCGCTTAGTGTTATGCTTCCAGCGGCTTTCGTATCTTGGTTGCAAATAGATAGTAGTTTAATTTAGATTTCGTCTGTCCGTTTCATACCATTGCATCGATGATTTTCATCTGAGTTTAGTTTTTTTCAGAAAAATCGTATACATGCGGTATTTGCCGTAGAATTATAAAGAACTGTACCGATTCTGACAAAATTTAATATACTTAAAGTTCTTATAACCCTCATTCATTCTGCAATCAAACATTTCGAAAAAAAGGATTTTAAGAAAAATTCTTTTATTGCAAAAACCGAAAATTCCATTTTTTTTTTGCAAAAATTAAGATAACAACGTAACAAAATCCAGTCTATTAAATATTGTGGTCGCCAGCCCGTATCACGTGTGCCTTATATGTATGTCCCATAAGTTTTGTTATAGGGCTTTGTTAAACATCCATAGGGGTAAACAAAAAAAAATTATCAAATGATGCAAATTATGGTCGTTGGCCGTCATTTAGAAAAATGGGAAATTATCTGATTTGATTAAATTTCAAACAAAAATTTTGCAAAAATTATTATTCTTAATTTTAATAATTTTTTAATTTATTTATTTTGTAAATTCAATATTGTTGACTACATTTTTTTTATTTTTTGTACAATAATGCAACTATTTGGAACTTAAAATTGGCTTGCTTTTAATTTGTAAAAAAAAATTGTAGAAATTATTTATTAAACATCGATTTATCTAAAAACCGCTCTTAAGATTTTGAAGGTTTTTTTTGTAAAAAAATATTTAGGCAACAAAATTTTCTGCATATTTTGAATCTTTGTAAAAAGTAATTTTAGCACTTTTAATCAAAAATCATATGATTTTGTTCGTATTTTTAGTTTCAAGTAAAAAAAACGTATTGAAATTTATCTTTGTGGCAACAAGAGCAAGTTTATGCGACCCAGTCGTGCACTTTATTTCATTTGTTTTCCATTTTCTTTTTGAAATTGGTTTGAAAAGATATTTTAGGATTTTTTCTAACGTTCTATAGATACCTGTAAAAAATGGGGCATGTGCATAGACACTGTTTAAGCTATGTTTAAGAAAAACTGGAGTCTATCTATTTAGATTCCATTGTTTAAACGGGAGCGTTACGATATCTCGCTTTTTAAAATCTCGAATAACGAAATCTCGTTTTTTTTTTTTTAAATCTCGGAAAACGAAATCTCGCAAGTTTAAAATCCTGCTTCTCATAAACTCGCAATCACAAAATCCTGTTTTGTGATTGTACACAAAAATCTCGCAATATTCAACAAAAATCCCGCTAACTAAAATCGCACTACATAAGTAGATACTAAATCCAAAAGAAACTAGATACACTCAAAAAGAAACCCACCTAAAATCCTATAGTGAGGCCAAGGAGGGGGGTCTGCATACCATACCAATCTTAATGTATTTACGTCGTAAGCTGAAAATACTTTTTTTAATGCGAGATTTTAGTTTGCTGGTTTTTGTCATTGCGAGATTTTAAGAAACATTAAGAAACAAGATATTTGTAATTGCGAGATTATGAAAAGCGGGTTTATGAGATTGGGAGATTTCAAAAGCGAGATTTTGATTTGCGAGATTTTGTAACCAACACTGTCTAAACACAGGCTAAGCAAAACTGTAGTTTAAAAACAACTGTGAATATGCCCATATATAAGTTTCCGTGAAAAGATAAAATGTTATTTCTTCTGCTATGCAAAAAAAAACTTCACATCGCTTGAGCTTCTAATTCAATTTAAACACAAAAGCCCTACCGTTTGTTGGAAAAATGTTCAACTGACAAGTTTTGTTTTACGTGATTTGTTCTTAAAAAATTAAAATACTAGGCCCTTCGTCCACTTGAGCTATACAACGCAACTCACAAGCAATTCCCACATAAAAAATATAAAAAATACGTTGTATGAAAGTTGCGTGTATTTTTTTTGTATATTGAATTTCCTTGTGAGTTGCGGTTGCGGTGCTTAAGTGGACGAAGGGGTTAGTCTTTGTTTTTTTATATAAAATAATTTATTTTATAGTCCGAGAGCTAGCGACAGATTTCGGGACATTATTTCGACGCGCCTGAATTTTTGTCCAGTTATTGGTTTAAGGCCACTCATTAATGAATGACAATTATGGCTTCCGGAAATGACCGGAAACCACAAATACAACCCTTTAAAGTGCAGAAAAAATAATCCAAATATGATAGGTACCTAAGTAAATTTAAATTTTTCACTATTTTTGTCTGTGAAATGTAGTTTGAAACATTAAAATAATAATGTATAACTGCCATAACATTATCATGTCGGAAACGGGTTGCCAGAGCAACTCAAAAAACAGTATAAGAAAAGAAATTGATTTGTGAGTTGATCTGGCAACCCTTTACCGGCATGATAATGTTATGGCAGTTATACATTATTTTTTTAAACTTTTATCATTGGTTTTCCGACCATTTGCGGTTGCCATTATTGTCATTCATTAATGAGTGGCTCTGAAGCATAACATGGACAAAAATTCAGGCGCGCCAAAATAATGGACCGAAACCGGTCGTTTATTTATTAACAACTAGTTACGATTTGTAATCAAAATAAAAAATGTATTTTTTCATTTGAACGTGCACCCAATATATAAAACTTTAACTTAATTTTTTTTTTGCAATTTTCTGCACAACATTTTGTTCTGTGTTTCTGTAATCTCTCATCTGTTCTATTTTGTTACGGATGACTCCATTCCTCTTCCATACTAGAGAATGTCCATCAGGTTGTCGATGAAGTGCTTAGCTCTTTTATTATTTCATAATTAAATTTTAGAGGTTATTCTAATTATCATCAATTTTGAGTTTGAGGGATGAGATTGATAGCAATAATTTTTTTTTGACATCATTCAATATCATCTGTTGAATTTTATTTTGAATATAACAAGAACCTCCTTTGCGAACACAATACATAACACTATGTATGGGATTGTTTAATAGGATTCTTATGATGTATTGAAATATCTCCATCCCAACAGTTATTAACAAAGTAATAACCTACTTTTGCATAAGATTTTATACCTTCATATAATTTTTTTAATAAGTTACATTCCTTTAAATATATGAATGTGAAATAATTAATCTATTATATGCTATGCACGCTTAACAAATACAAAATGTAATACCAAATAAATTTTTTTTTCAAATAATTTTACTAACCATACAATTTATTCATTTCAGGCTGAAGAACTTCGAAAGGTAATTCCAGAGGAAACAGAACAAGCTAATGCTGAGGCTAAAGCTAAACTAGAATCAGCAGAAGGTGGTGATGTTCCGGCCCAAACGAATGGAAAAAGTATAGAAGACTCTAAAAACCAGACGAACAATGCCACATGATATTTTTGACTCGATCCTAGCTGTTACTGAAAAAAAGTTCGATATGTTATCTTTTTTTGCTGTATCGTATTATATAGATTGTTAGTCAATTCCTCTTTTTTCTTATAAAAAAAATTCAAATTTTATAAAAAAAAAAATTCAAAAGGGTCGAATAAAAGTTTTTATTTAATATGGAAACTGGAACAAATTTGAATTTAACAAAAGATACATATATGGAAGAAGTCCAAATTTTTGCTGATTGTGAATTCCTTATTCGCTTATGCGCTTCGTGTGCGACTTTTGAAAACTTCGATACTTCCGTAAAGTCTTAAGTGTAGTATCACTTCACCAAGTGTTTCCTACTTTAAAAACATTAAAAAGCACAACAGAGAAAAAATCGAAATCCTGCAAACTAAATAAATAAATAAGCCGCCGGGATTTCAAATTTTAATATTTCAAGAGGAGCTTAATATAAGTGGTACAATCACCACCTTTTATCAGAAGCTCTCGAAGACTAAGGGTAGAGGACCCGATCATGACATGCCCAATGGTAGAAAGTTTGTTGTCAAAAGTGGCAATGTAACAACAATATTTGATATTAAAAACGGTCTACAGCAAGGAGCTGTGAACTCGCCGATTCTTTTTAGTATTTACAACAGCGATCTGATAGGTAGTCTCACTCATGCGATTGCGTATGCCGATGACCTTGTAGCGTACAGGACGGGTCCAAAAGTTGAGGTCATCAGAATTCTCTTGCAGCGTGACTTCGACAAGATTCAGCGATATTGTGATCACTGGAAGTTAAAAATTAACTTTCAGAAATCAGAAACTATACTGTTTAGAACCCCTTTGTCTAAGGCTTCTAGGGATACAAGAAAGAACTGGAGAAATCAAGTGTTTGTTGGACCAAGTGGACATGCACTGGCGAGTAAAGATGTAGTAAAGTACCCTGGTATCTGGCTAGATCAGTATCTATATTTCAATCGACATATAGATGCTGCTCTGGCCAGAGCTAGGGGAGCGTTTGCTCTGACAAGACGGTTGTTTTATAGCAGCCGCCTTGAAAACAGGGTAAAGGTGATTTGCTACATGGCCCTCATCCGGTCAATGATTGCCTATGGGTGCCCTGTGTGGTTTAACGTTGCCCCATTTCAAATGGAAAAGATTCGGGTGTTTGAGAGGCAGTGTCTTAGGACCTGTCTTGGATTACACAAAACACCAGAGTCGGAGTACAAACATTATTATGCCAACGAGGTCTTATACAACGGGGCCAATATAAACAGGATAGATAACTTTTTAATTAAGCTGATTCGGGGTCACATTGCAAGAGCGATGACCTCAGCCAATGGACTTATTTTCGGGGCTTACTACCCCAATGATGAATATAGTGAGAGCGTTCGTCTTAACGGTTTCATCCCGGCCGAGATATTCCTCTATTTAGACATACGGGGGCTGATACAGGATAGATTTGCGGTTCCGTTAATCTACCACGTCGGCCGTAGAACTGTGGATCGGCGACTCCTGTATGATCGAGACGTAGGCTCTGGAAACGGAGCAGAGCGTCTGAGGTTCAGTAGAGCTGTGCCCCTTCGGGACAGAAAGGACTTGGTTAAGCAAGTAAAACAATTCTGGTGGTTGGGGGACCACTTTGATATTGATGGTTGACCAAAGTTTTTGCCTTGGCCGATCTACGTATTTTTAGGAATTAATAGGTAGACTTAATATAGGACAGTGGTGGCACCAAAAAAATTATAAAAACAAAAAAAAAAACTGCATTCGCTCTTGTGGATATGTGCATTTGGCGCTAATACATATGTATATATATTCATATATGCATATGTATAGGTGTGTGTGCATTTGCATAGGCTGCTGCGGAAAAAAAAAATGCTAAGTTAATTAAGTTAATTAAGTTATTCTGTAAGCTAGTTTTTAAGATTTTTGTCTAGCATTTAAGTAGTTATAAGTTAAATTGAAAATAAAAATTGAATTTACAAAAAAAAAGCACCCGATCCTCGATCAGGAGGTCTAAAGTTCAAATCCCAGTGCCATCTCAAACGAAACTTCATTTTTTTCTGTTTTTTCTACTTGCTCAGTAACATAAAAGACAAAATTTAAAGCAGGTACAAATAAGTATGAACATGCGTGTATGCTGTGGCCAAATCATTAACGTTGCTGAATTAAAAAAGATCGGAGTTCGAATTGTCAGTTGGATTAAAACAAGCTAAAATGCACAGTAAAAAAATTAATATTTATTACATTCATTTTAATACCAATTAACTCCTGGTTATTCGACAAAAAAAACATTAGTAAACTTTATAGTACCTTCCGATAAGGTGATACAATTTGGGGCACTTTACGCACGTATATTAAAGTTGAAGTGTACACACATTATAACGCAACCCACCTCATACTGATTCACATTTATATTCCAGTTAACAGAATAACTGCTTTAATTTCAGACTCTCTATAGTACCCTAATATATATCCAAGTCCCGACATACTATCAAATCTCCGCCCACTAACAAAAGTTTCACAATCTTGCATAGTCCTATCAATATATAAAGCATTTGTCCTTAAAAACCGTAATAAAACACGTCATTTGGACTGATTTAAATCTCAAGAGTGATCACTGAATGTCCAGATGAGTTAACAAAAAAATAAAAATAAAACAATTGGATTTAAGTGAAACTCGGTCTAGAGACCATACAGACATACGAACATCATAATCGGCCTTGGCCTTTTGTAACATTTAATTAAACGGATTATTGTTTATATTATGTCTATTAGACCATCCCAGTTGTTCCTAGGAGAGTTAAAAAACAAAAACAAGAACATTCTATTCCAACAATACTTATCACATCACACATTAACATTATATAAAATTGCTGCCATGAAACATCTCCAAAACTACAAAATCATATTAGTTTAGTTTTCTCGCAGTCGCTGAAGTTAAAACATTAAAATGGTTAGAAAACTATGGCGAAGAAAAGGCACCAAACGGTGATATTGTGTTGTGTTTGTTGTTTTCATTTGTCGAATAATTTTTTTTCGTTACTTCATATTAGGGTCGAGCGATCAAAAGTGAACGGATTCATAGATAGAATAATTAATTCGAAAAATAATAAATCTGCTTTCGAAATAGATTCCATGAGACAAAATAGCGGTTCATCTTTTCGAGGAGGAAAGGAAATATTTTTGGAATATCTCAATGACACTACAATTCATGGTTTACAATATATAGGTGATCAGAAACGTCCAGTTTTGGAAAGGTTAGTATTATTATTATGTTTATTGAAAACAATTCTAAAAAAGGTTAAGTGTAACAGAGTAAGTAGAAGGTGTTTCAAAATTATGAACCTATATACCTGGTTTTAAAAGTGTTATAAGTCCATTACATATTTCATTCTATAAAATAATATTTTTAATCATGATTAAATGTTCTGCGCGTGTATTTCAATTCAATACATAGTTATACATAGTTAAATACGACATTGTAATCTATTTACTATATAAATTTGTATTAGGTTAAGTTGGGGTTCAAAGAAGGGTTCAAAAGGAATTTGTATATGGTTTAACTAATATTCTTTACTTTAATTGCTTGATACTGCAATAGACTTCATTGATGACCAAATGTGCATAAATCATAATTATGATATGTAGTTCAGTCACCTTAGTACTAAAATAGTGTCAAACCTATCACAAATTAATTACAAGTTGAAACCACTTTTGAAAATTTTCTTTTGGAGAGTAAAAATAGGGGAAAAAAAGTCTACATGTATTTTTGCAAAGCATAAAAAGTTATTAACAAATTACAAAAAAAAATTTAAATAAAGAAGGTAAGTACACCATCTTGTAGAAATTTGCAACAAAAAACAATCTATGACTTGGTAATTTGGACTTACCGTTAAGTAGTTATGCACATTTTGATACTAATGCAAGTATAACTCAAACGCTCAAAACAAACTGTAAGTTGCTTTTAACGATGCAATTAGGTATGTTTATGGTCTTCGTCGTTATGTTCATATACCACACTACCACAAACAAGTACTTGGTTGCGAATGTGCGGATGTGCGATTGTCTGTGCACCGACCTACTGCCTAAACGGTTTGAATGATTTACTTCAAACTTCGAATATAGCACTTTTTTTTAGTGATTCTCTAGAGGGGAAATTCGAATTTTCGTTTTATCCCAGCTATAAAGGGTACCTCCCATATAACGGTTTAAGTTTTTCAAAATTTTCTTGAAAACGGCACTAACGATTTTGATAAAACTTTTTGTAAATTATGCTTGGAGTACGCTTAATATATCTGTATTTCAGGTTTTTGGCTGAAAATGCACATAACGGATATTTAGTGTTAACGGTTTTTACAAATTTGCCCATAACTTGATAACGGCACTTACTTTAGACATTCTACACAAGAAAGCATTTAAAGTTTTTGAAATTATTTCACTCTTTTGAAGTTACACTTTTCATACAAAATGCGCACAATATTGCATATCTAAACTTGCAGTGCGGGGAACTAGCTTCACTGGAACTTACTTCGCGTGGGAACTAACTTCACCACTAGTGGGAACTAATTTCACTTATTTTTGGTGACGTAAATTCCCACTAAAGGTAAGAACTAATTTCATCTGAAGATTGTGTGAAGTTAATTCCTATCTATAATTTTTTATATTACAGGAGATATAAAGCAGAAAATATGGGACGACTTAAGTTCCCGGTGTCTCCAACAGCCCCCCTGCTTGGCCAACTACAGGATTTTGGGTGGGGCGAGTATGGATGGGTGCGAGTTTGGGTCGGTGAAAGTTTGGGTATGCAATATGTGCATTTTGTATAAAAAGTGAAACGTCACCCAAAAGAGTGAAATAGTTTCCCACCAAAAAGTTAAGTTGTTTCACTCAAAGTGGGAATTTACTTCTAAAAAAAAGTGAAATCAATTCCCATTAGTGGTGAAGTTAGTTCCCTTGAAGTTAGTTCCCTGCACCCAAAATTGCACCCACCCAAACTCGCACACAACCCAATCTCAACTGAAGGGGCACCGGGAACTAAAGTCGCACACCATATTTTTAACTGATTTACTGTTTTTATCAAAAAATACTTACATAGGTAAGAAATAACTTCACAAAGTTATTTCTCATGATAAGTTATTTCCCAGTGATGTTATTTCCCTGCACCAAAATTAATACACACACAACATTCTCCATTTCGAGATCTGCAAAATTATTGTTTTCTCTCATTTCGTTTCTTTTTTGTTGACGAAAGAGTAAATACAGTTACTAGGATACGAAAATATTATCGGCTCTATCTCAAACAATTTAATACTAACACAAGGCGAAGAATTTCATGGATACATTTTATCCCCCAACCTAATTTATCCCGTGTGTGATTGAAAAAAAGCATGAAACCGGTTCCCCACCAGGATGAATTAATCTCGTGTGCGAAGGCCCATTGCGTTTATATTTATGAGCATATACGGAGATCTCGGAGAGCGTAGAAATATAAACTGGACAAATGAATTCGTGGTCAACCCACGAATAAAATTTGTCTGCTAATACTAATTTTACTTCGTTAATAATACGAATTCATAAGTAAATAATACGAATGCAATGGAAGAAATCACGAAGTTATTCGTACGAAAAATTTACTAATGTTATTAGTCTTATTAGTAACTAGCTGACCCGCCAGACGTTGTTCTGTCTCTTCCTATTTTTTTTATATGCAAATTTTATATTTTTCACGTACACGCGGTAGGTTTACTTATACGTGAACACGAAAGATTCTATTGAGGATATGAGAACAGTAAGCATCTAACGGTTGTCCTTACTAATTATCAATAGGGATTTTTAACATATTTACGTATAGCTGGCTCCCTTACACCACAAGAATTGATATAGGTAAAATTTGTTTTTTCTATAAATATTTTGCTCAGATTTGTAATGTTTGACAGATTCGTAAAAAGAACAGTAAAAAAGTAAAAATTTCACTTTAATAACAATAACAATATTTATTTTGTACGCATTTAAACGTTCTATATTTAGTTTTTACCTTACCTAAATCTTTTTTGCTTTAGTAAAACAAAATAAGTTGTAAATCCCAGTTAAATGTTGATCCACACAATATTAAGAACTATTATAAAAAATCACTTTTTTATCCGCGTTTAAACTTTTTATATTTAAATATGTTTACATTAAATAATATGTTCCTTGATTCCATCTATTAACTAAAGTCCAAATTTATTATTTTGCTAATTTAATAATCTACATAATATGTACATACATATGTATGTACATATGTAATATGTTGCTATTAAATATTTGTTTTCAATATTTTTTATCAGAACAATATTTACAAAGCTTTTATAGATATCTTAAAAAAATTGCACAGTGCTTTGTTTTGCGTTTCGTCTGTGAAAATGTTGAAATATTAAAACACAATACTATAGTCATCCGTCCAATATTGAAAATAGCATGAGCTCGCACTAATGTAGTTTTATTTTGGTTTATTTTATACCAAAATTTGGTCTTTTCGCGTTCTTCTTCAGTTAAGCATTGTTGATAATTTCGTTGGCCTCAGTCAAAGTTTTTGGGCCTCTAAATGTTAAATACACTCAAAAAAACAATAAAATCTGCTCAGCAGTTAAGAAATTATAACAAATGCAGCTATCTGATGGTCGATTTTTTGGATTTTTTTTTTGTGAATCTGGAAACGAATATGAAAAGCTGAGAGTGCTATTATTCTATATTAACCTTCTTTAGCTACGCAGTAGAACATTTTGTATACATTTGTATCAACATTCAAGAAACCGGCCCTATTTCTAGTGTTTTGTTGTCCAGTCTCGATTATCTCTGAACGAATCAGGTCTGAACGAACCAATTATTTCTAAATAGTCCAATCAGAAACCATCCAAAAATTATGTTCATCCAATCATGCGAACAGTTCAATGCTTAGCAGTGGGTACTCGCTCTAATTACATTCAGGTGATTTCACTACATCAGAGATAATAATCTGAGTTCTTCTTCAGATCCTTGATTAAAAAATCTTTCGAATGTAAATTGAATTCAACACAAATAGAAAACAGGGATTTTAAAAATGTTTGAGACTAGAAAATGAAACGCATTTCGAATTCTTTACTAAATACAAGATCTAATTTTATTCTTTTCAGAATTGTCTGGGTATGTGCTCTGGTTTTGTCAGTTGTTATTTGCTATTTTCTCATTGCAAATATCTGGGATAAACGTAACAATAACCCCGTTATAGTTCACTTCGAAGAGAACTTAACCCCCGTTTGGGAAATTCCATTTCCTTCTGTGACTATTTGCCCGGAAACCAAAACACATATTCGAATTTTTAATTACTCGAATATATATTGGAAATTAAATTCGAATAATAATACGTTTATTTCAAAAGAGGAGTATACAATTTATTTTTATAATTGTGACACGGATATAAATAAAAAGAACACTTTAATTCAAGGCAATACTATTGGGAGGCAATATCACAAACGTGTATTCCAAAAAATTTCGATTACGGAAGCTTGTTCGCCGGATCATCTGATTTAATCAATGCTATCAGTCAAGCAGCTCCTGGACTTGAAGAAACTCTACTTTCTTGCTCATGGAGGAAGTCACGTATGATGTGTGACAAATATTATGAAATACTTACCGAGGAAGGACTCTGCTTTACTTTTAATACCTTTAATCCAAAGGATATTTATCGAGATGAAGCGTAAATTTTTAAGTATACATATATTATCAGTTTTTAAATAGAAAGTTTTTCATAGACTGGTTGATGGTGTTATTTTGGATAAAGGCAATAATCAGACATTAGAATGGGATTTGGAAAAAGGCTACAACTCACAGGCAGCCCAAGATAGTTTTCCATATCGTGTACTTGGAGCTGGAAACAAAGAAAGTCTTTTTTTGTGGCTTACTGCTAAGAAAGAAGACGATGAATTATTATGCAGAGGCCCAGTGCAGGGATTTAAGGTTATTCTACATACACCAGGAGAGCTGCCACAAGTTTCAAAGACATTCTTAAATATTCCATTTGATCAATCTGTTTCGGTATCTATAAAACCAAAAATTGTAACAACTTCTGAAGGACTTCGACATTATCAACCAAATCGGTCAGGATGCTATATTTTTGCATTCATATTTCTGTGATAAATCAATTTCTTTTTGTATTTCAATTGAATCAGGCGCAAGTGCTACTATCAGAATGAGCGGTATTTGAGATATTTTAAACGTTATACCCAGGCCAACTGTGAATTGGAATGTTTATCAAATTATACCCGTCAACAATGTGGATGTGTTAAGTTTTCAATGCCCAGTAAGTTTATAACTAATATTTTGAATTTCAGTCTACAAAAAAAATTTGTTTCACTTACAAATGTGTATTTCACTTTTTAGTATGTTGTGTTTTTTGAAATAAAATCACTTGATAAGTTTTCAGAAAACATTTTTGATCCATATTATTTCGACTTGATGTCGTGTTATTAATAATTTTTTCTTGTTTATAGGAAATGCTTCAGATGCCGTATGTGGAACTAAAAGTATCAAGTGTCTTTTAAGAGTCGAAAGGAGTCTTCTTGTAATAAACTTCGAACAAGGATCGAATAAAAACCAATTAGATGACACTAAAGACTGCAATTGTCTTCCTACATGCATAAGTATTCAATACAAGGCAGAAATGGAACATCAGGCGAATTTTGAGTATGCTCAATTTTTGACAGCTATTGGAATTCCATTTGTTCCATCAATAGATAGAGAGTAAGACATTTTTCAAGAACTTTGTTATAAAAAATGGTGCCATTACATGCTTCTCTATTTCAGAACCCGATCAGCTCGTTTAACTATTTACTTTAAAGAAGCAGTTTTTAATGCTTTAAGAAGATCTGAATTGTATAGCACAACACAGTTTATAGCTAATTGTGGAGGACTATTAGGTTTATTTATGGGTGTATCAATTTTGAGTTTAGTCGAACTTGTATACTTTTTTACCATTAGACTATGGGTGAATTTGAGGATGAGAAAAGCAAATCGGTAGGCGTCAAATGTTATTGATATAACACCGCATTAAGAAATATAAATTTATTTAAATGTTAATAAAATAATATTACCTATGTAATAAAATAAATGAATGCGATGTAGAATTAATGCAATGTTATATTCTAGTTCTTTGTTAAGGAAAATATGCTGAACAGAACCAAGCATCATTATAAGTTTCTAACAAAGAAATAAAATTAATAATGACAATGATACAAATTCTATATACTAATATGAAAATTAATTGAAAAATATAGCATCATTTTATTTTAAGTGGACCTTTTTGAATTATTATTCCAAATCAAAACGTTAAGCGTCCTATAGTCCAAGAAAACTAGCTTGTCAGATGACGTCCAGCAAAAAGCACCACAATTTTAAGATTTTTCTAGCTCAGTTTTTTAAGCAATAATTCCGAACAGGAAAAAATTTATTTAAATTTAAATTTTTAGCAAAAGCTAAGCATTTTCAGAGATACAGATGATCAATCTTAATCAGCAAACATCAATGGAACGATTTCCATAGTTCTCACGTTATTGGATAGTGAAAGTGTCAAATATCAAACTATGTCGTGGGAATTACATTCTGTCTTCGGTTTGATTGGAAAAGTATACCGAAATTGAAATTCCGGAACAAGAAAATATAGGCCATTTATTGCGTGTCTTTGGCCAGGATAACAATTTCACCTTATATAGTGTTTTTTTTTCACCGTAGCCATCGTTGGTGGTTAAGGTCTAAGAGCATATCGAAAGGAATGCATAAATATTATTTATTCGAAGTTTATGTTAAAAATTAAGTGTTAGTGTAAGTACCTTTAAATTTAGTGTTTCTTATTGAGAAAAGCGTGCATTACATTTAATTTTAATATTTTTTAATCGAACAGCTTCAAATTCTTTTTTGAGCTTGATTTATAAAGTTTCAACTACCATCAGCACTCTCATGTCTCATAAGACATATTTTACTGAGTCGTATAATCAAGCGTGATTTGCTTACTGCTTGCTGTTAACTGATAATTAATAGTAATTTCAAGCGTGACAAAAAAGCATTTGAATCTAGATTACTTTTTAAAACATTTCATCAATTATTATTTTAGTTCTACAACTAAGTGCAGTTTACAAATATGAGGTCATTGTACTCCAGTAGCTGAAAAAGAATCACATATTCATATTCGCTAGGATTGCAAAGGCTGCCTACAATGTAGTGGTGTGGTACGTCTACACGATGATCTATTTAAATTTGATTAGTTCCACTCATTGGTGGATAATTATTAATATTTGGGCAGTAATGAGTTTCGAGTAGTTAATTTAAACTGCTTATACAAACTAAATGAACTAGATGTTCCGCCTTGAACAATACTTTCCTTCATTATTTGCGAGGGGTTTGTCACTAGCCAGTTTAGTCTTTCAGTGATTGCAATATTTCAAGTGACTTTATATGATTTCAGGTGATTTCAAGCAGTATTTAAATTGATTTCAAAATTTTGTAATTGCATTGATTTCAAATAAATTTACTGATTTCAAATGATTGCAAATTAATTGAAGTGATTTCATTATGATTTCAATTCGTGATTTTATTATGACATTTTTGATTTCATGATTGCAAAAAATCTTAAAAGTGATTTCAAATATTTTTAATGATTGCAAAAAATCATGTGAAATTGATAACCAACATTTTTTTTTTAATTTCATCACTTGAAATAGTAATTGCATCTGATATCAACGTGATTTCAAATGATTACGAATATAAGTGGTCAGGTGATTTCATTCGTGACAAACCCCTCGATAATTTGATGCTCCACACTTTTATTATCGATATATGTGGATATATAATTCTTCTTGCCTGGGCAGGTCACTGAACTCCTTCTTAACGGCTGATAGGACGTTGTTCATAAAATAAGTAAGTTTTATAATTTGAATGAGAGCCTGATAGACTTTAATTTAAATAGAAATAATTTAAAAACTCTCTTTAGAACCAGTGCTCCACGATCATAATTGTTTCTGTGTTGTATTGTAATAATGTATGTATGTTGTATTTATGTGCATGTTTTTTTGTTTTTGTACCATTGTGCTTACTAACAACTAACACCAGCACTAAGTGATGAGCCAGTGGGACACATTACATGTGTTTCTTTCATATATGTTGATGCTTGCTGTAAGCTCAATTTGAAAATATAACTGATAGTGTAAAAAAAAAAAAAATGGTCTAAAATGATTGTAAGGCAGGTACCGTTAAAAATCTAGTTGAAAAAAAAAATTTATCGAAAACCATCACCGTTTTCAAAAAATCAGTCATGTTAAATTTTATCAAAATCGATCGTATTTTTTCGGGAAAATTGAATTACCTTCATATGACAGGTACCGTTATTTTCAGACCTAAGATAAAAATCAAAAATACGCCTGAGCATATTACTCTAATAATACAGAGTACCAAGTTTGAAGAAAATCGGCCCAACCGTTTAGGCTGTAGGTTTCGATACATGCAGACAGACGGACAGACATCAAGACAGACAGAATTGTCGGACCTACTTTTTTCGTGTTCTCTATCATCGTAATGTCATGTTTGATTGTTATATTAAAACTTTTACGAATACAAAACTTGCCTTATAGTACCTAAAATCGCAAGTAAAAATTGACTCCCAGCAGATGACAGACATACAGACAGAATTGTCGGACCTACTTTTTTAGGGTTCCTTATCATCGTTATTTCATCATGTTGGATTGTTATCTGAAATTCTTTTTTTACGAATGCATAACTTGCCTTGTACCTTTGGTGCAGTGATGATGCTCAACGACACACAACGGCGACGTCCAAGTTGGCCCACCCTATATGAGGTTTAAAAGTAAGAAAATGCATAATTTTACATTAATTGAACCTAACAAAATCAATTAAACAATGCCAGTCATCGACTCATCGTACACACATAATCAGAAAATTAAATCCGATATTAAAGGATTAAAGTTAAAAACAACCAAAATCTCTTTTCTTCTAGTCTTTGACATCATTCTTGAACAAAATCACAAGCTCAACACCTTTAAATAAAACCATACTTCTCATCTTCTTGTTTTTTTTTTACATTACATTATTGTGTTAAAATTTATTTCTATTTTAAAATTCAAAGTTTAATTTTATAAAATCATAACTAAAAGTTTGTGAGTGAAAATCAAATATTTATTTAAACTTTTAACAGCAGCATTTTAAATTATGCAATACTTAATACTTGTTGTATGTCTGTATACTAAACAGCAGGTACTAAGCAAAAATAAAGCAATTAGTATAATTTTTATAACGAAAATTTAACGCCCCATTAATTTTTATCAAAACTGGCTTAACTCATTTAATAGTGTTAATAAATTTTTATTTTTTATTTAGTTAGAGCTACAAAACGAAATTCACAAAATTTACCTATTCCACAAGAAATTTTCACAGAATACACAATATGGTTTTTAAATGGCGTCACTCAGTAACACATTTAAGTATTTACTTATATTTTTTGTTTATTTTTTCTTTAGAAATTAATTCCATGCTTTACCATATTTTATAAGTTTGCTGCACTTCAATAAACCAAAGCCTTAAAAACTAGTCACTTTTTTTTCAAATTTATTTTTGCATTAATTACAAATGTTTGAATTTAAATTATTTTAAGTTTTATTTCTTTGGCATCTTGAGCATTTATTTGTATTGTTTTTTTTTACAATTTTGTGATTATCTTTAAATTACTGCTAAATTTTAATTTTTTTTTTAATATTTTTTTTATTTCTAATTTAAATTTCTTAAATTTATCAAATATCAAAATAAGAACAGTTAGTTTAGCTAATTTACGATTTGGTTATTCATCCATCTTTACAATATAACAAAAAATAATATTCATACGTACGAATCGTATGTGATTTAATTTTTTATATTTTATTTTTATATTTTGCAGTAAACCAAGGCAAATTTGCATTTATCTATTTCTAATATCTTAATTTTTGTTTTCCTTTTAATTGTAATTTTTGTTTGTCTCTTTGGGTTTTAATCTTAACTCTCCCTTTTAAGATTTAAGTGACATTTTTCACTGCTCCGCTTCATTGTATTAGGGGTGAGTGCTGCGAATGCTCACTAAAATCCACCGTGTAGTACATGTCGTTCTCGAGATTCATTGCTAGATGTCGCTGGAACGGTCTTGTATGGACCTGTTGGGGCGGTTGATGTAATCCGGTCGTACTCTGAGTGTGATATTGATTTGGTCCTGTACCAGGAACATGTCCTCGGCCTGATTTTAAGGGATTTCCATTACAGCTAGCACCACTGCTGGGTCCACTACCCGCTTTGCCACTAAGCCAATGCTTGTGAGACTTTTGTGACTTTCCACGACGTCCGAAACCAAGGATTGGTAAAAAGGAGGTTGATCGTGTTGAGAACTTGCGATACGTTTGATTGACTTTGCAATGGCAGATTGTTACCTGAAAATAGAAACAAAATATTCATGAAGTTTTTAAATGTTTAGAGAAATCAATAGACATGCGAAATTGTGATTTTCGAAAAAAGACATACCTACATTGGTAGTACCTACATATTGCTTTTACTACAGACTGCATAAATACGACATACGTATGCAAATATTCATAATATTTCACATTCAATATTAATTTATTAATTTAATAATAAGAACCTTTTTCTTCAGATAATTTTTTTACAATCAATGAAAGAATGCGACCATTTAGAAATTCATTCTATTTGAATTTATGAAATGCATTCAATTAATTAATAAATATTTCAAAAAAATGCATAGCATTAAATATCGAAGATAAAACAAAAAAAGTATAAAACGCACCGGACGAAACGCAAACTGTAGGCTGGTAAACGATTTAATTTTGAATAATAATTCAGAAAAGTCCACTTAAAATAAACTGATGGTCTACTTGGTTGAATACTTTCAATATAAAGAAAAAACTTGTGAAATTAATTTTAATATTAGTATATAGAATTTGTGTCACTATTTATTTTATTTCTTCATTTTATATTACTAAACCAAAGTTCTAAGTCGATTTTTCACCCTCAAACAAATCCACTTATCAACCACTTTTACAAGGTGATTCACATAAAATGCAAAACAAACAGGTGGAGCAAGTATGTTGGGTCAATACAAGAAAAAAAATTTATTACCCCTGGGAGGGGTAATTTAAATTGACTTTAAACAGAAAGAAAAATATTGACAAATAACAATAACACCTACAGGGCTTTGCTATACGTTTTTGAAAAGCCAGATATCTCATCCTTTATTTTATTTTTAAATTAATTTGTTTTAAAGAATAATTGTTGAAAAATTAATTTTCAAACTCCACATTTTGGAAGAAAAAAATTTAAAACAAATTATTTAAACTTTTTCAAAATTTAACGTAACTAGTCAAAATAGTTTTATTTTTTATACCAGAGCATTAGCTTAGAAAAATGAAATTTAAGACTGAGATAAAGCCTTTCGCATTCCACCCATTGTCTCATTGTTAACAGCGTCTCACTTTCGCCAAAAAATAGAGTAAGTGCTAGTCTGAACAGCCAGTCTTAAAGGGAAGTTCCAGAAACTTCAAGGGTGAAAGTTGAAATGGATATTGAGTGAGTGCGTTTTATATCATATCTACCCGCTGAACAATTTCGAATATTTTTTTTGTTTTGAAATATGACCATCAGGATCATCACCGTATATGCAAGGTGAAAATAAATAATTTACATTGATTCGGTTTCGAACAAAGCATTCCGAATGATTGAGCATACATATGGTACATATATCTACATGTGTACAACCACGCCTCAAATAAATCAGATACCTACTGGTATGTCGCGTTTGTCATGAATGACATTCTGAAACCACCCACAGCAACATTGTCACATCAAACCGCAAATTTTACTGAATAAACAAATGTGATGTTTCTGACCGAGACAATGACATTGTCCTTTTCAGAAATACTGACAGAGAATAAAACGCCCTCAGACATTTTTACCATTCTTTGTCAAAGAGAAAACAAAATAGTTGTGTATGTACGTACAAGCCAACAAGCACAAAAACAATGTCTGCTCGCATAATAGTATAAATAACTTTTAATTGTTTAAAATTTATTTCAAAAGACCTGCCCTTCATCCGTGTTTTCCTTAGTTCTGAAGTTTGTAGCCTTTTCAACTTTTATATATGGCGCGCACCGCCCCCTTATACTGTGAAACCCCCTCAAGAAACACTCTCAAAAGCGACCAAGCATACACAATGCACAATAAAACATACATTTATTTTTATATGCACGAGCACAAAGTCACACATTGGGAAAGAACGATAATATATTTTCCATTAAAAGCCATTAAGACTTTGCCAGACTTTAAGTACAGCGCTTAATATGCATTCAGCTGCTAGCAATGTACAGGCGGCATACAATTATACAACATGCTTCCATATTAATTGTAGCATATTTATAACTTTCACATTATTACAGATCTTTGGGTACTTTTTGTCAATGACACTGTGTCCAGTCGACACAAAAGACAATGACTAATTACCACATTTTTTCATCTTTGTTTTTTTTTTCCTGCAAATAAGTTGTGGGTGTGGGTAAAAGAAAAAGGATAATGGTGAATAATGAGGATAAAACCTTAGCTAAGCAATAGCGGCGCCAGAGAGTAAAGGGATGCTTTGATGTATAATAAAATATAAATAAGTCTACAAAGGGTAATATTTTATATATATGCATTTTGTAGATGCATAATAATGTTGTAATGTTGTAACTTCACTTTGATAAGATTTATTTAAGAGGTTTAGTTAGAACCACGTCAAAGAAGCTTTTTCATGAAAGCATTTTGTTGATGCCTTGATACTTATTTATTTAGTTTTCTATTATTAAGTTGTTTTCTCTTACCTATATAGATTTCGGAAAACTTCTATAAACTATATAAACTACTATTGTTATATTGTACTATGCATACTAGAATGTCAGTTTTATTACTTGACCATTCTTTATTCCGTCTATTTTCATTGAATTTTTGAACAACAACATCAACTTAAAGGTGCTACCTCCAATTGTTTACGAATTATATAATTCGTTTTTGTTTTTGGCTGGAGATATAGCTATTTCAAGGAGTGCCAATTCATATTATCAGTCTCCTTATTAATAGTGCTGAGCTTTAATCCAATTTTATTATGAAAAACTTTGTACATGCACACCATATAATTCGAACCCACGCATATTAGATTTGCTCAGTCTTCGAGCTGTCTCCCCCTTTGATATGTGCTACGAATCGTAGTCGAAATAAGGTAAAGAGAAAAATTTAATCTGAACAAAACAACATACTTAAAGGCGCTTAGAAAAATGCTGATGCTCCAAATGCATTTGAGAAACAAACATATCACATCTCGACCTGTGAAGTCAGTGGTTATAAGCGGTGGAATGCGTAGTGCTTACGACTTCGAAGAATGAGCAAATCTCATATGCGTGGGTTCGAATCCTATATGGTGTGCAGTGCATTTAGAAAGTTTTTCATAATAAGATTTGGATTGGATTTTTATACCAACTGTATAAAAATACATAATTTTTGGTGTTTGAAGTATAAATTCTTGATTACAATTACTAAGGATACAACAATATTTTTGCTCTCTCTCTCAAACAATTTCAATTGTTTAATATATTTTTCTTGTCTATCGCATTATTTTTGTCAGAACTTCCCTTTCCAAACAATTACCTTCATTCTTTCATTATACATGAAGTATCCCAAGTCAAATAAATTCGATGCTACCTCCGAGAACGGTGGAACCCGATCCAACAATTTTCGAGTTCCAATATGACTATTAATTTAATATACAATGAGCTAAAATACAAAATACAGTGGATGAAAAATTCCAATAAAAAAAATTTTTATATCTAGCAAGAAACTTGTCGCAGAAACTGCAAAATTTTGTTTATGTTTTAAACTTTTTAAGCGTTATTTTATTTAAAAAACCTAAACATTTCGCGAGGGAGAATTTGGAGTGTAAAAGTGTTGATCAGAAAGCATAAACTCTGTTCTTTTTAGTGTAAAATCACCAGAAAAAATGGCAGACCAAACTAAGTTATTCATAAATTTCTCAGATTAGATGAGAATTATGGAAAAATTGCCAACCATGGGAAGAATACAAATGTTACAGCGTTTCAAGTTCAATTGATATTGATACTTGATACTACCCAAACATGTCGACTAAGCTAAATTTTGGAGTAATTCACATCAGGCGGACCCTAGAATGATGATAAGTGATATTTAATGATACAAAAAAATATAGATGGGTTTTAGTCTTAAGCGAACTTTACACGGTCAGTCAGAGGACGTCAGTCATCAGCACTGAGCACATATAGTCATCAGTCAAAATCAAAAGGGTTTTGATTTTTCTTCAAACAAATGCGCGCATACAGTCTTATTTTTACAAACACTATATTATAGATTGATGTCAAATAACTGAACGTATAAAAGTAGCTTTAGTGACATAACAAACTTCGGTAGGTGTAGCTTCTAGTATTGGGCAAGTTTTTTTTTTGGAAAATAAATGTACGGATATTGCATTTATACCTGGAAGAATCATATTAAAAATTTACATCGAGCTGTTGAAGGATATGACGGTCATGAAAGCTGAAAGTTATTCGGACACTGATGTCCTAGCAAGATAACATGTCTAACCACATCTCGCGAAAATTGGGTAACTGCTTTCGTATTAAATCACATAACATCTTTTGACTGGTCATCTCGAAGTCCTGGTATGAATCCTACTGAGAATCTCTTGGGCAAGGCCGTAGCCAGAAATTTTTTTTGGGGAGGGGGGGGGGGTTATACTTATTTTATACACCAATCAATCTGTACCTTTCTGTAGATGTAATAAATAAAATTAGTACTGCCCATTAACCCAAAATCCACCAAACACGACTTTTAATTGCGAAAATGATACTATTTTATGTATAAGGCAAGTTATGGGTTCGCCAAAAAAAATTGAGATAACAAATAAACATGATATTGCGATGATAGGGAAGTAGACAAAAGTGTGTTGGAAAATTCTGTTCGTCCGACTGCCTGTTTGCAGATCTACAGCCTAAATGGATAGGCTGATTTGCAAACTTGGTTCAGAGTGTTTATTTAGTAGTATCGCACTAGGCGTTGTTGAAATTGGAATTTTAGCTCTAAAACAATGGTAAATGTCATATAACAGTTTGTCAAAACTTAATTTTTCTAAAAATGGCCTTAACGATTTTGATAAAACAGTCGAGGTTTATCATAAAACAAGACCTCCCATAGAACCAATTTTTTAAAATCAGAATTTTTAAAATTTAGGAAGGTTTTTATGATCAAATTCATATACATAACTTTTTAGATTTTTTGAATATGTTGGAAACGCGAATATCGAATTTTTTTCCAGATGAACTACAGATTTCGATGTATTGAAATACTCAAAAAATTGCAAAATATTTTTCAAAAACTAAAAAAAAAAAAACGGTTTAAAAAAAACTGCTTTAACGATTTTCAAATATTTTTTCCTAGGTTGATATTACGGGTAAGTTCCAACCAATAACTGTTTTTTGATAAGACATTAGTGTATTCCTTATTATTTTTGAGAGGTATTCTAAGCCAACCTCAACCATAAGGGTATATACACTTTCTCAAAAACACGACTTTAATGTATTATTAAATGCCACGTTTAATGGCCTCCGAAATCCATTAAATAAATTAATTAATTTTGGTTTTAGTTCCTGGAACCGAGAAGCATGAATCACAAAATTCATTAAAATTATTACATCATAAAAAACTACTAGATATATACCAACCGACATTTAATTAAAAATTCAACTCAAAAACCTAACCAGAGCATCTTCGTTAGCTACTTTCACCACTAATAATTGGCTTTGGCCACTTGAATTTTAAGTGACAACGCAAAAGTCACAAAACCAAAAGCCATTACCATCAACCAACGCGACCGTCCTTGGTATCACTTTGGAACAATTGAACGAACAAAAAAGCACTTTTCGTATAAATAATTCAAACCACTTGAAATGTTAGGATAAATACGAAATTTTCAAGAAACTAACCGCTGCTGACTCTGGCTTGTTATATCGAATATTTTAAGCAGTGGTCAGTTACTTTACTCAGTTCTTTGGTTACGTCGTCGTTGCAAAGTTACTTTTCATAACTCAAGAAAGTCGTTAGGTAATATTTATCCTCTCAATGAACGTCACTTTTTATTTTTCATTTTCAAAAAAAAACAAGAAAATGTAAAAAAAATTGAATCTTTGCTATGTGCAAAGGGAGAAGTGAGATTAGGTGGGTTGGAAAATAAACTACTAATCACACAGAAATTTAAATTTCCTGTGCCACAAGAAAAACATAAGTAGGTTAAGTATACACGAAATTGGGGCTTGTTAAGTTTCAATTTCATTTAAATATACTTTCCTATTTTTGAGGAGCTAACAAAAGAAATAAAAAAACATAGAATTCCCCCTGGGAACGCAACTTTCGATATCAAAGTTTGTGATTTTGATACGCACACCTAATTGATATAATTTGTGAATAATACATTTTAATGAGCAACTTAATGCTTTGTTCCTGCTTGTACCTGTAGGAATGTGTACAAAAAAGTATCATTCTTGCTTCTGAGTAGTGTATTTAAAAAAAATCGGTTCTCATTATATTCTAAAAATTTACTTTACGAACACATATGCTAACATCATATGCATAAAAGTTTTTCCAGGATAGGTATTCACGACTATCACAGTAGGTATCTATACAATGTTATCTACATCTATCTGACTTTTGTTGTAAAAGGTAGCAAGGTTCAAAGTTTTTATATTACAAGAATAAATTGAGATGAAAAACTAACTATTAATGTAAAATAATGCGATATAATTAAGTTTTGCATCGTGCGCAACATTAATTCTTAACTTGTGCGATAGCTTACGGTTACAGTTATAAGCCATGAGTTGCGAAGTTACATGTACGAATTCGCTCAAATATGGGTAAGAAGTTAAGTTATGAAAAAGAGGAGCCTATTAAAAAGTACTTTTCAAGCAGGAAAAGTTTTTTCGGTTTGTGGTTTGAAAGAAACAGCGACGATGTCGTTTGCTAGTGTGAAAAAGTTATGGAGTTTGAGAGAGTGAATGGGATTCGAGTCGATGGAAAAGTAAATTAAATTATTTTTAAGCATGTATAAGTATATGAAAAAAACCGCAAACATCTTTGAAATAACTGGATTGGGGTTTGAAAACGAAAAAGCCGTTAAACACTCTTGTTATTCTGTTGAATTTTGGAAACCTCTTAAAATCTTAAATGGAACCGGCATTGCTCTATGATTACAACAAGTCTAAGTGGAATGGAGCTTCTATCTCTGAAGAGGTTTACATGGAAATTGGCCTTATACAGGGGCGTTATTTGAGAGCTTTGCTTTAATGCTGTTTATAAACGACAAAACAGATGCGGTCAGAGTTGGAATAGTGTTTAAAGAAGTGACTTAACCCGCACTTATCTTAGTTGCTGAAATCTCGAAGTTAATCTATCAAAATCCATGAGTGCTATTCAGAGCAGGTGGATGCAAATATATGCGAGAAATGAAAAGTGGAAGTTAAATGACGAGGCAGTCAAATTTGTACGAGAGTATAAATATCTAATATTAGTTCTATTTACATCGAATCTCAATACGAAAAAACATCTGGAACGAAATTTAACGGAGTCAAAACAAGCAATTTCAACTGTGTATGGGAACGCTGTTTCAAGAGTGAATGCATTGACTATCACTTCACTATATAGTGCAAAGCAAAAACTTTTCCTCTCGATAGCGACAACAATTTCACTGTATCGAGCTCAGGTTTGGGGTTACTATTAATTCCAAGCGATCAAAAAATTTCTTCGATATTTTATAAAAAAAACTCTTCCGTCTTGTAAGAAATACCCCTAAATACATGTATCTGGAAACAGAAATTCCTCACATGAACTTCAATTATATTGTTAAAGTTTTTTAAGATTTTTTAAGAGGTTTAGAACTTTTTTTTTGAAAAAAAAGACAAAAAATTCAAAAAAATGAATGAAATATTTATTTGAATCAATAGTTGAACCTTGCAATTTAATGTTTAAAGATAATTTCATGCAAATGTTGAGTGTTGACCGCGGCTGCGTCTCAGGTAGCCCATCCGCTGAGTCCAATTTTGGCATACTCTTTCACACATATCGGCCGGTATCTCACGAATGAATGCATGGATGTTGGCTTCCAGTGCGTCAATCGAAGCGGGCTTGTCCCTATAGATATTAGCCTTGACATACCCCCACAAAAAATAGTCTAATGGTGTCAAATCGCACGATCTAGGCGGCCAATTGACCGGCCCGAAACGTGAAATTAACTGTTCACCAAACTCGCCTGGCAATTGCGCCATTGTTTCGCGTGCTGTGTGGCATGTGGCACCGTCTTGTTGAAACCAAATATCATGCAAGTCAAGAACTTCCATTTCGGGCAAAAAAAAGTTTGTTATCATCGCTCGGTAGCGTTCACCATTGACAGTAACTCTGCGATTCGCATCATCTTTGAAGAAATATGGCCCAATAATGCCGCCGGCCCATAAACCGCACCAAACAGTGGCTTTTTCGGGATGCATTGGTAGCTGTTGCAATGCTTCTGGCTGATCTTCACTCCAAATGCGGCAATTTTGCTTATGTACGTACCCATTCAACCAAAAATGAGCCTCATCGCTGAACACAATTTTTCGATAAAAAAGCATTTCGAACATTTCGAACCGAGCACGAATTTTGATAGTAAAATTCAATAATTTGCAAGCGTTGTTCATTTGTAAGACGATCCATGGTTAAATTGCAAACCAAACTGAAGCTGTTTGACAGTGACACAAGGTACTAAACACACGTCAGCTGTCAAAACCAGTGTTGCCAAAACCAAACCAGCTAAAAAATCACCCGTTATAATACCATTGAGTTTATACATATAGAGGAATCAAGATGGTTTCAAATTCACCGAAATAGATGTCGCTAAATGAGCATATCGAGTAATTATTATTTCCCAATTTCTCTGTAACGGAAAATACTTGAACCGAACCGAACAGAATTCTTCTGTATACATTTGTATTTGTTTTTCTTTATTTCTCTTGCCTCTTAACTCAAGAATAATTGGTACAAGAGTAAAAAATAAACAAGTCGATAGTAACGACATTCTACGAGCAAAGTTTGAAACTTACACATGATTTCTCTATGTGTATAAACTCAATGGTAAGATCCAAGACCGTACTGAGGAGTTGAATCCGGACGACAGAACATATGGCAGCGGAATTGGAAAATTTATTATCTACGTGCTGTATGAATTTAATGGTCACACAAACAACCATCTCTGCTGAGGAACAAGTTTAATATTCTTCTACAAGTTTAATATTCTTCTTCTAAAATAATGTGAAGCCTCACTCTTCTGTCTTGCTAATAAAGCACACCTTCATAATTCAAACTCTTTTAAGAAAATTCTCATTAAAATTAAAACGAGGTGTGAACTTCTAAGCCTCATCGACCTGATATGCTTATACTTTACAACTTTAAGACATTAACCTCTTCGTTGCGATTTGCGCAATGATGAAAGATTTCAGGATGAGATATTTTGGCTAATAAAGCCTTAATGAAATCTAGCTTATTGACATACTTAATGGAAATGTTGGATGGGATGCCTTTTATATATTTAGGTATATTGCCGCTGGTCTTTGTTATAGAAGTTGTATATAATCAATGAACATTTTTAAGTTATTAATTTAGACAAGAAATAAAGAGTCAACTTAAACTTACCAAAAAAAACACTTTCAACCAAAAAATTTTTCATAAAAGGTCGGAAAAAAAGTGTTTTCAATTTTGATAAAATTCAGTTAATTGTTGCCATCAGCGATATTTTTCAAAAAAAAATTCGATATTTTTCGTTGGAATTTTTTTTTTCATAAAAATCTTTTTTATAAATACCGAATATCTTTTGAACAGTTTCAGTAATTGTTAGCAAATTTAATATTTTACAAATTCTGTTAAGTATTATTAACAAAACTGCAAACAAAATATTGAGAAAAATATTGTAAGAAAATAAAAAGAAACTTGTTTTTGAAAACAAGCAGCTAGGTAACTTGCAACAAAAGCAAATTTGTGCGACCAAGTCGTACCTTTTATTTCATTATGGTCACTTTTCGAACATAAAAACAATTCAGATCATCACACATTGCTGACTCGAACCTTCTTTGTACCGACCCTTGTATTTCTTATCCGTGAATATTTTTATAGGCAGTTTGAACATGTTATATAACAATAATTTCTGTATATTTAGATTAACAGAAACAAGAAAATAAGTGTTTCTTGTTCCTTTTTTGGACTTTCCTCTTTTTAAACTTTACCGTCGATCTGGGAACACTGGTGGAAGCTTTCTGTCTTGATTTCTACAGTTAAACCTGCTGCCTCAGGGTCATTATTTCTTATATTTATTTAAAAAAGTATAGTCAAACTTCTCTATAACGAACCTTCAAGGGAACAAAAAATTTCTTCGTTATAACAAAGTTTTATACAAAAAAATTAATTCCTTATAAAGAAGTTTTAAATACAAAATTCGTTATAAAGAACCTAATTCAATAGATATATTTTTTAAGGGAACAAAATGAAATTCGCTATAAAGAGAATGACATTATAGGGATGTTCTTTTCAAAGAAGTTTGACTGTATTATTTTTTTCACATTTTGAACTGTAAAAGAAATTTTGAATGCCGAATCTAATTTAACGAATTTGATTATTTATTTTTAAAAGAACACTTTATAATTAAAGAAATTAAATCTATATATTAAAATTAGTAAGGGCTATGCTAAACATTTATAAAAACTGTGGAGTGAAATAAGGTCCCTGGAATTAAGGACCGCTGGTCTTAATTACCACTTTGAAAGGAAACAACACGTGCATTAATTCCTTTTCATAGTGGCTTAAGGACCTTCCACAAAAAAGCATGAGGACCCGTGGTACTTGCAACCACCCAAACTCACACCCACCCCAAATCCTGTAGTGGGCCAGGCAGGGGGTTTCAGGGAGGCAGCATGCCACCCCTTACCAATCTCAGCTGTTGCGAAGTAAAACCCGCAGATTTAATTGCCATTTTGGGAAGGAACTACTGCCTGTGGGATTTGTTTCCTTTCAAAGTTTGACGCGGTCCTTTATTACGCGGACCTTATTTCACTCCACCTATCGTGTTGCAGTGAAATAATTAATTCCCATTATAACAGGAAATAACAGCCGCGGGCATTAATTACTGTTCAAAGGGGCAATGAGACCCGCCACAAAAAAGTATTAAGACCCACGCTACTTGCACCCACCCAAACTTGCACCCGCCTCAAAGCATGACCCCCCTTACTAATCTCAAATTTTCGGAAATAACACCCGCGGATTTAATTGCCATTTTGGGAAGAAATTAACGGCCACAGGGCCGTTGCTTCCTTTCAAAGTGGGAATAAAGATCCGCGGCCGTTAATTCACTCCTCCATAAAAACTATATTTACAAAAAATAAGTGTTGTTTGTATTTATTTCTGTTTAATTATTTGTTATTTTAACAGGCTTTTCAGATGAAAATATTGATCTTGGAACTTCGAATTTGTATGTAACAAATCATAATATAATTTTTTATGACTGGATAATACAATTCACTCACTATATATGTAATATGTATATCATGGGTGGACATTTATTTGACTGACCTAATAATCCTAAATCTTTATTAGTATAAAGTAAAAATTCTAAGGCCAGAAAATTAGTCACATTTTATTATGAAAGCTTAATCTTTTGTGCTATGTTTTCGGTTTCTTTATAATATTGTAATTGACAAATAAAATTCCCATTTTGATACCCCCTGCTAAGTTACGATTTAATTTTCCAATACTTCTTCAAATACAGCATTCAATTTTCCATATAAAAATTCCTTTGTAACATTATATTGCTTGAAGAACTATTAAATTCCAAAACGTAGCCTATTTGGCTTCTGAGAGTCATTTAAGGATCAAACCTCAAAGAGACCTTTTATGGAATCTTTGTTCCTAACCACAATCAAAGGCGACGATGCGATTGTAGCTACGACGACGACGACGTCGACGACACGGTGTTAATGTAAATTATTGTGATTAGGGGTGGGAAAGCTGTTGCTATACAATGTCAATGGCGCGAATAATAATTTCCAATGTAATCAAAGGCCGCGTGTTTTTATTAGCCACATTAACTTCGCTGAGTTGGATAAGGATAATATCCGTGGAATAATAATGGGATAATATGTTTTCTTGGAATATATGTAGGTAAGGACATTTTACATTTTTGCATACCCCAATTTATTTTCAACACTATATATAGGAGTATAGGGCATACAAAATGCTTTTAGGACTCTAATAAAGTCTAGTGCGCCTAAAGATGTTTATGACTTTTGTGGAGAAACAAGATGTGTATAAATTGGGAAAAAAAAGTATAAACATTAAGATGGAAAATCTTTGCAATCTGTTTGACCGTGTTTCTGAATTAAAATTAACCTTATCTATATAGTGAATTTGCTTTTGGTTTTTTTTTTTTAAAGAAGGTTTGTATAGGTAGGTTTATATTTGTTACGAAGTTAAAACTCGATGTCACCAAACAAATAAAATACAACATTTTTTTGGGGTTTTTCGTTTTTATCGAAACTTAGAAAACCGAATTCACGCTTATGGATCATAGATGTTCTTGTCCAAGTTATATTTTAAGATTATCAAAAGTCCCAACTGACTTTCTTCAACTTTATGCTCTTAAATACCATTATTATAGAACTCTTGACGTAGCAGGTCAATTTGCTAGCACTTTTGAATAATTTTACCTCTTATGCTTATTTACTTATAAATACACTTTAAGTGCAATGTTATGTTGATTCCTCCTTTACTTGAAAGCTTAAACGACTTTATGGAACAGAACTTCTCTCACACTCGTGCAGTTGCTGGCACATTTACAGCCAGCGTTTTTCCTTCATTGCCGAAAACTAATATTTAAAGTTTTACATGGAAAGTAAGACAATATCTGGTAGAAATAAAAGGTACGACTGGGTCGCAGCGTGTCTAACGAGAAAGTCAAAATTAAAATAAAATGCGATATGGCAGGTACCGTTAAAGCTGTTTTTTAGAATAATGGTTTATTTAAACCATCTCTTTTTTGAAACAAAAAAAAAACAAACTTTTTCATAACCATTATATGGAAGGTACCGTTATTTTTAAACCTTTGCAATCTAAAACAAATATACAAAAACCTCATCTAACGGTCACCCTAAATACCCTAGATACGAAGTTTAAAGGATATCGGCCCATCCGTTTAGGCTATTGGTGCTAATGACAGACTGATACGCTGACAGACAGACACACCAACAGTATTTCCAGACCCACTTTTTTCGACTTCGTTATCATCATAATGTCATGTTTAATTGCTATCTCAAAACTTTTTTTTTTGCGCGTCCTTGTGAAAAAGTGAATCAGTAAGGTCTTGGCAGTTTATACAGGGTGAGTCATGAGCAATGCGACAAAATGCTAGGGCGTGTAGGTTGCGTTGAGACAAGAAAAAAATCGTATGGGAGGGGGGTCTATTCCCCTCCGTTTAGCCGGGAGGGGCAATTTTCGAAAAAAACTGACTTAAAATGGGAAAAAAATTATTTAAAATCAACGGCTTCATTCACAATGCTGTGCGATACGTTTTTGAAAAGCAAATAACTTTTTCTTTCATTCTGTGTTTTCTATTCTAAGAAATAGTTTTTGAAATATTAATTTTCAAAGTCAAAATTTTGAAAAAAAAAAATTGAAAAAAAAATTTCAAATTCATTTTTTTCAAAATTTTACGTAATTAAGTGCTAATTTTAATTTCAAAATTCAATGCTGTTATTAATTTTAAGTCTAAATAATAAAACCGGATGCAAAAATTTTATGTCGTTCTCAAGAAATTAAAAAAAACCAAAACCACCTTTTTCTAAGAAAAACATTTATTTTTATTGTAACGAAGCAATTTAAGAAGCATTAATCTTAGTTTTTTTAGTTTTTTTTATTCCTTTTATTTTTACTATGTTTTTATTGGAAGTACTTATAAAAAATTCTCGATATGATCTCCATTGTTTAGAAGGCATAGATTATATCTCCTTGTAATGGCTTCACATAAGTTTATGCTTGACAAATTTTCCTGCAATTTGACTCCAGCGACTTCAATTCGTTCCTTCAGTTGTTCCAATGATACTATTTCCACTTCGTAAACATAATTCTTCATAAATCCCCATGCATAGAAATCTAGGGGAGTTAAATCTGGTGACCTAGGCGGCCATTCCGTGGGGCCCCTTCTTCCGATCCAACGGTCACTAAAATGATCATCCAGCCAGTTTCTCACCTGTAAGCTGTAGTGTGCTGGAGCACCATCTTGTTGGTAGATTAAAGTATCTGCTATAACCAATGGAACGCTGTCTAATAAATCTGGTAAAAGGTCTCGTAGGAATTGCAGGTATGATTTTCCATTAATAATGGAATTCAAAAACCGGGGCCCGATCACAGTGTGTCCAACAATACCAAGCCAAACATTACAACTAAAGCGGTGTTGTGATTTGTTTTGTTTTTTTTTGTGTGGATTGGCGCTACTCCAATAATGTAAATTGTGGAAGTTAGTAACCCCATCCCTAGTAAACTGTGCTTCATCCATCCAGAATATTCTTCTAAAATAGTTTTGTTCGGTTTCATTTCTAAGTAGTAATGTTCTACAAAATTCGGTTCTCAATAACTTGTCGTTTGAGGTGAGTTCCTGAACAGGCGTAAAGTGGTACGGGTGTAAATTTTCCGCCCGAAGTACTCGACATGCTCTAGATTGGGACACTCCAAGCATAGTGGATATCCTTCTTGTACTGACGGAGGGATTATTTCGGACTAAATCCAGAATTCTTTCATCTAAGATTCTTGACTCATCAGAAACTGGCCTTTCGCTTCTTCGATGCTCCAGCACTCCATGATCTATGATCTCTTAGACGTCGGTGGATTCTTGGAAACGTGCTATGATGGGGACACCTCCTATCGGGATATCTTTCAGCGTACAGTCTTTCGGCTTCACGACTTCGACCATTAGCTAAACCGTAGCAGAAATGCATGTCCGTTAATTCTTCTCGGGTGTATGAGCTTGACATCGTTACGTGTTAATGAGTTAATATTCAAATTTGAAATAATTACTAAGCAAAACTGCAATGCCTTTTATTTATCTTGCGTTGCAATTTTCTTTTTTTTTTCATTAAAAAAAATGCGGTTTTATTGTCCCTATTGTCCCCATAACAGGTAGAACCCATGGGCTGCGGGCAGGCCAAGGCAAAAATATTGACAGGTCAGTTTTCAGAAGTTATCAATGAAAATAATATTAATCCAGGGTTATTCCAATACTATTTAATTTTATTACGTTCTCATTAAACTCCAATTAAAAAAAAAGTAAAAAAACTAAGATTAATGCTAAATAAATAAATAAATTGCTTCGTTACAATAAAAATAAATGTTTTTCTTAGAAAAAGGTGGTTTTGGTTTTTTTTTAATTTCTTGAGAACGACATAAAATTTTTGCATCCGGTTTTCTTATTTAGACTTAAAATTAATAACAGCATTGAATTTTGAAATTAAAATTAGCACTTAATTACGTAAAATTTTGAAAAAAATGAATTTGAAATTTTTTTTTCAATTTTTTTTTTTCAAAATTTTGACTTTGAAAATTAATATTTCAAAAACTATTTCTTAAAATAGATTTATTTAAACACAGAATGAAAGAAAAAGTTATTGGCTTTTCAAAAACGTATCGCACAGCATTGTGAATGAAGCCGTTGATTTTAAATAATTTTTTTCCCATTTTAAGTCAGTTTTTTCGAAAATTGCCCCTCCCGGCTAAACGGAGGGGAATAGACCCCCCCTCCCATACGATTTTTTTCTTGTCTCAAAGCAACCTACACGCCCTAGCATTTTGTCGCATTGCTCATGACTCACCCTGTATAAATCCAGTGTGAAGTATTGATATTTTGAAGCAGCGTAAGAAAGATTGCAAAGTTATAATAGAAGAGGCACATCCTATAGGTCTAGCCATACTGATTTCTCAAGATACATTCTTATTGTGTAGGTTGCTTAAAAACAAGCAATTTTTTTCCGCTATTTGTAGGTTACTTGCCGCCCGACTATAATTGCAACACATTGCGTTTTAAGTAATCCTTTTCATCGTCGTCAGCAGCAACGAAAAACTCGACTGTCAGTAACGGTGGATGCGACCGAGAAATAGTAAAGTCCATAAGATCATTGACAAGAGCTACTCTCTGTCCGGAAATGAAACAATAAGATATATATTTGGACCGGGAAGGTGGTCACCATCAATATAAGAGCGATGACGTCAAGAGCCAGAACGTACACAATCTGGACTAACGGTATAGTTGCAACCGAGAAAATCTTAGGAAACATTTTTTTTTTGCTCTGAATATTTTGATTACCAATCTTAATAATTAGAGTTAGAGTTAATGGGGCATATTCATAGTTGTTTTTAAACCCGAGTTTTTCTTAGACTGTGTTTAAACAATGTAATTGAAATAGGATAAACTCGAGTTTTACTTAAAAACAACTTAGTTATTGTCTATGAATATGGCCCAATAACTCTAACTACGTTTTTTTTTTGCAGACGTGACATAATAATTAGTATGCTATTAACACTGGAATACAAATTTACTTTAAAACCAAAACCTTGAAAATTCAGTAGACTGGCATATCTTCCTATTTGAACTATGACATTTTGAATACCATTGTAAAGGATTATTTCATTTCCTATTCCCAAGACTATACTTAAATATTCACTTTCGATTTAAAAATAAGATTTCCTCTTTTGAAGAAAGCTTCCTTCATTGATATTTTAAAGCATCAACTTGACCTTTGCGAAAATGAACATTAAGATTCATTGCACGCGTTTTGTTTGGCAAATGATAATATAATTCAACCCCACAAATTATTTATTTCAAAAGTTTTAGGTATACTTTCGTTAATTCCCACTCAAGAAGTTGAAACTAAATTTTCGACCGAAACCCATTGAGTTGAATTGAATACAAAAAAAAAAAAAAATTATTGAAAAAGTAAATTTTAAATGTCATTGGTAATTGAAAAACATACAACAGATATTTCCATCTCCGTTATGTCACCCTACTAAGTCATTAGAATAGTGCCAGTTGTCGTCGTTGCTGCTGCCATAATTGCGACGAAAGGATTATAATTTCTCCTACTACCACCACCACAAAGCACATAAGAATCACTTTATCTAAGTTTTTCTTAAGCCATGTTGTCAGAGTCGTTCTCATTCCGTGTCCCATTCAAGAAACCCTTCTTTTCTTAATCCTGTTTCCTTAATAGTTCTAGATAATGAACAGCCAGCAGTGGTGGTAGTATGGCCATGCTTCAGTTATAGTTGGTAGATGAAAACGATACGCCAGGCCAGTTAGTTGCTTAATCGCTTATTATTTTTAATAGGTTATCTTGCCTTATGAAAAGTTTACCCTCTCGTCTTGGTCGGTTCATAGTTCGCAATTTTATTATGGAATGGTATGTGTTTACGCCATTGCTATCTAGCTATCAATGTGGTTGAAAATAACATTATGAGAGGGAGACTATTTGCGAACGTGAATGGCAAACGGGGTCAGGAAGGAAATAACCACATTAAAACAATCCTGTGAACTTTTAATCATAAAAAAATATAATGACCATAAAATAATAATGCGATATACAGGATATACATTAAATTTACCAATATTTGTGGTTTTGATGTTGGGTACATGTATTCAAGGAGTGTTGAACAAAAAGCCTGGTTTTTAATTTAAATATTTGTGGTTTAATTATTGCGAATAAATGAATCGTTAAAATATGCGTAATGAAAATGAACAAATATAAGTTAAATGGCATTAATAGAAAAGTGCATTCTGAAATTCAATAACAAAGTGTCAGATTTAATTTTCCTGTGTGACAAACACTTTATCTGAAGCTGCAATCCATTGAATTTATTCTGTTACATTACGGTTAATTTGAATAAAGACATACCTGTTTTTTTAAAGCAAATAAATTTGTCTCTTTAATTCCATAAAAAAAATTTGCCCAGATTGTTCGGCGGTGTACTAGGAAGACTCCCCTAACTTTGTGGGGTATTTTGACCCCTACAATAAAAGTAGGTGCTGTTTGTGCAGTAATTCTAAATACAAAAAAAGTAAAGCTAGTAGGTTGGGTCAAGATAAGACAACAATTATAGTGTACGAAGGCTTATTCCGCCGGGAGGTGCAATTTAAATTATAAAAAAAGTGGAAAAATAAAAAAATGATTTCAAAAAGACCGGAACGCCTACAATAACATGTGCTACCTTTGATTTCTTTTTTCATAAAGGTTTTTTTATAAAACAGTTTTTGAAATTTAATTAATTAGCTCTTAAAACGTAAAATTTCGAATTAAATTAGTTTTAATATTTTTTTAATATTTTTTTTTTTTTACAAAATTTTGAGTTTGGAAATTATTTTTTCATTAAATTACATAAAAGCCAGTCAGGTGACTACTAAAAAAATGTTTTTTCTTATAAGAGGTGTTTTTTTTTGATTTTCTCCGTTTTTGATTAAAAACTAATAAAAGCATTGAATTAAAAAATTAATATTTGCACTTAATAACGAAGAATTAAAAAAAAAATTAGTTTTAATTAAGAAAAATTTTTTTTTGAATGTTGAGTTTGAAAATAATTTTTTTAAAAACAATTTGCTAAAACAACTTTATTAAAAAACAACATAAGAGAATAGATTTCTAGCCTTACAAAAAAGTATAGTACATGTTATTGTATAGGCATTCCCGTCCTTTTGAAATCACTTTTTTCATTTTTTTTTTAACTGGGGGAACAAACCCCCGTGCATTACGATTTGTTTGTCATCTTGACCGAACCTACAATCTTTACTTTGTTTTTTAGAAATTATGTTAATAACCTTGTATTTAGAATTATTGCACATACACCACCTACTTTTATATCACAGCGAGTGAAAGAAATATTTTTTGAATTGCTGAAAGGAAACAATAGGTTGAGGTTTATCAACTCTAGGAATGGTACATTTGAATAAAAGAAATGATGAAGAGAAGGCGAAATGACAGCCGTTTCTTATATATACAGGGTGAGTCATGAGTAATGCGACAAAATGCTAGGGCGTGTAGGTTGCGCTGAGACAAGAAAAAAATCGTGTGGGAGGGGGGGTCTATTCCCCTCCGTTTAGCCGGGAGGGGCAATTTTCGAAAAAACTGACTTAAAATGGGAAAAAAATTATTTAAAATCAACGGCTTCATTCACAATGCTGTGCGATACGTTTTTGAAAAGCCAATAACTTTTTCTTTCATTCTGTGTTTAAATAAATCTATTCTAAGAAATAGTTTTTGAAATATTAATTTTCAAAGTCAAAATTTTGAAAAAAAAATTGAAAAAAAAATTTCAAATTCATTTTTTTCAAAATTTTACGTAATTAAAAGCTAATTTTAATTTCAAAATTCAATGCTGTTATTAATTTTAAGTCTAAATAAGAAAACCGGATGCAAACATTTTATGTCGTCCTCAAGAAATTAAAAAAAAACCAAAACCACCTTTTTCTAAGAAAAACATTTATTTTTATTGTAACGAAGCAATTTAAGAAGCAATAATCTTAGTTTTTTTAGTTTTTTTTATTCCTTTTATTTTTACTATGTTTTTTATTGGAAGTACTTATAAAAAATTCTCGATATGATCTCCATTGTTTAGAAGGCATAGATTATATCTCCTTGTAATGGCTTCACATAAGTCTATGCTTGACAAATTTTCCTGCAATTTGACTCCAGCGACTTCAATTCGTTCCTTCAGTTGTTCCAATGAATCGGTGGATTCTTGGAAACGTGCTATGATGGGGACACCTCCTATCGGGATATCTTTCAGCGTACAGTCTTTCGGCTTCACGACTTCGACCATTAGCTAAACCGTAGCAGAAATGCATGTTCGTTAATTCTTCTCGGGTGTATGAGCTTGACATCGTTACGTGTTAATGAGTTAATATTCAAATTTGAAATAATTACTAAGCAAAACTGCAATGCCTTTTATTTATCTTGCGTTGCAATTTTCTTTTTTTTTCATTAAAAAAAATGCGGTTTTATTGTCCCTATTGTCCCCATAACAGGTAGAACCCATGGGCTGCGGGCAGGCCAAGGCAAAAATATTGACAGGTCAGTTTTCAGAAGTTATCAATGAAAATAATATTAATCCAGGGTTATTCCAATACTACTAATAACTAAGATTAATGCTAAATAAATAAATAAATTGCTTCGTTACAATAAAAATAAATGTTTTTCTTAGAAAAAGGTGGTTTTGGTTTTTTTTTAATTTCTTGAGAACGACATAAAATGTTTGCATCCGGTTTTCTTATTTAGACTTAAAATTAATAACAGCATTGAATTTTGAAATTAAAATTAGCACTTAATTACGTAAAATTTTGAAAAAAATGAATTTGAAATTTTTTTTTCAATTTTTTTTTTCAAAATTTTGACTTTGAAAATTAATATTTCAAAAACTATTTCTTAGAATAGATTTATTTAAACACAGAATGAAAGAAAAAGTTATTGGCTTTTCAAAAACGTATCGCACAGCATTGTGAATGAAGCCGTTGTTTTTAAAAATAATTTTTTTCCCATTTTAAGTCAGTTTTTTCGAAAATTGCCCCTCCCGGCTAAACGGAGGGGAATAGACCCCCCTTCCCATACGATTTTTTTCTTGTCTCAACTCAACCTACACGGCCTAGCATTTTGTCGCATTGCTCATGACTCACCCTGTATATATAATATATATAGAGGCTATATTACGGAGCATAGACCAAGGTAAGAATGTAATAAGTCACCAATCAACACCGTCTCCTGGTGACAACATATATGAAGACAACAAAGAGGAGAAAACATCATCAGAGACCTCTGAAGTCTGAACTAATAATTTCATTTCAATTTCATTTTTTTATATATTTCCTTAATGAAAGTTAAAAATCTCATGAATAAGCCATTCTTTAGTTGGCTAACACAAACGCCCTAACATCCCGATATTTACTTGCAAATATAGGCACTATAAGGCAAGTAATGCATTCGTGCAAAAAATAAAAATGTTTGAGATAACAATTAAACATGACATCACGATGATAGTGAAGTCGAAAAAAGTGGGTCTGGAAATTCTGTCTGTCTGTCTGTAGGTATGTCCAGTCTGTATGTATAAGCACCTACAGCTTAAACGACTAAACCGATTTAATTAAACTTTGGTATGTATAGGGTTTGTAGACCGTTCCTTAAAATAGAAATTTAATTTTTACTTGCGATTATAGGTACTTTTCGAGATAACAATCAAATATGACTGAATTTTTTTTCAGAATCAGCTTATTAACGGCAAGTACCATAGATCCGTTTTTTATAACTCCGACTATCTTTTGAACATCTGCACCAATTTTAAATAAATTCGATATTATCAAACAATTGCTAAGCCAAAATAATACTGCAATAAAATTAAAAAAAAGTAATTTTTGAAAAAGCTTTTTTTTGTCGAAAAACCGATAATTCTAATTTTCTCAAAAAAAATACGATCAATTTTGATACAATTTTATACGAGTGATTTGTTGCTCAAGGTGATGTCTTTCATAGGAAATTTTTTTTCGGAATCAGCTTATTAACGGTATGTGCCATAGAACCGTTTTTTATTACACTGACTAACTTTTGAACGGCTGCACCGATGTAAAAGAAATTTGATATTATCAAACAAACAAAAATTGAAAAAAAGTAATTTTTGAAAGTTTTTCTTTTGTTCTGAAAAACCAATAATTCTTATTTAAAAAAAAATTATTAAATTTATTTTAATTTAAACTTGCTACAAGAAAAAGTTCATGCGACCCAGTCGAGCACCACAAGAGCAGGTTCGTGCTACCCAGCCGTGCACTTTATTTTTTTACCTCAAAAAGTAAAGTTACCTGGCATATAACGGTTATGGAAAAGCTTATTTTTCTCCAAAACGGCAAAACGAGTAACGAAAGTGTAGAAATTATTTCTATTGCGATTTGATTACCGCGACGTTTGCTTTTTGACTTTTTGTATGTTGGTCATGTGCGGTTGTAACGTGAATGGAGAATCGAGATCATGTTCGGCTTACGGTTGGGATCGTAATAAGCCAAGCATATTCAATCGTGTGTTAGGCCTTTGAAATCACACACCATAAAGGTCCCTGAGCGGATATTGGATGACCGTTTGCTAAATATAATACGGCTGTTTGATGACCTGTGCAGCTTTGTGTCGGGTAAACGACCCACAGAAAGAATCCAGAATATAAGATTCGAAATGATGAAAACTTATAAATGTTTGTTACTTTTATAAATGCATTCGATGCATACGGTACATGATATCTGATGAAAGTGTAGGTGATGCTTACTCCCGCAGAAAATTTATAAGTTGAAAATTTATAAGTTGAAAATTTTAAGTCTTAATAGTTTTAGCAATTGACTGGCGTAAAATTATTCTTGGCGTTGTTGATTCTCGGGCATTCAATTTCATCCTCTAAACATGACACTTACTCAAAACACAACACTCTAACAATGTATTCTAAAAATGGACAATAAACCAATCCCGTAACGCGCTTAAAGTTTTTACATTTGCTTGAAACAAATCTTCAAATTATTTTAAGTATTTTAAGCAAAGGTAAAGTGTACCATGCAGCAATCAATTCTCTCGGTATTGAAACATCTTAAGCCGAAATCTATTTGAATTTAATATACCCATATCGCTATACAAATTCCATTATTGTTTTATTTATTCTTACGAAATTCTTGATCTCTTCATTATAAGTTCGGTTGCACTAAAATCACACTTTTTTTTTTAAAGGAAAATTATGAATATCACTTTTGCTCATACTCGAGATATGTAAGGCCTTAAACACAACACGAACTTCAAAATTAATCATAAATCTGCTAAGGTTTTTTTTTTAGATACTTTTTTTCCCAAACAAAAGTTTAATTCTAAATTTTTTTTATCAAAACTACATAAACTTTATATATTTGCATTGAATAAATCGAAAAATAACTATATTTTGTTAATTTCCATGTTCAAAAATAAATATAAAAATATTTTGTAGGTTTCTCGCCATTTTAAACACACACAATAAAAATTTGAGACACAAAAACTAATCAATAAAACGTCACTTTTTTAATGAATTTAGAATTAAAATTCAGAAGAAAAAATTGGGTTTATCACATCTAGAAGGTAAATTTTACTAATAAAAGAAAAAAAGAACACCCTAAATATTTGTTAAACTTCAAATAATACAGCAAAAAATGAAAAAAATAATAAAATAAATTTGCGGGTTCTCGCAAAATGGACATTTTGACTGAGTTTTCTATCATGAAACTAAATCATAACTAAGTACAAGTAAGTAAGTGTTTGTAACAACGTAGAATAATTTATGTCGAACACAAGAATTAATTTATGTTGTATAAATTTATGAAGAATATGAGCAAATGGGCCATAATGACCAATATGGTCTTTAATAAAATGAAGAAGTGTATAAGGTTAATAAAAACAATAATAATTGTAGGTAAGGTTTTGTGATTTAAATTATAATAAATCACAATTACATAGTTCACTTATTAAAAATAATGGTATTCTCCAAAGCAAACCGTTAACTTCGTTAATTGTCGAACATACCCACATTTATTATGGCTTTTATATCTATACAACAGACATATATTACGACTCTCGAAAAAAGTCCCTGTTAACTTTAAGAGAGAACAAATTCATTTTTAACCACCATAAATTGAAATAATCCCGTGGGACAAAATAATAAAATAAACAAATGCAACAAAACAGAAACTTACCACAACCGCAACAATAAAAATTGCTGCTGCCAAAACTCCAGCCGCAATATACGCGTTGTGCAGCTCAATTGGGCTTTTCAGAACAACCGATCCGAAGGCTTTATCATTGAAATTTCGTGCGCTCGTATCGTCCACCATAAATTCACTGGAGCTTACAACTGTCTCCACAACAAATTCATCTGAAAAATAAAAAAAAAAGATTCATATATAAAGAAAATTCCTATAAATAAAAGCCAAACAAGAATAATAAAACTACTGGCTACTATATACGAGTATAGATACTTAATACATACATAAAGGTAATGGAACAGTTTATGAAATTACTGTTTCATAACGTAGATAACATTTGAAGATAAAACAAAGTCCTAAATAATATATACGTTTATTGCCCGTTAAAAATAAAGTTGATTCACTTGAAAAGAATTAGATTTTCCTAAAACCCAAACGAATAAAATATTTATTTCAGTAAACTCATAATCCGTTATTATTTAGTTTTGAATAAAAATGCGTTGAACCGACTTTACTTAGATTATTTGCACTTGCAGAATATTTAAAAAAAAAAATCATGTTTTATGAAGTATATTTTTAAGCACCTCTTCTGCTAGAATTTTTCATTTCGTGTACCTTTCTATAGAATCTGAAATTAAAATTCCACATTTTGTATTTTGGAATAAAAGAAATTATGAAAAAATGCAGGTAGAAATTCCACTTCAGTTCAACTGATAAACTTAATTAAAGTGTTTTTATTTTATGAAGTCTACTTTAAGGAGGGTATATCTTATGAATAAACACAAATATTTATTTTCCGCATTTTTGGTTATTAAATTTCCTCCAAGAAATTTTACATTCTTAATATCACTTGAATGATAAGCAAAATTTTCTAATTCCAACAAATAATAGTAAAATTAAAACATTTTGATGTAATGTACTTCTTGGTGTATTCCTGAGATTAAACGTGTCATAATGTTTTTTGATGGAACACTTAAGAAAGTAAGAAAGTAATGTACTTGGTTTCGTTTTAATTCCATTTCTTTTACGTATTATCTCGAAGCCATGGCTCGTAAAAATGTTAATCCAACTTCTGCATGGCAAAGTGTGAGAATAAGGATCATTTAATGTCTCAGGCCTGCCTGTTCAAGTGTATATAGTAAAAGAGAGTTGTAAAAAACTTTTTAAATTTAGGATTATAAAAACAGGATATATGAGTGTTTACGTCAAAATGCCCACATAATCTGCACTAACATAGATAAAACTTTTGCTGATATAATTTTTGGGGAATTTATTTTCATGCTATGTACTTTGAAAATCGTACTACCGCTGCCGCCGTTTGCAAGCAGCATTATTGCTGACATGACCGAAACACTATATGCGCAAATAAAGTGGATAATTATGATGGTGGCAGATAAAAGATAAACAACTACTGTAGCGAGTGTTATTGCTCGTCCTTGTCGTACAATAGTCTTTTGGCAAGGATGCGGGTGGCATTATATATGTACTTTGTCATGAGTGGATTGCATGACGTGGAGTATGACCATGTGTTCACTTGTATCCGTCCTGTCGACACAATAAATTACTTAAACAAAGGAAAAAATATCGAGATAGCTTGGCGCTGTCGAGCAGCTTACGTGCGAAATAGATGAAATAACACTTTTTGACGGTAAACCATTTTGATTATGGTGATGGAAATTTCGCCATCAAAATTATTTTAGCCAGATGTGAGATTAGAATGTGCTGTTAGACCAACAGCCTACATACCAGTCATTGTCTGAGGGACAATAATCTAACAGGAAACATTTATTCTAGCTAACATAAACTATATTGTTAATGGAAAGAGTGTTGTGGACAGACACACGTTAAACTTACTTATGTCAGGATAGATAACATTTTTGAATTTTATAGAGCGTGTTTGGGTAAAGTGTTGTAATATTTAAGATAAGTGAATGATTTTGACCAGTGGTGTTCATCATGTCCGAGGTGATTTCTGGTGCAACACAAATTACATTTTTATGGTTGAAAATCTATGACTTTTTAACTACCTACTTACTAATTAAAAAATTATTTCACTGGTCGCTCAGAGCAATAAATAAAAGGAGCTAATCTATCTTTTGCAAAAATTCATAGCATTGTAACGTGTTATTCCATCAGTAATTTACGAAACTACTTTGTTTTGGAAATAAATGGTTATTGCATAAGAGCCAAAAAGACTGTACCCTTATACGCTGAAAATTTTATGATCTCAAGCATATTTATTTGAGCTGAACAGTGCTTTCTAAAAATGTGTATACGTGAAAATTATAAATACTATGAGCCTATGTTAACACCATCATGGACAAAATACAGCACGTCCGATTTAGCTGGACAGCTTTATAACCCAAAGGGTGCTATATAACTGCCCAGATAATTAAACTGCGTAACCTCGTCTATGGGTCCCTGTCTTAGAATAACTTGTTGCGTGCTTTGGACCATGGTCATTATTTTGGTCTTGTTAGCGTTGATCCTTAAGCAAGCTTCTTCTCAATTGAGTTGAAAATTAAGAACTATGTGCTCTTCTGATAGAAAATATGGTGTTCCAAGACGTTTTCCAGTGCACTTTCAGTGCTTGCAAGATGCATACAAAAATGTAAACAAAATTAAATAAATACTAAGTAACTACCACAGTTCATTTATTATTTTTTTGGCGTTATTTTCAAATCTATTTTGCCGATATTTAATAAAGCGTTGTTTCCTAACACTTTCAATTCAATTAATTTGTATCCTGTTGTGCGTTGACTTTCAGAACAGAGAAATATTTTGGACGCATTTCAATAGGTGTTTTCACACTTCAAAAATTTAAGAATTATTGTTCAACGGTATTTCCAATTTCGTTTACTTGTGTCTAAAAACAAACTTTTAAAAAATGTAGCATTTGGTGTAAACGCTTGAGCACACATTTCTGAAATGTTTATTGTTTCCAATCTCTGTAATTGGGAATCAGAGTGATGGAGGACTTAGGGAATTTTGTCGGATCGTAGATCGTTCAGAAACATTATGCAATGTTTCTGAAAAGACTACCAGAGTAGACTGGAAAATGACCACATCGATCGGAATTCCTAAGCTAAGGCAGGCCAAAATGCTACTTGGGAATTACAACCAAGCAAGATTCAAAGACTGCATTGGCTTAAGTAGAAATAACGTAAGAATTATCACGGGCTTCCTCACAGGCCACTGCAAACTCAGAAGACACCTGAGTATCATCAGCATAACAGACTACCCTCTCTGAAGGTACTCCAATTACTAAAATTCATCAAGGCCATAGGACTTGAAGAAGAGCTGTAGTATGAGAATTCTCATCCGGCTCTAGATGGGGGCACAATAGACCTTAAGGTTGCAGTGTATCTAACCCCAATATTAATTCATTCATTAATTCTGTTCCTTTATTGTGAACACACCTTTTTAATCGTATCATTAGAAATTTTCATCCTATTTAAAGACAACTTTTTCCATAAAAAGTTGTTAAGCTGTGTAAGAAAAAAAAATCCAGCATCATTGGTGTTACTTATTATCGAGCTCACAAAGTGGTTTCCATTGAATATGCATGAAGGGATTATCACCAAAATCTAATTAATATTCAGCTTTAATAGAAAAACACTTTATTAATAATATGCAAAGTGTATTCACGGCAAACTGTTTTTATAACTAAACGATTTTATCCTTGCCACAGCTATAAGGGAATACGCATCCTTTTAATCAGTCATATTTTTATTTGAATTTTTGTTTTGCTTTGCGTTCTGTTGCAGTTAAAGTGGACAATGAATATGCAATGATGAAATGAAGAATCTGAAAAAAAAAAATTGATTTTTTTGTGGATTCTATTATTTCTGTTACTATAGTAGGTATACCTGGAAATCTGATGCTGATGGAACTGAATGACAGGGATATATAGGTATCTTTTGCTTTATGTTACTTTCAATAAAATACATAAATGTATACATTTACATTTGCATTCATGCTTCCTTTTCATATTTATGTTTATTTTTTGTGGCAGAAAAATCATGTATGTGTTGTCTGATAATTGATTTTTTTTCCAGAATATTTGATAACTAAAATGGTCATGTCAGTTGCATTGAAAAATTTTGTCAGCAGTTCTAAAATTTGTTGAAATTCCAATTAAGGAACAAAATTCTGGTGCAGATAAATAAAAATGGGTAGAATATCTCTAATGAATATCTTAATATTAAAACAACATGAATTTATTTTATTTTTATAAAAAAAAGCAATTGGTATATGATTTCGGTACATGATTTCATAAAATTATTTTCATTTTGAATTAGATAGTCCAAGTTTTTGGATTTAAAAGCGAATGCGGACTACATAACGAAAGTAATGAGTGCATCTCTTCATAAGTGCATCCTAACAAAACTTCTCCGAACTAACGCTTCCCCATTTAAAGAGTGGAACCAACTTGTTTTGTCGCATGAATATGTTCTATTACTGTTGCAGTCAAAGGTTGATGAGTGGAAGGATATGTTCGCGAATGTAATCGCTAAAATTGACGATAAAATTTATACTCAACATCTACATACAAACATTTGTACCACCATCTCCTATCTGAGATGATCTATTTTAGTAAAGAATATTCGCCCTAAGTTATAAGTAGGTTCTATCTTTAGAGCACGAGTAGAAATTTTAAATGTTTAACTTTATTCCACACCGAGATGATTTACCACAAATTTGTAACTTATGTAACAGAAGAGATAACGAAGATATTTATCACTTTGTAGCAACACTACAGGAAATTCTTCGGCTGTATTTTCAATAAAGTTTTCTTTCTTTACAACGAACTTACGCTATTTTAAATGGAGCTTTTGGAAGGCTTAACATCTACAAATATTGTCGGCATGCCCTAACTTATCGTAACATTTTCTGAAAAAAAAAAAACAGATTTTATGCTAGTTATAGTTGTTTAAAGTTCAAATCATCTTAAAATTTATTTTTTTACTTGCTTAGTAGAGCAAGTATTGGTTTCGTGTGAAAAAAAATTCGAGGTTTTAATCAAACTGACATTACGATGATAGAGAAGACGAAAAAAGTAGGTTTCGTCATGCCGTCCGTCGGTCTGTCTGTGCGGATGTGCTGATGTGCGGATGTGCGGATGTGTGGATGTGCGGAGGTGCGGATGTGCGGATGTGCGGATGTGCGGATGTTCGGTTGTATGTTCACCGAGCTACAGCCTAAACGGTTGAACGTATTTGCTTCAAACTTCGTGTGTAGTACTTTTTGGTGATTCCCTAGAGGACAAATTTGAATTTTTGTTTCAGCCCGGCCATAACGGGTACCTCCCATATAAAAGTTTTGGTTTTTCCAAATTTTCTCGAAAACGGCTTTAATGATTTTGATAAAACTTTGTGTAGTTATGCAAAGGTTTTTGGCTAAAAATGCACATAACGTAGATTTAATGTTAACGGTTATTAACAAATTAGGCCTTAAATTGACAACGGCTTACCCGATTTAAAGTTTTTTGCAAAGCAGCCATTTAATGATAGCTACCATACAACTTTACCACACATTTAGGCCATTTTTCACTTTTCAACATAATTCAGCAAATTAAATTTTCCCAATCCAATAGTTTACTACAAGAGCAAGTTCGTGCGACCCAGTCGTGTATTGTACTTAGACTTGGATTTGTCTAAGAGGAAGTACGCTCTTCGGTCTTTTTTTTTTCCCGAGTTATTATAAATTAAAAAAAATATAAAGCTGAACTATTACCTGAAATTGCTGTTGTTTCGGAAAATATTGCTGAAGCCAACCTTCAATTGCTGTTAAACAAAACTTTCATAAGCATTATTGAGATTATCAAGAATAACTTGTCATCTGTACAAAATAGTAACAATTCATTCGATCTTAATAGTAAATGCGGCTTTGATGGCAGCTCCGGACACAAAAATTATAAATTAACTTTTTTTAATAGTGATCATACGGATAGCTTTTTATTTGTTACTGCTTTTGTGCTATTAAAATTAGTGGATACCCTAAACAACATAGAAGTTTGGACTAACTCCCGACCAAGTTCCACTTTTTTCTGTCGGCCTATATTATTTCGTCCGAGCAAAGCCACATGGATAAGATAATGGAATACCTTGAACCTTTCGAAATTAGTGCCTATTGACGGCAGAAACATTAATATAAAATACAATACTAATGACGATGCTTGATGGTATTTGATATTTGGGGAAAGAAAACAATTTATTGAAGAACATTTTAGGTTGAAAATGGGGTCGCCTGGATATGGTACAAGCAAAGACAAAAATACTGCTTGACACTTTTTCTCAAATTATGAATTGAGTTCCAAAATTACAGGGATAAACAAGAAACTTATACGCAACTTTGGAATAAAATTAATGACGATTGCAACTGGTCGTGAAATTAATATGGAAAGATTCCTAAAACTATTGGAAGATACGAATTCCATGTTTCTTTCCCAACATAGTTGTTATTACATGCCTATAAGCGTTCATAAGCTTCTGGTTAACGCGAAAGGTATAATTTATTTTTTCCGTTTACCTATTGGTGTCCTTTCTGAAGAAACATTGGAAGCAAGGCATAAAGAAATCAGAAAGGCCAGACTAGATCATAGTGTAAAGGGCTCTAGAACAAGTTCAATGACTGATTTAATCATTTATTAATAACTTCAGACCCACTGATTTAAAATATACGCTCCAAAAGCTCTCATTTGTCTAAGATTGACTCAGATATTGAGCAATATCTACTCAGCAATAATTTGGAAGCCATAGAATTGCCAGTTAATATAGACTTGAATGATATTGATGGGACATCAGAGAGCAATAGCGATTAATTTAAACTTTTTGTAAAATCTTTTGATGAAATAAAGAATATATCTATCTATCTATAAATGAAAAAAAAAATCAAAAATGAAAACAACCTTGAGGGGTCTTAAAAATTAATTTTAGCACCCATAATTGTTCCCGTAATGCATTGGTAAGTTTGTTCATCTCTATAATCATATAATCAATATAATTGACTCGAATGAAAGAATATTTTTGCTTGAAAAGTCGTTTTTAAGGAACTTTGAATAATTATTTAATATTATTAGAATTATCAAGACAAACGATTTCATAGATAAACAAATAACAAAAAAAAAAAACAAATACGTTCATAAAAAAAACCTAGAAACCATTTTGCTTAAAAAAACAGTTCTTCTTAATATATCCTTTCATTTCCTATCAATACTTTCTTTTTCATGTTCTGTTCTACAAAGTAAGCATTATCTATCAAACCAGAAATTTTCATAAAGGTCAATATTAAATTATAACGTATTCACAGTCCATTAAATTTATTTCATTTGTTTCAAACTACGAAGTAACAAAAATATTTTTATATATTAAATATGATTGAATATTAAGCAAATGTCAGAATAAGGTATGCTCATTTTCTGTCAAACTAAAAAGAAAGAGGGAGCAGCTGTTTTCATGTTTATTATTATTTATTTATTATTATTATGATTATTCTTAAAAACTTTTTTTTAAAAGTTTTTAACTTATAAAATAGTAGAAATTTTGTTCAACAAAAATAAATACAAGGATGACAAATTACACTAAATTCACTCTTTCAAATTATTACCTAAATACTAAAAATCTTAGCAAAATTAATGACAATGAGTGATTTATTAAAGCAACTTTTACTTTAAGTTGTGAAAATTATTAATTTGTAACTGAAAAGAAAACCATAATGTTTTTCCGGGTCAAAGCCTTCTTCCCATATACAATGATTATGGCATGTTTTTTTTTAACCAGATAAAACTTAACTTCTTACACAATTTGTTTTCTTTCATGAATCTTAAACCTTACAAACTAACGTATATATGTATACATAGAAAACGATTCAGAACCAGACTATGTAAGTACATTCATTTCGTTAATTGTCCAATGCAGTTCTTTCATTACACGTAATATTGTTTTCCAACAATTGTGTTTGAAAATTTACTTAAATATGTAAAGTTCTTAAAAATTCTTTCATTGTAAACGAGCACATACTTACGTGCTTTCTATTCATACAGTTTCATGGGCTTCACTCAGAAGTGGTAAATTTATCCTTAAACATTAAATGACCTCTTTTGTTGAAGAGCTCAACATTTTTGCAGAAGTCCCAGGCCTGGCTGCCTTCGCTCAGACACAACTCAATATATATACATATACAGATATAAAATTGCAAACATTTCAACATACCTTCACACATTGTCCCAGTATATCCGGGCCGGCAGGCACAGTAGAATGAATCTCCGCTGGACCAGCAAGTCCCTCCATGAGTGCAAGGATTAACATTGCACTGCTGAAAAGAATACAAAAAAAAAAAAAAAATGTAAATAAAACAGGAGTAAGTGCGAATACCAATTTACAATTCACTACATAACTAGTTAGTTTATACCCCAAACCAATCCCATATCTATAGTTAAAGTCAATATAGAACTATCACATGTAAGGAATATATATTTGCCTTCTCCATCAGTTGAATAAGAGATTACGCAATACCAATTTAAAATAAAAGCGTAGGTTTTCCCAAATGCACACAAAAGTACTCGTATGTACCCATGTTAATAAAACAAAACTCAGAAAATATTCCACACACGCCACAGTGCACGCTTGAGTATATTTATTTCGCTGGCGTGGCCGTTTGCTGGCTATGCTTGCCTGGAGATCAACACTGGAGATACGAGCATACTAAAGAAATAGCATTGGTAGAATTCTTATACATATTTACATGCATTTTATTGTTGAGTAAATCATAATTCGAGCAGAAACTGAATTGGAGGTAAAAGCTCGAATAACAGGTGCATCGTGCTTGTGCTAAGAGAAAGAAGTAATGGTATTACCATAGAAGATTTAACTTGAAATTATGAAGATACTGCTGGTCTAGCAGTTGTTATTGTTTTGGGTTATTTTAAGGGCTGTATATTGTGGTTATAAAAATACAAAAACATTTTTTTTCTTAAATTGTTAGTCGATTGATATTCGAGTCGATATTTAAAAAAAAAAAACATATCTGTTCGCAGTTGACTACGGTTTATTCAATTGGTTTTGAAGTCAAAACAAGTTTTTGATTGTATATAGCAACTCAGTTCCAATAAAGCAGAGTGTAAGATTCCCGAATAAGCGTTCATAATTTGCTTAAATAATAAGACTTTAACTGCTTCGTGTCCGTAGTGACATCTGAAACTTCGATCATAAATCTTTGAAAAGTTAAAACTCGATCATCTTGTTGTATGTTGTATGTTGTATGTTGTATGTTGTATGTTGTATGTTGTATGTTGTATGTTGTATGTTGTATGTTGTATGTTGTATGTTGTATGTTGTATGTTGTATGTTGTATGTTGTATGTTGTATGTTGTATGTTGTATGTTGTATGTTGTATGTTGTATGTTGTATGTTGTATGTTGTATGTTGTATGTTGTATGTTGTATGTTGTATGTTGTATGTTGTATGTTGTATGTTGTATGTTGTATGTTGTATGTTGTATGTTGTATGTTGTATGTTGTATGTTGTATGTTGTATGTTGTATGTTGTATGTTGTATGTTGTATGTTGTATGTTGTATGTTGTATGTTGTATGTTGTATGTTGTATGTTGTATGTTGTATGTTGTATGTTGTATGTTGTATGTTGTATGTTGTATGTTGTATGTTGTATGTTGTATGTTGTATGTTGTAAGTTGTATTTTGTATATTGTATATTGTATGTTGTGTGTATCAGGTTGTGTCTTGTTTGTTGTGTTTTTCGTAGTAGTGGTATGTTGTTGTTTTTATAATTTTATTGCGTTTTATAGTCTTCTGATTCTAATTAACTAACTCTGTGAAACATTTAATTATCTATTACTGATTAGTATATTCCTTAACCTTCTGGAAATGTTCATATCTTATGAACATAATGATGGAAGGAGAACATACATTGTCCTCATGTTACGTTCTCGTTACATTATATGAAGAGAACATGAGTAGATAATAAAAATGTTTAATAGAAAAATTATTATTCGCAGTATCTGCGTCAGCTGGAAAAACATAACTTAAACCTTCATATCGTAATTTTGTTAAAAAAAACATAAATTTCAGTTGAACATTATTTTACTTAAAACAGCTTTATAGATACTTAAAATTAAAACACGTATCACAAACACAATCACAACAATACGCACAGTACTTAAACAAATCCCATCCAGGTGTTCTGGACGACAACTTAGCTTGGCGCGGTGCGTCGTGAAGCCATTAATGTTGTATTTTTTGCAACAGCAGCGATGAAATGTTAATCGCGTATTCAAACAAGAAAAATGCGTATCATCCAATGAATAACAAAACGGCAGTAGTACGTAGCAATCATATACTGCATCATCCACACATACACAAATACACTCGTATCGGGACGTCCTTATACAGTATCAGTGACTGCGATTTAATTCGAATATAAACAATAGCTTTTATAGCACTATGGCGTAAGCTTCGCGATCCGGTGATATGCTGTATTGTGTATATGGTTTCAAATAGGAGGCTGGATGTATGTATCTAGGGAGGAAAACCGTTTTAAAGATATGGCAGTATAGAACTTAACTGTTTCGACATGGTACAAGGATAAAGAAAATGCACAGCAGTAGGGAGGATTTCTTATTTTTTGTTTTTTCCTTTTTTGAAACGGAATTCGAATATGGAAATGAAACTCCGCTTGTAAATTTAATTGCACCGGCGTTGTTTTATTGTTGAAACGAGGTATGAATAAAACAGATACAAACGAATGGTTTTATTTGCATTTTTTATGTCTTATTTAATGGAATATTGATTGTGTGGCACATATATACAGAAAGAAGATAGCAGCAAAGTGGGTTAACAATCTGAAAACCGTTTAATAAAAGAACAGGAAAGTATGTGTATACTTAACAGCCAATAAAACAGTTAAAATGAATTTAATTTTTGAATAAAAAGATACAAGTAAGTAATAAAATGGGGGACACATATTATAAATATTTTGAATATGTATCTGTTTAATTTCGAAGAATCCATTCTTTAAAGGTAAATTTTCTTATAATGTTTCCCCGTATTGTCATGTTAATTTCAATCGCGGCTATTCAAGTTTAAAAATTGAAATGTTCCTGAGATATTTTCCGAGAGGATTACTTAAGACACGTACAAATTTCCATATGATCCATTAACTTTAAGTTTATGGTCAGGCACCTTAAGCAACGTTTTTTATATTCAATAGTTCTTGACTGACTTTCAATTCAAGTTTCAAACCCGTGCGAATCGGCATTTCTTTGAAACCTTGGACGTGAATTTTATTAGACAAGCTGCTTTCCTTGCAGCACATTTCGTTGCTTACCAAACGCTACCACATAATGTTATGACTCTTCCTGAAGTCCCTAAACGATTTATGGGATGAATCTTTTATTGCACTACTTAAAGTACTTATTGAAGGATTTCAACACACACGAACCCGCATGTATTATTTCTATTGTTCTATGAGGTGAGTTTCCATGCTGGCAAAACCACAGCCATAAGTTTTCGATCGGAGAAAGGAAGATTATTATTCTTGATATTTCAGACGCATTTGAAAAAGTTTGGTATAAAGGTCATTTGTTCAAATACATCTTTTTTTTAAATGAGTTCGAAATTGCCTTTCGCACCGCTCAAAACAAGTTGTACTTTTTGGAAATGATTGATGTGCCGCAGGGTTTCCTTTTGTCTCCAACTCTATTTTTTCTTATTGAAATCAACGATCTTCTCTCTAAAACTTCTAATCCGTTAAAGTAAATTTTTTTGCTGACAACTTTGTTCTTCGGATGTAGAACTGGAAGGCTTTTGATAAGCTTATTAAATTCTAACCTTGACAACATTTTGTCCAACGGGTAATGATGGAATTAAATGCTTCGCAAGCTCAATTTTGGTCGTTAAAGCGGACAAACGCATTATACTACTTTCCCTGAGTAACATTTGCATTGCAGAAATCTCGTCAAATTTTCAAATGCAACGTAAAATCCACATTGTTACACGATTAAGAAATCTGCTCTGCCAATATCTCGGGAAGGTTAGTTACGTAATTAACATCTGCGGTACATATCCTAAAGAAGCGATGGCCACAAAGCAAATTTAACGCTGAGCAGTGGAGTAGAACCCTCAAGGAAAAGTAAATACAGATATTATTCATCAACTAGACGATAACATAACATAACGTAGAATAGAGACAAATTGTTGGATGTTGTTTTTGCTCAAAGTAAGAGATATATTAAACATTCAGTGCTATCGGAAATTCAATGAGTAACATTTTTCTTCGGAATGTTTCCCTTATTCCGAACAATTTAAAATACCTATATCCCAAATATGAAAAACATTCTGTGGAAAAAAAAACTTGCCCGATAACCAAAATTTCATACATTTCATTTATTTCGTCTACCACGAACTCGTGATTTTTGTTCAAAATTAATTGAGGCCGTGAGTGCAAAAGTGGCGTAACCCACATTTTTTAAAAAATTGATTTTTTCTTAAAAATACATTTCTTATAATATTTTTTTTTAATTTCAAAATAGTTTTAATTAGCTTCTTGTACTCAAAACCAGATGGCCTTCAAAACAAAGTTTTTGTTTTTGTAGATTGGGTTAATATTTGAGTGTAAAAGTCGCGTAACCTTCATTTGCGACTTATGCACTCGAATTATAAATGCAAAACAATAAACAAAAACAAAACTGATAAATCTAATGGTACGTAATAATGGCATAATTGATGTCGATAGTATGGTTACCTGTTATTTTCATTCTTTTCTCTTCTGTTGTCGGCTTCACATAATTGCCATAATAAAAAATCACACTTCAATAAAAAGAAAATAAAAAAAAAAAAAAAAAACAAACATTTTGGCTGAGAAAATCATGTTAGTAAAATTCTATACGGCCAAATTATCGCACACGTTAAATTATAAAATGAATTTTGAGATTACAATTGAACAACCCCTGATGTTTCATCTTTTATTTGAAGAAATTTACGTCAAAAGGGGAAAATCCATTGGTATAAAATACCAAACCAATTTGAATTATACTGCGTTCCTGTTTATAATTTACACCAAGTGTACACAAACTATACCGATCGGTATATAACTTGTGATAGTGGTATTAATTAAAAAACAAATCTACACCAAAGTGTATTTATTTAATCGTCATTAGTTTAATTAATATACATTATTATTTTCAAAATGTATCCTTAAGTATTTTGAATTATTTCTATGATTATACGCCAGAAAATCATGAATAAATATGAATCTGAGTGCCTAATTTGAAAACGGAGCACATTCTGTCGACTGATTTTCGGTCCTACCCCGTCGGAAATTCGAGCGCATAGAAAATGTTAATGAATTAATAATTTTTAATTCAATGATTGAAAATAAACTTTTCAGAATTTGTTATTTTTTGTTGGCTGTTAATTTTTTTTAGAGACGTACTGATAAAAAACAATTTAAAAATACTATAAGCGGTATAATTAAATTGATACTATAATGAAATAATATTCATTTTCTTCATTCTAAACATGGCGGCTGGCAAAATCTCATTTTTCATATTTCATATTTCTAGTTAATATGTCGGTCGTGCAAAATATACACTGTTTCCTGAATTTAGATGAATAAATGCACCAAATTGCAAAACGAGAAGAAAAATACACAATTGTTGTATTTATCTGATCTTGCGTCACGTTATTCTATTATATATATATAATACACAATATGTCTTGGCTTATTTTTTTAGTTTATATCCTTGCTAGTTCATTTACTTTAGTAGGTGCAATATCTTCTTCTGATTTTTTTCAACAAGAGCCTTCAAAATAACCATGATGATCAACTTACTTAATTCTTTTTCTATATGTCTGTCTTTCTTCTTGTGCACACCTGGTGTTATGTTTTGTATTCTTTCTAAGTTACTTCGACACTTATCATACACCACTCAAATTTAAAAGTTCACTATCTTTTACAAAACTCTGTATTCTATGTTTTTATTTTCTACTTAACCTTATTTTCCCTTGTGCTTCAAAATCTCTCAAGAACTCAAGTTATAATTCGCTTTCTAACTTCTAAGCTCCTTACATGCTTTACAACGAAAAACCCTTACCATATAATCAAAATCTCTCTTCACCAAGTTTATTTACGTTACTTACCAGAAACATTATCCAGAAAAATTCTATAAAAACCTCATGATGTATGCTACAGCAACACCATATATATCAACTGCACATCCCTGCATGTCCTGTAGCTAAAGCAGAGGTCAATTCATTTCCTCTAAACAAACAACCATAAAGATATCTTTGTGTATAAAGCAAGACTATAACTGCCCACAAGTGCACGTAGTACCTATCGTAGAAGAATTATTTTTCTCTTACTCAAAGAATACATGGACATGGCCAAACACAAAAATTAACTCTCACAGGAAACATTTTTTCAATCTCCTTTCTGTCCCATTCTACACCAATGAGGAAGACCAAGTCATTCTTTTTGTTTACAACTACATTTGGAACAAAAAAAATAAAATAAAAAGTTATGAAGATAAAACATGACTTACCGTCCTTGGCATTTGATTACAATCTGGACCGTTACGTCCTCCGGGGCATTCACAACTGAAATCATCTCCATGATCAATGCATCGATGTCCTTCAGGACAAGGTTTATTGGCACAAAAATCCACCTAATCATGTTTCCATGCCATTCGAGAAGACGCCCAAGGAGACACACCACCAAGCCATAAATCGAGTGTATGTGATTTGTTTTGCCAACAATGAACCAAGATAGAGTGGCAACCAATAACAGCAACAAAAAAAAAATGGAAAAAAGGATAATAATAAAAAAAAAAGTATTTGCATTAAAAAAACACAAAAAATCAAATTTGCATAGAAAAATAAATTGAAAAAAGTGCCATAGTAACGTTACAACAAAACATACCTTAATCTCACATCGACTGCCAATGTATCCTTTAGAGCACCTACACTCGAAGCTACCGATTTGATCTATACACTCCGCTCCATTCAGGCATGGATTCGATTCGCATTCGTTATATTCAAAATTGCAAAGTTCACCAGCAAAACCTACGGAATAAAAAAAGGAGCAAAGAAAGAAACACCATAAACCAATCGAAGCGAAAAGTTAGTCGAAGGAAAATTGAAAAAAAAAAATAATAAATAAAAACATAAAAAAGGAATCTAGTTGCATCCACAAATCATCTATGAAAAGCTATTAGTTCAAATCAGGATAACAGACAGCGAATTCATTCGAATTATTAATTCCTTGTGGGAGACTGTATTCTTCTCCTTTTTTTTTTTTTTTGATTTCTGTGATTTGATGTTTTATGGGATATTTTGTGTTTGTCTACGTTATGCATGGCTGCATGATGAAGATATTAATTATGTCAATAGATGTTCAATGAATATTATTATTACGGAACTTTAAAAAGAAATAATAGCTTTTTAGGGGCTTTAGGGAGGAATAGACAAAATTACTTTTTTGTTTTATTGAAAAGAATCCTTATTCGTGTATTATAAAAAGGATGTAATGTGATTTGTTTTGGTTTGCGGACAAATCTTAATATTTTGTATAATATATTATAAAAGAAAACTGGAAATACCTCTATTGCTATGGTAGGTATATAATGACTAATAACAATTAAGGATCGGCCGTATCTTCAGTTGACGCATATATGTATCTTCATATATAGCCAAGGTTAAAAAATATGATACTTGACCCTTAATCATTAAAACCATCATAACTCCAATGAAATTTCAAGTTAAATGGCGCCCAACGCGGGTCCTTAGTTATGTGAAAGAATTTATTATTGGAAGTATTGCCGCTTTTCGTAATAGATCGACCAACAGTTTTACTGACATTTCAAAAATTTATATTTTTTTAAAAACTAACAACGATCATCCAATTCATCATGTAAGAATTAAATTATCACGTACCTACATAAGTTAATTATCAAATTTTTAGTTCTACAGAATTAGAGAAACATTTCAATATCATGAAACGATACTTTTGGAGGATTTGAAAAAAAAAACTTTTTCTCTTAGGTGTAACTTATAGTTTGAACCCTCCGGCCGGGATGGGCGTGATTGTCTGACGCACTAAGTGCTACGCAACCGGAAACTTTGAAAGGGTGTTCAATGACATTTGAATGAAAGAGTTTTTATTTTGAAATATAATTATTCTTTCATCTAAATGTTTATTATTTGAACTGTTTGGCTAATAAGCTTATCCGGTCATTTCCGAGTGAATCCAAAAATAGCTTGTATTGGCTTTCAACGTGCGGCTCTTTGTTCAGTAAAACAATTCATTATTGAAAGAATTATAACATTGTTTTATAAAAGAATTTATTTTAATTCAGAATTACCTATATCCTGTGACTTATATTATTTAAAAAGTAAATATGCTTACGCTGAGCGGCCAAACAAATTAAAACATATGAAGCTTTATCGTTATGAACACGCAGTCTTTTTTTCTTAAACGACAAAAGCTGCACCTCAAAACTTACTTCCTATCCGAGTGGACAAAAAACGTTTTTAAAATGGCGCCCAACGTGGGCCCTTTCCTTAGAGAAACAATAAATTATTTAAAATTATTCAACTGTACGCAATGAAAATATATTACGTTTGCATCGAAATCCGCAAAATTGTTATGCACAAGCAGCACTTTATTTGCTATTTTTCAAAAGGCACCTAGCAATGCAAAGATACAAAACATTTCTCACAAATGCAGAAAGACAGCATCATTAGTGCATTTTATTTTTTTGTACGTATATTTAGACGAAATAATCTTGATAAGCGTTTCAATTTAAACGTGTAAGTTCGACACACAAAACCACTAAATTTTAAAAATTAGCTAATCATCAATTAGGCCAGTCGGCAGATCATTTTTGCTTGTAACAGAATACACATCCAATGTTATGATTGGATATAGTTTGTAAGTCTTCCAGAAATCTAAAAAAAAATTGCAGGATGGTAGGGGTTTAGCGATAGCGGCCATATTGAAATACGCGTTTTCTCAAATAATTAACGGAGCTCTTCGAATGAAAAAAATACTAAAAACTTTTCGAATAGATTGTTATTTTTTTCATCCGTAAATTTTTTTCGTAGGTTTAACACTTTAACGCCCGATTTGATCACATAGTTGAACATTTAAAACTTCATATGAAACTAGAAAATCGTTGTAAAATTATTGTTTAACAACGTTAATTATTATTATTTTGTATTATTTTAAATAACAAATGAAACTTTTTTTTAACACTTTTTTTTAGCATAAAACGAGTTTTAATGAATTTAAACTATGTGACCAAATTGGACGTAAGAGATATGTAAAAGTTTATTAAAAAAAAATGTTTGCTTTTGTTTTAATTTTCAAAGATTGAATAAAACCTATACTGTTATAAGCTATAACTTCTAAAGTGTCATACGTACCTACCTTCATAAAACAATTGTATACTAAGGTAAGTACATAAAAAAAAGAAAATCAAATATTCGATGGAATTTATTTTTTGATAAGTTATTCTTTACTTATTTAAGACAACGAAATGGCAGTTAACGCAAAAGTCATAGCATCCCACCATTTTTTTTGGGATATTTCTGAGAAAATTACGAACCATATCCGCAATTATAAAATTTGATGGGTATTCTGTTGCATTATCAAACAAATTTTTTTCTCTGCCGACTAACTGAAATTATATAACAAAATATTGACATTCATGTCTGGGACAACCTGAATATAAATAATTTCATTATACTTGGAACAGATGGTATACAAAAAAACTCGTAAAGAATAAATAGATTAAGATATAGATAGGTACATATTAAATATCCTCATCTTATTACTCAGTACTCAGTAAAATTCGACATCTTGCTCACGTTCATACAAAGCAAACTCATTTTCAATTTCTTAGACGAGCATCGATTATCATCCGCAGATCCATAGACATATAGGTATCTATACGAATACTAATACATAATTTATACACTGAATAAAATGTAAATGTAATTTAACGATTCCACATTCAGATAATTTAAAAATCACGCCCCTTCAAAACTACCTACATTGCTTCCATTAAACAGGAAAACTCCACAATCTCTTACCATGATTTTATTTTATAGCATCCGTTGTCGTCGTTGGATACATTTTCTCATTCTTATCCGATCCTAACGGATCTCTCCAAATGCTTATGCGTCTTAAAGGAAATAAGAAAAAAAAAACAACTACTGTGTGTCACAAGAATAAAGGGGACAAACAGGAATACTTAAGCATACCAATATATATACTAACCCGTCGTGAGGTGGATTACAATTACAAAAATAAAATATACAGCCACAAGGACGAGATTCATTGTCGCACAACCAAACGTACCCTTCTGCCTCTCATTAACAATAAAGTAGGTAAATTCCTTGGTTTGTTAGTTTGTTCCCTCTCTGCAATAGCTTCATTCTTCATTCACTATATTCTGGCATTCTGTGTTTGCTTTGAAATCCTTTCTGCATAAATTGCATTGTGTTGTTTTAAGATATTTCTTTGCTTTGGTTTGTGCTTTTAATTTGATTTATATTGCGCTAGAAATGTTAAGTTAACAATAATAATTGTAGGTATCTTGGGAAAATATTCTCACACGCACACAATACAAACAGAGAGTTCTTTTGTATGTTCTGTTCAAATAGTTATTTTGTTGAATGTTAATAATACATACATTTTGCGGATTTCGAAAGGGGTACTCAATAGTAGATAATATCTTCTCCCTGACAAGTATTGCTCGTACGTATTTGGAGAAAGGAAAAGTATTGTATGCATTTTTCGTAGACTTCAAGGCGGCTTTCGATTGCATCAATAAAAGATCCTTATTTTTCAAATTAAGCAACCTTGGTGTCTCAAAACCCTAGAGAGATTGATCGATATCCATCTGCGCAATGCTATAGATCCTAATCTGGTATCTACTGCACAACACGCTTATTGTAAAGGAAAATCGGTAGAGACGGCTTTACATACACTGGTACGAACCATCGAATACTCACTACATCATAAAGAGTACACTCTAGTTGCATTTCTCGATATTGAAGGCGCCTTCAATAATGTCAGCTATCAAGCAATCACAGCGTCACTGAAGAAACTAGATATACATGGTTCACTGAATGACCTAATTAATCTTATGTTAGAAAGTAGAATTATTAATTCATCTTTAGGTGGCACTCATGAAAGAAGATCTGTCAGCAGAGGTACACCTCAAGGCGGAGTCCTTTCCCCACTTCTATGGAACATAGTCGTAAATGAGGTGTTAAAAAGCCTAGAAAAAGAAGGTTTCAAAGTGATCGCGTATGCCGACGATGTTGCCATTGCAATATCGGGAAAACATGCTCAAATTCTCGTTGAATTAATGCAAAATGCTCTAAATATTATGCTCAAATGGGCAGAAAAATGCGGACTGGGTATAAACCCAAACAAAACTGAACTTGTCCTCTTCACAAGAAAATATAAAATTCCCCAAATAAGTCCCCCATCAATTATGGGAACTCCACTAAGATTTTCAGATGAAGCTAAATATCTAGGTCTTATCCTGGACAAAAAACTACATTGGAAAGCAAATATACAGGAAAGAGTTAGGAAAGCCACAGTAGCACTCTTCTCTTGCAAAAAAGCTATCGGAAATAAATGGGGCTTATCCCCATACATAACAAACTGGCTCTACACAGCGGTCATCAGACCGATACTAACTTACGGGGTAGCAGTATGGTGGACTGCTCTTGACAAAGTTACATATCGTGACAAGTTAAGTAAAGTCCAACGGTCAGCCTGTATGTGTATTAGCGGAGCTCTCCGTTCGACACCTTCAGCTGCTCTTGACATTCTACTTTATCTCATACCCCTTGATATTTTTAGCAAACAAACGGCCGCAAGCACAGCCGTTCGTCTCAAAGCCATCTCTCAATGGACCGATAACTCAATTGGTCACTCCATTATTCTGAAAACATTCGGACCAAAATTAAGTCACTCCGACTACTCTATACCCCAGCTAGTTTTTGACAAGAATTTTCAAGTCACCATCCCACCAAGATCCACTTGGGAAAATGGGAGTTTCTTGAAAGATGAATCAGTTCATTTTTACACTGATGGCTCAAAAACTAAAGATGGGGTTGGTGGTGGCGTGTACTCAGACAGACTAAATTTAAATCTCTCATTCCGTCTACCTGACCATTGTAGTGTGTTCCAAGCGGAAATTCTGGCGATCAAAGAGGTATTATCCTGGTTAAGGGAAAACGTGATATCTGTATCGGATATCCGTATATTTTCAGACAGTCAGGCAGCCCTTAAATCAATCAGTGCTGTTTCCACAAACTCAATAACTGCCCGCGACTGTCGATCATCTCTCATGGAGATGGCAGAACAGTTCAATATTCACCTTTTCTGGGTGCCGGGACACAGAGACATTGAGGGAAACTGCAAAGCCGATGAACTCGCCAGAAATGGAACCCTATTGCCGATTTTACCTAACAAGGTGAATATTGGTATACCTATCGCTACAAGCAAACTCATGCTAAAACTAAATGCCATAGAGAAAGCAAATTTAAGATGGACAAACACTACTACCTGCGTAGCGACAAAGCAAATCTGGCCAAAATTAGATCAGAAACGTACTAAATGTCTGCTATCTATGAGCAGATTACATCTTAGCTCCGTGATTGGTGTCATAACCGGACACTGCCTCATAGGAAGACACGCCATAAGACTTGGCGTATTCTCTAATGATTTTTGCAGAAGCTGCATGGACGAGGAGGAGGAGGAGACTATCACCCATCTTCTCTGTTCATGCCCAGCTCTCTCCCAAAGACGTAAATTACACCTGGGTAATCTCTTTTTCGACGATCCAAGCGATATGTCGAACGTAGATATTCTATCTTTATACCGCTTCATAAGAAGCTCCAACTGGTTTAATTAAAGAAATACTCCCTCGCTCATTCGTGGTATCACAACGGACCTATCTGTGGTCTAAGTGTGTCAGTAGTCTTCCTGACAGCCACATAAACCTAACCTAACCTAAACCTAACCTTGGTGTCTCATCTAAAATGTTAAGAACCTTTCAGAAATTGTACGAACAAAATAAGTCGGCTGTTTGGGATGGAAATATCCTTTCAAATTGATTCGAACCAACAACTGGTGTAGAGCAGGGATGTCTCTTGAGTACGCTCCTCTTCTCAATTTATTTAGACGATCTAAGTACGGTTCTTCCTGGAGGAATAGATATTTATGGAATACTTTTAAAACTATTGCTCTATGCGGATGACATTGTAATACTATCAGAATCGTCCAACATGCTCCAGATTTTGATAAATAAACTTCATCTTTACTGCAAGCTATGGAACCTACAAATAAATACAAATAAAAAATAATGGTGTTTCGAAACGGGACGGAGTCTTAAGAAATGAAAGCTGGACTTGGGCAAATGAAAAACTGGAAACTGTTAAGGAATATACATGAATATCTCGGTGTTATGATAACTCAAACACTATCATTTAAAAAGCATTTACAAGAAAAGCTTAAAGAATCCAAACGTGCTATAAACTGTAATTGGAATACTGTCTTCTGCAACCAAAAGATAGCACCAAGTTGAACAGAATTTTTGATGCGGTCGTGCTATGCGGCTCAAATTTTGGGTATTCTCGAGTTTGAAGAAGTAGAAAAACTCTTACGATTTTTCTAAAAAAGAATATTCAGACTTCCAGAAAACACACCAACTTATATGTTGCACTTGAAACTGGTCTACCACCACTGTACATGTACACACTTGATCTACATTTTTCATATATTCTAAAGATTATAAAACAACCTAGCAATCGGGTCATAAATAAAATTGTTTTACGCCTCAAAAACAGGAATGCACAATTTTTTTCAGAATGGATAAGACTGAGCCGTGAACACGACGTACCACTCCAACTAGAAAACGAAGAATCTCTACAAATAAATCTACAGACACTGTTATGGAAAATTCAAGACTCTGCAAGAAATCATTTTAACGAACAAAGCCAACAAAATCAAACAAGAAACTCCTATAAATTACTAAACCACTTTTTGGGAGAAAATAATTACTTTAATGACCAAAACCATTTAGATGTATTTAATACTATTTTTAAAGCGAGAGGCGAACTCCTAAGGTTTACGTACCCCACATAAGTGAGCTAAACACGGAATGAACTTTGTGCAACTTGAGATCTAAAGAAGACATATGTCATTTCATTGGTATCTGTCCAATTTTAATCTCAATCAGTAGATCAACTTGGGGTAAAAACACTCATACGGAAGATGAAATGCAATGTAAATGGGGAAAGTTGGAAGCTCCTTTATTTCTAAATAAAAGCTGCTTATAAATATCGAAACCAAATCATGAACGAATCTTTTTGATCCTACTTTTAATGTGCTATATTTTTTATTTTCGATTCCATCAAATACAATGTCGGGAGTAAAGAGCGTTTTATTCACCTTTTTTCTATGGTTCTCCTTCATACAACTTGATTTTCAATAGGTCAATTAAACCAGGGAAATTGCGGTAAACAATTTTATGATTTTTGATAATAAAAATTCTGGTTGAATTTAGGGTATCTATAGTGCTTTACTAATTTCAATATAATAAGTATATTATTTAAAGGGTTTTTGATAAAAATATACACAATATTTATTAATTCTATTCACCTATTATACGAAGCACCACCAAAACAATAGCTAATACGATTCGGTCTTACTCCCATTTGACAATCGTTTCATAATCTCTTTGTTCCTTGTATATTTCCAAAATCGAATTCCATTGTTTCACTACATTTTTATATCAATTATTTGTTATGAAACCACATCGGTTCAAAATCGGTATATTGTCAAGTATTTGTAGTGACTTTTAAGAAATTGATATACATATCCAACTTCAAAAGTTAAGTCATGTGGTTAATTAAATCTTCGCTAATATAAATCACTATAATATAATATAGTGTTGAGCGATAAGATGATACCACATCATATAAGGCCGCATCATCTCAAAGTTAATTCACTGCTTTAGAATATTGACTTGCCACAAAAAAGTTAAAACCAAGTGAAAAAACGAAAACCGAAAATAAAACAGAAATCAATATTATACACAATTAAAAATCATAGTTTCTTAAAAATCTAATCCTTTCGAAAATTCTTCAGTTAACTAATATTTCCGCAATACTTGACTTCTTGTAAAAGAAAGAAGTTTCAATCAATATGATCGCAGGGTTGTAAAGCTAATTGAGAGGAGTATTTCAGCAAAATTCGCCGCATCTAAGTGTTGAAAAATCCTTGCAAACAGGGTTCCCATCACAAATTTTAAGTATAGAAATACAATATAACCGAATATTTTTTAAGTTTAGAATAAATTTTAAATGACTCAGAATTAAATATTTCATTGCTTAAAGCGTATAAATGTTTTTAAATAAAACCGTTACGTAAGTAAAATTTAAAAAAATTTATTTTTTTTCTTAAATTCTTTTTTGTTTAATTTTTTAAAATCACAATTAGAAAAATTGAATAAAAAAAGTATACAGTTTTATGCACAATTTATTATGCGTAATTTTAGTCTTTTTGCAAGTTTTTGCTGCAGGCCGTTTTTTTCAGAATGAATTAACGGAATACTACACAAACTTGAATAGTATGTCAAATAATGCAGAATCACATACCTATAGCGTAGCTAAAAATTAAATTTAAACTAGTAAAATTCATGGTCAAACTAAAAAAGTGATTTTTTTTTATATTTTTTTAAAACAATTTCTTTTTGTAAAAAATTAGAAGATAAAATTTGTTTTTTTAGTTTTAATAACAATTTACTTGAGCCCATTCATAGGCTTTTGCCGCAAAAAACATGAAAACGTGAAAAATAATTTTTTTTAAACCAATCCTTTAAAATATACGTGTTATCAAAATATAACAGTACATTGCACAAACTTCAACCTTTTTTTTTTAATATGACGCAAAACTAAATTTAACATAACAAAAAATATAATTTGACTAGGTATACAGGGTGATTGGTATAAGGTGCACCAAAAAGCTTGAGCGTGTAGGTGGAGTTAAGACAAGAAAAAAATCGTGTGGGAGGGGAGGTCTATTTCCCCCCGTTTAGGCGGGAGGGGCAATTTTCTAAAACATTGACTTAAATCAGAAAAAAAATTATTTAAAAAAACGGTGAATGATACAAAGCCTTGTTATATTTGTTTGGAAAGCCAGAAAACTACTCTTTTGTTTAATTTTTAAATTAAGTTGTTTAAAAGAACAGTTTTAAAAAAATTAATTTTCAAACTCAAAATTTTGAAAAAAAAAAATTAAAAAAAAAATTTTTCAACTAACTTTTTCAAAATTTTATGGAATTAACTATTATTTTTATTTTCAAAATTCAATGCTCTTATTAATTTTTAGTCAAAAACAGAAAACCGGATGCCAAAATGTATCTTAGTTTTTGAGAAATTAAAAAAAATTAAAAGTAAAGTAAAAAGTTCATTCGATTTTTTTTATTATTTGATTAAAATCGGATGGTATGTAAAAAAAAAATAAAAAAGGGATAATTCCCTAATTAAAAATTGACCTGAGCAGGTCAAATTTGGGAAAACCAAAAAAAAAATTGTTGTTCTTGGAAAACAATACTTCTAGTTTTTCTTAATTTCTCAAAAACTAAAATACATTTTGGCATCCGGTTTTCTATTTTTGACTAAAAATTAATAAGAGCTTTGTATAGTTCACCGTTGTTTTTAAATAATTTTTTTTTGATTTAAGTCAATGTTTTAGAAAATTGCCCCTCCCGCCTAAACGGGGGGAAATAGACCCCCCCTCCCATACGATTTTTTTCTTGTCTTAACTCCACCTACACGCTCAAGCTTTTTGGTGCATCTTATACCAATCACCCTGTATATAATATGCCTTTAAATTATTAAAATTTTGGGGCAAATTTAAAAAAGTGTAGTTTTTTTTTTAAATAATAAAAAATTTGAACCAAATTTGAAAAAAAAAAAAAAAAAAATATGAAAAGAATTAAGTTTTAACTGGATATTTTTTGTCATTAAAATTTTTATTTTTAATTAGATGTTTCTAAGTTTTCTGAAAAAAAGTAGCCTGTCACAGGAGCTAGTTCATTAGACGCAGTACTTCACAAACCGTCTTGTACTTTCCTACCCGGTATGTGGCGCTGTTGTAGAGAAGGAGAACGTTTATTTATCGGTAGAGGGTCTCGCATCATAAAAATAGAAACAGTCCAGAAATCAACGTTGTTTGTTAAGTGTTAAGACCATTTTCACTATTTTTATCTGACTCAAAAATTTTAAGTTGAATTGGTGTTTTGGTGTTCAAAATTACCGTTTCCGCGATATAAAGAATCAAGAGCGATTTCTGAAAGAAAATCATTGCTGGAAAGAAAGGCACAGTGGTCTGATGGGGTGCAAATCCTAAACATACAGTAGAAATATTGTTTTGTCAATACCAAATACGAAGATAAATGAGAACAGCTACAAAATCTATGCTTGAATCAGTTTTTCCGAAAAATTTATTGAACTTTTGTGGATTTTTCATTATGAAAACGCCTTAAAGGAACACACATTCCGATTGGCAAAATGCGATTTATCATTGATTGGTTACAAATATTCCATAGACTTTAACGCAATAAAACAAGTAAAATGTAAGAGTATGGCTCACAGAATAAGTTCATGAAAAAGAATAACTATATTGAAATAGTCAATTCTCGCTATGAAAAAAGCTAATAGTCTATTCTCACTCACTATACCCCATACTTTTAAGTTTTTAAGTTTACATATCACATACTCGATTTAAAATTTTTGCTAAGCATTAATTAACTGGAATATTATAACAGTGCGTAATTCTGTGGAAATTTCCCAAACCCAAAGTTTTCGAGAGCGTTTAGGTAGTTATTGAATATCATTATTAGATCTTCATTCATCGTCTATGAAAACCAAGCACCCGTAGTTTTGTTAATTAATGACTATATCCTTGACAATCAAGCCTTAAGTAGGGAAATCAAAATTTGCAATAATCACCATTTGTTTCCTAAATTGCTCTTAGAAAACTAATGAAAATAATTAATTTTTCACTTTAAACTGTTTAACTTTTCTCATCTGTTCATCTTCATATACATTACCCCCACTCTTTAGCTTTAAGATTGAAAACAAAAGCAAATATGAAACGAACAAAAATCCGTTAACATCGCTTCACTGACCACAATATTAAAAGGACGAAAACTTTTTTGGGAAATATGTCAACATTGAGAAGAAGTTTTCTTCCATTTTGCTCTTTAACCTTCAACTCATTGTAGGTAAAGCCATTTCCACCCAACCAAGCTCAACTCACCGCCCATGTCTACAATGTTGTTTCTCAGTCAAAAGTTGTTGTATAAGCAAAGTAATGTATACCGTCAGTAATGAAACCACCACCGGGATTTAATACCACCCAACCGGAAAGGTGCGGCCATGGCAGCATCCCCAACCAATTCCGAAAAGTAACTACATTACGAAATATACGTATTTACCAAGCGATAGCAGACGTATCTACCTTAATATAAATACTATACTATAACGCTTTTCAAGAACCAAAAACTCAAGGATCAGAGCGGAAATGAAGTAACGCGTGGATTACTGTGAAAAACGACCGCAATGAAGGAGATATTGTTGCATAATACGCGTATATATATGTATATATTGTTGTGTTCTCCCACTTTGAAAAAAATGTCCTTATTCATTCACCCGTTTTTTTTCTTCATCTTTTTTTTTTCTTTGCTGTCCTTTCCAGATTAGATTCTTTTGGCACAAATCGCATCGTGTCCTTCCAGCTATTTGCTAGCTTTGTCCTTTTTTAAGGATTTTTTTTGTGTTATAATAAGTTCGTTTCATTTGTGCTATTTTTGTTTGGTTGTTGTTGTTGTGTAAGTCCTGAATAGGGTTAGTTTCTTATGGTAGCAAAATTCTATTTTGTTAGTAATTTTATCTCAAAGAAATAATAATATAAGTGAAAGAAAAATACTATACACCTTCATTGTAAGTTATCCAAAGAAGTTAAAAGGAACAAGGATTGTTTTCAATTTAAATGTAGAAATAAGTTTTGTTTTTATTTTTATGGAGGGAGTATTGCAAGGGGGGGTAGTGATAGGACAAAATGTTGGAGAGTTAAAGCAAATAAAATCATTGGGATGCCAAAAAGTTTAACACCTCCTATATACTAATAACGGCAGGAAGGAGACTTCACTCCTTAAAATCAATATTTTCCATTATGAAAACCCAAAAAGGTGTACACAAAGTTTGGTGGATATTCCTAAAGTTGAAGTCTTATTTTTAAACTTTTTATTTTGAAACCAATTACCTGTCTTGTGTTTTAAAGTTTGATATGTTTATTTAATGGCTGCCGGATATTTACTATTCAATTTTTCCTTTCATCTGACAATGAGTATTTAAGGTGAGTTGGTGTAAATGTTGTTTTTAACAAAGTTTTTGTAAATCTTTTGTGTACCATTTCGAAGTTTAGGGAATAACTAACCTATGTGAATTGAATATTGTGTAGATTACTATAATATCTTCATAAAGCAATTTGGAGTGTGCTTAGTTTTTGAATGGAGAAAACGATTAACTTTGATTAAATAAAAATATGTATTTCAATCTTTTAAAATAGTGGAGAACTTTATGAAAACTACTTCTGTGTTGATGTGCACTTTAGTGGTACTAAACTCAAGATACTTGGAAGTCTTGAAACTGGTACACTCAGAAAAAAAAAAAACTGCCATTGATTTGTAAATGGTATGAAAATTGATTTTATTATTAAAACAATGTTTCAATAAAATCAATAGTTATTGTAGTTCGTAGCACTGAAATGGTACCGATGCCATTATTTTCAATAGGAAAAAGAGGAAATTTGCTAAGAAAAACCATTGTTTTAATAATACTGTACTCTGAAATTAATATTTTGTAAAGGATACTATTAAAACAAAGAGACATAAATAGTATTACGTATTCTAGTTCGAAACAAAATCTGTGGATTTCAATTATCGTAGACTTAAATAAATAAATAAATCAAAGGAATTATTCCTTTTATCTGATACATAAGAAGATCAATAGAACAAACTATTGATTTATACTATAATAATAAGATCTTACTATTGCCTTTTTATAAAATGTAGGTGCTATTTTCACTCAAAATGATATCGAAATCGATATTTTGGGTTATGGAATTCAAAGCTATTGATTTCTATTTCATGTTTTCCGAAACGAAGCAAAGTGAAATTCTTGTGTTCTACAAATTGATATTGTCGATTTATAAGTGATTTCAATTTCAAACCAATAGTGCTCGTTTAGTGAGAAATAGTGGAAACGAAGAGATGCGATTACAAATAAGAATATATTGCGTTTTTTGCATTTTATTTTCTGTGTCCGAGCCACCGAGCCGCAGAGATGCCAAACATATGCCACAAAAAGAACGCAAGATAACACAAAAGCGTTAAAATACAAATAATGTAAAACGTGAAAACCGCAAAAAACAAAAATAAAATGTAAAAGACGCAAAATACGCAAACGCGAAACGCAAAAAATGACGCAAATAATGCAACAAAAAAACGTTCCTTACGTAAACGAGCCACCGAGCCACCGATCTGCTGAGTCGCCAAAAGCTGCCAAAAGGCGCCGAGCCGCTGAGTTAGAACGCTCTTATAACGACTACTGCAGTATTAATGTTATAACGGTGATATGTTAATTGATCACATTTAAAAAGAAATAATAATTAACAAAATTTAACTTCCTTTCTTGGCTTTTATATCATAATAATAGGCAGCATCTCCAATTTCTAATGGGTTAAAATTTTGATATATTCATCAGTCTTCTTCTTTTTATTACTTCCTGTGCACTGTGCATATTTATATTTCTCAGTCTGCAGTACAGGCAGCAATTAATACAGCACTCATTATAAACAAAAACAGTAATCTTTGAAAATGAATAAACCAGCAAAATTTATTATCAAGCCAACAATTTGCCAGAGCAACAATAATTATATAAAATTCCATATTAAATCACAGTCACCAGCTGACAGCTACAGCTGTTTCAGTTTCTCGAAAAGTGATTTCGGAAAACATTCGGAGTTGCCAAAACGATCGAAATGCAGTGTTCCGCAAATAAATTCACTTGATTTGCAATTTCTATTTCGGTTGAATTTCACTCGCGTTCTGGAATCTAACTGCATAATTTTATCAACTTACTATATATTTTGTTGATAGAAAATTATACATAGATAGTATTGAAAAAACATGATATCCCATTGGGAAATTTTTGTTCTTTGTTCAGTTAAAAGACATACAATTAATAAAAAAAAATAAACTTCTATTTCTTAAACAAATCTAATTTATGTTATGTATAAATAGTTTGTATTACATAAGGCCAAAAGTATGGCCCTGTTGATTTAATGGTATCTCAGTTAAATCTTAAAATATATGAATCCCATAAGATCAATGGTATACGTACCATTGCCTAAACAATGGAACGTACTATTCACACTATTAAAATATATGTATATAAAATACGTCACTATTAAAATGAATAGTATTTCATACAATTGAAACATTATAATGGTATCTATCACATTAACCAAAATAAATGGTTTAAAACCATTGTAAAAACTACCGAAAATTGTGCAATAATGTATTAATAGAGTGAAGTAGTTTAAAATAATTCAATAATTTTTGGTTTAGTCAAAATAATTAACAAAGTCAGAAAAGGAAAATTCGTTGGTCAAAGTTCTTTCAAGTTTCTAAGATGTTTTTTAAAGTTTGCGATACTTGTTTAGGACTTTTGGAGTATACTTAATAGTTTTTCAGGACAACATTTTCATTAGTGGCGCTTTATTATAATAAAGTGCTCAATATGATCATCGAAAAAAATATTGTGACAAGAAAAAAGTAAGAAAAAGAGAGAAGCGATCGAGCCGGAAGATTGGGGTCTAGAAAGAAGATGGTTTCGTTTTCCATCAGAGGTTATAGTTACATCAATAGTGCGCAATACTTGGCAATGGGTATTCTCCAAGCTATCTTCCTAAAAATTTACATATTTAATGCTCTTTGATTGGCATTTAAGGAGTAATATATTGGGAGTATAAAGTGCTAAAAGAACTGTCCCTTAAAATTTCTAAAACAGTACTATACGATATCTATTTCTTCGTTATGTTAAAAATATGAATTTTTGAAAAAGGTATTTTTCTGTTTCAATTTCAAAAAATAATAAGAACTTAAAAATCAAAATGCTTTCTTAAATGTTAGGTATCTTATCATAATCATCAATCACTCTTCCCGTGTACGTTTAAGAAAATGTTCAAACCGATGTATACTTTAAATAAAGTGAATGATGTTATTAAAAATCACTTCTATTATTCTTCTACTTTGACGTTTGACCTTAGTGTAAAAAAAAATGTTGAAAATATATTACATTTGATATAAAAATACATTACGTTTTACAGAAAAAAAATCAACATTAAGCACAAATTTAATAAACGTCAGAATGCGGTATAAATTGTAACAAACTTTTTGTTTGCGAAACCTGTGCAAAGAATAAAGTTTATCAAAGTTTTCATATAACAGCCATTGAGTTATAACTTTTTAAAAACCATGTTCAACTTTAATTTCAAACGCAATGAACCCCTTTTTCAGAAACCAATAAAAAAGTACCAATTCAATATAATTGCTTTTTTCGCAGCACCAGCTTCCTTTCATTCCTTCCCATTTCATTGGAAACTTTTTGCCAAAGTAATTAAATTGTTATCGCAACATTAATCACTTAAAAGCAGAGCACTTGGACAAGGAATTCGCAATTTAAAAGTTTCCTCCTTATTCTTTGTATTTTTTTTTTTTATTATTGGCTGATGTTTCTTTAAGTTCAAAACTTATATCTTTCTTAACCTAACCAGACATTCATGCCTCTTCAATTTCAACAACAACAGAAAATCAAATTGCTTGTTTAGTTATTAAATTTTTTCCTCTCAACTCTAGAGTAACAGGCTTTACCATAAAAAGGATTTATCCGTTCTTCGTGTCCATCCGAAACCCTCTCCCGAAATACCCAACACAACAAAGACCACCAAAACCAATAATTTTATTTATTTACATCAACGTTTTTATTTCGGTTTGTATTCCCTTTGGAAATTTTGTGGATTTCGGATGAGTGGTGTAGCAACAAATCAATTCGGAATTCGGTTTTTCTAAATAAAAATCAATTAGAACGAACGAACTCACCTGGCTGGCAAAAACACCGGAAACCATCTTCCTGATCCACACATATGCCATGGACACACGGGGACGATTCACATTCATTCAAATTGTGTTGACACAGTGGACCAGTATAACCAGGAGCGCAATCACATCTACTATCCAAATCCAAATATTGACACATGTGGGCAATTGGCATATTGGTTTGGATTTTAAGTTTTTGCCAAGTTGGTTGGCCAGACACCAATTATTTGTTAATTTAGTTTATTAAATATAAAAATAAATGTTAGGTAGAAATTCATTTTTTATTCTGAATAATATGTTTATTGTTAAACGAAGAAAAAAATATTACCTGAAATGACTGGAATTTCCAACACATGATCCACCATTCATGCACTCAGCAGGATTGCAAGGATCTGATTCGTATTGACAATTTTTGCCTGTGTAACCTGAAAATCAGAAATAAGTTTTAAATTCTTTGTAATGTATTTTTTTTTTTTTGAAAATTGGGATATAAAAATCGAAATAAAATCATGTCCTTTGAATAATAAAATTTGAAACCATTTTACTGTCCATGAATAATAGAAGCCATTGTTTATTTCGTAGAATATTTTCAGGCAGTAAATTCAATATTTCTGTTTGTGTAAAATACCATCAAGTGGCTCCAGGCATAACAAATAGAACCAAAAATTCTAAATTTGAAAAAAAAAAAATGACTCATGGTCGACCAACTATACATTATTTGTATGTATAACCAATCAGGAAATTGTTTTTGTAATTTGAGATTTAGGTTAAAGGCATTTGCCATAAAATGTCTTCTTTTCAAGATAGCTGAAATGTTTTCTATGATTTATGTATAAGAAGGAAGGATATATTATGTAGCTATACGGTGGTTTTGAGTGACTTTTTTTTATTGTGAGTGTCAAATCGGGCAAAGAGAGTTTAATATTTTCTTATAAGGTGATAAATGTGGGTAAATAGAATATAATATAACTTTTTTATGGGACCGTAAAAAATAATATTTTAAAGAGAATAAATTGGTAACTGGCACATAAATTGAATTTTAAAATTGAAATTTGTTTTTAATTTCAATTTTCAATTTTGTCGAATTACTAAATTAGTGATTTCAAATGTAAAGTACCATTTCAATAAAAATTGGCATCAGTATAGTTCAGGACAGTATATCCATATTATTTTGGTGAATTCTTTTTTGTTATTTGGATTCTTTGCATATTTTGCATTCAATTTTTTGCTGTTAAAAGAATGGATAAAAAATCATTGGAATCTTTATAATGTCTAAATAATGGTTGATGCAAATCTCAAAAGTGAAGTCACTGAATGCTGTCTTTTTACTGAAGCCATTTAAGATTGCACTCACAAAAGATTGCATTCTTTTACCACCCTGGTATAGAAAGGGATTAAAAGAAGATATCGATTTATCGATCCACACTGTTTTGAATGTCTGGAACATTACAAAGGAAAGAATCTCCACCAGGGTGAATTGTCGCTTCAGTGAATAATCCCTCACGGTACATTTTTCCTCCAAAGTGAATTGTTCTTATAAAGTGAAAGGCGCATTCAACTCATTGACATTAAATATCGATGAAGAGCTCCTGGAAAATTGGACACTTAAAGATAGGTTTAGCCCTAACATTTGCAAAACTGATAGTCGGACAAACTTTTTCAAGTACGTTTGGCCATTTCCAGTTTTATTTTTTTGACTTTTTTTCTGTTTTTTTTTTTTTGATTTCTTCATTTCATAATTATAACGTGCAACCATTTTTATTGTTAAAAACAATTTTTAAATAAACTGTACTCGTTAAAAAGATAATTTATTTTCCACAAAAATGTTAAAAAATTTCTAAATTTGTGTGGGAAATGACTTCAACTAAAAAAAGTGAATCTATTTTCCACTGGAGGGTATACCTACTTTATTTAAATTAAAATGATCTCTCTGCACCAATGAGATAAAATTCTTGTTAAAAAAAGATTGTCTTCGTTACATTATGCCCGCTCAAAGAAAAAAATAATTTTGTTTTGTCCGATTTTGGGTTTTTATTTAGCGTTGAACATTGGATCAAAAACATAGCATATTTCTAGGAGTTTTTTAAATGGAAATAATCAATTTATGAAAAAATTATCAACAGAGCTAGAAATGAAGAGTGTGATGCACAAAATATGTGAAATTCTCTGCAATAAACTTGCATTCAGAAAGCAAAATCACTGGGAGGAACTGATAAAGGACAAAACCATCAACGGGACAAAGAATCATGGTGATGGACCGGTGAAGGTAAAGCAATGATGGCTAGGAAAAAATCGGCTTTCAATCCTTAGTCAATGTTCTCTCATAACATACATAGATGAAAAAGCACGCCTTGAAGTAGTTTATAGACGTTGCAAGAAAAAAGAAGTGCACCCAATTAAAAGCAGAGAGTACGGAAAGCATGTATCGCGAACTGGAAGAAATATCTGCTCCGGCTACTGACGAAAACCAGGCACTTCAGGAACTGCAACATGGCAATATTAACAAAATCACAACTATTTTTAATATTGTCGCGCATAGATATTTTTTAACCAAAGTTCTTGAACAATGCTCAAGGCCAACTTCTTGTGGATGACGTCAAAATTCTTCACAGGTGGCGAGAGTACTGTGAAAGACTTTTAACTGAACAGTTTCGCAGACAAAACTTTCAAAATGCACCAACAAACTACGAAGAAGTGCCCGAAATCACAGTCGAAGAAGTCAATGCGGCGGTTAAAAACTCCAAAAAGGGAAAAAGATGGGAGGCATCTGGCTTGAATGGCTCACGGCCTTACCGAAAATTTCCCAATCGAAGTTGGTGCACAACAAGGATGCGTCTTGAGTCCTTTGCTCTTTATTACAGTCCTTTGAATATCTACTTAAAGATGAAGTGAGGGACTCGTGTAAGTGACTCAGTTATTCTTTGCTGACGATGGATTCATCATAAGTAAAAACGATTCACCCTTGCAACGGGAACTTGATGTATGGAAGGATGCTTTAGGGGGAAATGGGTATCGCCAAAAAGACACAATATCTATGCTGCCCTTTTTCTAATCCATACATGCCTATTCCGAACGTTAATTTGAACAGAACAGTGCTTCCCAAGTGCGATAAATATCTTGGATATATGATTAATGATAAAGCATCCTTTGATGACAACATCAACCATCGCGTAGGGTGGACAACTGAGGTGAAGATGTTTCGCATGACAGCAAGAGTGAACATTCTATATTTAATCAGAAGTTAACAAATCCGAAGAAGCCTCCACAAAAAAAAAAAAAAAAAAATACAGCACGACAAACTTAGAACTGGTACTGTCATGGTTTTTGGAGAGACGCTGACAACCACGTCCAAAAGGCACTGTCATGCAACGTTCCGGTAAAATCGCGAAATAGAGACAGGCCCGATAACTCCATGGAAAAAACAAACTCAGCGGCACCACCCTTCAGTTGGCAGCAGACATAGAACAATCCATAACCGGGAAGCTTGTCTACATTTTCTGAGGTCAATCCGACGAACCCCACAAGCAGATCAGAAGTGGAGAAGTGGGAACGGTTTTGTCCTATTTGAGATCATAGCATAATTGGAAAACTAGAAAAAGAAGAAGAAGAAAATCAGGAAACCGGCAAGCGGATATATCGTGGTGTTATTGCAAAAAGTCACTAAGTGCACCTCTTTTTATAATCCCACAGTATTTGATGTTCCTATGCATAGTAATAGTTTAAACTAATTTCCAGTGATAGAGTGTTCTGTAATATTTTATATGTTCCATTGCGTGGGTTTCCGGTCCCCTCAATTAGAATGTCATCAAGCATATTACTTTTGATGCCCTACATTTCGATGCATACTCATACCCATACCTATACACATAGCTACAGTAAGTTTGCTTTTAAGTTCCAAAGAAAGGGTTATAAAACATGGAATTAATAAGAACCAAAAATCATCAGCACATACCCTACCTACCTATACTGCAAGCTTTAAACCTTCCTAGCTTATTTTAACTTGAGAGATTATTACTATAAGTTTATTGCCATAGAATAAACAAACAAACATAAACCTTTAAATTTGATGCCACATGAAAGCAATCTACATTTTAAAACATAAACAATTTCAATATTCAAATATAAACATAAAGAAGATACAAGAACATATTACATACATATATAGTTTTTCATCGAAAATCAAGACCTTCCGGGTGTATCCTTTATTCAATAGATTTCACTTCATTTAAAATCACATGCAACATTCTCTGCAGAGCAAAAATCAAACCCTATTTGTTTAGCTGACCTAAGTCCATTGAATCCTTTTAAAGACCTAAACGGATTATTAATTTATCTGAGTGATGTTCTATGGAAATGAAATAAATATTTTTGGCGATTTTCGTATACACAAGTCAGTTTTGCTTATAGCTGCCCTAGATCCTTCCAATGAAATATATTCTACACGAAAAGTTCTCCAATTCAGAATGAGGATACTTTGGGATATATGTATATAGGAGTGCAATGAGAATTTACTTTAAGATGTATTTGCTATCCAATCGATTTATGCAGCAGTGGTCCTTGAGCATAATAACCCAGCAGCATAGTTAAGCAGATGGTGCTGCTGCTTGCTGTTGTGCCAAAGGATATAAAAACTCAATATTTACTGTATTCAATTTGTTTTGCTTAGCCGTGTTTTTTTTTCCTGCCTGATGGCTTTCTGTTTGCTCGTAAATGTGGATTTTATGGAAGGGATAAACTTTGTGTACAACATCTTTTATATGAAGAGGAGGAAGACTATGTCACGTCTTGAGACCCAAGGGGGATTTATTATTTTCGCTGAAGATTGAGTTTTTTTTTTTGTCGTTCGTTATCTTACCGAAATTTATTTTTTCTTCTAAACTCAACTCATGTCCTACATATCTATTTATATACTTAGGTAACAAGGATTTTACTCAACGCGATTGGATCAGTGTGATGGTTTAAAAAAAGAAAGGATTGCATCGAGGATATTGTGGAAAAAGGCAAGCTATGAAACAAACAATTCCACAGCCAATAGCAGGTTCATTTTTCTCTGCCTTGGAACAGCACAATCAAGATTCCTTTTTCTACGTATTTTTGCTGAAATGTTTTTTGTCCCCGTTAAAGCTCTGTAAAGTCCCGCTTTTTATCACTGGGAAACGCAATTGAATGATTGCAATATGTTCGGTTTTTGTTGTGTTGTTCCTCCTTTTGTCTGTCTGAAAGGATATTTTCAGGCAAGTGCAGTAAATTGTATCTTTCAATATTGGTTTTATTTTTTTTTTTTAAATTCATGTGTGTAAGTATATAAGAGTAGGTATGTGTGTTTCCAGAAAAAAAAAAGAAAATAACATCGAACATTTTTTGTTTACTTTACTTAACCGGTGAAGATATTGTCTGTCAGGATAACATAATTGTGTTATTCTTGAAAGGGTATCGGATAAAAGTTTTTTTTTTATATTTATTTTTATTTTTGTGTATTGCCAGTGGATTGGATATATTTTAAGGTGAAGGGGCTGGCGAATGCCTTGTCAAGTTAAAGTTGTTGAAGTTGAAGAAGGGTTTTAGTTTCATCGACACATTAAATAATGATCTTATTGTTGTGTTGTCGATAGTTTTTATAATATATTGATCAATGTCCTAAATAGGAAAAACTTAACGGATGATGCCGAAATCAATTATAGAAATGATCGATAATATTTATGTATAACAAAAACGAAGTAAAACGATTTATCAAAGGTACTGTTTTATTCAAATCTTATTCAAACATGACAATAACAGTATTTCCAACAATTTTAAGTTAGATTTTAGAAATAAAGTTACCTAGATACTTATGAAAATTTTTAGATGTCGGTCCGATAACTTTAGGAGTTTTATCAAAGTTAAATGAAGTATAATTTTTTTGATGGAATTATATAGTTTCCAATGATGGAGTAGAATATGAAACCACAGTTTTACAACAAAATTTGGTTTAGCGTAGGTATGCCTGTTAATTTGGACTTTGTGTTTTGTCAATTTGAAGGCGTATTGTGCATTCATCGCTAATGGTCTTAACCAAGCTTATAGAGAATAGGTACAATTCTGTACCTTTCTTATGAAGACAACTTTCTTGTAAAATAATTATTTCAGGAGAATTTTCTCAGAATTTTTCGCTTAGATAATATCAAAGAATGCAAACAATTATTTTTTAATAAGTATGGCGCAAATTTTTAAACATCATATTTTGCACGTAATAGCATAATACTAGTTAAACACTATTTTTTCTTACTTTTGAACATTTAACTAACTTTCAGTAAAGAAATGGATCTCTGTAGCATCCACAATGAATTGTTGTTGTTAGATTTATGCAGTGTTTGTGTTTGTGTGCAGTAACGTTGTACAAAATTGATTTCGTGATAGAGAATTTATATTCTATCTTAGAGACTTTGCCATGTTGCTAAAAACTTTAGTAATTTGCTAAAAACGATAATACAGGGGATTGGTGTTTTTAACGTTAACATGATGCTTAGTGGGGACTAAAAATTTTAAACCCAACAAATGAAGCTAGTAAAGTGCTAAATTCACTTATAAGAACTATGCTAAGTCGATTAAAAATTTGCGCCTATAAATTTACGAAAAAAACAATTTTTAAAATCGTTGGAGCGGTTTTTGAAAATATCGTTTTTTTTTTAAATAATTTTTCGAAAATATTTTTCTATGAAAAAGTAAGTATGCACGTTCTTTGAAATTAAATTATTATACCTTTAAACTGAATTTCATAATTATCCTTCAAGAGTATTTTAAAATAGCGAATTCACAAAAACACTTTTAAAAAATTAACAGAATTTTCGGACCCACTTTTTTCGTCATCTCTATCTCGTAATGTCATTTTTGACTGTTATCTCAAATTATGTTTACACGAATCTAAGAAAATAATCACCCTGGGTTCTAACCCCGATCATTTTGTTTTCAGATGCACTGCTTCTTGCGAGGAAGTGACTAATTCTAGGAGATTATCGTAGTCATGATAAAGTGCACCTCACCTTCGTCGGTCGGACTCAACGAACAATTGTAAGATCCTTTTAAGAGTGTAAGTCACCACTCATGACTCACCAGTCCTTTGTTCTTCGGGTTGTTGGAGCCAATCATTTTTGTGATTTATCGATTAATAATAATAGTAGCGTACACAGCCACAATAACATCAACCTATCTTGAATTGACAGTAGAGTCTAGAAAACATGAACGGTTTATTTCTATAACATGAACAATTTGGAAAGATGATCGTTTTCTTATTTTGTTCCCTGGCAGAAGGGTACTTATGGAGCAGTTTTTTAAGAAACATGTATTAAACTCTTATTTCTTAACTCTTGTGAATATATTAATTTTATTTTAATGTTTTATGAATTAAAAAAAAAAAGATGAATAGATTTGAATAAATTTGTTTTTGGAGGCACAGCTACATTAAAATTCATAAACATTGTGAATAATTCGAAAAGGTTAACTGAAGACGACCCGTTTTATATCTGTTCATATTTTCGAGATTCTATTGAATTTCAATAAAATATGGAATCAGTAAATATAACTTTTATTAAATCAATGTTTAACTGTAAGAATAAATGTTGTCTCCATTTTTAAACATGTTGAAATTTCGTTTTTGTATAGATATCTTAGAATGTCATTACAAATATTTTTTTTCTGCTATTCATTTGCGGCTTGATGGTAAAAAATATGTTATGTAATTCAAAACTCCAGGTAAGTCACCCATTAAGAGCATAAGTCCCTACATAGCTCTTGGTTTTCTTCGTGAACGTGAACCTGTGAAGCCTTAATTTTATATATATTTAATGTTTTCAATCGAAATAACTTCTTGTGTAATTTTTTTTTATTGAAAACCCTCTATAAGTAAAATAGTGCTTACAGTGTGTATAGGTATACACACAAAATGTAAGAATTTCATAATTATCTCAAGTACTATTAAGATGTATAATTTTACTTTTCGGGCTTTTATTAGACATCAACCTGTCACAAAAGAGCCATTAATTAAATTAATTCAGCTTATTAAACTTCCTAAAGAGCGGCAATAATTTCTTATAGTTTGAGACAATTTCTCTCACGAAAAACTTCTGAACAAAAAAAAATCTGTCACAATTTAAATGACAATTTATCAATTGTATTTTAGTATCTACTTTAATTCAAGGATCTATAAAGAAATGTCACGTGTATCTTAACTTGATTTGCCTCTGAAATCCCAAAGGTAAAGAATTTCCTTCATACAAGCAAAATGAAAATGAACAATTCCCTAAAATAGTTATTAGGGCATTTAAGTTTCAGTTCTCTGCACACACAACAGACACATTTATACAGGCACAAACTTTGTTTCGACAGAACAATAAAACCTTCTCAGAAGGATTCCACACGACAAGAAAAGGAGAAGGAAAACTTCTTACAAACGTTTTAATGAAAATTCCTTTGCAGTTCAATTGATAAATAAGCTTTACAGAGCAGTACTCGAAGCCGAAGGAAGATAACATAAGACACATCAGCATGGGAACACAAGAAACCATCACCCTTGTGTATATCCTTCCGAAAAAGGAATTATTGGTAGGTAGGTTTATCGAACTCATACATTACCAAATCAGCAGCACTATAGCTTGGATAATAATATGTAATCCAAAGTTGTTCCTTTTGGCTCGTTCTGTGAATGAATATGACAAAATGTGATCCACTGTTCCCAAAATAGTGAACATTAAAGTTATTGAACTGCATCAAATGAGAAAGCACAACAAAACAACAAGCGAAGGATAAAAAAGACGATATCATGAAATTGAAGTACAGGAAGCAGGAACCCCAAACCCATTCCAATAGCGTCATTCTATTTCAGCTATTTTTGTTTCCAAAACATTTGTGTCATGTGTTGATGTTTTCGTAGAAAAAAAAATTGAATTACATCAATCGTAGTGCACAAATTTCCGACCTGAATCCCTGACGGTCGCAATGGCGCGGTGCTTGTACAGGAACCTAATTAGATTTTTCCATAGTTGTTCTTTTCGCATCGACATTTTTTTTGTTAATCGAGAACGTGAGAATTACAAAATGCTTTTTAGATGATGTGCGTGTAAAGGACGAAATAAAGGGCATGACTTGAAGCTTGGTCGAGGATACAGTAATGGTTTATTTTTTGTATTTTAAGGAGTCATCATATAGCTTTTGTGAAAAACGTTTTATCGGATATTTTTCATCAGAGTTGACAGAATCGTGTTAGATAAATCTAATGGAATGCACGACTGCACTTATCCGATTTGTTTATTTTTAGCAAAATTTTTAAATTTAGAAGAGTAGATTTAAGCAACAACGTTACATATATTGTGAAAGAATTCACCTGGGAAATCGACAAAAAATACTTCTTTTGTAAGAACCCTATACCAGCATGCAGCCAGTGCAGAAAACTATGTAATCATTTTCTGAAAGGAAAGTATCTTAAGGAAGGATTTTGTATAGTTTCGGTTGGAAGTTCTCAAGTGTATGGACTTGTGAATTACTTTTTAAAAAATGAAAAAATCTTAAGCTAAATGAAAATCAATATCAGGATAAGAAAAACATGCATGTTGATGAATCTGTACAACATACGAAATCAAGTTGTAAGTTGACGTAAGTCAAGTTAGTCAAGCTTTTATTATCGAAAATAACATTAAGTTGATCCGAATACAAATTGGATATAATATTTGATTTTCGTAATTGATTCCACGACCACTTCCAATTACAATAAAAATGAAAATTCCACCTATAATAATTAAGATTTATGAAAATTTCTTGTCTTATATACATATGTATGTTGTGTAGAACGATAATAGTTTTATTGATTTTTTCTGGTATTGTTTCGATTTTTTTGTATGTAACCTAATTGATATTTTTGTGATTAGATATAACTGCCATAACATTATCAAGCCGGGAAAGGGTTGACAATGTAAAAACATACATAATAAAATGTTGATTTTTTTAAGTAATTCTGGCAACCGTTTTCCGGGTTGGTAATGCTATGGTAAAGGGAGAAACTATAAGATTTTTAAAGTTTCAGAATTCTGAAACTATCTTTATGCATCCCATTTATTTTAAACTAATGCCATAGAACAGTTTTTTTATTACTCCGACTATCTTCTGAATGGCTTAGCCGATTTTAACAAAATTTTATATTCGAAATCTACTGCTAAACTGAAATAAAATTGCAAAAATTTTGAAAAAAAAGTAATTTTTGAATAAAAAATTTTTTGGCAAAAACCCATAATTCCAATTTTCTAGAAAAAAATACGATCAATTTCGATAAAATTTTATGTCTGAAATTTTTTTTCAGAACCAGCTTATTAACAGTACCTGCCATAGAACCGTTTTTTGTTACTCCGACTACCTTTTGAACGGCTGCAAACAATTGCTAAGCAAAAATAATACTGCAAAAAAAATAAATTCGAAAAAAAGTTTTTTTTGAAACACCGATAATTCTAATTTAAAAACAAAAATTATTAAATTTATTTTTATTAAGGTCGTAACTTGCTATAAGAAAAAGATCATGCAATTCAGTCGTGCACCACAAGAGCAAGTTCGTGCGAACCAGTCGTGAACTTTATTATTTAAACACTCACCAGGGGACTGATAAACTGAACGGACAATCAACGAGCTTCCTCACAATAATGTCTTCTTTTCAAGTGATATAGCAAACTGAAGCAATATTTAAACACGATTTTGTTTTAAGAAGACTCGCTACTTGATAGTCCTTGAGATGGAAATTCGATCGATTTCAAAATAACCCATACTTTTTACGTTTTTAACCTTTTATAGGACCTGATTAGAAATGCAGAGAACAAAGTTTAGTGGTTTTTTTTCGCAATAAAATGAGTTGCTAACTAATATTTTTCTATCTCATTACAATTCTGTGTTATTTGAAATTACAATTATGGTTTTTTTTAATGTGAGATCTGGGAGAGCACCAATGATTTTTTGATGTTAAAACGGGATTCATGATCTGACATGCAGAGGACTATGATTTAGACCCTTTGAAGAATTTTTCGAGCAGGAAAAAAAAACTGCGATTTGTACGGTTTTGATATAGATTTCGATAAGATTTTTATTTATACGAATATTTAAGAGTGAGAATTCAATGGTCTTAAATTATTGTCGCAGACATCGAAAATTCCATCGTTTGTAGAATAACCCATATAATTAAGCAGATCAGTAAGGGTAGATAATAGAAGCGCGCCAGGATCCAGGCGTTTAAGGATAGTCAGTTTTTAATAAAATGTTTTTTTGTTATGCTTCAACAATACTTGCAGCATAATTTTCCCAAGAAGAACTGTTCTGGATCGCAAACACAGGTATATCAACAACTTTTAGCAAGTTTAATTACCTTTCTTTTGAGCACAAAAATACACCTGTACGTGTAATAGCGAAGCCGGCTAATACACTGTGGACAACTCACTGTGCACAATTCACTGTGTACAATTCACCGTGGGGACAATAATTCACTGTGTACAATTCACTGTGGGGAAATTTACTTTGATGGACAATAGATATATCGAAATAATATGGTCACTATCGAATAATTATCCGGGCAAACTAAATTAAAAATACCGGAAACGGGAAAAATTAGAAAAGAAACTTTTTAAATTGATTTTCAATCAATTGAATTTCAATTCAATATTATTTTTGAACAACATAAATCTATGCAAAATCCGAATATGCTAACATTTCGAAAAAATTATTTCAAAATTTAGGATTAAATTATTTATTGTATGTAGGTATGCAAGTAATATACCGAACGCCAAACTTGGCCTTTTTTCGCTTTCACAAATTTTCTAATGCTAAATATTGTAGAATTCGGCCTTTATGACATATCACCACCTACTAGTGGGAACTAAAACTAATTTCACTTTTTTTTTGGTGAAGTTATTTTCCTGGCAAAGTTGGTAATGAGCTTCAATCGAGTTGGGAACTCTCTAGTAGAATTTAAAGACTTTTTGTCCATATTATATTTGAAAAATTCCTTTTGGAAACGGTATTACAAAACTGAAAAGCTTAAAATGTATAATTATCACTTAAATGTTTAAGTTAAAAATACAAAAAGATATTAAAATATTAATTAAATGTTTCAATTTTCCAGTTTATATCCGATGGAGAATTCTTTTGACCCTACAGTCTTAATTCAATATTTTCTTATAAGATTATATTGAAAGTGAGACGAGTCCTTTTGTACAAAACCAATTATAATAATTTTTCTTCGTTTTTGGAAGAGCAAGACAAATAAAAAATTCATTAAAGCAACAAAATCTATAGAAAGCTGTTACCGCTTTTATGAAAGAAAATTGATTTTCTTCGATGAACAATTTTATTTAATATACCTACCTAACCTACCTAACTACATAAAAGCCCAAAATCTAAACCAACTGCTTGGATTCCATGAGAATATTTTCCCAGTTGAACACAGTGTCCTTTCCTTTTTATGACAAGATAGCATCTCAATCTGCCTATTTGGATTGGATGTTTTTCTGTTTGTGTTGTTGTTGTTAAATATTTTTCCTTTGACAAAGATAACATTTTGTTTTTATCGACACATGAACAATTCTTGTATAAAGCAAACAAAATGCAATGGAATGTAAAAGCAGTGAAAAAAAAAATCCATTTCAATAGAAACCTTAACGCAGTGGTAGAAGCACGTTCGTCTCAATATTGCTGGTAGCTCATTTGATTGAAGGAGCTTACTTTAGCTGTTATGATTTTGATGTACCTTCCAAGCTTTTAACGTAAAACTGAGAAAAAGTGTCTCTTTGTTGTTTGGATTTCAGAAAGTATAAAACTCAATGGTAATTGTCTAAGAAAAATTGTGGTTGAAATGGGAATGGGGATGGGTATAGGTACGCGTACGAGAATGATTTGTGTTTTGCCAGATGGATTTTATCGAAAGAGCAGCTGATGCTTCATAAAAGCTATATGGGTGTGATGGTAGAAGTTTATTGTTTTCTATATGTGTGTTGTCTAGTTTTGCAATTTTTGTAAATATTCAAAGATGTTGACCCGGTTTCATATTTTCTCCAGCTCCATGCATTGATTGGGTACACACTATCGGCATTTAGACAATTTGTTGATAACATAGTTTAAATCCATGATAATCACTTATTATAATTAAATACTATACAAAAAATAATTTAAGTAGGTACTACGTTTTTATTTTATTCTACTGATCTTGCTAATTTGAATTTGTTTTGTAGATATTATTAGTTCAGAAATAAATTGAATAAATTGAAAAAATCTTCAAACACTTTTATTTTATATATATTTTTTACTGGCTTCAAAAAAGAAGGAGGTTCTCAATTCGATTGGTTTATATATATATATATTTTTTTGTGTCTGTTAACTTTTTTGTGTGATTAACCGATTTGTGTGATTTTTATTTTGTTGGAAAGGGAATTCTTTAAGGGTAGTCCCATACAAATTTGGTTAAGATCTGTTGAGGAATTCGGACTTTTTCGATTCTTAAACACTTTATTCATTCATCGAACTAATTGAAAATAATAATAAGCTTAAAACGCAATAACTTCACAAAGCTTTCTTTAAAATTCAACAAAAAGTAACAAAGGACAGAGCACTTTCTCTGCGAACGAAAGCTCTATGGTCTCTCTCTTCCGGCTTCTGAAGCGCTTTTCAATTTTTTGTATGTTATTATTATTATTATTTAAATTGTATCGGTTGGTGTGAAATAGTATAAGTATTACATACTGTACTGCCAATTTATAGAGGACAAACTATAGAACATTTTTTTATATGAATTTTTTTTTTGTTTTTAATTTGTTCAATAATATCATATTTTTCATCAATAATTGATGATTCACAAGTTATGTTGTTCATTTCCCGTCTCAAGTAGCCGTCGTTTTCTCATTCGAGAAACATCTTTACTAGGCCTATTCACCACTTAAAATTGTGAAATAAAATAAATTTATAAAATAATTAGTAAATAGTTGCTTATTACCTTAACTTAATTGGTAATAAGTAAATTTATTTTTTTCCTTTTTTTAAGTTTCTTTTTGATACGTTTTGAAGTCTGTTCTTTTTATTAAAAATTATTTTATCTTTAAAAGAGGATGCCAGTTTTGAAAAAAATTTAAAAACTATAAACTACGTTGTGTTGGGCGGAAATTTTTTTAAGAGGCGATATGTTTTAATTTTTTTATTGTGTTGTTTTTTTGTCAAAAACCGTTAAACGAAATTTACTATTTTTTTGTCAGTGAATTTTAAGCTCTAGAGGTGATCGATTTTATTTTATTTTTAAGCCCACGATATAAATTCATTTTTTTACATTTGACTTAAAACGATGCATAAATGCATAATGCTACAACTGTAATTTTTACACACGAAAAAAATTGTAGATGATCAAATGAAATCAAATTGTAAAAACAAAAGCAAAGAAAGTCTTTAAAGGTGGTTTGACACAATTTGATGCAAATAGACAGCTTGTCTGCAGTCCCGGGGTTGGAATTAAACTAGCGGTCTGCTTAAGTTTTTTGTTTGTTATGATTCTGTCGGTTTTCAAATAGTAATCCCGTTCAGTGTAGTTAAGAACTTTACATTTCTGATAAAAATTTTATTTTGAATAAAAATAATAGTCCAGCTCCAGCCGATATGTATATATTTAAAAACAATAAAAGCCATAATAAGCTAATTTGAAACAATAATTCAATAAGTACACCAAATAATTCAAAGTCTTCTTTTAGTTGAAATTATTTTTATTTATAATTTAATATTTTCAATAAAAATAGTATTTAATAAGAACATTAAAAAAAAAAAAAATCGGAATGCATGTATTAGAAAAGTATTTTTTAAAAACAAAATCATTATTTTACTTTGTAGTTTAAAAAGGTTAATTACTTTTTGCGTGTTTTTGAAATGAAGATTGAAAAATTACAAGGAGTAATCATTAATATAATCATTAAGTAATATGTCAACTCTGCTACATTTGCATGAATCCGTAAACAATAAAGGGCACGACTGGGCCGCACAAACTTGCTCTTGTGGCAAATTACTTAAGGGTTTAAAGTACAAAGGGAATAACAAAAATTCGTATGAAATTTTATTTAAAATTCTAAATTCATGTCTTACAGAGATTCAAACTAAAATCAAAGTATGCAAAAAATGTTCTTTATCAAATATGATATCGTTGGAGCGTTTTTCGAATAAATCGATACTTTTTTAATATTTTTTCGAAAATATTTTTCTTAAAAAAAGTGAGTAGGTATCTATGTGATTTTTTTTAACTTAATTTTTGTATACGTTAAACCCAAATTTCATAAAAATCCGTCAATCCGTTATCGAAATATTGAATTCCCAATTTTTTTTTTTTTTTTAAATAATTTAAAACTTAATGTTATGCCATTTTATTTAAAATAGCTATAAGAACGAATACAGACTTATTTTTACAAATACTGTGTTACATATTGACGTCATATGACCAGTGTATTAAGGTCGCTTAACACATGTAAAATTTGATTGACATCGTAAGCGCCGTTTTCGAAAAAAATAAGGTTTTTGATAACCGTTACAGTTATTTTTCGACTTACAGTGTCCTACGAAAAAAAAGTCTAGGCGTATTATAAAAAAAACCATACCATTTATGTTTATGTTTTTTGGCCTCTGTATATGAATATACTTATAAGTTGGTGTATGAGCTGTAGGTCAAGTCAAAAAACCATACATACCAAATTTGAAGTAAATCGGCTTACCCGTTTAGGCTGTAGATGATGAACCATATCCAATCATACAATTGGATCAGCATTCTGTTGCAATTTTGTACCCTTATTTTGTCTCTGTGCCGACTGCCCTAAAATTAAGCTCACCTCGGAGATTAAGGAAACGGTAGAACAACGTTTTTGATGGTCTAATAAATTAAAATTTAAATTATTCGAGTTTTTGATATCTGGACAATGTACATTGCTGGAAATCAGATCATCAATGAAAATTCCATCACTGTATATATATTTCTATAGTATTTTCATGCTGAATAATCACCGCCTGGCCATCTTAAGAAACTTGTGAATAACACATTTCTAGGTTCGTGCATTTACTAGTTGTCTTTTCTGTAACCCTGATAACAGTCGTAAACATACATGATTTTTGTTTTGCTTACGACTCTTGTCAAAGGAAATATGGATTTTAGAGCCAATAAAATACATTTTATATTATTAATTTGTTTTGTTGACGACTTTTGTTAGGGTAACAGAATAGACACTTAGTAAATGTAAGAACCTCCAAATGTGCAGTTCACAACTTTCTTTAATTGGCGCTGCTCCATGGTTGTGCTACAGAAATTTATATAAAATGATTCCATGTTCCATGAGCGCTATAATTCATCAATATTTCTCAACCAAAACATTATACTTTCTTAAATCAAATAAACTTATTTTGTGTCTTCAGAAACCAATTGCTTAGACATAATTACTTCTATATAAAGTTAGCCCTCTTTTAATAAAAGCCTTATAAATTGGATAATTTATTATATCAAACGCAACCACAAGGTTACACCATATACCCCCACCATAACATTTGGTTTCTTGATCGTTTTATTACTTTATCTTGAGAGACCATAAACAATACCTTTACTATCCCTAATGTTTCACAATTCACTACAAAAAAGCAAAAAAAAAAGGAAATCCTTTTTTATGACCAAGCATTACCAGTGCAGAATAAATTTGAATTGTGAAACACCCTCTCCACATAGAAAACGAAAAAAAAGTAACCAAATTTCCGCACACTTAATTCAAGTATTTTATGCAATAAATTAAAATAAGATGACTAGAATTTGTATAAAAGAGAGATTCTATGCAAGGACACATAAAGCAAATGAAAGTTGCCTTTTTTTTAATATTATTTTGCCCAGTATATTACTCTAACCTACTTTGTGAGTGTGGGAGCACTTTATGAAGGGGTGTCGCTCCATCCCTATATATAATCAGAATATTCACAGAATATATTTTCACAAATTATTATTATTCACTTTTTAGTAAAAGGTTAACAAAAAACGATTTAATATTTACAGGAGCTTGAGGATATGATAAATAAATTCTGTGAAGACGTATTATACCGACAAAATAAAGAAAATGGAGTCAGAAAGGACACTTTGTTAGATTTTTTCTCGAGTTATGGTCTATTCCTTTGTAGAGCTTGGAACAAGTGGGTAGCACCCTAATGAGTTTAGTATTAATTTATATCTAAATTGAGTACTTTATGTCAATGAAATACTCTCAAAACTGTTATAGTGAATTTTTGAGATATTTAAAGCTAGAAGGACAAGAATATTTGCTACTACAGTATATACTATTTAAGACTTGGTGCCCTAGTAATAAAATTTGTATATGCGATAGGTAAGATCGATATTGATAGTATAAATAACATTTCTGAAGAACAAAAGCGACAAGAGTTATCAATTCGTTGTAGCGGTCAATAGCTTTTCGAATAACATTCAAGGTGCACAGTGGAAAAACACTAATCTGAAGATAAGTGATATTATGCCTTAACGTGATAATGTTCATTATATTGCGTATAGTTATTAACTACATAAATATATACCTTATTTTTTCATAATAAACAATGCTTCTACGATACAAAAAAATATCTCAGATTTAAATAGCTATAATATGCATGATGTGGCCAACTTAGAGCACAAACCTACATAATTGTTAAAATAAATATTTAAAATTTTAAATTTTACTTCGATTGACTTTAATAGAGAACACTATATTGCAAAACAAGCTTAAAGTAAAACCGATTTGTCTCTAACGTGAGAACCTTAAGCGAACGTCCCGCAGTTCCATTCAAATAATTTTATGGCACAATAAATTGCAGAAACCCCTATTAGACATGTTAAATAAAACAAGAAATCTACCTACATATATACCCTTAGGATAAAAAGCACGTTTTTTTATATTTTCTTCCATTTTATCCCGTGAAAATGTTGAACAAGCGCTAATTACAAGTAGTCCATCAACCCACCCACATGTTTTCACTTCAAAAGTGCAAAATATACTCTTTATCTTCATGTTTGTCCAGAGGCTTTCTTTTGAAATCCTTGTTGATTAAGGCAGTACACCTATACTGAGGAACTTCTACTCAATGTATTATATAGAAGGCGGGAGAGTATCATAAAGCCATACGAAAAGTTCAAAGAGTGCTGTGTATATCCTGGACAGAGGGAAACCTCCACCATCACAAAGAAAACTAATTGAGATTGTTTACCGATGTGCAAGTGCATTTCTTTAGAAATAATTTATTTGATTTTCGTTGTCATACAACATTTGCTCGAACAAGACAAAAGGATTTTCGGCAAAAAATAAAAAAAGTAAGAAACATATACCCAAGGCACTTTTTCTCTGTTCAATTATATTTTTTTACAGAGAGCTTTACAATTTCTACAGGCAAGTCTCATTAAATTTTACATTTTCCTTTTTTATTTCGGTATAATAATGTGTAGTAAAGAGTTTTTGAATTAGTTGGAAGTTATGAAAAAGGTTGTTTTTCAAAAACTGCGGACTTCTTTAACTGGCGGCAATGTTTCTTTGTTTTCTAATAAACATAAAATATTTGGAAGAAATTATATGTTCCGACAAAGAGATAAACGCAATTTTATGAAGAAAATTAAATTATATAAACTTACGAACATGTGAAATTTTCATGGACGGAATATGAGTGATTAATAGCCCGATTCTGCCTAACGGTATCATTGAAACAAAACGGAAAGAATAAAATTTTATTGAATTTATACAGAATTTATCGTCGCATCCGTTCACGAAACGGCAATCGTACGTTAGACAATTACGTTATACTTTAAACGTTCATAAAAGATGAGATGATGGCATACGTTCATAGTACGAAATTAATTTTTCACTCTGTACTAGAATTGATTTTTAGAATGTAATAGTTTATACGTCAAAATGGCATGCTAAAACATTTGGCTGAATTCACATTATTTTCTACCAGTAAGTCGCGCTGCTCTCAAAAGCCGCGCTGTAAAGAAAACATTCATAAGCATATAAATTACATGCTTTTCATTAAAAACAAATTATTAAAGTGAATATAGTACAGACGCAGAGCTTGTTGGCTATAATTGTAGGTTTAAGATATGTTAGTTGAAATTCAATAATAACAGTGCTGCTCGCTTTGGAAACGAAAAAATTAAATCAATTTTTTTATAGAACTTATAAAAGTTGTTTGTTCTGTTACTCAGGCGATTTCTTTTCGCCTCTTTAAAAAATGAAACGATTCATTCCTCTCTTATTGTATCTAAAAAAAATAGGGTTTCTATAAGTCTATGCGATGACCATATACAATACTCGAACTCATTTCAACTGCAAATGGCATTGGAAGCCGATGAAAAAAATAAGTTTTATAAGTGGCTAAATATTAAATTTACCGGAAGTCCGACCCGAAAAGGTTATATTTAAAATAAAAATGTGCGACGAAAGTTAAGCCTTTAATGGTTATATCGACCAATCTTAATCCGTCTGTGTTTCAGAAATCACTGAACCGATTAACACGGTTCATATGCTGTTGCGGATAGAGGAATTCTCAAACTAGGTCGTGGACATTATATTTCTGTACAAATGTCCACGGTTTGAGTAAAAAACGACCACGAAGTTGTACTTCGGGAACTCAAAAAAATAGAAAAAAAAAAATAATTTTCAGTAGAATCAAATTTTTTTTCTGAAATTAAGCGTTTTTTAATGATTATAACGACCAATCCTGATCCGTCTGTGTTTCAGCAATCACTGAACCGATTTTTACTGCTCACATGCTGTTAGATAGAAGAAATATCAGATTAGGTCGTGGGCACTATATTTCAGGACAGATGTCCCGGTTTGGCTAAAAAACAAAACTAAAGTAGCACTTCTGAAACTCGAAAAAATAGGGGAAAACATTATTATTTTCAAATTTTTTTTTTTCAAAATACTTTATTATTATTATATGTATAGAAGTAGAAAAGTCTTTTTGTAAAGTCTTCTTTGTTTCAATTATGTTATGAATGCTACCACGGATGTAGCAGTGAAAGTACGGCAGCACAGTCAAGCTGCGCGGCTGCACTTCCATTGTGTATAACTAACGCTCGTATCTTTTTTTGGACGAAAAACAGTACTTTTTCCTTAAAAATTGAAAATAGCAGTACGTCGAAAAAAAGCAGTATTTTTCGCAGTTCATTTTTTTCAATTTTTATTTATTTTATTTCCTTAAAACATGAAATTTATTGCGTTCATTATTAAATTGCTTTGAGTTTTAGATGCCAATGACGAATGTTTGCATTACTTTTAATGAGTGAAATCTGAGAACTTCATCTCATACATATATAAAAGTGGTATAAATTTTACCAAGAAATTTTTTATTGAGGAGCAAATTTCCTACTCGGAGATTAACAATTTAAAGATGGAAATATCCCACTATCATTCACGTTTGCTTAAAAGCTCAAAAAACTGCTGATTTGAAGTTCTGTATATCTCAAAATAAAAGCAGGATTTTTGAAAAAAATGTTATGTATGTATAACCAATAAGTCAATGTATTGCGCAATTGTAAACAATTTGTCATTCTTTATAAAAATATTTCATTCATTTCAATAAAATAGTAAAATAAACAAAATTAAATGCATTCTTTCTTATATTAAAACCTTTTAAATACTTCTTGTGACTAATTCATGTTCCACTTAAAATTTGTTTGCAGTATCCAGTGTATCATCATAATAGCATTTTTTCATATTTCAGTCCATTTATTGATTTTAAATAATATAACTCATTTCGGTGTTGTTTTTGTGTTTAAAGCAATATTATTCCTTCTAAAAAGTATAAAAATCATTAATGTTAACTATTTTAAGGAAATAAACTAACTTTTATTTATATTTTCCTTGTTTTTATAAAAATGTATTATTTATCTACTCGAAAGCCCTCCACTAATCGAAAGAAAACTCCTTCGTCAAAAGACGTTTTCATATGACATCATCTCAAATCAACAGTTTTCGTTAACGAGTTGCTCGTTAACGTATGCGACGATTTGGCCCCAGATTTGTCTTTTATTTTTTTTATTTTTTTTTGTACAATGAGCGCGCACATATTTGTTCACTGTATAGGTAGATAGCTACTTTATGCTGAAATGTTAAATACCTTTGTAATTAATTTCTTTATTCTTAAAAAATAAATTTTATCTTCAATTATAAAATTTGTCAACGTGCACGTAAAAATTTCAGGTTTTCTTCTGTTGTGTCATAATCAGCTGGTTCCAAATATTCACCATGATGCGCTGAGTTTGTTTGTGATTTTTATTGTGACTTTTGAGGCAGAATACGAAAAATATTATCGAGTCACAACAATCCACACAACAATCAATCACAATCGATTGTGACCCCTCACAACAGCAGAATCGGGGTGTAAGACTGAAGGTTTTACCAATCACCTTTGGTTAATATGTTAAACACTGTTTTTAAGTAAAATCGTATCACTGCCTCTAGTCACACAGTTCTTTAGAGATAATTTTGATTAGTTTTCTATATACCTTCATAAAATTTGTTCCTTCGATAAGGATGGTGACCAATCACCCTAACATTGAATAAGCAGTCAAAAAAGTTTACTTAAATAACTCATACAAAATTGATCGGTTTATTGAAAATTTAGTTTTTTAGTGTATAACAGTAACGGTGATGGATTTGTCTGTGATAATTTTTTTCCCTAAAAGAGATTAGGCCTACCCTTAATATACGAGCATGTTTTCTTACCTCTTGGTGATGGAAAAATATAGATTCAATTTATTTAGGTCCAAATAGTTTTTACTATAAATATTGATCAAATGTTTATACTTGTTAAAAATAAGACAGACGCTGTTAAAGAAACAGCGGTTGTTTCAATACAAAAATCTTAATAAACAGTTCATAGCCCATGTATCGATATTTTTGGGAGATTGTCGGCAATTTGTAAGGCTTAGCCCTCTTTCTTTATAACTCTAAGCAAGTTTAAAATTTACATTAGCAGTTCATTTTCAAACGAGGGGTTTGTCACGAATGAAATCACCTCACTTATATTTGAAATCATTTGAAATCACTTTGAAATCTCTTGCAATCACTTAAAATCATTAGATTAATTTGAAATCATTGCAATCACAAAATATTTAAATCATTAAATACTGCTTGAAATCACGTGAAATCATCTGAAGTCAATTGAAATATTGCAATCATTGAACCACTAAAAAAAACTCACATTTTAATTTGAAATAAGATTAAAAGGTCTTAGATCGTTTTTGAAAGTGGTCTTGGTTGTTCTTTGAATGTGAATGAAACTAACATTTGGATTTGGGGCAACGAAAATTACCGTTAAAAAGCTTTTTTAAAAAACAATCACCGTAATGCAACAAATCACTCATAAATTTTTTTTATCGATATTAATCCTATTTTTTAGACGGAGAACCACCGACCAAAATGCTAACGTCATTATTGAAAGCGAAAATAAGTGAGTGTGGCCACCACGTACCCTTAAAGGTGTTAATAATTGTAGGGGGATAGTATAGGAAAATGTTGTCGTTGTAAACTTACAACAGGATCTTGTATAAAGACAAAATACAAACAAATGTCACTATAGGGAGTAGAGCTGTAAATGAGATAAATCATTTGGTGATTGCATTCATTTGAATGAAGACTGCAACAAGATGAATTCCCAATTCATTTTGAATTCAGTGATTTAATTGACAGAATTCAAAATGATTTCAGCGTGTTTAAAACCTATTAGTTTTTAATTCATTTTTTTAAATCACTAAATTAATTCGCATTCAGTGATTTAAATTTTATTTATTTTGAATTCAGTCACTCAATTTTTTGTTTTTTTTTTTTTGTATAAAACTGAATCTTATCTAATGCCATTGTAATTATTGTTTTATTCTAAAGAGAATGACTAAACTAAACTAACTAACTAAACATCCTTAATCCTGAAATCTATTTAAATTGATTGATTTTATTGAATGGGATTTAAACGCTCTTAATTCTGAATTCATTTTTGATTCAGTGATTTAAGTCAGTGAATTTAAAATAATTTAGTGATTTAAGTCACTGAATTCAAAATGAATAGGATTTGAACATGCTTAGTTCTGAAATCATTTTGAATTCATTGAATAAATCACTGAATTCAAAGTGAATGGAGAATGAAAAAAGTGAATTCTGAAGTCATTTTGAATTCAGTGATTTTAATTGATTTTTATCAAATTGAATTCAGACATCACGTGAATACATTCGCAATTGATTTCATTCTTTTACAGCTCTGATAGGGAGGGAGAATTTGCGAATTTCTAAACATAAAATATATTTTATTTTTTAGAAATATGTTTATATTGTTTATGAAATATAGTATTTTGGTCGCTATTTCTAATACTATTTTGAAAAAAGAAAGTTCGAAAAAAATCAAGACAGACAGACAGGCAAACAGCCAGACAAACAGACAGACAAAATTACCGGACCTACTTTTTTCTTCTTAACCATTATCGTAAATGTTCGCTTAAGGAAAGAAAAGATAGTGTTTCTATACAACTGAGAAAAATGTTTTCTCCCAAATGTTGACCACTTTAAGCCCATTTTTGCCGTTATTATATTTCTTCTTGTTCCTGTGACCGTTTGAATGGATTCTATATAACTATTAGGAATTTAAGTTGGCCAAATATTCAAAACGAAAAAGAAAACTGAACAAAATTGAAAGTGACAAAGTCAAACAATGGGAACGAAGGGAAATTGTTCTTGAGAACGAAACTAGAGAATATTTAATTTTTAAATTTTTGACTGAAAGGGTACACATAACCTGGTGCCAGGGTCTTTAGATTCTATAAAAACACATCTCGTTTTATACGAGTCATAATGACTTTAAATTATAAATATATATACATAAATTCGGTGTTATTGACACTCTTATTCTTCGTGGATTTTGAACCGCTCAATACAAGTAGTATTTTGGAGTTTTAAATCTGAAATCTGCAAAAATATACGCTGGTGTGCTCCAGGGCTTCTGTTTGCCTATAAAACTTTCTTCTTGATTGACCAATTTCTGTGGAATGCCTTATATTTGAAATTATTAAAGACGTTAAGAAATCCACAGGTTTTTTACGACAAAGATAGAAATTAACTTTTCTCTATGACCAGGAAACTCTTTATGAATGGGCAATGGGCATAAGATAATAACAATTGAATAAAAAGAAGATATTTTAATGCCAATTTTAGGGTTGATTGTTTTTTTTTTCGAAAATCTCTATTGATATCGATAAAATATAGGTGATTCGTTGGATTGGCGTGAAAGTATGAATGCTTGTCATACTTGCAAAAACAGAAGGATGATCCAAATTATTGAAAACAAAAAAAAAACAATTCCGCAACTCAAAAGCGGTTGTTTGTTTGGCATTTAACGTTTATTTTACGTTTTTAACGAGATTAAAACAAAAGGATAACCAATGAAATATGTATAACTTTAGGTTCATTAAATCATCACATATAAAAAATAAATAAAAATAAAACCGTCAGTGTAAAATATAAGACAGTTGGTCACCATAAATATATTCCACTTCAGAGACAATTTATTTGATTTATTTAAGATCTACTTACCATATGGGCAGAGGCATTGATAGGCATTCCCTTCATGTCCCTGAGATAAATCCACACAAATACCGTTGTTCGTACATGGACTGGGTGAACAAGCATCGATTTCTTCGCAATGGGGTCCAGCAAATCCGCCACAGCATTGGCACTCGTATCCCTCCATTGAATCATTTGAATAGCAAATGCCTTTTCCCGAACAATCTGCATTCTCTCCACAGTTATCTGACTTCATGGTGACCTTAAGTCGAATGCATTGGGGTCCCCAAAGCTCAGACACAACTGAAAGAGAGTATTTTTAAACATAATGTTTTAAATGTGCCACACCACACCCAGACTGCATGTCCTGCATGTGCTGTCCATATAGCGGTACATTATTATCAATAGGTAATTTATGTTGAATGTATACAAATTTAATATGGCCGACCTCAAAGCCTGAAACAAGCTGTGTAAAGCATTAAATGGGTGGACTGGACAGGGCACTTGCACTTGCAATGAAATGATGTTGCAATCTGGTATGGAGGATGGCTTTGTTGTCATGTAAAATAATAGTCCACACCAGAGGGCGCACCCAAGCGAAACCAATGTGTGCATTGTATAAGTTGGCACTTACCAATTAGCAAGTTTATTCCCTCGGTGAGATCTTTATCGTAGAGCGTAACGAGCTTTCTGCCGTCGACCACAAGAGGAGTTATGTCCAAGAGGATACCTTCGGTGACATCACAATGTTCATGACCGGATCGGGTTACTTGATATACTTGCGTTGTGTGACCGCTTAATTTGTGTATGGATGTTGTATTATTTTAATTTTGTTTATTGTGTATGTATTCCCACAAGGATTCCATTGTTGGTTAGTTCACAGGTTGTGGTATGGTGCAAAGCAATATATGAAAAGATATAAATGAATAGTTGAATGAAGGATATGTGATTAAGATATTATATCATAAAGGATTTCTATGGTTCTGTCATCAGCAAAAATGAAACAATTGAATGAAACTCTCTCTATAGCTCATTAGTATATTTTTGCTTTTTGTTTGTATCTTTCTTGGATGGCTCTTTTAATTGCTTTTGTGTTAAGACAAAAAAAAGATCAAGGCAAAACTTTGTGAATTGTGCGAAGGACTTCTTTGTGCGAAGGACTTCTTTTGACATTGATTAATGGTGTGAATAAGGCTTATGGGACTGTGGGAGTATCCATATTGATAAATTGTCATTTTTTTGATTGAAGCTCTGTTCAAGTATCAAATATATAACCTTCATATTATAACAAAGTTGAATCTTTATTATTTTCAAGTGGTTTTTGTTGCTTAAGTCCAATTCTAGTTTGTTATATTATGTAGAGATATTTAGACTATGATTGGCAATAGGTGTAGGAAGATAAAATATATGGATGAAGTAGATTATCAGCTCCGACAAAGACAAAGCGGTTTTTGGAGTGAGACATATTTTATGTCTTGTTCCGGGATAATTGCCTTGGCCTCCATTCATATACGATGTTAAAAATATTCTGTGTTGAATTTTACCAGAGAAAGACTTCAGTTCCAGAAATTGCGCTTTTTATATGAAAATATGGAAAACTTGCTGTTTGTTCTTTTATAAGACAAAGTCTACAGAAAGATCTTTCTGCTATTCTCATTTCGTACAGATTTTCAGGACCAATGAAATGATCGTCATTTGGCGTAGTATTTGACCTTTGAATTTCTACGAAATCTCTATGGTACCGAAATGAAATTTACAATAACAATTTTTATATCTACAGATGATGCCAACACACCGAAAACCGAAAATTCCAAAAACTCAATCTAAAGCCAGACAAAGTTTTCCCGAAATCCCAAGAAATGATATAAAATAAAAAAAATTTCAAAAATTCTGAAAATCAAAGAAATTAAATTTCTCTGAACGGAATGAGCGTTTTCCGAAATCAAATTCTTGTAGAGAATTTGTTAGGTGCCATGACATTTGTCCAAGCTTCATATATGGCCATATTTACAAATTATTCCATATGACACTATCACAATGCGTCATATGCCCATATTTGTACATATGGCCATTTGCCGCTTTACGAGAGTGTCATTTGGCTATTTTGGCATAATGTCACTTTCAAATGCAGTTTTTGAAATAGCGCGTCTCCAAAAGATGGTTAATATCTTAATCTTCCCGGACAAAGTGGTGGCGTATGTAGTTTTGGTTACGGTAAGAAATAGACGATTATTTTGGGGTGTGAAAATTTAACGGAGTACGGTGAGAAATGAAAAGCGTAGCTGAAAAAAAAATTGACGAATGGAGGATTAATTTGTGATTTGTTCTAGGTGCAAGGCTGGGTACGTTAAGTATCATGGCACCAATTTATCACAATATTAACTTGCATTAAATATATGTATAAGTATATACAAGTTAGTAAAAAAACCGGGGCGTTTAAAATATTAAATTGAGAAAACACCATTAAAACCGACAAAAAAATATTTTCTTTCAAAGTTTTTGTTTGGTATTACATTTTTCTTGATTTACACTATGGATGGCCCGCTTTTGCCCCCAACATTTGAAATTGGTAAGGAGAGGGGAATTCAAACAAGGGAATGGTTTGGCCTGCCTTCTCTTCAACCTGGCGTTGGAGAATGCAATCCGTGACTCGGGTACGGCAACAAGAGGGACCATCGTCAACAGGTCCAGCCAGATACTGGCTTACGCAGACGAGATCGAAATCATCGGAAGAACCGAGCAAGCTGATTCCTTCATCCAGATCGAGCACGGCACAAAATCTGGGGCTACACATTAGTGAAGGTAAAACAAAGTACATGGTGGCGTCGAATTCGAGAGGAACAGTTGGTCAAACAATCAAGGTAGCGGAGCACGAATCAATAGAGTAGCAGCCGGGTCAATAGTAGCAGCTGATAACAATATAGAAGAAGAAATACGCGGCCGGCTTCTCAAATCCAACAGAGCCTACTACAGTCTGTCAAAGCTCTTCAAATCCAGAAATCTAACCATAACTTCGAAACTGCTGCTGTACAGGACCATGGTCCTGCCAATACTCACATATGGATCCGAGACTTGGGTGCTTAGCAAAAGTCACTCCGACCTCTTAGTCGCTTTTGAGAGAAATGTCTTAAGGAGAATTGTTGGCCCCATATGGGAGGAAAGACGATTCCGGAGACGGTACAAGGCTTTTATGCTGGCGCTGCAGAGCCTTGGGGTGGCATCGTCTCGAGACCGGATAGGTGGAGAGACTTGTTGAAGGAGGCCAGGACCGGACCCCGGTTTTCGAGCCGATGATGATGATGATGATGAAGGAGAGGGGGAAGCATGCTGTCCCTGCAGCAATTATTATATTATTTTTACTTATTTTGTTTTGTTCAAAAAAATAATTAAATACAAATTAAAATTTTGCAAAAAAAAATTCGATCTCAATTTCGAGATTTTGAGTTTTTGAGATTTGGATTTTCGCGCTTTTGGGTTTTCGGAATTATGCCCGACTCTTTCTCTGATAACATGAAAAAGAAATATTCGTTTGTAATCGATTGATGTATTATCGGAGTTTAATGATTGTTAACTTAAGTATAGTCAAGGAGTATCTAGATGAATGATCATTTAAGTTGACTGAATGCTTCACTTAAAACGACAATATAATTTTTTTTAATTTAATGTTTAAATTTATGTTTAATCTGTCTGTTTTTTAAAGGAAGATAAATGGTTTTAAAGTACATGACACAGCTGAAAATAGGTATTTTACTATTGCGAATACAAATCTCTTCATCCTTAGAAGCAAGAATAAACAGAAAAGAACCAAGGTGGTTTCCTTGCGGTAAATTGATACTAAAAGGTGTTGAATCGGTATTTCTAAATTTTACCTGGAAGGATTATAAAAATTATAATTCCAGCTGAGAAACAAAATATTTGGTAAATATTTTTGAAAAAAAAACTAACACTTTTACGTCCTGAGCAATCTATTCGGCAACTAATATGAATCTTAGAAAAGTTGTTATACCAGTGTTATACCAGAAATGAAAAGGAAATTCTTGCTGTTCATTGCTTTATTGTCTGTTAGACACAATAACACGCTGACATTTATTGGCAAAACGATTGTAACAGAAAACGTTGTCGAACGTAACATTCGAGAATTTTCTCGAAGTTTCGGAACCTCTAGCTAAATAGTTTGACAATTAGGTATTAAGTTTAGTAAATACGCCAGAGGATCTGTTTGGAATTTAAAAACATGAGCTTCAGTTGATAATTCAAAAAAGTGTTTTACAACTCCACGTTTATTAAAAAAAATTAAAGTAATATAAGAAATGTTTGTTTTATTTTTCAGAAAGAAGTTAAGTTAAGTGTTTAAAAACTGAAAATGGAGTTTCAAATAAAGAAACATAGTTCTTATTCTAAAGCACCCAGACCGAAATATTTCAATATTATATACTCGCATTACCTTTATCCTTTATCTATTTAATGGTCCAATTGACATAATTGCAATCATTATGTTTTTCATTAATGAACTATGAGTTCCAATTACAAAAAAATATTATAGTTAACTATTGGAATATTCATTGATACCCACAAAATACATTCATATAAAGCTACATGATTTAAAAATAATTTTAATTCCATCAATGAAAAAATTTGCATTATACAAATAATATAAATATATAGATACATCTACATCTACATTACTTTATAATGGGAAATCATGTAGGAATGTTGAACAGAAAATATAAAATTCGTGGTTTCCACAAGCTCCATTAAAAATTCTAAGCACATCAACGTATAAAATTTCATAATTTAAACTTTTTTTTGTTATGTATCTCGCTAGACACGTGTTCGTACTATATATGTGCTCAATTCATATCCTTTACTCTTAATAAATCCATCCTGATAAAATTTGCCTTACTGACATACATGCATACCTACACCTATCGTGCAGAAAACTTTGCATACTAACAATTTGGGTGCTATTGTTTAAGTTTTGCTATTATAAGCGGAGCCAATAAATCGATAACATAATGAGTTGGAAATTTATTATGAGTGAGTCGGTTCAATGCTTCAAATGAAGCGTACTTATCTGATATAAGGGAATATTGTGCATGCATGCGAAGTGTTGGATGGTTTCATTATAAGCTTCGGAAAAAAAATCTGAATAACTTAATTTTGATTTTGCGAAAAGTGTACTTAATGTGGAAGCTTTTGAAGGGCTTATCTTATAAACGAAGCATATAGGAAACTTTTCAGTTATTCTGAACGTATATGTACATACATAAGTCAATTTTATTCATCCAATAATTTTTAACATTGAAGGTTATTTGATCAAAAAACGGTTGCTATAGCTAAACAGATGTCGCACAAGTCAGAACATGTGGCAAGCTTATAGGCAAATTTAATCCTTTAACATAAATTGAGCGAGTCAGAATCCCGAAATCGATAATACCGAAAACACTAAAGTAGGTATACGAAAATCCCATCAGAAGCCTGTCATCCCGAAATCATAAAACCCTAAATCCCGAAAACCCAAAACTAAAAAACCCAAAAAAGGCCAAAAAAGGCTACAAATTATGTTTACCTAATTTTCCTGAACAAAACTAAAAACAAAACATCATTAATAAAGAAACTTCGAATAAATTTTTGTAAGCAAATTTTGAAACTTTAAGATGTTTATGATTATTGAGAACGCTCTTTCCGTTGCACATTTTTAAGAAACATTATAGCGCAACATAAAAAAAGAAAATAATATAGAAACCGAATTCGGTATTTTAGGTTTTCGGAAATTTGGGTTTTGGGGATTTCGTGTTTTGAGGAATTCAATTTTTGGGATTTTGACACTCACTCATAAACTGAAGTCTATTATTATCACTTAACCTTTCAAATTACGCAGGTGAAGTCTTCCTAAGGGCCAGTTGTACAAACGTGGTTCAAGTATTTAACCCACCGAATTTGGTAGATTAGCTATAGAAGCAAGTGGTCTCAAAATTTGAACCACGTTGAACCACTATTGTTCAACTGGTCCTAAGCATCATTCTTAGCAATTCCTACTCTCATAGCTTCACGCAGTGATAGATAAATATCGTGTTTCATAGTTCGAGGTCGAAGTAGGCTCTTTTGAAGGGTTTTTGATTATAAACTTATGTTATAACTAACGGGAGAGAAATCTTGTATGCTATGCGAGCGGGCGCACGCGCAACGTAAGACCTTACAGTTGCAGTCAGGTTCTTCTAAAACTAAGAAGACCTACTTCCACGTACTTTGAGTTAATATTAAAAGGCAAGAGAAATAAAGAAGAAGAAATACAAATTTAAGCAGAAGAATTTTGTTCAGTTCGGTTTGAATGATTTTGCTTAAGGCAGTAATAATTACTCGATATGCTCATTTAGCGACATCTACTTCGGTGAGTTTAAAACCATCTAAATTCCTCTATGTGTTTATAAACTCAATGGTAATAATCCGATAAAATTAGGTTTAAAACTTACAAAAAATATTGTAGTCAAGATTATATTTTTGTTTTAAAGAGTACCATTTGTAGATTCTAAATCCACAAAGTTCACAGTAATAAAAATGTCTGCGTTTTTGTCCGCCATTTTGAAAAAGGCGTTGATGCGATTTTCTTGACATCTGTTGGTCGTTTAATAATTTACTATTTTCTTCAACTTTGTCCCAAAAATATTTTTGTCAGATCTTTTTCATAAAAAGTTTTTGGCAAAAAACTGTCAAAAATTTCTGACATGGAAATCATCTTCAACTGCTGCAAAGCAGAGGCGACTGCCATTCAGAAATATTGGAGTTATTAAGGTTATAAACCTGCTTCTACCAGGTTTATAACCTTGGATTGGATTTCTAAGAAATTATATATTCTTTAATGGTTGTATTACGGTGAATGTTTTTTTCCACCAACACAAATTTCGATTTAATTTTGAATTTTCATTATTATGGTCAATGGTCATGAGTTTATCAAAAATGCTATGTTTGTACATATGTATAGGTGCTGATATAGACCGATTGGCATACTTTTCTGAATCATATTCGATTATTTTTGTTTTAGTTATACCTACATACATATGTACCTTACCTAGCTATGAAAGTTATAAAAATAAAATCCGCTTTACCTTCCGATTTTGTTTACGAAATTGGGATACAGGCTGGCATCATTGATTTCTACCAGCAATACATCTCCTGACTGTATTTCCGCATCACCTTCCCAGGATACCAACATTGGACTGCAATCACTGAAGCTCTTACAATTCTCTGGTGTCTATAAAAAAAAAGGAAATATTTTTTTAATGATGAATCGTGTTTACATACATATGTACATTACATACAGATATTATATTTATGAAAATAAATGACATACACAGACAGAAAATACGAATATTTTGAAATTTATTTTAATTTTTTTTAATTCAAAGTAAAAGACTTAATTTCTTGGATCGTAATTTAACTATACCCATGTTTGAAAATCGGGTGCGTCATATACCGCTGTTTGTCAAACACTTATTTTTAGACTGGTTCACAGGCCAGTAAGATTTTGATTGCGAAGCGAATAATACGGTTTTTTTTCGATCTTTTCCAATCTTTTCCCCTTTTCGATCTTTTGCCATCCCTAAAAATATTAATTTCTCTCACAGAAGAAAACAAATAAAATTTGTATTTGTCTAGTTCTCTCATTCGTGAGAGCAGACAAATTAAATTCAGGTAAAATTTTGTTCTCTCAAGAAAAGGAACTGAAAAGATCCGATCGGAAATCAGTCATTTTAATTAAAAGTTTAAATTTGTTTGCAGTATGAAAAAAAGGAAAAGGAAAAAGTTCCTCAAATGAGGAACCATCAGGAAACAGTATTATTTTACTTCCAAGTCTATAGCTCGTAGAGTAAAAACAAATAAAGAGCATGAACTTGCTTTTGTGGCAAGTAACTTTTTTTTTAACGACTTGAAAATTAATTTGACCAGTTTAAATTAATTAAAAAAAAAAAATTCGAAAAAAAATTTCTGATGAAATTTCTGAAGAAAGACGTTGTCAACAAATCACCTCATATGATATTTTATCAAAATCGATCGTTTTTTTCGAGAAAGATTGGATTTTCGTTTACGGTTGTATAGCAGGTACTACTGTGTTTTTTAAGCTAGAACAAAAATTTCAATTTCTCCTCTAGAGAATGGTTTATGAACCCTATACATACCAAATTTGAAGCTAATCGGTTCAGCCGATCAGTCTGTAGTTACTTATACAACCAGACTGACAGACAGACAGAATTTTTTTCTTGCACGAATGCATAACTTGCCTTATAAAAAAGTAATTTTTAATAATTCTAAAAATGAATACATCCCTTTTTGAAATTATATCGACGATGAACTACATTATTTAAAAAAATATTTTAGTAGGACGTATGTATATTATATAAAAACCTTAATATTTTGTAAATTATCTTATACTGCCTTTTTTCATGTAGTGATTTTATTCAAACAAAATAGGTGTTTTTTAATCTACATATTTGGAACACGACAAAGAAGGCACATCCCGAATAAAATGTACGTACCTATATTTCATTTTTAACCACATGTTTTTGCTTCAATTTTAAAGATAAAACATCACTGTTATCGCATAATGCCAGCACACTTAATCAAGAGGACTTTATCCATCTGGTAAATTAAATATTGTGGACAGATACTTTATTTTTAATTAGATGTGCTAAGTTTAAGTAGTTTGCGGAGAATGTTAAACTTCAAAATAAAACTACTTTAATGCATATCTAATAAATTTTGAAGCCTTCTTATTCCAATAGCGTGTATTTAAACATAAATTTAAACAGCCCTTCCTTTGACCCATGATACTCTGTCGGTTTGGAATCACTGCTCTTTCTGAGTGCTGTAAGACATTATGAACTTTTATTCTTATTTGATATTCTTTGAGTGATGTCCTTCAACATAACAAAAGACTCCATTAGATCTCATCTTAAATTTCACATCCTTTACATGATGTGGTTGTCTTATTAAGTAATTGGAAACCTTAAAAAGTCTTATGTTCTTTGGGTCCTTCCATATTAAATTCATAAATTATGAATCCTCTCCAACTGATGGGAGACGACAAAGCATATATTAGAAGAACGTTCATAAATTAATGTGAACTTTGAAGGAAAATCGTCATTCATCAGAAATTCGTAAATTGACAAAATGAAAATCTTATAAATTCATATGTTTGAAAATTTAATGATTGATATGCTACTTGCGCTAACGTATAGAGTAGTAAGGTACTTTATCTTCAAAGCAAGTCATAATAATTTAACGTAGTTCATGATGATATTCACCGAATCACTTCCATTTTGTATTCTTTTGCCATTGTGTTTGTTCATAAATTGAAATAATTTTTTTATTTTCTTTTATATTTTACAAATGCCACTCTAGCACGTTTCTGGATTCAGGCTCTTCATGCATGCAACTTAGAATCTAATATTATGGTATATGTGTAGTCGGGCTGTATTGTATAAAGCTTTGAAAATTATAGTCTAAAAGGAAAAAGGTTAGGTAGGTATATACGCACAAAGAAGTTAAGGTGCTCACTATACGCTCAATATAGCTGTTGATTGTGTTTTCTGTGTAAAATTAAGGGAGTTTCCATGAGTTTTTTATGACTTAAATGAATTAATGATGCTCGCTGAAGTAGGTACTTCTTCATATTTTATCTAGGTCGAAGTTGGAGCAAGGAGCTTACAAAATAAAAACATAAGAAAATCAGAAAATTTTTTTAAGTGATGTGTCCAGGAAATTTTAGTTTGTTCATCTGTATATGAAGGTAAGGTCAGGAAAACACTAAACACCTATGATAAAATATATGCGCGACTTAGTCGCAAAAAATCTTCGTTAGGCGCAAACGATGCAATACTTAATAACATAACCATTTCTTTCTTAATTTCCAACAATGTTAATGATTGGAGATGTTTTTTTTACATGAAGGCTTTCTAGAATCTTCTATAAACTTATATGATAATTGCTGTTGCCATGCAAGCATCTTTATCGCTTTATCGTCGTATTATTTTCTCATTTCTTGTTGATTGTCTACAATTTGAACGGTATGTATAGAGCTTTACTATCCACTTAGGGCATTTTCGTGCAAATAAAATGGCAGAGTTTTGCCTTCACATAATCCAATTTAGTGGCACTGACAGCTCCAAAGAACCACGGCCTAGTGACTTACAACTCTCAACCAATCCTTTTGTGTGCGTTGTTAGTTCTACGGGATTGGAGAGGACCTACAATTTTCACTATCTTCACATAATCCACTTTACCTTCAATTGATGATTTTAGCTATTTATTTTACGAACTACGAGTTAAAGCTGGTTGGGTAGCTCAAATCAATCTTATGCAGATATTGCAAAAAAAAAACACTTACAATGATAAATATTCAATTAAATTAAATTTACATTAAATTAAATTAAATTAAATTATTTCTCACCTCTTTCCTCGCAGATACCCCTAGCACTAGGGTCCATTTAACTAAACAATTTTCTGTTTGAATATTTTGCGGTTAAAGTTGCCAGTTGCAACACAAATTTAATAAATACAGAATACGTAAACTCACATGCCTAAATATAAATTCCTATACATCCCAGTCAACGAATTAAAAATCCCCGATGATCGGAGCATCCGCATGTCTCGAAGACGGTGCGTCGTACAAAAAAAAAATCAGAGTAAAAAATATAGCTGATAAAATTTCCTAAAATTTGCAATACATCATTTTGCAAAACAAAACCGTCTTTGAGATATCCTATCTGGAAAATGATGCAAAATTCCAAAAATATGTTTTTTTCGCCAAACTTCTTGTTTGGACTCTTATGCACATTTTTAAGCACAAAGTTGTACATGTAAAAGTTGTAGAGAATCAAATTTCTTTCAAGAATAAATGCTCAAATGTCAATTTACCTGCAACTGGTCAAAATATACAACAATTTTTAGTGTTATAGTACCTAATACAAAATACATAGTAGTACAAAAAGTATGTACGTAGTAGGTTTTGGGGATTCCCCTAACATACACACATAGGCTAAATCAAGTAAATTTATGTCAAGAGAAGTAAACAATCATTACGGGGGGTCTATCTCCCCCCATTTAGGCAGCAGGGCCAAAATTGACTTAAAATACAAAATAATTTACCATAAATCAACGAAAGCACTTACGGTTTTGTGACATAGCTTTTATGAAAGCTTAGACACCATTTCTTAATTAAACGTTTGCTTTAAGTTGTTTCAATAAAATAATATTTTTTTTTTTAAGTTGATCTCGGAAGAAATTATCCTGGATTTTTTTTGGAACAAAAAAATGAAAATTGCCCGGAATAAAAATTGTATTTTAAAATCAAAAATAAAAAATCCCATTAAATTACCCGGGGAAAAACACTTTTTTGTTCTGATGTAATTTTCACTTACTATAGAATGGAAAAAGTATCTGAAAACATTTTGGTAAAAACCTCTGGAATTGGTCGAATTACATCTGAAAAATCTTTTTTTTTTTGCCAAGGAAAAAGCTATTGAATTTGTATGAACATTTTTCTGGCTTCCGAGATAATTTCCGAGAGCCAACATTTCCTTGTTGGTTCATTATAAAAAGAATTTTTTTTTTCTGGTATTCAACATTCTTATTAATTTTCCATGTAATCCAAAAAAAAACTCGGTGCCCGAATGTGTCGTAGTTTTTGACAAATAAAAGGAACTTTGTACTAGAACAAACAAATTTTTTTTTTGGGTCTTAATACTCTTAATATACATAGAGAAACCAAAACAAAATGTGTTCTAGTACAAAGTGTTTTTAGTTTTTCTTATTTCTGGCACCGGGTTTTTTTTTTATTACAAATGGACAATCAATAAAAATGTTGAATCCTGTGAAAAAAATAACAATTTGTAATGCAAAATTTTCTATAAATTCAATAAAAATTTTGATTTAGAAAATTTATTTCTAAAAATGAATTTAGTACAACAACTTAAAGCAAACGTTTAATTAAGAAATGGTGTTTAAGCTTTCATAAAAGTTATGTCACATTGCCGTATGTGCTTTCGTTGATTTTTGGTAAATTGTTTTGCATTTTAAGTCAATTTTGGCCCTGCCATCTGAATGGGGGGAGATAGACCCCCGTCATACTTTTTACTTGCTCTATACTGCCCTCCTAAGCGAAAAGGTCGTATCTCAATTTTTTTACTTATTATTTTTCTTGTCTCAAACTCTGAAATCTGATGATAATTTTTACTAAAAAAACGTAATTTACTTAAAAATAGTATGAAGTAATTAAATATATAAGTTTCACAAAAAAAAAAAAACTGCCGAAAAGCTTAAGAAAATTCGTCATTTCTCAGCATGCTTGGCTAAAAAGTCTAATTTGAGTACGACCTTCTCGCTTAGGAGGGCAGTATAGATACTATATAAGGCAAGTTATGCATTCGTTTAAAAAAGTACTCAGATAACAATCAAACTGGGATTACCATGATAGGAAAGACGAAAAAAGTAGGTCCGGCAATTATGTCTGTCTGTCTGTCTGTCTGTCTGTCTGTCTGGATGTATCGACACCTGCAGCCTAAACGGTTGGGCCGATTTTCTTCAAACTTGGCACAAACTTCTTATAGTGAAATATCCCCGGACGTTTTTTTTTATTTTTTAACTAGGCATAAAAATAACGTTACCAACCATACTAGCGTAGCCGATAATTCTATTCTTCTCGAAAAAAATACGATCAATTTCGATAAAATTTAATATTAGTGATTTGTTGCCAATGGTAATGTGCATCATCTAAATTTTTTCCCCCCCCTGCACATTCCCGAAAAAATTGGAACTACACGCATTTTTTGGTTCATATGTCTTTTTCAGGATTAGTTTGACTGCACATCTGCTTGCGTTAAGCAGGACCTACGCCTATATCCTCCAAAATTTATAAAAGTGTCGATACGACATGCAACGTAATTGCTGTCGTACTCCGAATAAATGGACCCCAGCGCGAGGGGGTCGGGGCAAGAGGGGTAGGATAATTAAATTTATTTTATTTTATATTTTTTTATTATTTATTATTTTATTTTACTTATTTTTTTTATCTTATTGTTTTATGATATTGTTTTATATTTTTCAATTTATTTTACTTATTTTATTTTGTTTCATTATATTTTATTTTGTTTTAATTTTGTTCCTGAGTTTCTATAGTTCTATTTTATTTTATTTTGCTTAATTGTAGGGTCATTTGAGGTAAGAGTGCGCAGTGGGTAAGAGCGCGCACTGCTTATTTCATTGGCTGTGTAAAAAATAATTTAAAATGAAAAATAAGGAAATCAGTGTCTTTCTAGCCACCGTAAATAGAAGTCATCAGCAAGTGTGTGCTTCAGATGCATTTATGAGAAATTAGTGTTGAAAGAAAAAACGTGTTAATAAAAAAGAAAAAAAAATTGTGGCAGAAAAGTGTGTGGCACCGGCGTGACAGGACTGTACATTGGGAGTAGAATATATTTATTAGAGATGAACATTTGTGTATCCATTAAGCATAAAATTTTGTAGATTTTGTTTTATTTTATTTTAAATTGAATTAAATTAAAAAAAGTAGCTTTGTTGTTAAGATCACGCAGCACTTTTGGGGCAAGATCACTCGCTCTTACCCACTACGCGCTCTTACCCCAAATGCCACTACATTAGCTTCTTGTAAAATTTGACTACTTTAAACTGCTAAGATTCCCATTGAAATTAGGTGCGCGCTCTTACCCGAGATTTTACCCGATCTAACCCTAGACTTCGGGTTTGATATTTTAACAAAATAGTATAAAATATTTTCAATTATTATTATTATTACTATAAATATTTGCACTCAAAATATAGATTAATCAAATGCAAAAATCTTTAAGTTGATATTTCTTAACACCTTTTCACAATTTGAGCCAAAATTGAAAAGTGCGCGCACTTACCCCAAATTACTCTATCTTATTTCATTTTATTTTAGTTTATTTTGTTTTATTTACCTAATTTTATTTCTTTTCTTTACTTAATTTATTTTTTCTTTCAACTACATTCATAACCTGATTTTTAAATACTGTTAATAACATTTTATGCTTGCAAACAAATTTTTAAACACCAAAGATTTTTTTACAAGTTGCTTCAATTTGTTCTTATTTTTGCTATATTTGGCCCCATTTTTCCCAAGTTTTCGCTCCAAATGTTAACGAGTGTTCAAAGGCCATACGTTCGACTTACAAACATGGTTCAAAAGAACTGTGAACTCTGTCGTCCTTTTTGCACTCTTTTTTTATCATAAAGTTCAGTTAGATTGTCATGTCAAATAAAATTGTGTTACGAACGGTTGCTTGCCCTTTTATTATAATATCATTTTTAAAGGAATAACTTAGTTTGATTAAAATACAGAAATATTCCATTGCAATTGTTTGAAGTATTCCAGAACTGATGTTTGCAAATTTTTGAACAAATAGTAAATTTTGAAAAGTCAGATAAAACAAGAAAATTATTCATGGTTAGTTTATAACTCCTTGTTAAGTAAACACTATGGTAAGAAATGACCACCTAACTCCATCATTTAAATTTTTCTATTTTCGTGAAAAGAGCAACACCTTATGTTAAGCTAAATTAACATATGTATGCACAGTTTGTATGGTAAGGTGGGACACATGTTCGTCCTTTTTGGCTTAAAGAGTTGCCCTTAAAATCCAATATAGGAATATACTTAAAAAACTTTCGGTCAAGATGACGCATATTTTATATTGTTATCTTCAGGGCAAGAGAATAAATATCTTAAAATATTAAACAGAATATACCTACTTCACTCGCAAGATAAACGTGTGTCCTTATTATTTCGAATGGATTGGAGTCATATAACAGAAAAACACACCTTCATACTTAAATAAATCAATCACATTAAATGCGGAAGCATCTGAGAAAAAAAATAAATATTTAGGTAAACACTAAATGAGGAAGGAAAAACCCTTTTTTGTGACAGGTTTTTTCGAAAGAGAGAATCCTGTTTTTTCATTGTAAATACTCTGCTCAGTCGGCTATATCAAAAGGAACAAGCTTAACAAACAAACAACGTACTCACCACAACTGGCAGCATCAGCTCGTGCGTCTCATTGCCACGCCATATATGCGATTCCAACGGTAAGGTCTGTATGTCACACTCCAGGGAATTAATTTTTTCCTGTAGACGCGAAAGGATACGTGGCCTCGATATCGGTTTCGACTTGGACGACTTGGATGGACCCGTTGTAGTTGACTTGCCATCGACAGTGGAAGGCGGCATTGTGGTTGTGGCCGGGAAAGAAGATTGCCACGAAGAACTTGGAGTGATGGTCTTCTCACTGGGAACGGTATACGATGGAGTGGGTGTTAATGATACACCCGTGGAGCTAGTGAAGCGTATTTTGATTTTGTTATTCATCGATGTTGGTGGCGGCGAAGTAGACGTTAAAGGCATGGATGATGATGATGATGTATTTTCCCCAATAGCCCGAGGAGTATCCTTTAGGATATTTGCCTCACGTTCAAATGAACCTGACACCCCAGGACCGATGCTTTTTTGCAATGCAATTTTAACACGTTTTATCGTCTTTGAATGTGCGCTTGGTTCAACTGCCTCATATCCAAGATTCATACCAATTAGCTGAGTCGTAGCCATTGTCGAGTGGAAAGTGCCAGTAGTAGTTTTTGTTGTTGTTGCTGCAGTTGTTGTTGGTGTTGTTGCATCATCTCTTTGATACATTGTTCCACCAGTGCTATCTGTTGTTGCATGTGCCACAACTGCTGCTGATGCAGCAGACAATTTCCTCTTCTGAAGCATTTCGTTGTATAGCTCCTTGCTATTGTAGAATTTCGTAGTGGAAAACTCTGGATGTGCATCAGCGAGGTGATTTTCCACGGTCTCTGCTGTCTTTGCATTGTCAGTTTTAAACTTCGTATTGGAGATACCAACCCTTGAAGCCGCCTCATGATGCAATGGAAAATCGAAACTTTTCTTCACCCTTCTGTCAATGAACTCAATTTGATGATTCACCATCAACTTCGGCCTTGGGGTTCGTAACGATTTTGAAGTGGTCGACGAAATGGGTGTCGATTTTGTTGTTGATTGTTCAAACTCATCGAACCGGAATTTCTTCTCAATTTCCGTTATAACTCCATCCTTCTCCTGCAGCAGCTTACCAGTGAAATCAGTTATCTCACCCTTCTGCCGATTGACTGATGGGATTTTGGTAATGATGGCGGCATCCTGGCGCCCAATATGAGGCTCGTCAATGTCGATGGGTGTATTTATGTCCAATGAATTCGAAAGCATATTTCGATCGTCTTGCTCATCCTGCTGCTGACCCCATTTTGTGGGTGAGTCCTTAAAGTAAATATTTTTCTCTCGGATAAGTTTTTCGTTTGAATTTCTAATAATTGGGTTGAAGTCTTCCAGTTTTAAAGGATAAAGGTCAATGATATTTATTTTGCCTCCACTTTCTGGTGGTTCGATTGCTGCATCAGCCACCGACGTCTTCAAAGGGGAAGAAATATAGTTCTCATTGGGGCTGTCCAGATGCTGATTAATTCCTCCATTAAATTGGTCCGTGATAATTTCTGCTAATTTAATGCGATACAGACCGTTTCCGAGTTTCTTTTCAACGTGTATATCATTAATCAGTGTTTCGTGGGTCGTGGTCATGGACGATGGGTCATTTGTTTTATTCATTGTATGTAAGGTAGGGATTGCTGTCAGAATTGATGGAGTCTGCAAGTCTGGCAGCGCAGGCAAGGGTTCCATTGGGGTTGCTGCCGCATTTGTTATTCTCATCCCACTGACTACGGTAGATGATGCTGGTGGACGCTCATCGGTGTTCTCTTGATCGGTTTCGGGTTGATTGGAAATCGGTTCACGTATTTCTAAAGGGTAAATCGATGGAACTGATGCAGACCCCGCAATAGTGGTGTGTTGTGGCATGCTGCTGGTGTTCTCGACTGATGATGACGATAATGTTCCTGATGCTGATGATAATGAAGAAGTCGAAGATGGGAAAGGAGCATCCGTCGTTTTTGTCGTTGAAAAAGAAACTTCTTCATTTGACATTTTGATTTGTGAAGCGGAAGCTACATTTGGATTTCTTGTTACATCAACAGTGAGTGATTTAGTATCGGGATTTATTATAGGCACATCCGTGAAAGGGTGAATATCTTCATTTTCTGTCGTTGAAATCTGCGCAGGGTTTGTGTGAAAATTGATTGTGGGTGTTGTATTGGATTCACTTAATCCAATGCAACAACTAACGAAGAACAAAAGTGCCAGCGGTAAGGGTCTGCTTCTATTTGTGTATGACTTCATAGTAATGGAAGTTTTTTTCATTTACTTAAGAATGCCGTTTTTAAGACAGCTACTTTAAAACCTTATCTGTGATAAGTTTTTTGATTCATATTTTTTTTAGAGTTGTTGCTTTTGTTGCAGTTAGTGTTCAATCCCTTGTTTTTAATGTTTTATTCTAGAAAATACAAAGGAAAAGGAATAATTAGTTCAGTTTCTATATATGTTGCTATTTTTAGAATTTAAATACACTATATGTAATACTCCTTCAGTCTTAAGGAAGGGTATATAGAAAAAAGGCAGTGATTTATAAGACAATTAAAAAAATGTATTCTTGATTGAGATTAACTAACTAAAGCCTTAATGGAAACGAAAAGAAAGCGTAATTCAGTATAAGTCCTAGACTAACCCAAGGTACAATGTTTTTTGATTACTCATTGACTAATAGTTTCGTCAAAGTCATAATATTCATTTTGTTTCATTTTTAAATTAACCTATACATCCGTTTTCAAATTAAAGTGAAAGCTCTCATAAGCGAACACTCACGGTCGCCAGAGTTTTGGCCGGTCATAAGAGGAAAATAAAAAAATGTTTTTAATTACTATCATACTTTGACTATGAAATAGCTGCGGAAATAAATAGCAAAACTTAAAGAAATCAGAAGCGTAAGAGAACCCTATAACAAATTCATAACATAACAATATTTTGTCATCCGGCAAATCCCCTACTAAGCTCGCAACGTACCTAACTCTGCTCTGTCCGGTTGTGAGTTCTTCGCGTTCGGTTTTTTAAGATTTTCAATAGATTGGCTCGTTTTATAAACAAAAAGAGAAATTTTACTCAAAACTGATGTGTCCGCTTGTGGGAATTGTCAGCTTATCAGAGCTGTCCACAGAAGTATAGCTTTCACTGTATAAGACAAAGAACTAAAAATGTTATATTTTCGTATACATACGAACTCTCCCCTATATTTGTAGGAAAATCCACTTCGTCACCCACTAAGTATAATAGTGAAATTCTTCTTATACATTCATACATACTTGTATGACACAGGTTTAGAACTTCATCCAAACGAACCAATTCGAAAATTTCTACAATCCACAAAACATTCTCTTAACATAGACAACACCCTATTCCGAAAGGAACAAATGTTGCTAAGAAATGCTTAGGAGAAAATATAGAGGGATGAAATAAAGGTTCTTTAGTAAATAAAGGAAATATCTAGTACGCCAACCACGCAACCGCATAATTCCGAAACATAGCGAAACAACCACCTACGGATAGGCAGTAAAAATGTAGATTAGCTAGGACACCGGTCAGTTAATGAAAAAGTGAGGTATCCCAACTAGTAATACTCCCATTCACCAACGTGAAATATGGTCGCATAGGACAAACATACAATCTGTTATATTTGTTAGAAACTGATTCAGAAAAACTCTAATTGATGAAATATTACGTTTCAAAAGATTTACCAACTAGAAATTCACTAAATTAAGATATTTTAATGCTGCACGCATGAACATGAAAATCGTCAACACAATATCGGAAACGAGAAAACTCAGGAAAATTCAAGTAATTAGTTTGGTAGCACGGAAAAATAAGAAAATCTGATTCTAAATAGTGACAAAAATGACAAATTCAAGTTCCAACCTGCAAGAAAAGAAAATAGTAAAATCAAGAAAAATAATCAAAAAGGTAACTAAAGTACTTACCTAGTTTCGAAAATGACTGAAAAGTTAAAAAGTACAAGAAAAATACTCACCCGAACAAATATACGATAGTTATACTAATACGCCGAACCTAAATATACATACCTAATTGTTTACAATATAAAAAGTTCAAGAAAACCTAAAAATATAACAAACAAGAATTAATACTTACTCCGATAAATGTGAGTGAAATTAAAACGAACCTTTTCATACATCCGAACCCTATACTCGTAACAGCATAAAATAACAAATAAGGAGGAAAAGAGTAATTCAACAATAATTTGGATACTATACCATAAAACTACGAGACAAAAAGAGAAAAACATATTCTCAAAGTAGCATGGGGAAAACAAACACACCAAATCTGAAAATACGCGGGCATCGAACATTCAAATAAATGATAGAAAAAAAAAGATGGCCGGAATTAAATTTAATACTCGAACTATCTTTTCTAATAAGATGGAAAGAGACCAACACTATCTCATAAGTCTGTTTCATAGATATTAAATCACGAAACCGCCACAAAAAATACTGTTGCGGAAGCTCTGGTTTAGGTAACGTGCGACGTAAACCAGCCGAACAGTTTCATTTCGCACATATAATCTGATGAAGTAAGACGCATTCGAGATCGAGAAAAAAGTAAGAAAATTATAATTTTTAACAAAGTGAAACGTAGAAATTAAAAAAGTTGATAATACTTAAAGCCTGATATTTAAATAAAGAAAATAAAGAAAAGGCATTAAAAATCAAGGAAACATAAAATCACAGGAAGAGAAAGCCATACGCAAGGAATAAAATCAGTGGTAAGAAATTTTTTTTTTATCCATATATTTTTGTGAAACCAGAGCACATGCTCTGAAATATAAAGAATTCTTATTGCTCACAACGAAATAAAAGAATAATCCTGAAGAAACAATACAGATAAATAATTAATTTGCGACGAAATCCATGTCCGTACAATATTTTTTTTTGTTAGTCCAAAAACACATGCGTATCCAATTCACTGCGCAGATACCAGACACAAAAAATATCGTATTGGAACGAGCAGGCAAGCAATGTGCCAGGATTTCGTGCATTCAATTGTCCAGTCCAAGTGCACTACGCAAAAACCACCCCCTAGTAAACTTCTGCGAAGCGTGAGATTCTGCAGAAAACACGAGGGAGTACTGTTCGAAACAATTGTGTTATGGAAACGAGATTCTACTCCAAAAATACAACACCGCAATAATCCTGCAAAAAGACATAAAAAAACCAGGTAAAAAAATAAAATCTTTTTATCGTAATATGTGATTTTACATTAAAACATTAATATAATGGTCAAACTAAGTGCCCAAAATAAGTGGCATAACGACCAAAGGAAAATTAAAAACGAAGATGATTCTTTCTCACGTCGTGCGTTAGTAAAGATCTCTTCATCATCAAAAAAGTAAAACGACATAATAAAACAGTAGATAGATTTAGGGTCAGCAGCTCAAAAATGTACCTACAAAAACACTAATTCATTTTTCTTTTTAAACAGATACGTTCCGAGTGGCAGCAATCTAGTCAGACGAGACTACGACCAAGACGTGACACCCAAAAGTCACTACGTCAAGGTCGAAGAAAGCATCCACCACTCGGACGACGTTATTTGGTTTCTTCCGAGGAGCCTAAAAACCAAATTGTTGAAAAATATCGACGACATAGATATTTTTGGAAATTCTATGTGCTTCAAGTATTCATCTGCACGTAGGACTCGACACAGCATCGTAGGAATCATAGATTCATTCCAAGTGCAGGATGAAAAACATCATCTAGCTGAAAATTAAAGTCATCAAGCTGAACAATAACATCGAACCCTGCTGGAGTCATCTTTAAGCAGATGAAATGGATAGTTCAAAAGTGTAAAATGTGGATAAATGTATGGTAGCTATATATTTTACAATATATATATATAAACAGATAGGAATTATTTGACTCATAGGTAGTTTATTTTCCTGAATTTTAATATCTTTGAACCTATATTAAACAAATGCACCTAACAAAAGAAAAAGGTGTGATAAAAAGTTTTTTTTTTTAGATTACAACAGCCTAAAATTAGCATAATTTATGAAACAATTGATAAAATAGATAAAAGTGTTAAATTTTGGTTTACTGCCCTTATAAATATTTCTGAATTTTGAGCAAAATCAACCCCACTCAACAAAAAGTGGGTGGTATAACAAAAAATATACCTACATAAATTGTAATTTGATACAGTGGTACCTTTGAAGAAAAACTTAAGTAAATTTGTTTTGTCAACGTAAATTTTTTTTTGTCAGTTGATGATGCTGACTATTTAACTAAAACAACAGAGATACTAAAAATTCTCGTGTAAAGTATCTTCACGTAAAGTAAAACAGAATATAGTATTTTCTATGGTTTTGAAAAATAATATGTTGAAAACAAATCATGTTATATTTTTGATCCAAGCGTAAAGGAATTTACTTATACCTATTACGTCGAAGTGTGAGAATCTTGCCTGTGTTTAAATAACACCCAATCGTAAAAATAATAAAACAAGACATCGATAACTTTTGATAAAACTTAAAGTGAAATTTAGTAATAAAATACTTACTGCTTACCTACGTACCTACCGGATGTAATTCTGTCCGTGTCGCGAAATCTGAAATTAAAGATAAAAGATAAAATAAAGTAAATAATAACTCCGTCATATCGTCCGTCTGAAAGTAAATATAAAGTTCGGTAATTTTTGAAAACTCGTTGTTGGGTAAATTAAAGTGTACTTACTTGGAGTGGTAAAGTGTGTCAAGGAGGCAAATATCCTTCTAAAAAAAAAAAATTTTTTAAAGAAAATATTTGTGTTAAGGAATTTATCTAAGTCGTTGACAGAGGTTTTATATACTTAACTTATGTTGCCTGTCGAAAACTTAAATCAATTCCATATAAAGACAATTAAAATCGTGTGCTGAAAAAGAAAGCAAAATTAAATTGAAGTTTTTTTTTTGATTGTAAGTGATTTTAACGTTTGACAAAAGAAATGTTAAGGCCAATTACAACTTATGAAATTTAAATAAAGAAACTTATTACCACAAGTGATTACACTCTAAAGATTTTTTTTCGTGAAACATAAGTAATTTTTTTTTTTGAACTTTAGTATAAACGTTTTATAGTCATTTCGAATCTGATTGAAGATTTTAACGAAATTTTTTGTTGAGATTAAATTTTGAATCTCAGTCATCTATACATACGCAACATACCTACGTAAACTTTTCCCACTGATCCCGTCTGTGAAAAATTCTGAAACTCTGAAAATTGAAAAAAGAAAGAATTGGTAAAAATAACTGAAAATTAAAAGATATAAAGTAACTGGTGAAACAATCCTTTCATCTGGTTTCACATTGGTAGGGTGCACTCTCCCTTCGTCGAACCATTTTTGCCTATATTTTTATAAATAAATATATTGATATTGATTATATTTTTTTTTATATTGCTTAAATTTTATAAATATTAACCCACGCTTGTTTCAGCTACGGTAAGGTTTGGATGTACCTACCAACTATATTGATGATCCTTCTGATCCAAACATTTTTAAAATTTTGAACTTTTGATATTGAAACATTCTTCTTTCAACTTTTGGGAGGGATACTTATACAGTGGAGGCGTCCTACGCATATTTTAGTCCGTTTTAAAATTCTGAGTAATCAGTTTTTTCGCGCTTTTGTTGAATTTTTGTTTGAAATCTTGTATCGTATAAAAATAGGTACATACCTATTCGCGTATAGCTCGTGTTTAAAATCAAACTAATGAAAATTAGTCGCGTTTGGTATCTGTTAGTCCTTTTAATCTGGGCTCGTTAATCGTCGACCTTGTCTAAGATTGTGTGAACAATGTATAGATAAGAGGCCTCAATAAAGATTATTAAGGAAGCGAACGATCCATGGAGACGTTTTACAAATCGAGTTAGGCATTTGGTGTTATAAAACTACTATTCGTCGGAGTAGTTTGTAACTTATCGCGAAAGAGGGATAGTGATTAATTTCGCTAATCCTCGAATGGATATTTCTGAAACAAAAGTATTTTTTTTGTTAACAGAAATTATTTTTTTTTTGTTTCAAAAAAAAAAGCATTCAGCTTTTTTTTTTATCTAATAGACATCACGTCTGGATTTTGAGCTTTGGAACAGGTTCCATAAAAAAATTTCTTTTGCAATTCTCATGCAACGTCAGAATAGTTAAATTGTAAAAGAGGTAAATTTGTTTTAGTTTGAAATCTTAAAATTAGAGTTTGAGATCATGTTGATGAATATTAAAAATTGTAAATCGATTAAAGTTTTGAAGAGTATAAACCTATATAAAGTTTATTAAGAATTTAGTTAGGGATTATATAAGGAATTCTTATCAGTTTAAAATTAAGAAATTCAATTTATTATAAATAATTTTCAATTTCCTACTAAGAGGGTATTTGTTTATTTTTTTTTTGGATAAGTACTTAAAGATTAATACTGTTAGTTTAATTTTTATATAGAATAAAAATGTTAAGGAGTTTTGAAAAGTTAATAGTTTGGTTTTCAATCGTTGTCAAGTTGTAGCGAATGCTGATGTCCGTCCGGGAAGTTTTTTTTTGAAGACTTATTTTTAGATAGTATGGAGGACTAAAACTTTAGCGAAGAGACGTGGCTGAGGACAGTTCAGCGTGAAGGCAGCAACCACAACGAAACACACACATACGACCAAGTAAGCAAAGGATAAGTTTCATTCCATTCTTCTTTTATATTAGTCAATTTGCGGGATATTTTCACACCAGATTTGTACCAGTGAAAGTATCAATGGGTAGTGTCCTTGAAGGACTAGTCTCCGACAAGACACTTAGGTAGGGAAGCGTGGTACTTGAGGGAAATCATCATCACCTGATTTCCCAAAACAATAGGGCCTTAGAAAAATTCCAAGGATGAAATAAGGCATAGGTTGGGAAGGGTTAGGCAATCCTTAGAGATGACAACACCAACATCTCGACAATCTGTTAACACTCGTGCTTCCACCTTAAAAAAAATTATCTCTTTCTCGAACTCTATCACTGTACTCGACTCTCAACTCGGCCCCTTTGCTTTTTAGCATAGCAATTTATAAACTCAACAGAGTCAACAAACAACTAGACTCCAGGTCTAACAAATGTGACACCGACTACTACTCCTGCAGCACCACCCACTTCCCTGTACCGACGAGTTCGGCCCCGGCGAAAATAGCAGACCTGAAGCAGCGGTGTGGTAGTAGTCACCCTATTCATCCAGGCTTGGACGTGCCCCGTCACAGACGAGGTACTAAAAGTTGGTAGGATGGATAGGTTTCGGATTCGTTATAGAGAAGTAGTAGTAGTGGGTAATTTTGGGATATGTTTCGAGATCTATTGGATATGATAGGTAGGGGAATTAAAAACTCTCCTTAAAATTTTACAATACTACCTCAGAATTCTTACTCTACTCACGTTCTCGTGTTTTCGAAGTCAGGTCATTTAATCTCAAGGCATTTTGAAGCTAAATGAGTACTATTTTAGAATACTTTAGAGATCACCTGACTACGCCAGATCGTAAATCTGACGTAAGGTTTACTGATCCGTGGTGTCTATGAGATACGTATATTACACCAACATACGTTGAGAAATACTCGACTGTGAGAAGAGGACGAAGGGATCTTACAGATCATCCACTACTGTCGAGTAGTGAACGATCTTAAGCATCACTTCACCTCCTGCTTTTCTCAGCCGACTACACTCTCATTTATTTTTATGAAATCGGATCCTAATAGGGATTTTTCGCACTCGCTACGAGATTGAATCAGATAAAGTAGGTAATACATTGCAACTGAGAGATGGATAATATTTGAAATACATCTCATCCAAGGTTTGGGGTTTTCTGGTCTTTCTGGTCTTTTGGGACTTTTTAGTTAACTCTCTTTCTCAGTCATAAACATCACCAAGCAACATCGTTTTATTTTAAGAATTATAATAATTATTTTTAATTCATATTCGGGATTAACGCGAAATTAAATCATTTAATTGATTTTTTTTTATTTTCCATATCAAAATCTCGAGTATGAGTTAAAGATTAATTATTTATAAATTTTTATTTTTTTTTCGTAGCGGGAACATCCCATGCCTCCCGTTACATAATGGCGCCCGAACGTGTGGGGCCCGAGTTGTAGTCACGTTGATAGTTTCTGAAAAATTTGATAGATTTTTTTTTATTAGTAACTTTTTGAAGAAGTAGATTTTAGTATGATGTAGTAAGTTTGTTCAAACATTAGTTTGAATCGATTAAGTCAATTTTGAATTTTTAGGAAGTTGGTCATGTTATAGAGACTTAACATCGGACGGTTTTCTGACTTAAGTGTCGGCCGGTAATTAGTAGAACTTGTTCCTGAATACGTCTGTAGCGACAACCTGTCAAAATTCCACTCCACTCTCTTAACATTTGATGAATAGTTTCAGTAAGGTTAGTTTACATAGGGATGTCCGTATTGGATATGTATTTAGTCCAGTAGTCCGTTGCTTCTCATGAAAACTAGTCTCAACCCTGAAGCAAATATCCTTTTTTTTAAACTGTTTAGTTGTTTGCAACTACGTCCGGTAAATAGTTGAACTCATTCCTGTTTACGTCTGCAGCGCAAGCCAAATGACGACGGCTAAATAAAAGATTAACCAATTTCAATAGACAAGTTATTTGAAAAATTTAAGTTTACTACACTTCAATAAAGTAATCCTGTAATTTATGTAGAAGATCAAATTAGTTAGTTTGATGATATAGTTCTGGTCTGATGTCCGCTAGGGGATGTTATCTACTTCCTTAGGTCAGTAGCAGCAGAGAGAAGTAAGAACAAACTAGTCTAAGGAGAGAAGCTAAGTAAATTTTCACGAGTTTTGTTAGTTATACAGATTTTTTTTTTTGAAGAATTAAGGAATGAAGAATTGTACATGTGTTGTGGAGTTGCTCCTGAAACGTTGGAAGGCTTCAGTCGCGTCTCCGAACTTGCAATGATTGGAGAAAACTTTTGAAAAATTTGAGAAATTTTGAGAAAAATTTTAATTTGAGAAATTAATTAAGATTTAAATTTTGAGATATATTTAGTCGAGTGAGTTTACTTGAAGAATAAAACTCATGGATCAAGTAGTTTAGTTATTGAGAAAATTTTGATGCCTGGTGGCGAATATTTAGTTTTTTTTATTTAGTTTTGCCTGGTGGCACTTTTTTTTGATTATTTAGTATTTTTAGCATTGCCTGGTGGCGTATATTTAGTATTTTGCCTGGTGGCACCTTTTTTTTTGAGATATTCAGTTTTGCCTGGGGGCACTTTTAGTTTAGTTTTTGTCTGGTGACATTTATTTAGTAAACATTTAGAGTTAGATTTGCCTGGTGGCGCTTTTTAGATTTAGTTTTTTTTTGAGAAAATTTTGAATATAGCCTGGTGGCAACTTTATTTAGATAAAATACAGTTTAGTTTTGAGAAATTTTTGAAAATTTTAGTTTTATTCATTCAGTTCGTTTAAGATTTAGTATTTAGTTTTGAAATCAAAAAAAAAAAAAAATATAAAAATTTTTTTTTGATTAATGATTTAGTTTTTTTTTGAAGTTGTGCGATTTAGAAACATTAAGAGGGTTTACCCTAAGCAAAAGTAGGTTAAGTTAGTTAGTAAGCTTAGTTAGTAAGAATAGTTAGTAAGATTTAGATAGATAGTAAGATATATTAGGAAAATATTTATTAGGATTTAGATAGTAAGATATAGGATAGTTTTTTTTTTGAATTTATAGGTAGTAAGATTTATTTAAGAAAACTTTGTAAGCTAGAAATAGTATAGATTAATAAGTAGGTATTCTTTTGTAAACATTCTTTTTAAAGGTTTTGAAATAACAAAACTTTTCATTTTCCATAAAACTTTTTTTTTTACTTGCAATACTCTTAAAAACAAAATGGTGAATAAGCCAAAGAATGGTTCTACAGATAAAAAGAAAGGGGGTAGACCTCCTAAACCACCAGCTCTCAGCAGAGCACCCATACTAGCGACTCCAGAACCACATAACACTCGTTATAGGAAAAACCTCGACATGTACCATAACATGACGATGGATAATAACGCAGTGGCAGATCAGAGTCAAGTAGAGGATGCTGCTGGACCATCGAACACGGAACGAATCGGGGATGAGGAAGCACCATTAGTGGACTTAGCAAGGCATTTAACACCTGAAGGAGCTCAAGACGATACACTAAACCGACAATCTGACGAATGGGAAGACTACGTCAAGGAGATAGCGTTGGCAACCATAGGCCTAAACAGAGCAGAGGATCGTAAAAATCTTCAAGAAACGCTAGCCCAAAGTCAAGCCCAAATGTTAGAGAGAGTGGATCTTGTAGTTAAGAATGCTTTAGCACAAATGAAGGAGTTAGCTCGCCCAACAGCCGCAGCTATACCACTGTGTGACTTACCCACACCCGACACTCGTAATTACAACACCAATAGAGAACCAAATCCAGAAGCTATTACCAGAAACAACATCCGAGAAACGTCAGGAGAAAGGACAAGAGAAATACCTCAGGAAAGTCTAAGAGAAGCGGTCAGGGAAGCATTAGGTGTACGGCAAAGAAGAGATGGCACTCCACCTAGAGTTGATACTAACCGAAACAACATACCGGGATTCCCTAGAGAGTGGCCAAGACGCAACGTATCACCACCTAGAGCTGAACCTTCTCGAGGATGTGACCCAAATTTTTACGAAAGACTAGACCAAATCCAGTTCGACAATACGTCGATAAATAGAAATGTGAGAGCACCAGCACCATCACCAGCGACATCATTTATACGTTCTCCACACTACCACAAATGGGGCATTGTGTATAATGCCAAAAATATGCCAGTAGATGAGTTCTTGTTCCGACTTAATCGGGTAAAGGACAGCTATGGCGCATCTTGGGAAGAAATAGTGGCAAATTTCCACCATTTTGTGAGCGGAACGGTAGAGGTGTGGTACTGGATGTTTATGAAGAACAACCCATATTCATCTTGGGCAGCGTTGAAGTTAGCGTTGATAGAGCAGTATCGTAGTCTGGAAACTGATTCCGAGTTGTCCAGACAAATGGCGGAAAGAAAACAAGCTCATGGCGAAAGCTTTGACTCGTTTTACGATGCCATTTTAAAGATCAATTCAAGGATGAAGAATCCTAGACCTAACGAGGAACTAGCGGAAATCATAAAACAAAACGTACGTAGACGTATGGGAGAGCTTTTGCTAACGTTTAAATCTACTCGACTCGCAGACTTGGTATTTACATGTCGAGATATGGAGAGGTTTTTGGCTCAACATGATCCCATGAGAGCCAGAGCACCACCTATATATAACAACCCTCCAAGAAAACTCGTGCATGAAATCGAGATTCAAACTGATTCGCAGATAACCGAAATGTCTACAGCTATTGAAGCATTCCATCACAACAGAAATCGTGACGCGAAACCTAATTCCGATAACGTCAAATGCTGGAATTGTTTAAAGCCAGGACATACCTTTAGAGATTGTGCAGATTTGCAGAGAAGAATATTCTGCTACCGCTGTGGCAAACCGGAAGTTCTGTCACCCAATTGCAAAATGTGTCCGGGAAACTCGTCGTCGAGCCAACATTCATCCGAGAGGGAGTTGGCAAAGATGGGCAACTCGGGGAGTCCATTATAAATTTAGAAACAACCGATAAAATAACAATATTAAGAAAACCTGAAACGAAAAATATCTTGAAGTCATCATCTACTAATTCTAGAATACCTAGACTTAGACCTTTAAAGTCCTTGCATCAAAGGCAAATTGAATACAACTTAGCTAGAAAACGTATATATACATATCCGAAACATTTGAAAAAGATAGAAGCCTTAAGAACTAAATTCACTGATAAACGAAAACTATATAAAGTAGTGTCTTCGACAAAATTGTCAAATTACAAGGACGATCCCCGTCCTTATGTTCAAGTAGAACTGTTCGATGAAGAGTGGTACGGTTTGCTCGATTCTGGAGCAAGTGTTAGCTGTTTAGGTAAAGGAGCATTAGAAATTTTAGAAAACAAAAACATCTCTTTTCAAAAATTCTCTACCAATATAGCTACTGCTGACGGTAAACAACAACCAGTGGTAGGAGTAGTCAAGACAAAAATTTCTTTTAATAGCAAAACACACCTCTTAGATCTATTCATAGTACCGTCTTTAACGCAAAAACTCTACTTGGGAGTAAATTTTTGGGCTCTATTTGAGATAGCGCCTCACATAATTCCATTTAAAGATTCAATGTCTGAGTTAGCTTTGGAGAAACCTAATTTCTCTGAGTGCGAGCTAACTGCAGAACAGTCTGTTGTGCTGAAAAGCACTGTAGAACTTTTTCCGTCATTCGCTGAGCGGGGACTCGGACGAACACACCTCATGGAACACTCGATTGATACCGGCGATGCGTTGCCTATTAAGCAACGGCATTACCCTATCTCTCCAGCGATACAAGCCTTGGTGTACGCCGAAGTGGACCGCATGATTTCTTTGGGAGTGATTGAAGAAAGTTCAAGCCCATGGTCCTCACCGGTTGTATTGGTGAGGAAACCCGGCAAAAATAGAATGTGCTTGGACTTTCGGAAAGTCAATTCCGTGACAAAGAAGGATGCGAGTCCAATTGGGCACATAGAAGGTTTGTTAGCACGACTTTCAGAGACACGCTATATCTCTAGCGTGGATTTGAAAGACGCGTACTGGCAAGTACCGTTGGAGGAGATGTCAAGGGAGAAAACTGCGTTTTCAATTCCAGGCCGTCCATTGTATCAGTTCAAGGTGATGCCGTTCGGACTCTCCAACGCCGCTCAGAGTCTGACGAATCTGATGAATAAAGTTATCCCGTCCAACTTGAGAGATCAAGTGTTTATTTATTTAGATGACTTATTAGTTATCTCCAAAACTTTTGAAGAGCATATTTCAGTTCTAGAAATTGTAGCTAAAAGGCTAGATGAGGCAGGACTAACAATAAATGTGGAAAAGTCGCGCTTCTGTTTCGAAGAACTGCAATACTTAGGTTATGTCGTAGGGCGTGGCTGCCTCAAAGCAGACCCGTCCAAAATTTCTGCAATTCTCGATTTCCCGGTACCAACGACTGTACGTCAAGTACGTCGATTCCTTGGAATGGCTGGTTGGTATCGGCGATTCATCGAGAATTTTTCTGAGGTAGCCGGACCGATGTCCGATACACTTAAGAAAGGTACAAAGTTTGAGTTCAACGAACAGGCGTTAGAAGCTTTCAACAAGCTTAAGGTAGCTTTGACTTCGGCGCCAGTTCTCCGCAACCCCGATTTCAGTAAGCAATTCGTGATTTTATGCGACGCTTCAGCAACTGGAATCGGATGCGTACTGTGTCAGAGAGATGAGACTGGCGCAGAATACCCCATTTATTATTATTCACAGAAGTTGAATAGTGCTCAACGTAACTATTCAGTTACTGAGCGAGAATGTCTCGCGGCCGTAAAAGGCATTTACAAATTTAGACCATACATTGAAGGTTACAGGTTCTTGGTGATCACTGATCATGCGAGCCTGAGATGGTTGATGAGTCTTAAGGACCCAACCGGACGTTTAGCTCGATGGAGTTTGAAGCTTCAAAGCTTCGAATTTTCGGTGGAGCATAGAAAAGGGACGTTAAACGCTGTACCTGATGCCCTATCTAGAGTGCACGAAGTAGAAGCATTGCGTTTATCATCCTTAGAAACGCCCATCGAAAATTCAAGTCCATCTAAAGTGTTGCATCTTGATTTAAAGGATCCGTCTTTCAAGTCGGAAGAATACCTTCAGATCGTGGAACACATTAATAAAAATAAAGATCGTCTTCCTGACTTGCAAGTATCAGATGGTTATGTATACAAGAAAGTCAGACACGTAACAGGAAATCCAATTCAAGACGATTTGGCTTGGAAGATTTGGATTCCATCGCAGTTGAGCGAAAAGTTGATAATTGCGGCTCATTGCCCGCCTCAGGCATCGCATGGTGGTATCACCAAGACCCTTCATCGTCTTCGTAACCAATTTTATTGGCCAGCAATGGCAGCACAAGTCAAAATGTATGTGAACAACTGTGAAATATGTAAAACGACGAAAGCGCCGAATTCTGTTCTTAGAACTGAAATGGGAAAAAGTTTTGAAGTGGAAAGGCCATTTCAACATATATATATAGATTTTCTAGGTCCTTACCCTAGATCCAGAAGAGGTAACACATTTATATTTATAGCGTTAGACCAACTAACGAAATTTGTATTCATCAAACCATTGAGAAAGGCAACTACTTCAGAAGTAGTCAAATTTTTAGTAGATGATGTATTCTTGACATTTGGAGTTCCTGAGAGTTTGTTATCGGATAATGGCTCGCAATTTGTAAGTAACGATTTCAAGACTTTCTTAGAAAATTTCGGAATCAATCACATTAAGACAGCCGCGTACGCACCACAAGCAAATGCTAGCGAACGTGTGAACCGCTCTATTTTAAGCGCTATAAGAGCATATATCGACACCAAACAACTTAACTGGGACGAACATTTATCGTGTATTAGCAGTGCTTTACGCACATCGTTGCACAGCGCAATCGGCATGACCCCATATGAGGCCTTATTTGGTCAGCGCATGATAGAGCATGGGGCCGATTATGCGTTGTTGAGAAAACTTGGTGGTCTTAATCAATCGGAAATTGACTGGCTGCCTAAAACAGCTCGAATGAATATTCTTCATTCTTATTTGAAAACCGCACTTAACCAAGCACATGACAGCTACGAAAAAGTTTACAACCTACGAAGTAGGGCAGTTACGTTCAATATAGGCGACGATGTTTATCGCCGAAATTTCGTATTAAGTGATGCAAGCAAACATCGTAACGCGAAGCTATGCCCCAAATTCGTAAAAACAAAAGTTGTAAAGATTGTAGGTAACAACTTGTACAAGGTTAAGGATGCAAACGGATTTGAATCAGTGGTTCATACCAAAGATCTGCGTAAATGAGCAATCGAAAAAGTCATCGACGATTTCCTTTGTACAATTTACATTTTTTTTGCGTTGATAAGCGTCATCGCCAGCTGCTCAGCCTGTGCATGAGACACATGGGTCGTGGGTAGCTATTAGTTATTCTGGAGTTATAGGAAGAACTTATAAAATAATTTCGTACTGCAATTAATGATTTTCGTTTCCATCATCAATGTACCTGTTGGCACCAGGGACATTGAAGATGTTTTGTAGGAAAATCCACTTCGTCACCCACTAAGTATAATAGTGAAATTCTTCTTATACATTCATACATACTTGTATGACACAGGTTTAGAACTTCATCCAAACGAACCAATTCGAAAATTTCTACAATCCACAAAACATTCTCTTAACATAGACAACACCCTATTCCGAAAGGAACAAATGTTGCTAAGAAATGCTTAGGAGAAAATATAGAGGGATGAAATAAAGGTTCTTTAGTAAATAAAGGAAATATCTAGTACGCCAACCACGCAACCGCATAATTCCGAAACATAGCGAAACAACCACCTACGGATAGGCAGTAAAAATGTAGATTAGCTAGGACACCGGTCAGTTAATGAAAAAGTGAGGTATCCCAACTAGTAATACTCCCATTCACCAACGTGAAATATGGTCGCATAGGACAAACATACAATCTGTTATATTTGTTAGAAACTGATTCAGAAAAACTCTAATTGATGAAATATTACGTTTCAAAAGATTTACCAACTAGAAATTCACTAAATTAAGATATTTTAATGCTGCACGCATGAACATGAAAATCGTCAACACAATATCGGAAACGAGAAAACTCAGGAAAATTCAAGTAATTAGTTTGGTAGCACGGAAAAATAAGAAAATCTGATTCTAAATAGTGACAAAAATGACAAATTCAAGTTCCAACCTGCAAGAAAAGAAAATAGTAAAATCAAGAAAAATAATCAAAAAGGTAACTAAAGTACTTACCTAGTTTCGAAAATGACTGAAAAGTTAAAAAGTACAAGAAAAATACTCACCCGAACAAATATACGATAGTTATACTAATACGCCGAACCTAAATATACATACCTAATTGTTTACAATATAAAAAGTTCAAGAAAACCTAAAAATATAACAAACAAGAATTAATACTTACTCCGATAAATGTGAGTGAAATTAAAACGAACCTTTTCATACATCCGAACCCTATACTCGTAACAGCATAAAATAACAAATAAGGAGGAAAAGAGTAATTCAACAATAATTTGGATACTATACCATAAAACTACGAGACAAAAAGAGAAAAACATATTCTCAAAGTAGCATGGGGAAAACAAACACACCAAATCTGAAAATACGCGGGCATCGAACATTCAAATAAATGATAGAAAAAAAAAGATGGCCGGAATTAAATTTAATACTCGAACTATCTTTTCTAATAAGATGGAAAGAGACCAACACTATCTCATAAGTCTGTTTCATAGATATTAAATCACGAAACCGCCACAAAAAATACTGTTGCGGAAGCTCTGGTTTAGGTAACGTGCGACGTAAACCAGCCGAACAGTTTCATTTCGCACATATAATCTGATGAAGTAAGACGCATTCGAGATCGAGAAAAAAGTAAGAAAATTATAATTTTTAACAAAGTGAAACGTAGAAATTAAAAAAGTTGATAATACTTAAAGCCTGATATTTAAATAAAGAAAATAAAGAAAAGGCATTAAAAATCAAGGAAACATAAAATCACAGGAAGAGAAAGCCATACGCAAGGAATAAAATCAGTGGTAAGAAATTTTTTTTTTATCCATATATTTTTGTGAAACCAGAGCACATGCTCTGAAATATAAAGAATTCTTATTGCTCACAACGAAATAAAAGAATAATCCTGAAGAAACAATACAGATAAATAATTAATTTGCGACGAAATCCATGTCCGTACAATATTTTTTTTTGTTAGTCCAAAAACACATGCGTATCCAATTCACTGCGCAGATACCAGACACAAAAAATATCGTATTGGAACGAGCAGGCAAGCAATGTGCCAGGATTTCGTGCATTCAATTGTCCAGTCCAAGTGCACTACGCAAAAACCACCCCCTAGTAAACTTCTGCGAAGCGTGAGATTCTGCAGAAAACACGAGGGAGTACTGTTCGAAACAATTGTGTTATGGAAACGAGATTCTACTCCAAAAATACAACACCGCAATAATCCTGCAAAAAGACATAAAAAAACCAGGTAAAAAAATAAAATCTTTTTATCGTAATATGTGATTTTACATTAAAACATTAATATAATGGTCAAACTAAGTGCCCAAAATAAGTGGCATAACGACCAAAGGAAAATTAAAAACGAAGATGATTCTTTCTCACGTCGTGCGTTAGTAAAGATCTCTTCATCATCAAAAAAGTAAAACGACATAATAAAACAGTAGATAGATTTAGGGTCAGCAGCTCAAAAATGTACCTACAAAAACACTAATTCATTTTTCTTTTTAAACAGATACGTTCCGAGTGGCAGCAATCTAGTCAGACGAGACTACGACCAAGACGTGACACCCAAAAGTCACTACGTCAAGGTCGAAGAAAGCATCCACCACTCGGACGACGTTATTTGGTTTCTTCCGAGGAGCCTAAAAACCAAATTGTTGAAAAATATCGACGACATAGATATTTTTGGAAATTCTATGTGCTTCAAGTATTCATCTGCACGTAGGACTCGACACAGCATCGTAGGAATCATAGATTCATTCCAAGTGCAGGATGAAAAACATCATCTAGCTGAAAATTAAAGTCATCAAGCTGAACAATAACATCGAACCCTGCTGGAGTCATCTTTAAGCAGATGAAATGGATAGTTCAAAAGTGTAAAATGTGGATAAATGTATGGTAGCTATATATTTTACAATATATATATATAAACAGATAGGAATTATTTGACTCATAGGTAGTTTATTTTCCTGAATTTTAATATCTTTGAACCTATATTAAACAAATGCACCTAACAAAAGAAAAAGGTGTGATAAAAAGTTTTTTTTTTTAGATTACAACAGCCTAAAATTAGCATAATTTATGAAACAATTGATAAAATAGATAAAAGTGTTAAATTTTGGTTTACTGCCCTTATAAATATTTCTGAATTTTGAGCAAAATCAACCCCACTCAACAAAAAGTGGGTGGTATAACAAAAAATATACCTACATAAATTGTAATTTGATACAGTGGTACCTTTGAAGAAAAACTTAAGTAAATTTGTTTTGTCAACGTAAATTTTTTTTTGTCAGTTGATGATGCTGACTATTTAACTAAAACAACAGAGATACTAAAAATTCTCGTGTAAAGTATCTTCACGTAAAGTAAAACAGAATATAGTATTTTCTATGGTTTTGAAAAATAATATGTTGAAAACAAATCATGTTATATTTTTGATCCAAGCGTAAAGGAATTTACTTATACCTATTACGTCGAAGTGTGAGAATCTTGCCTGTGTTTAAATAACACCCAATCGTAAAAATAATAAAACAAGACATCGATAACTTTTGATAAAACTTAAAGTGAAATTTAGTAATAAAATACTTACTGCTTACCTACGTACCTACCGGATGTAATTCTGTCCGTGTCGCGAAATCTGAAATTAAAGATAAAAGATAAAATAAAGTAAATAATAACTCCGTCATATCGTCCGTCTGAAAGTAAATATAAAGTTCGGTAATTTTTGAAAACTCGTTGTTGGGTAAATTAAAGTGTACTTACTTGGAGTGGTAAAGTGTGTCAAGGAGGCAAATATCCTTCTAAAAAAAAAAAATTTTTTAAAGAAAATATTTGTGTTAAGGAATTTATCTAAGTCGTTGACAGAGGTTTTATATACTTAACTTATGTTGCCTGTCGAAAACTTAAATCAATTCCATATAAAGACAATTAAAATCGTGTGCTGAAAAAGAAAGCAAAATTAAATTGAAGTTTTTTTTTTGATTGTAAGTGATTTTAACGTTTGACAAAAGAAATGTTAAGGCCAATTACAACTTATGAAATTTAAATAAAGAAACTTATTACCACAAGTGATTACACTCTAAAGATTTTTTTTCGTGAAACATAAGTAATTTTTTTTTTTGAACTTTAGTATAAACGTTTTATAGTCATTTCGAATCTGATTGAAGATTTTAACGAAATTTTTTGTTGAGATTAAATTTTGAATCTCAGTCATCTATACATACGCAACATACCTACGTAAACTTTTCCCACTGATCCCGTCTGTGAAAAATTCTGAAACTCTGAAAATTGAAAAAAGAAAGAATTGGTAAAAATAACTGAAAATTAAAAGATATAAAGTAACTGGTGAAACAATCCTTTCATCTGGTTTCACATTGGTAGGGTGCACTCTCCCTTCGTCGAACCATTTTTGCCTATATTTTTATAAATAAATATATTGATATTGATTATATTTTTTTTTATATTGCTTAAATTTTATAAATATTAACCCACGCTTGTTTCAGCTACGGTAAGGTTTGGATGTACCTACCAACTATATTGATGATCCTTCTGATCCAAACATTTTTAAAATTTTGAACTTTTGATATTGAAACATTCTTCTTTCAACTTTTGGGAGGGATACTTATACAGTGGAGGCGTCCTACGCATATTTTAGTCCGTTTTAAAATTCTGAGTAATCAGTTTTTTCGCGCTTTTGTTGAATTTTTGTTTGAAATCTTGTATCGTATAAAAATAGGTACATACCTATTCGCGTATAGCTCGTGTTTAAAATCAAACTAATGAAAATTAGTCGCGTTTGGTATCTGTTAGTCCTTTTAATCTGGGCTCGTTAATCGTCGACCTTGTCTAAGATTGTGTGAACAATGTATAGATAAGAGGCCTCAATAAAGATTATTAAGGAAGCGAACGATCCATGGAGACGTTTTACAAATCGAGTTAGGCATTTGGTGTTATAAAACTACTATTCGTCGGAGTAGTTTGTAACTTATCGCGAAAGAGGGATAGTGATTAATTTCGCTAATCCTCGAATGGATATTTCTGAAACAAAAGTATTTTTTTTGTTAACAGAAATTATTTTTTTTTTGTTTCAAAAAAAAAAGCATTCAGCTTTTTTTTTTATCTAATAGACATCACGTCTGGATTTTGAGCTTTGGAACAGGTTCCATAAAAAAATTTCTTTTGCAATTCTCATGCAACGTCAGAATAGTTAAATTGTAAAAGAGGTAAATTTGTTTTAGTTTGAAATCTTAAAATTAGAGTTTGAGATCATGTTGATGAATATTAAAAATTGTAAATCGATTAAAGTTTTGAAGAGTATAAACCTATATAAAGTTTATTAAGAATTTAGTTAGGGATTATATAAGGAATTCTTATCAGTTTAAAATTAAGAAATTCAATTTATTATAAATAATTTTCAATTTCCTACTAAGAGGGTATTTGTTTATTTTTTTTTTGGATAAGTACTTAAAGATTAATACTGTTAGTTTAATTTTTATATAGAATAAAAATGTTAAGGAGTTTTGAAAAGTTAATAGTTTGGTTTTCAATCGTTGTCAAGTTGTAGCGAATGCTGATGTCCGTCCGGGAAGTTTTTTTTTGAAGACTTATTTTTAGATAGTATGGAGGACTAAAACTTTAGCGAAGAGACGTGGCTGAGGACAGTTCAGCGTGAAGGCAGCAACCACAACGAAACACACACATACGACCAAGTAAGCAAAGGATAAGTTTCATTCCATTCTTCTTTTATATTAGTCAATTTGCGGGATATTTTCACACCAGATTTGTACCAGTGAAAGTATCAATGGGTAGTGTCCTTGAAGGACTAGTCTCCGACAAGACACTTAGGTAGGGAAGCGTGGTACTTGAGGGAAATCATCATCACCTGATTTCCCAAAACAATAGGGCCTTAGAAAAATTCCAAGGATGAAATAAGGCATAGGTTGGGAAGGGTTAGGCAATCCTTAGAGATGACAACACCAACATCTCGACAATCTGTTAACACTCGTGCTTCCACCTTAAAAAAATTATCTCTTTCTCGAACTCTATCACTGTACTCGACTCTCAACTCGGCCCCTTTGCTTTTTAGCATAGCAATTTATAAACTCAACAGAGTCAACAAACAACTAGACTCCAGGTCTAACAAATGTGACACCGACTACTACTCCTGCAGCACCACCCACTTCCCTGTACCGACGAGTTCGGCCCCGGCGAAAATAGCAGACCTGAAGCAGCGGTGTGGTAGTAGTCACCCTATTCATCCAGGCTTGGACGTGCCCCGTCACAGACGAGGTACTAAAAGTTGGTAGGATGGATAGGTTTCGGATTCGTTATAGAGAAGTAGTAGTAGTGGGTAATTTTGGGATATGTTTCGAGATCTATTGGATATGATAGGTAGGGGAATTAAAAACTCTCCTTAAAATTTTACAATACTACCTCAGAATTCTTACTCTACTCACGTTCTCGTGTTTTCGAAGTCAGGTCATTTAATCTCAAGGCATTTTGAAGCTAAATGAGTACTATTTTAGAATACTTTAGAGATCACCTGACTACGCCAGATCGTAAATCTGACGTAAGGTTTACTGATCCGTGGTGTCTATGAGATACGTATATTACACCAACATACGTTGAGAAATACTCGACTGTGAGAAGAGGACGAAGGGATCTTACAGATCATCCACTACTGTCGAGTAGTGAACGATCTTAAGCATCACTTCACCTCCTGCTTTTCTCAGCCGACTACACTCTCATTTATTTTTATGAAATCGGATCCTAATAGGGATTTTTCGCACTCGCTACGAGATTGAATCAGATAAAGTAGGTAATACATTGCAACTGAGAGATGGATAATATTTGAAATACATCTCATCCAAGGTTTGGGGTTTTCTGGTCTTTCTGGTCTTTTGGGACTTTTTAGTTAACTCTCTTTCTCAGTCATAAACATCACCAAGCAACATCGTTTTATTTTAAGAATTATAATAATTATTTTTAATTCATATTCGGGATTAACGCGAAATTAAATCATTTAATTGATTTTTATTTTCCATATCAAAATCTCGAGTATGAGTTAAAGATTAATTATTTATAAATTTTTATTTTTTTTCGTAGCGGGAACATCCCATGCCTCCCGTTACATATTCTATATACCCACCTATATATCCGGAACTCTCGTTTAGAAAAAAGTGAAAAAATCCTAAAACCTTTTTTTCGTTACCAATCGATTTTTGCTAATTTCCAAGCTAAAATAACTCCCTTTTGATTTTTGTTTTTGTTTTCAAATACAACCTACCATAGTGGCATCCTGTGAAGCTTTGATTATGTTTTGGTAAATTGGGGTAACCCTAATTCCGTAACGCAGCACAAAAAGATATAAAGGCAAAATTCATTAACCACTAATTTGTTTTCAAAATCTGCAGAAACTCATTTGTGTTTTCATTAATTATGCGAAAATTTGGTTCATTTATCATTCTGTCGCTCGAATGTCAATTAATTTTCCCACCAAATTAATCGACGACCCATTTTGGATTTCCATTATAAGTGCTTAATGTATGTATGTATGGAGGATATTTTTTTTTAATTTCTGTATTGAAGGACCACACCAATAAGCCTACAAGCACATATATACCTACTTGTATAATATATGTATTGATTGAAATTTTGGTGCTTTCAGTACTAAAATCGATTCAAAAATTCCGCAGCATTTATTTTTGGCGAACGCTGAAATTTCGTGAGCAGGTGTCATTAAATTTGCATTTCACTTTTGAAAAGGAGGGAGAGAATATTTTTTTGAAAATCTCTTTGAGCTTTGTATTCTAAACAAAAAGCACTTTCCTAAATATACCAAAGGATTTCAAACTTGTTGTCATTGTTTTAATTAAATTTAAGAGTAGGCTTAAGGAACTTAGTTCAAAATGATTCATTAAGTAGATACTTTTGTAGAATTCATAACTGTTTTGAATATTCAAATAAACCAATGCAAGAAAAGTTTTCTTTCTTTATGTGTAATTAAATTTATGGGCAACGTTCTTGCACAATTCATATATTTAAAAGGTTCATTCACCAATCTTGGAATTTTTGTAATAACACTTTTTATTTTCTTTTTCAAAATATCTGTCATTTAGTAAAATTTTCAATTCAGCAATTACTGGGTTTGAGTTAGTTTTCTCCTGTTTAAAATATCAATCCGCATTTAAAATAGCACAATACTTAGTTGAATATACTATATAGCGGAATACGTGAATGTCTCTGTAACAAGGACTGAATGTCTCTGAAAGTGGAAGGTTATAAGGATCTGTTCAAGGAAGACTTTTAAGGCAAAACGAACAAAATTATGCTGAATTGCCTCTATTCCAATATATTAGACCTATGAACATTATAGAATAGAGTTCACACCATGCAATGCGTATTCCAGATGCCAACGAATAAAGCAATTGAATAAAGAAAGGGTTACATAAGGGTCTTAAAACTCTTTGGACAAAGGAAGTTAAGCCTTTCAAAAAACCAAACATAGTCCGTCTGTATTTCAGCAATCGCTGAACCGATTTTCACGGTTCACATGCTTTTGGATAGAAGAAATGTCAAACTGGGTCGTCAGCACTATATATCTGGACAGATGTCCACAGGTTGGCTAAAAAACGACAAAATAGGGCATACAAATAATTATTTTAAATACATGCCTAGTGTATATGGGGTCGAAAGATCGAGTTTGATTTGAAACGAAATTCCAACCCAGGTATTTCAGCCAACTAGTTGAATGCTTGAGGAGTTGAGTTAACTGCGAAAAAGTTGAAATGACAGGAGAATACCTGCGTTGCTTTGTAGACATTAAGACCAAAAGATTGAATTTTCGAGAAAAAAATATTTGTATTGCTTTTACAAGTTATGCGCATACTTTTCAACAACAAATATTCATTCGTTAATATGCAATTGATTACATGCAGAAATAATTGTGTATTCACCATTTCAACCCAGGTATTTCATTTAATTTTCGACTCAACACCACTACTCGAGTGCGATCGATACCTAGTTTATATGCGTCTTTGAACCCAGGTTGAACTTAGGTTCAACCTTTTGTAAACGGGGATGAGTTGGAACGAAATGGAATTTAACTCGAACTAGGTAACAGACACACTGCAAAGTATACTTGAATTCATCTTTGCCCACTTCCCATAGCAGTGCGACCAAGTATTAAGAGGCGAATATTTTTCTCCAACTCATTTGCAGCGTCATCTACACTTCAACAGTTAAACCATTCATATCCACTTTATGTTCACTTCTGATTGCTGACTTATTTATACACACTTTTGATTTTTGTTGGGATGAACATGTAAAATTTTACGGAGCTGGCTAATCACTTGACGTCGAAACACGGCTTGTAAAGTTTTGAGATTATATCTAGTGAAAAGTAATGCCCAATCTAATTTTTATCATTAGTGTCGCCATTGTATATAAATTTCTATAGTACAACCATGGAGCAGCGCCATCTAAAGAAAGCTGTGAACCACACAATTGAAGGTTCTTACATTTACTAAGTGTCTATTCTGTTACCCTAACAATAGTCGTCAACAAAACAAATTAATAATATATAATGTATGTTATTGGCTCTAAAATCCATACTTCCTTGACAAGAGTCGTAAACAAAATAAAAATCCAATATGTTTACGACTGTTGTCAGAGTTACAGAATAGACAACTAGTAAATGCACGAACCTTAAAATGTGTTATTCACAAGTTTCTTAAGATGGCCAGGCGGTGGTTATTCAGCATGAAAATACTATAGAAATGTATATGCAACGGTGTCGCTCATATTTGGCCAAGTTCCCACCAATAAATAATATAACTTTGATTGCCTTTATCCTATTCACAATTCACAAATAAAAATACATTTTACTTTATAATCAAAATAAAAAGATAATAATCACATTTATATTTCAACGAACTCTTCATTTCCATTAATTGATCCCTGGTGACGTAAAGATTATCCAATTTTCTAGGATGGATAAGGAAATCGTTTAAATCAATTTTTTTCTCAAACGACCGCTTTTGTTATCGTGGATCCCCAATCAGTTTCCTTATAATGGTAACGACATTTGCCACTGTTCAGATTAAAAATCAGGGAAAAGAAAAAAATCCGAGACATTTATATATTTGACCGAAGTATTAAATGAACTTAAAGTTATGTTATAAGGCTCTTAATTGCTTTGGGTAAACCTTTTTAATTCTTTTGTTGGAAAACTTTTCTTTTTGTTTGCTTTATAATTTTTTATTTTACTTAGCTCTTACAAACCAAACAAGAAAGATTTCGTAGATACATAATTTTTTTTTTGTTAAAAGGGTTTGTTTGATTTGATTTTGATAAATTGTAAGTTTGTGGAAAAATGCGTGAATGCCAAATCAAAAATTAGGTTTTAAAATAGATTTTCCTTAAAAAAATGATTGTAGTTAATAATAATAATAATTTATTCTTTATTAAGTCGGGTAGACTGTATCTATCGGAAGCTGGAAGAACTCAAAGGACCATAATCGAAAAACAATTCTATACCCTACTATGTATATTTTAAACATATTTACAAATCCTTTTACTAATATATTTAGCTGATAAGCTGGATGGAAAAGGCTACGGTAGAACCTTGTCCAAGTTTCTTTGAAATCTTAGTAAAAACTTTTATAATTGGTATATCCCTATTTGCCCTATAGTCACTGCATAGTTATTTAATGTATTAAATGGTTCTAATAGCTTTAATTTCCTCCTGGCTGACATTTGTTTTGGAAAATATCATTTGCCAACATTAACCACAAATGTTCCCGCCTCATATTTTTTTATGCATATATATCAATTAGTCTAGTCGGAACTCGGAATCCATTAGTTTTCATTAATGTATGTATGTATAGTATATGTATGATTTGTTTTAAACATACCGTACACACATCCATATAGGGGTTAGAGTATACTTTTCCACAACCACAAAAAAGGTAGGCACGTAAACGAAAAGTATAAAAAAGTAGGTAAAGATTTTAGTACGGATCGGTGAACCGTTAACATTAAAAGGGTTTTTAATTAGCATTAAGTGAATGATCAAAGGAGGTAAGTTAGTCTGGACAGCAGCATCTAAAATGCTTTGTTATGCGTTGTTAGAGTGAATACAGAGTATCAGGAGGCGACAGTTAAAAAGAGTATCCTTATGGAAGGTTAACAGTGTCGCGTATGTTGTGAGTTTCAAAAAGGTGTATTTATCTATAAGGCGACGTTTGGTTAATAGACTTTAAGCAATGATTAAATCAACTTTTTAAAATAATGGTTGGAAGGCTTTTTGTGACCCAAAACATTTTAAAAGCAATGTGCGAGTGTGAACTGAAACATGTAGGTTTCGTCACACAACAAGAAAGAAAATTGTTGTAAACAGATTATTGTTTGCAGGTAAGTGAACAAGATTCAATTCACTTGATGCCTTTTTTTTTTGCTAGTTGAGATAGAATAACAATAGTTCGTTTTAGAAATTAGATACTATTAAAACGCAGTTTATATTGTGTCAGTTAAACGTTTATTAATAAAACTGTATTTTTTATTGCTCCGACTATCTTTTGAACGGCTGTACCGATTTCGATGAAATTTTATATTCTAAGACTACTGGTAAACTTATATAAAAAAGAAATAAATTTTGAAAAAGTTTTTGCCAAAAACAGATAATTCTAATTTTCTCGAGGAAAATACGAACAATTTCGATAAATTTTTATGTGAGTGATTTGTTGATAATGATGATGTGCTTCATCTGGACATTTTTTTCAGAATCAGTTTATTAAGGGTAGGTACATGCATATTTTATTACCCATACTACCTTTTGAACGGCTGCAATGGATTTTGACAAAATTTTATATTCTAAAACAACTGTTTAATTTGAATAATACTGCAAAAAAAAATGGAAAAACAGTATTTAATCTTTGAAAAAGTTTTTTTTTTTGCCAGAAACCGATTATTAAATTTTCTCGATAAGATACAATCAACTTTGATAAAATTTCATGTGGAATTTTTGCCAACGGTGATGTCTTTGATTAAAATTTATAAAAAAAAATTGTTTGGCTTTATAAGATTTAAAAAAAAAAAATAAATATATATTTCAAAATGTACCTACCTAATCTTTTTTATATATCAGACATCTTGCAAATAACTGGACTGAATTCGGACCAATAAATTGCTTAGTCAATTTTTCGTACTAAAGCGGTAGACAGCGCCGATATTCAACGACTGTAATGGAAACTATTGGACTCAAGAAATACCAGTATTCCTCATACTGCCGCTAACTTCGAAAAGGCCCTAACTACATTTGCACTTTTCGAAGATGAAGACAAAAAAAAACAGTTTCGCTTACCGCAATAAAGAACGTGAAAAAAACCAAAAAATATGTCTCTTTAAGCTCAAGTTGTGCTTTATTTTTTGTATATAACATAAATTAATAATACATCAAAATAAAAATGCCCCGACAATAAATATGTCGTAAACTCAAAAAAGAACATTTTGCAGATTGGGCCTTTACGAAGTTAGCGGAAGTATAGACATCTTCATGTTGCTTTGATTTGTTGATGTTATATTAGGCCCTTAATATCGTTTGCGAAGCGAACAAAAAAGTTGGCGAATGCTTTAAATTGGCATTGAAAAATCGCGAAAATTCAAAAAGTTCTTCGCCCTAAACGTCAATATAGTATAGTAAAAGTAAGCCAAACAAATAAAGGTTCGCGAATGATAGGAATTCTTTCGCTTTCAACAAAGAAAAGCATTCGACAAACCATTCGCCTCGAGGTGAACGATTGACTCGCGAACCGTAATAAGGGCCTTAATGTGTTCAGACTTCCGTTGCTGGACATCCTTGTTGTCTTCATGCCCCTTATATAATAAATCTCTTGTTTGGTTACCGAATTCCTTATTTTGAAATCAACCAACACAATATACAAAGTGGTTAATTTTCCAAATTCCAGTGGATACTGGTCAGGTCATCAAGGGTCAAATTATTATACGCCATCCGTTACTTAGAGACTACTAAATTTCAAGTAAGGGAAATACCTAATTGGAAGGTTTTCATGTTTTATATAATGTTGAAACATAAAGAGATATTTTGCGCACATAACCCCAAACCAAGAACACATGTTCGAATTTTGAATGTAATATTCCGTAATATTCCATTTCCATCCCTGATAATCCTGATATCTTCATGGTATCTGATTATGAAATCATTTTAATTGAACAGTTACATTGCATGTACCATTCTTCCCCATTTTGATTGTAATAAGATAATTTTCCCTACACTTAGTCAGGATTTGGTCACCTCTCTTTAATTTCAGTATATAAGAGTTGAGGGGCCAGCCCAATTTTTCTCATCTTTCTTTCTGAACTCTGATGTTGGGTTCTCGTGTGGCCCAATATGGATGTTCCTTTTATGGAAATAGGTATTCACTGCATTGTAATATGTAAATCAAATTATAATATACTCCATACACCCAGGAAAGTCATCTTAAATATACTCATTTTGAATTAAGTTTTACTCTTAATTCTTATCTCACTTTTGCAAAACACAACTACATAACGTAGGCACTTATTCAGGATTAACCTAGTGAGCAAAAATTAATCCTGTAAGGATTATTTTTAATTCCTTACCCAATTGGTTTTAATTTTAAAATTATTTATTTCCAGCTTCACACAGAGAAGATAGGAGATATGAAAAAAAGCAGCAACACAGAACCACGAGTGCCTTATTAAATTAAATCCCAGATATCCTTCCGTATATTCAGAAGCCTTCAATCAGGATCATCATAATGAATTAATTATCTAATTATACACGCAGTGCTTATTTATTGATTAATTGTTAGTCTTCCCTTTGGTGGATACTTAAATATAAGTTATAAAACATAAATGCGAAATATGTATGTTTGTACATACATATACGAATACAAATTGGATGCCATGAAATGCGGATTGTCGGATGAATTTCAACGAAAAAAAAAAGTAAGAATACCGGAGGGAAGGAAATAGGGAGGAACTGTGCTTTCGCCCCCGTTAAGATATAAACCCTTGGTAATTACATAGATATGTATATATAATAATCACAGAACACTTTTGTTACAACGAACCCGCACTGAGTATGGCGCCAGGCCGCCAGCAGTATGATGGAGTTCCGTCGCTAAGTTTGTATGTAGTGAATAGTTGGTGTGGTTTAGTGGTTTCATTCATTGCTGTTGTTTGTCGTCTAGAAAAATTACAACTACAAGGAAGAGAAGTCTTTTTGGAGCCATTGAGCCGCTGTCTTTTAGGTTAAGATATTATAATAGGTTAGGTATACACAAAAGTTTATATGAATATATATGTAGCTGATGCTTATTATACCTTCTATTCCAGTTGAAGAGTATAATTTGATAGTTAATATAGAAGATGAGATACCGTTTTGGTTTTCAAACTCGTACATCAACTATGGCTTTTAAAAGTTTACTTTTTACCTCAATGTGTGTGTGTGTGTATGCGGGAGTGTTTATAGTTTCACAAAGATACCTTGGTTGGTAGTTCTGAACATAGATAGGTACCTACACGTTGGTAATTAAATTTTATGTGAGTTATAATTAATTCTGAAAAATGAACTGAGAGAAGTGAATATTTTTTTTTCTTAATACACACATCCTACATTGCTTGATCGTTGGAGCTAATTAAATATCGTTTTTCTTAGTATATATGGGTATCATGATATGTGTATTTCTGCAGACTAGTGGATGGGTTTCTATAGAAATAACGACGGAAATAATGATGTAGCGTTTCTACAGTGATTAATCGCAGTTTGTCATAGCTTATTATATTTTCTTATGGGTAAGTAGGTAAGTATACCTACTTACCTACATATCTGTACGAGAATTGTGTATTTTAAAGGTTGACTTGCTTCAAAAGTTATATATAACTATTTGAATAAAATTGTCTTAAAATAGAAAAACATTGCTATGGAAATTTAATTGATTTGAATAAATAGTATTTTTTTTGTCTTTCTTAAACGTCTTCTAAGTCTAAGGTTTACTAAATACCTACTATTTTCATTTGCATTTGTTTGTTCCAGGAGCTTTAAGCCTGCTCTTCTTCCGCGGGATTGTATCAGAATGTCACGTATAGTTATCAGTGTCTCTTATTTGCTCATGACAATATACCAACAGTTTCGGTGGAGCTGTGTTTTGTCGAGGATGATACTTTTTATATGAATTAAGTGTGAATCCGAGAACCTTCTTTGATTTGTTTTAATTACAAGTGTATTTAAAATGAATGTCTGAAACATTTCAGTAATAATAAAAACTGTATTTCGGAAATATTTTTCAACCATTTAATCATTTCTTTAATGCCAAATGTTATTTTTTTTTTGTTTAATATAGAATTCTAGATGCTTAATAAAGATTTCTTAAAAGTTTCTCAGTTTCTTATTCGCGATTGGAAATTACTGTTAATCATCAGCTGATTCTGAAAAAAAAAAAATACAATAAAAGACATCACTATGAGCAATTAATTACTCATATAAAATGTTATCGAAATTTATAGTATTTTTTGAGATAATTAAAATTATCGGTTTTTGAAAAAAAAAAATTTCCAAATATAAATGTTTTCCAATTTTTTTCGCAGTTTTATTCAGTAGTTTTAGAAAATTAAATTGCATCAAAATCGGTGCAGCCGTTCAAAGTATAGTAGGGGTGATAAAAAACGTATGTACCATGTGGCTGCCTTGGTGGACCCTAAATTGGCTAAGAAAGAGCTAGATGAGTTTAATCTTAAACGAACTTTGAAATAACAGTTTTATAAATTTTAAAAAATTGGGTTCAATGATAAGGGAGAACAATGAGAAAAGGAGAGTTTTTGTAAGACGTTTGTCCAAAATGCATTACTAAAATAACCGGATATATGACACCATGAATAATATGAAGATTTTTGAGAAGAAAAGAGTAATGATTAAGCAAAATTTCTTCAAAAAAAAAAAATCAGGCATATCTAACATGGAAAATTCGAGACCAGGCGTGAAGATGTATTACGATGATGATTTGATAATGTTTTGAATAGGAATAGTAACACGCCATGGCAAGGGGAAGCTTATTCTGATATAGTAGAATGTATATAAGAGGGATTTTTTTTGTTACAGAAAGGGAGTATAAGATTGAGATTCATATCAGATTTACTGATGTGTAAATATATGTACATATAAAGATCGTAAGGACATTCAGTTGAATGAATATTTGGGTTTAAAAAGAGTTTTATTTTTGAAATCGAAAGAGAAGTAGCATTAGTGATGGTGAAGTTTGATGGAATCGGGTCAATAAAAGATTCTATGGTGGTAAGAGAAGAGCTTATACTAAATTCGGGAAGGGAAAGTAATTAGCGAAGTTTGATGGAATAGTTATGAAAGAGGTTGTTTTTTTCATTTTGGTCTCAGAATATCCCAGAATTTTCGCGTCACTTCATCATTTACTAAACACGACCGATTTATTCACTAAAAATTATCATAGATTCAAGATATTTTAACTGTTCTCACTTTTTCTTCAAGTATATAGTTATCAAGGACAGCCGTAAAGAATTGAGGACTGAAGGCGCTTCCTTAAAGCACATTTACTTCAATTGGAATCTAAAGCGTGTACTGCAATTTTTTTATATTATACAACTGGCCACCCATATCAACTTCCTTCATGGAATCGGTGTGCGACATCAGCTAATCACCGGAATAAAGCAATGATCAGAAAACCATTTCGCTTGTAAATTTGAAGAAAGTTATTTTGGAGATGACAATCGTTTGGTCATGTAAGCGTTTATAAAACTAAAAAGGTAACTATTGTCAGAGATCGGTACACTATGCGCAGCTATATAGGAATGGAACTCTCTATCCAAAAGTCCCTTTACAATACTGCTGTTGAAATCTGTTAAAAGTTCAAAATCAATATCATCTTCTTATTTATTATTCAAGAATTCAAATATTGAGAGTGATCTCAATTTGCCTACACAGGAAAAGAATTGTATCTTTATTTTGCAAGTGCTAGAGAAAAATTACTTATTTTCGTTTACAAAATATAAAAGCAAACAACCATTTGAACAAACAAAATGATAACATAAAACCTTACGTTGTATTGTATACATTTAGCTTAAAATAAGCCTCATTCGATAATGTATTTTCCATTAGCTTCCTCCCTTTCATCATTGATTTTATATTAAAATATAAGTAAAGTTATATACATTTATACGAGAGTTGGAAAAGACTTCAATTTGATAGATGAAAATGGAGTGAATTTTTATAAGAATATTCTCCGGCCTGCAGGAGAATTTTCATGGGAATTCCTGAGTAGTTCTTATCTCCTGGCAATAATCACGTATTCTCATATAAAATATTAATATTTCTTATGAAATGAAGATAAACGGACGTTGTTTGTTGATAGGGATGAAATAATGGATTTGGTATAATCCTGTCACACCACAAACAAAAAGGCATATTCCATGGAAATATATATTCGGGATGTCATGTCACCTTTTAGAGTGGGACATCGATGTAGTTGACGGCAAGGCGGTGCCGGTGGTAGCGGGCGTTGAAATAACATACGGATGTATGTTATAGTTATATATGGTGTCCATTCCGTGGAGTATATAGTATAGGATCTGCATGGAATATTTTCTCAGTTCATTTTTGTCAAGTAATCAATTATTTGGATATCCTTTTTAAAAAAACAAAATGTCTGTGGACGTGAAGGAGCCTCCGGATAAATGTATATAAAAAAAAGGACACTCATGGGAAGAAAATTTAATAATATAAGGGGACAATATTTTAACACATTTGATTTATGGTGAGTGGGGTATCAGAGTATCCTTCCTTTTGAGATCGTTTTGTATTTCATTATAAAGGAAAAGATACACGGATATATCAAAAAACTATATGTATATAAGTTAAGTACAGATATTTCATTCCATCACAATATTGTTGTATGACAAATAAGTTCAAAAGTAATGTACACAGTATATGGGTATTTTTATAAACTTATGCTTCCACACATAGGTAACTGAGCAATTTATGCAACTATAGAATAAATATTTTAATTTATATAAATAAAATGTTGGCTGATGATTGAACAATATACCTACTTATAGTTGAAATTGATAAAATCATTCAACTTTTTTTGAATTAAGTTTGCTTTTTCTGTAAATCGTTTTTTTTTTGCCATGCTTATAAATAATAACGGCTGTGTTAATTATTTATTTCTGTTTAATTGTTCAGCGAAAAAAAAAATATTTTCGAATAGTAGTTCGACAAATTAACATTAATTAATACGATTTTTATCGGAGAAGATAAATATGTGCACTGCAGGATGTAATGAACTTTTATTATAAGAGAAACAACGCTATAAGAGTTCTTTACCTATAATTATTTGCTGCAACTGCGGGCTTTTTTCATGTATACACATGTTCATCAACATTGCACATATACACTAGTTACATAACTTACAAAACTTTTTTAAAGTGAAAATAAATAAAAGCGGGAGACTTCCAAAAAAAAAACCATCCGCAGCCGAATCGGCAGCCGCGTTTTTGTTTTTGAATTCATAAAATGCTATAATTGATATAATTCATGGCAAATCGGCATTTTTACAGACGTAGTTGTAATTTTGTTGTTTTGCAGCAACGATAATGAACACAAGATCGAATAGGATTTGTTCGTAGAATAGATAATGTTATGCACATATGTTATGAATTCAAGCGAGGGTACACCTCTTTTTAAATTCCATTGGAGTTTCCGGAACACAGTTTTTTACTGTCTGTTTCATATTTAGTATAACCAAAAATTAAGCATATATTTTAACCTAAAACGTATTAACGATTTAAATATATGTAGCTTTGCGATGACGGTTCGCATTAAATAGGTAATTTGCAAATGTCAAGATTTCAGATATTTCAAACGACAAAATATCAAATACATTGCCTCTGATGGCATCAGTTAGCATTATAAATACAATGCAAATGTACAAATTGGATTTATAAAGGCCTGTTAAACAATCGTGGTGAAGTCTTAGTATTTGAAAATTTGGCCTATTTCGCACTGAATATTCCGCAAATGCGAATCTGACCAACCACAAAAAGACAAAGCTCAAAAGTGAGCCAACTCTTAAAATAAAAAGAACTTGAATTTCAGGTTTGACAAGATACTGGTTTACTTTTTGTTATTCAAGGAAATATATAAAATGCAACAAGGGCACATTTTTGGATGGAACTGGCAGATTTAATGTCCTTCTATGTATAAATTTTCCAAAAACCTTTGATTTTCCCTAAAAAAATTGATAATTTGTTTCGCGATTTGGTTTTGTTTGTGGGCAATCGAACATAAAAGAAGATCACGCTTTAAAAGCCACTACAACTTTACGAACATTCCCCTATCGAGATTCATGATTTTATGATTCGTACCAACAATAAAAAAATTTGATCGATACTCGAATGAAATTCGAAAAATTATCGGCAGTGAGATTTGACTTCTCCTTTTATCGGTAGTACTAGTGTAGTGATACGCAGTGAGTTTTTTGTACGAAAAATCCAACTTTACTACGGATAGCTTTCCCAAAAAAACACAGATAATTTCTGTCAAATTATTTTTACAGTTTTTTCCAAACCATTTTTTTAGGCCCTTCGTCCGTTTGAGCAACGCAGCCGCAATTAACAAGAAAATTTGATACTTAAAAAAATAAAATAAATAAAATAAAAAACACGCAACTTTCATACAACGTATTTTTAATATTTTTTTTATATAAATTGCTTATAAATTGCGTTGTATTGCTCAAGTGTTATCATCATTATCTAGCTCTATCGAAATAGATGAATTAAACATATTTTTCCAACTGCCAAAAAAAAGCTGGAAAGCTTTTTGATATTTAATAACCTCCAAATTTAGCAACCATCAGGTTTGTAAAAGAATACAAACTTTTGTGAAGGCAAACCTTAAAATTTATTCATTTCCACACTTAATTTTTTAATCACCATTAATTTTCTGAAAATTCTTTTGCATTCTTTTGTATTCTTTGCATTGTTCTGTGTTTTTTTGCATTATTTTTCATTCTTTACATTATATTGCATTCTTTGCAATCTTATAAAAAAGAAAAATTGATGTCACTTAAAAACACTGGAAAAGAATGCAAAATAATGCATAGAATGCCAAAGAATACATAACATGCAAGGGCAACCATTAATATATTAAACATTATAGAATATTTTGTCTGTTTTGTTCAATCATATCCTTTAGTTTGTCTATATTTTCAATTTACAATCCATCCATAATTCCCATATTTGTTATTAATAGCCGTATTTTATTATAACTTCTGATCCGGAACGGATTGGAATTTTGCAAGATCTTGGAACAAAGTTGTATTATTTCTTGCGTGTATTTCATGACGCAAATCTGATCCGGACCAGATCAGAGGGGATAATAAAATACAGCTTAGGACTCCATTTGATGTCAAGCGAATGTTGATTGAAAATTTTTAATTTGAAGTTCCGAATTGAATTCAATGAATGACTTTTAAGGACTTCAAATATTTATTTTATAAATATTATATTTTTTATCTGAGGAGACTTAGATCTCAAAATTTTACATTGTACATTTAAATTTTGTTCTCAGGCATATCTTTTCATATACCTACCTTATTATTTAATTGATCACAATTAAAGCTTGACGTCTTCCTGTTACCACTGGCATCCCAAAATTCTTTTTCACAATCCCTGTCTCCTGATGCATGGTGCTTATATAGATGTTCTTTTTAACCATGTTTGAAATTTAAGGGATCATTCATTGTTGTCCTATTAATGCAATTATGTTTTCGCTTTCTATATAATATCCTTTAATTACCATATTTTTTTCCTATCCTTTAATTACCATATTTTTGATTAAGATAACATATTACATATTATATTAACCAATTATGATAACCACTTAATTACATTCATTGTGTAAGTTTAAAGACATTATCAGAGTTTCTTGTATCACTTATCTGTTCTTGTTCGATTAAAAGTTGCTATATGAAAACATTCACTATAACCGTGAAGAATTGTGACCTAAATTTTTCAGAAGTTTGTCATTGTTTAGTATCTCTCCTAAAAATGTGTAGTTGTATCTAACAGGAAGCAAGATCTACTTCAACATAACTGTGCCTATAAACTTTTTTTATCAGAGTTCCTGAATAACTTAGTATTTGATCTTCAATCAAATGATAGCTTAAAGTTGGACACTCTTTTTTTTTCATAGATTTTCAACCAAGCAGTATTGTTTCATTTCTTAGTTTAGGTGGCTCTCTTCAGTTAGAAAGATTGAAATTTGAATAAAAACTCTTTTGTTGAACATAAAATGTAATCATTAAATTATTCATTAGATAAGTTACCACATCTGGATCTGGGTCACCCATTACTTTTGGTTTTGGTCACTATTTTTTTAATAGTTAATTAATCATAACAAGTAGGCTCTCTCCCTTTGAAACCATCCAAGTTCTTCCATCAAAGTCCTTGTCAATCAAAAAATTTCAGGAAAGATGTTATATAAACAACAATCCTTTCCACCCTCTTAAACATTCTAAAGGGGTTAACACAAAATTTAGGTTCAAAGCACAAGACAACATCACAAACACACCCCCATGTTCATTCTAAAAAACAAGAAGACGAAAAATGGATGCTAATACCCCAATTGATTAAATTTTAAACTGTAAATGCGCTACCGTTGTTTGTAAATTGGGTGAGAGGTTGTTGCATAAAAAATGAGCAAGAGGACAGTAATTATAATTATTTCGGATAATTTATTAAGCATTTGGTTAATGAAAAACATTAAGAAAAACATTGAAAAGATTTGGAAAATCTCTTTAGGGAACTCAGCTGTTGAAAGCGATGTTTTTATTTTATATGTATGGTATGTTTATATTATGTATCAATTTTTTTTTAATTTAAAAAAAAAATTGCGGTGGGGAAACGATGTGATGGTCCTTCCGTAATTCTTTCAACTCTAAACGTGATTTATTATACGTAGATTTCTATTGATTTTATTTAGCGAACTATAGCTGTTACCCGCCGCTTTGCTACCGCAGTAAAAATAAGGAAGGAAACATCGTTATTATTAATAAAAAACCTTTTTATTAAAAACCTATCAGGCCAACATTTTGCAAAAGGTTTTTCTTTTTATTATTTAAATATTATTAAATTTGATTTTGAGTCAAATCGGCTGATATATAAGAATTTACGAAAAAGTGGTCCCGCATTTATTGGGCAATTTTAAAAGCCTAAGTTATTTCTTCCTATCTGTTAGTGAAGGCTGGAGGAAAGTAGGTTTATCTTTGTCGGACAGTTGGTACCGTAATACCATTTGATTGACCTTATAAAGAAAAACGCCTGCTCTATATCAACTATAGGACTGACTGATGTATAGAAGTCTTTCAAAACAGCTTAGTGTGATTATAATATATGTATGTAGTACTATCATGCGGAATAATCACCGCCTGCCGCCTGGCCATCTAATGATACTTGTAAATAACACTTTTGGAGGTTCTTACATGTACTAGTCGTCTATATTCTATTACCCTGTCAACAGCCGTAAAACATACATGATTTTTTGTTTTGTATACGACTTTTGTCAAGGAAACGAATTTGAGGGCCAATAAGATACATTAATTCAATTATGGTCAATTTGTTTCGTTACAACTATTTTCATGGTAACAGAATAGACAATCTCCAAAAGCGTTTTTAGCTTTAGATGACGCTGCCTCAAAATAATACTATATATACACATTTTTTTTAGAGGATGACGTTATTGATATTGGTATTGACAAAACACTAATCATCCCGTTGTTCTACACGTAAATGGTGCAGAAGCATCATGTTGTTATTTGTAAATAGAAGAACGTAAAATCTGGGTGAAAAAATACAATAGACAATGGGTCTTGTGAATAAAAAAGAGGAAAAGCTGTTTTTTGAAGAAGCTAACGCTAGCTAGTCATAGCTTTATTACTAACAGCTTAAGCTCGACATAGTTCTTACTTTGGCTTTGTTTTGTATGAATAATATAGAAGATATTACTAAACAGCTTAAGCTAGAAAATTCTAGGTTAAGCTTCATAATTTTAGCTTTAGTTTGTTTGTTCACATGTTTCGACTAAGGTAGTTTCAGCTTAAACTGATAATACAATTTTTTTTTTAGTAAAACAAATAAAACGAATTGAAATTTATTAATTTTAAAATATGTTTTTATATGTAGCATATAATTTTCTCACCAAAAGCTTCACAGTGATTGTTTAACCTTAAACTACAATTCAGTGCCTGTTAATTTTGTAGTTTAAACCAAAATTTTGGTTTATAAACTCTGACTGTGAAACGGGGGTAAAAGTAATTCTTTTATATGATTAAATTATATGAATAAATTACATTTAATATGTTTAAACATAATTTTGAAAATTAATTCATAATAAGAGCCCAGACTTTTCAGAGAAAATCGTAATACCATTATGTTTAAATATTGCAATATATTTTAATTTTTTGTTTAATCAAAATCGTCCAACGAGATTTCAAAAAATTGCTTTTCTTAAACAATTTGTTTAAATGTTGTTTTAGAAACTGTTTAAAAAAAATTATAAAAATTTTAGTACTTAAGTCATTTATCAATTGGCTTCCTATCACTATAAGAGATATGTAAAGTAAAAATTAAAAAAAAGTTTTGTGACAGCTACCTAACGTTAAAAATGTTGCAAATTGTTTTCAATTATTTTATTTCCTATTAAATGTAATCAAAACCGTAACATTCGTTTTCGAGAAAACCAAGCCTTTTGCTAACGGTTGTACAGGAGGTAGTTATTTTACCCCATCAGCTGAATTCCAACTCAAAGTTTGAAAGAACCGTTGAGCTGCCTGCTGTTGGTATACAAAATTTGCAAGGCCCATATATAAATTGACTTCTCTGTTATGTTTGATTGTTACCTCCTTTTTTTCGCAAGAATCCATAGAATGACAAGGACCGAGCTTGTGTATTTTAGACACACTTTACTTTGTATCGCGCTTTCGACATAATAAGCGTGAACCAAAAAACATAGGAATCGGAAGAATTTTTGCTGGTTTAACACATCAAACCAACAACAATTCATCCAATTCCTCTGATTCCTCCATTTTTCGGTTCTGGCCTATAATTTCTTTGAGTTTCTTGTCTGCATCTGACATCTGCATATGAATGAAACATGACACATTGGTGATGAGCCATGAGTGACCAGGCCACCGAGTGTTCACAGCTCACACTGGTGAAATCTTCAGCTTCCTTTGCATGTCGTTTGTACATTAAGGTTCTGGAATCCTTTCCGATTACACATCCGAAAATATTGGTTACTAGAAATGTTTATTGTTTTGCTTATTACATCTTTTTCTGATTTAATATCTCTTTGAACTGGTAGAAATCGAATATGAATGCAAGCTTTTTCATAATTTTGTTTGCTATACTATATGCTTAACAGTTTTCAATACCGTACCTTGTTGCCAACATCTTATCCTACAACGAGCTGATATTTTAGGTTCACTCAGATATCTCAAACATATTTCTACCCTCTGTTCAAATATTATAGTACACCTTCTCTATGCTCTATTGAAACAGTACATAATAACGACTGCACATTTAACTTTAATACCGAAAATATAATTGTCTTCTTCGTGTACCTCTGACCTTTTTCTATAAAGTTTTAGTTCTCTTATAGGAATAAATACGGCCAAACTTGCGCTTAAACTGAGGAGATTTTTTAAAACCAGAACAAGTCAAAGCTTTCAAGGCAAGGGTCTGAGAATCTTGATATATTTGTAGCTTTTACTAAAAAATTCTAGCCCAATCTGTTTTTAATCGCATATAAATTGAAGCTTAAGCTGGAAAACCTAGTAGAAGCAATGACTTTTACTAGCTAGCTTAAGCTATAGGTTTTATTCACGCTTAATCTAGCTTTTGTTTTTTTAGTTTTTTTTTATTCACAAGACCCAAAAACTCTTAAGGTATAGAGGGAGATCCCCAATGGCTTATTACGAATTCTTAAAGTAATACCGGAGGACAGAGATCGAGCGAACTAAAGAAGTTTGCCTGCACGAGGCTCAACAAAACTAAAAACTTAAGTGTATTTTGTAATAAAAGTTTATCTGTTGAAATTATTTTTACACGTTAATAGTTACACATACATATGTATAAAGAAAAATTATCTTAAGTAATCGCATTCAGAAGATTTATTCAAAGGTTTCCTCAGAAGCAATAACATGTATCTTATTTAAATACAAATTAACATTAACCCTTGTATTCCTACATACAAAATTCTACATAAGTAGTTGTTATAAAGAACAAGAAAACTAGAAATAAGTATGAGTATCATAACATTTTCCTTTACATGTGTATACCTATAAATGGACCAGGAATAAGTTTCCAACATCTTTATTGTGCAAATAATTTCTTAGAAGTATGAAAAGCCAATAACTTGTGGGCAGGAAAACTGTATGAGTCACTTTGGTTTCTATGTTTCCATTCACTTCGAATGATTGAGTGTGTATATTTCTTAAATTAATATAGATGCATTGCATAGAATTGTATATTGTGTAAAGCCAAGGAAAACCTCAATCATTGCTCTTTATGTTTTACTATGTAGTCCGATGTCAAGGTTTATTTCAATACGTTCCTATTATGTAGGTACATATATATATACAGTATTAGAATTTAAGTTTATAGTAGATATTAATTACTTCGATATTTAGTGGCATACTTGAAGTTAAAATTAAATCAGTATCTGATAAATTCACATTGCAGATGTCGATCGATTACATAAGGTCAAAATTAAACATCGACAAAATAGATTACTTTGTCTCTGTCTGAATCTTTTCTATAGAGTCCTGTCCACTGTCCTTAAAATGTTATAAAGAGCTTGATTGAGTTGACTTGTACTTAAAACAGAAGAAGGTAATAAAAGATAACAGGAACAACGGCAGCAAATAATCAGTCAAAAACTCCTAACTGTTCACACTTTTTTCATATTATTATACCAATCTTCTAATTTTTCATAATGTTTGGTTATTATTAGAGCAATAATTATTATTTTATAACAAAATGTCAACGCTATAAAGATAGAGAGTTGAATTCATCATAAACTTGATTTTAATCGTTTTTAACGTGATATTCACAATACGCATGCAATTCGACAAAATACAAATTTTGTTCTAAAACTTTTATTTAATATTATTTATTTTATATATTAATGACATTCTTTTTATAGAACGTTTTTGCCATTTTTTACTGTTCGCAGATGATTTGAAATTGTTTATGGAAATTCAATCTATAAATGATGCCATTGTTTTCCAAAATGCTTTAAGTGAATTTGAGATATGGTGTGTGTTAGCAATGATTTGGTTCTTAAATGTTCTAAACCTTGGTACAGAGACGAGTGTTTAGTGTTCTGTTTATTCGTGATATATTATGTGCAACTATAAATAGGGGGAATTTATTGTCTCTTTTAAATCTGTATGCGCCATCAAGGTCATTAAGATCTAGGCCATTTCTATATGAATTGCCTCGTTCTTCCTCTTATGGTCAGCATGAGCCTATTTCTAGATGTAGCCGTGTATTTCTGTTGGAAATATGGATATATAATGAAATAGAGATACGTTCAAAAGGAGCTTAAGTGAACTTTGATGAAAAACTGATATTTTCTATGTTTAAAAAATTTTTATTTATGTTGAATTTTTATTTTTTTTTATTTTTAAATTGTTAAAATCTGTTGATTTATAAAATCTTAGATTAATGAAATAAATAAATAAATAAATAAATATTGTACTCTATCATTGGAACCTAACTGCGGCATTATCAAAATCTTATATTATATGCATCCAATTTTTACTTAAACGAGAACGAGGCTAAATCTTATTCCAAATTTCAGTATTAATTAAGCCGTAATAAAGAAAAATAAACATTTTATATTTATTTTATAGATGTGCGAAATTACTGGTTAGGTAAAGGTTGATTGAAAATCTAAAAAAATCTGAATTTAAATCTATTTCAATGATTACTTAGTGTGTTACTATTGGAGAATTGCTCGTGCAACCATTTATTGTAAGTAACAGTTTACCAATATTATTTCGTATATATATAAACAATGTTCACATAGATATATTTTAATATTATTATTATATTGATGTTTAGTTTAGAGGACGGCATGTATTATTCTGTGAGGAAACTTTCAAATGACTTCAACTTTTCTCACTCTTCAGCTAGTTTAAAGTCTTCATATATTTAAGACCGACAGCAAGCCATTTTCGCCAAACAACAAAATGTCAGATTTTGTTAAATCTTAATGTTTTATTTTATTTATTCCCGGTAGTTTTCAATACTACTTTTATAGTTTATCACTTTTTTAAAAGAATGTGTAAGCATTCAAAATATTTGAATGAAGCAAAAAATAAAATCAAATTTAATATAAAAAAGTCATGAATTTTTCACAAAAGTGCTGAAACTTCTTTTTACAAAGATTCAAGCCAAAATCAAAGTATGCAGAAATTTTTTGTTGCCTAAGTATGAGTTTAAAAAGAAAATAATTCCAATATCGTTAGAGCCCTTTTTAAATTATTCGAGTTTACTTAATAATTTTTTTTTTTGCTAATTTAAAGTATGACAATTTTAAGCGCTGTTTAGCAAATTTATTTTATAAAAAATAAATTTTTTTAGTCAAGCCGTTTTTCAAAGATTGAATTTACAAAAAATTAAGTTGAAAAATTAATAAAAAAAAAACTAAAAATAAACACTTTTGTAAAGTTTTGGTAATAAAATTTGATGGAATCATCAAGACCTTTCTAAAAATATTTGTTTATTTAAAATCGGGTAACAGGTTCATGAGATAGCTCAAGAAAAAATAACGTTTTTATGGGAGGTACCCTTAATAGGCGTGGCATTTTTTTTTTTGCAATTTATCAAAATACAATCAGACGAAACCAATCTATATTTAAGAATTAATCAACTGATAATGGCTCTAGGTACTGCAAAAAATTCAAATTTTAAGTTTTACTGGGTTTGCCTAGATAGACTTTCTGTTGTTTCAGTAAACATCATGGCGTCATGACATAATGTAGAAATAAACAGAAGGATGACTTAATCATCTTTCTTTCGAAACTTATGTTTTTTTTTTAATTAAATTTAACATCGTTGTACTTGCCATCTCAAGTTTTCTTTTTATCATGTCAACGCTGAAGTGCAAGGATCAAGTGTTATTTAAAAGAAAATTCTATTATTTCCAAGCCATCAAAGTTTTATATTATTTTTTTTTTCTCATCTTGTCTCCTGTCAATTTTCTTTGTTTTTAGAAGAAGTAATAAAAGAAAACAATTCTTCTTCACGTTTGATTGTTATCAATCCACATTCAATCGAATTGACAACAAAAATAGATACAAAAATAAAAAAAAAAAATGCTTTATCCTTAATTCCAATCTCCTTCAGTTTTGCACACACAATAATTCTAAAAGCAAAAGCATCTGCTCTATTCTACAGAAAAATAAAATTAAAAAAAAAACATAATATAAAAGAAGATCCTTTGAAGCATTTAAATACATCCTCCCTTTCTTCATCAAGAATATAGGAGTGACGCTATGATGCAATGTCGTATCGTAGCCACTTATATTTAAAAGGAAGGACGGAAGGAAGGAACTGCAGAAGAGGACGACAAGTGTGTCCTCTCTAAAGCAGCCATTGAACTTCCTTTAAACCACATCACTATAAATCTTAAGAAAAAGCTTCTTTATAATTTTTAAACTTCATTATCTAAGGGCAATCCTGTGTTTGTGTTATCACACATTTTATAATCTCTATATAAGGATTTCCTATAAGCTTTTCCATTATCTTTCAACATAGTTAAAGGATTTTTCTCCTTAAGTTCGTTCTAATGTTGTTTTTGTTTAATCTCTTTTTTGACACATAATCGAGGCCTTGAAGTGAAAAATATTTATGAGGGTTGTTTAGTTCTTTATAGAATACAATTTTGAATACAAACATTTGCGCTAAATGTCACATAAAATTATATTTCAGATAAAGTTTTACTATCGAATAGTTTATTACAAAAAAATATCCGATACTAATTATCGCAAACAATATAGTATTATTTCTTTATGTCTGTAATAATAATAATGTAATAATTTCGTTCTTCCTGGACAACCAAACAAAATGAGAAAAAAATCCTTATATGAATATTCTGGCCTTAACTTGGAAATATAAACGGTACATTTGGAATACCTTCGGAATCTTAAACAGACCCCAAAACATATAATAAGGGATGCAAACTTACATTCAAACGTGACACAATAATAGCAATTCCAGTCGGTGTGGTGGAATCCGTGTGTGTTCAGCGGGTTTATGTTGTTTGCGAAACGTGCGGTAATCCTTATTTATTATGCGTTCAGGCGAAAAATTATCCCAATATATATTTTTTTTCTTTTTTCTTTAAAAAATTTATTGATTTTTTTTCTTTATTGTTGGGGTAACATCCTTGAATTTGTTTTTTTTTTTATTCACAAAATGACAATCACTTTTTTTTATTTAAGAATTTCTTTTGATGTATCTCAGATTTTTTAAATTTGTATTTTATTTCTTAAATAATCATTCAATTTATTCACAAACATTTATTAATTTTTATATCTGCCTTAAACACTTGCAGAGCCTGATTAAATATTTTATAAAGGCTTTTATTTTTTTTTCACTTTAAAAGTCGAAAACTAAATTCTAACACGGGAGCGTTTTTTTACTGACACGTTCAGAAATTCCACGGGAACTGACTCATCGTTTGTCGGATGCTGTGTGAAGGAATCAGCTTACAGAAATTTCTCATCGTCCTTCTACGTATCGCCTTTTTTGTAAAGCTTCTCTAAGGCTTTTTGTATCGATTTAGACTCACGTGAGGGTAGGATGGACTACTGAGGGGATGAAAACTGTGAGGGGAATGGATTGTTGTGAAATGTGAAATTATAGCAAAATAAAGCTTTCTAGTCTCAGCATCAGAGGATGCTGCGGATGCATGTAGCAGGAAGGATGGCAGGGGTGGAAATGTTGAAGATTTTGCAGATGAAAATTCAACGAAAGTTTTTCGGGGAACTTAAATCTCCTTAGTTTTTTGGGGTGGTTTCTGTATATTCAGCTGAGTGATGCTTTTATTCGATGGGGGTGTTTACTTTATATTCGTCTGTGATATTTAGTTTATTTATTTAAGGATAATAAAAGCTAGTTTATATTAGTTTGTTCAGATACCCAATGAAGAAATGTAAATAAATAATTTTTTTTTGTTGGTGGATCTTTTAAAAAGGTTAATAAGTTATTACTTATTAAGATATTTTTCAATAGAAAGGGAAGTTGAGTTTTACATTTTTAAGCGAAAAGTTAAGTTTTTAATGGATGTGGATAAGCTCAAGAGAATGCTATTTTATACGACCTCTTGGTTGACTTGGATATATATTTATATACCGAGAAATAATGGGGTCAGATAGGAATTTATTAAGGTATAATAATATTTTTTTGTGGTGTTTGTTATGGGCTTCTACTTTATTTGTATTTTTGGTAATCCTTATTTTTAATGTTTATTTTGTAGGTATAGGTATTAATGAAACTTTTCTCTTGAAATGCGTTCTTAAAAATAGACATTGGATAGTAAGACGTCTTTATTATATAAGCTTGAAATTTTAGAAACATTGCTTAATTTTAATTGAAGGGATGGATGTGTGTGTATCAATAGACTTGGAAAATACAAGTGTCGGTTTTAAAACAAATGTAAGATACATACATCGAAAAGGGAGATTTGCTTTGTTGTGTAAAAATAGCTGAGAGATTCTGATATTTTTTGTTTAATAATACCTTTAGTACTCTTTGTTATACTATTCCGAAATACGATAGGTGCTCGAGACATTAAATATGTTTCAAACCTTTGATGCATTGTGGATATATCTACCTGATATGTAGGTATATATTTTGTTTGATAAGCCATTGGTGGGAAATAATGTCAGACGTCAAAATTGTAGATACGAAAACTTCATTGTATATGTCTAATGCACATTAACATAAAACTTAGAACTTGGTTCTAATTATTCTTTGATTAGTTCACTTACAAACGAGAATTAAAGCCATAGCTAAAATGTGAACTAACTCCACATGGTGATAATTCACATTCGATTACAGCGAAAGCTATACTTGTGGACAGTTCTAATTTCCAAAAGTGGACACCTTTTCGGGGACCAACTTTTTTTTCTAATTTCCCATACAAAATGCGTTCTTATAAACGGACACTCAAATAAACGGACGAAGACACATTTTTAATCGTTTCATAAAGAAGGCACCCATAGACGGACACAGTAACATAAGAAAAGGTTTTTTTTGCACAAAAATAAGAAACAGATATATTAAAATATCCTTTTTCAGTATCGTTTCTATTTTTGTTTATAACACGAGCAAATCCATTAAAAATCTCCGATAACTGGATGCATCAAAAAGCTCTGTAATATAAAGGAGGGATCCCATCACAAGATTTAAAATAAAAATCCACTGAGAACACAAATTGCACGGTAAATTTCTCGTTTCTCTGCATAATTGCAAATGTGCAAATAATTAAAAATAAAAATAAAATAAAAACAATTTTTCCACTTTTTAATGATGTGACATTAATTTTGCCAAGAAGTTCGTATTACCCAGTCATCTATTTTCTTTTTTCTTTTTTGGATTAGGCTTAATGGAAAAATCACAAAAAAATGAAGCAAAAACCGCCAGATACTAGTGCACAAGTGCAATGTTGTCTAAAAACAGGCTTTGTAACAATTTAACACTTTTTTTCGAAATTGGTTGATGGTACGATGAAAAGTGTTAAGACCTTTTTTGTAGAAAATAATATAAGTTACAATTTTTGTAAAAAGCTCATAGTTTCCGAGAAAAATACTGAAGTTCGATAACTTTTTTATTGTAATCATTTAAAGAAAATATTAAAATTTAATAATATGTAAAATATTAAATTCTATAAAAGTAATTCACTTTGTTCAAGTGATATGATAATATGATATTAAAAATGCATTGTGAAAATAATTTTGCCAATGACTGTAGCTTAATGACTCCACATGATAAAGTTTGTGTAATTCAGTCGTAGCTTTGTTGATGAGTCACCAAATTTTGTTACCAAAATGCATCCAAAAAAACATAAAGAATAAATGAGATGATTTAAAAACTACTCCAAAACTTTCCTGGTAATAACACAAGTCGACTAGACTCTAAATTATATATAATATCTAGGTATTGCAATATGTGTGACATAAGTTTAATTGGGAAGTTATTATCGCAATTTATGCATACATATATAATATATATATAATATATATACATATGGGCACTGGGCAGGTATATAACAAACTATGATGATGTAGGTACAACTTATTTTTCAAGTAAAAAAAAAAAAAAAAAAAATCAAAAGTAGCATAGGTATATACGTACTTAATCTTTATGCAACTAACTTTTCTTGCAACGAAAAATTGTAAGTGAAGTTTTATGTTCAACCTACTGACGTTATATGAAAAGAAACTTTCAGTAGCATTTTGTTGAAAAGATATTGCAATTTTTCCCACTGATGTCAAATTTCCAGGTGAAGTGAATAAAGTGAAACTTTTTTAAAAGTTATTAAAGTTTTGTGGGTGCCATTTGGCAAGATACCAGCAGTTACCTTCATATACCATTTTATGGATATGGTTTCATATAGCATTAGCATGTGTATAGTTTTGGGATATTAATTTTGAATAAATCCAAATTCTATTGATACGAACAACAGTTTAAATGCATATTTTCAGAATAAATGCAGATAATAACTTTGATCCTATATTTGTATTAAATATACTCAACTTTCTTTTAATTGAATTAACATCAGAGAATTATTTTTCGTGGGGCCCCTATAGAAATGAGAAATAATACTTGTTTAATTTTATCTTAAATATCTTAGAAGTCTTGATTAAGTAAAAACGTTGTCTTATAAAATTTGTTTGGCTTTAAAACGCAAATAAAATGAGTCTTCAAAAATGAAAATCGGACCACTGGATGCGGAAATATCTTTAAACCAAAAAACGATCAATTTGGCGGCAATTTTTAACGTCCATGATTTGGACCAGGTGACCCAAGTTGATTTATACCCCTATGGGTGCATAACAAAGCCCCATGAGAAAACTGAGGGGACATATAACGGGACACGTGACATGGGCTATCGGGTAGACAACTATGTATTGCTGAGCGTGCAAAACTCACTCCTATTTCAAAAACGGTTGATCGTATGAAAAAATGTTTGTGACAAAATTTGTTGGAATTTGTATGCTCTATAATTTTGTAATTGATGCTTACATCGTTGGAGCCATATGAACCTAGATATTCCCTAAAAACAGATTTTCGTGACCTTTGACCTTGAATAACTTACGTTGCAGACACGAAATTTTTGTTGACTTTCTAGACAACTTTTAGAACGCCAATAAGAAGGTGTATACGGTGTTTCCAGCTTATTATCTCCAATTTCTAGGTTACACCCTAAAATGACTGGACTAAAATGGAAAGGAAATTAAAGTTAAAGATATTATAGTGTACCAAGCAAAGCATATTAACTCCATTATCATTCTCATTAAACAAATATTATAAAAGTCTATTTAAAGGTTCTTTGCAACTTTACGAAACGTAAGTCTTATGATTCAAATGGGGTTTCGACCTATTTTGTGCTTTTGGGGCAAAGATGATAATAGAACGACTGGTTCCAACGCTCGTTTATAATGACCCTTCTGTGCTTAACTCACAAGCAAAGACAACTTTTCTTGCAACTCAGTTTTGTACGACTTTTCAAATTTCTGTGTTTGTTTTAATTTTTTGTATTTTTTAAACTTTGTTTTTATGTGTAAACTGTAGTTCCTGAAATTAGGATGCTCAACATGTTTGTTTGATAAACTGTACTTCAAAAAACCGTTTTTTTTTTTAAATTTTTTTTCTTATTATTCAAACAAAAATATTGAAAATTGAAAAAAAAAAAATTCCATATATAAAATAATTGCTGGAAGTATACGTACAGACATGTGACTTATAAGATCAAATTATATTAGAATGTCATTTCACTACAAGATATATTTTTCAAGAAGGAATTCCAGGAATTATAATAGTTTCAAAGAAATTTCTCTTTCCTTAACAGAAAACTCAGATCCAGATATAATATAAATTAACCAAGCATACCAAACTCTCATCTTGAATAACATTAGTCACAGACACTGCTTTCGACCTACGCACCAAACCTTATCGATGAAATAGCTTACCCTAATACAATCAAAATTAACCCTATAGATAGTGTTCTTATTAGAGGATACTTCCCCAACATTTATTTTCCAAAGAAACCTTTTCTATGCATCATTAGCATCACTTCCATCACATAGCTAGACAAAATCCGTATTTAAAATTCCTAAAGTGTATCCGATATAGCAGATTTTCGTATAAGTAAACCTTTTCAAAAGCAATAACTATTTTTAAAATGTTACACCGACCGAATGCCAGAACTGAAATGTATATACATACCTGTATGTATATGATGGTATGTATCTCAAATTTGTCCTGAATTTATTGTTAGAAAAAAGTATATTATAAATAGAAGGAAAGGAAGTTGAATAAAATTCAGACCATTATATAAACAATGTCATTTAATAAATAATCCAAAACGGTTTTGCCTGACTGTAAAGTTTCCTTTTTTTAATTGTAATATAGGAGATGTTTTAATGCTTACGGGATAAACTGCCTGAAAAGTGTTTTTAATAGGTCTCTGGAATGTAGTTTCAAAACAATACAATAATAGAATTTTATATACCTACTATTTGTTAAGTTGAACACTAAACTTACACAGAACTAAATGAATCTAAGTATAGATTCACGCTGGTCACAGAGGAAAAATATAGAGTGTGAAATAAAAATTATTTTCAAAGGGTTTTTCTGCAGTAAGTGCCTTTAAAATTCCTTTAGCAGTTGTGTAGAAATGTGTTTGTATAGATACCTATTGTTTGCGTTTAGTATCGTTTATACTGTGAAAATAAAATTGTCTATATAGGAAAACAACGGCGATCGGAGAAATCCTTACGCCTTTTGAATAGAAAAACTTTTTTCAAAATCCTCAACTGAATTTTCATTTGTCCTGTAACCTACAACAAAAATCAAGCTTTTTCACTGGAATGGAACCATTTTGACATGCGATTATATGTACTATAAGGTAAGTAATGCATTCGTGCTAAAAAAAATTGAGATAACAATCAAACATGACTTTACGATGATAGTGAAGACGAAAAAAGTGCGTCTGGATATTCAATTTTTTAATTTTATTTTTTTAAACTGCAAACAATTAAGTGCTTAAAAATGGCGTTCGTCAAATTTGTAAAAAAAAGTTTATATAAAATATTAAATAAACATCGATTTATTTTAAAACCGCTCTAAGGATTTTAGAATATTTTTTGTTGGTAAGCTTATATTTAGGCAATAAAATTTTCTGCATACTTTGATTTTGGCTCGAATCTTTGTAAAAAGAAGTTTTAGCACTTTTGTGATAAATTCATATGGTTTTTTACCTTTATATGTTAAAAAAAATTAGACTCCAATGAATAATATTTAATTTGACTAGTTTTAGTTTTTTTTATTGTTTATTTAAAAAAAAAAAATATTAAAATTAATTTTATTTTCGTGGCAACTTGCAAGCGAACAAGAATGTGCGTCGTTCACCACAAGAGCGAGTTTGTGCGACCCAGTCGTGCACTTTATTTAGTTTTGATTTCATGCATATATTGATAAAAAAGAGGCAAGAGTCGCACGATCTTGCTTTTGTAGCAAGATATGCTTTGCTGCTCAAAACTTTTAATGCTTAATGATTGTATGAAACGAAAAAATGGATATAAAAAGAAAGGGGCATATTCCCCAAAAACCAGAAATTCTGATACATCTTCATTTATTAAGAAAATTCCATTAACCTTAAAAAAATATAGTACACGACTGGATCGCACGGACTTGCTCTTTTGGCATTTTCCACAAATGTATAAAACTAAATTGAATATAAATAAATTAAATTTTGTTTAATTTTTTTTTAAAATAGGGTATATGATAATAATTAATTTTTCGAAAACTGTTTGTTAAAAAAACATTATTAAAAAAACAAAAGAAGAGATTTCTGGCTTTATTATATGTCATTAAGATTTACTTTTTTTTTAAAATCATTTTCTTATTTTTTAATTTTTTTTCCATTGCCCCTCCCGGTCAAGCGGGAGGAATAAACCCCCACCCACTTTGTTTTTTTTTTATCTTGACCCAACCTACTCGCTTTACTTTGTTCCTTACAAATTATGTTAATAACGCTGTTGAAAAACTGTTGTACAGTACACACCTACATTTAATGTAAGGGTCAAAAGACCCAGAAAATAAATCAGCTGTTTCTCCGTAAATATTGAGTTTACAGATAAATAAATGTTGCGTTCCGGAACGCTTGACGACGCAGTAGTGCGTTATTATATACCATCTAAATACACTGCCGGTCACTTGATTGAGTTCATTTTTTTTCGGTTTTAGCGATTCTGTTTGAAAAAAAAAAACCAAATGTTTGAACCAGAAATATTTATTACCTTTGGGTATGTACATATTTTTCAAAAAACAAAGCCGTGAAATTTTGGGCGTGACGCGTAAAATCCATCGAATTTTCAAAATTTCAATAATGTGTGTTTTAATTTCATCTAAGGTCTTCTCGCTTCAACTGTACGTCCTATTGCATTTTTCCATAGATCTTGGTGTCTACAAGACAACTGATTACAATTCAATCAAGTTTCCTTGCTCTTTTTCGGCCTAAAAGTCCTAGGTTCTTGAAACCATCAATACCATCTTTCAAGAACATATTTGTTTTCGAAATTATGAAAAATTTGTAGCTTCATACTCTTTTAAAAATAGTTGAAGCTATTGTTTGAAAAAAAGCGAACAAAACTTTTGAAATACATTATTCGCAATGGCTTCAATCAAGTGACCCAAATTTGTACACCCTTTTCTACAGTTCCTGAAATTGTGAAATTTCGATGGATTTTTCGAGTCACGCCCAGAATTTCATCGCTTTGTTTTTAGATGTACGTTCCCACAGAGGTAATAAATATTTCTGGTTCAAACATTTGCAACAGGTATAAATCGCAAAAAAAAAGTTGCAAAAAAGTGTCCTCAATCAAGTGACCGGCAGTGTACAATATATCTTATTTTGTTCTCTCGATTTTCTTCTGTTTCGATATTTTATTCTACGCTTTCTGATGGCTCGTCTTCAGTTCATTTCGTTTGTTATTGTTTCGTTTTTCTGTTATTTCGTTTTCTATTGTTTCGTTTTTCGATCATTTTGTTTTAGTTTATTTCGATTTCAATGTGGATATGTTAAGAGCCTTAAGGCGTTACAATTCGAGCGAATTTTAACGCCTTAAGGCTCCACAAAAAACAAACAAACAAACAAAAAACCAAACAAACGATGAATTTTTTTAATGCAGTCAGCTTCTTATCTTCTCATCACACTTCATTGAAAATTGATACAAACCATTGACACAATCTTATATTATTTTCATAACATCCAAATATAAAAAAAGAAAATTAATGTAAAAAAAAATTTTTTTACTAAGGCATTCACGACACAAAAAACTACGCAAATTCATATTTTACGCACATTAGTGAACAAAACCTTCATTTATGAATCAATTTCTGAAGCGATTATGATTCATCATTCATTGCTAACGAGACCACGTTTTTGAATAATTTTTATGGTTCATCATATATGATGAAGTAATTCTCCACTTAAGTGAATGTAAATGAGACGCTTATGTATTTATTTTACTGGTAATTTATGATTAGTTTTTGATCCATATAACTGGATCAATTATGATTCATTAAAATGAAGATATTTTGAGTTTTCCCCATTCAATTTTGTGAACAAAAATTGAATCATTTCTTATTCATTAAAATGATTCATTTATAACTCAAATGACAAAATATTGAATCATTTCCAATTTATTAAAGAGATTCATTGATAATTCAAATGTGTACCATAGAATTGAATATGTTATAATTTTATGTCGGATTTCTTCAAAAAAAAAAAAAAAAATTGATAGAGGTTGCGGTGATTTTTTGTTGTAAAGAATAAGCAACGAACTTTCAAAAATTAAAAATTCGTCCATAACCTCAAATGGCTTTCGGGGAACCATGGGTATAAATTCAATATTTTCCTTTGAAGCTCTCTCTCACCGAATATCCTTACGTAGGTTGAATATCTCTTCTGTCAGCCGCTGAAACATTTTCTTGGTAAAATATCTGAACAACAGTCATCTTAAATTTATTTGTTTTTGGTTCATTTGCTGTCGGGACTACATTCACATTACATTCACTTTATGTGAATAAAAGTGGAAGCACTCCGCAACCATGATAAAGGTACCTTTTTGAGGATTTTACTTGTGCGCATTCACATTATGTTAAGGAAATCTGAATCTTGTTGCATACATTCATATTTGATCCACAGAGGTGAATGTTTTTCGAATAAATATTCTTCACATAAACTGAATGTTTAGTGAACATTCAGAAAAATGTTTGCTGGGATGATTCTATTTTGACTGTACTAAAAGTGTTCGTATACGTTGTACTGCCATACACCACACAAATTAACTGCGCAAACCTTAAAACTTGAGCAAAAATCAAAATCCTTTTGATTTTTACACAATTGACTGCACAAAAATAATAGATTTTTGTAAAGACCAAATGCGTAAAAAACCTTTAACGAGATAACCCAAGGCTAAACAATTCAATGTATTCTTAACAAAAATGCAAAACATGTGAAAAAAGAAGACAAGAAATGCGAAGTAATTGTTGCGGGAAATTATCGAGAAACAAAGTGAATAAAAAACTAGACGGGTTAGGCGAATTGAACGGAAATAATTGAGACAAAAACGAAATAACAAAAAGCAAAATAAAAAAGTTGAAACAATACGCACCCCCTAATAATTTTATTAATTTTGTTTGCAAAACTAACGGTTTTCGAGATTATTAGGTTGAGAACATTTTTGAAATGGCGGTCTTAGTATTCCTTTTTTTGTTACCAAAAATGATTTTTTATACTCTGGAGGAAAGAAACCCCCACAAGATATAAAAAAAAATCCTAATATAAAAATTATAAGCATCAATAAGCACACATTGTGTTATTGTTTGACTCATTTTTCTCGTACAAGCTTATCGAAATCTAACTTGTGATCAGACAGAACACTCGACTTCTCTTTTCTGAAGATTTTTCTTTTCATACACACAGTAGCTTTTCTTTAAGAAAATTTTGAATCCGTAATAAACCTAACTTATATTGTTTTTTATAACTTACCACTACGCCACCACAGAGCGCGAACACAACATTCAAATCTAGAAAAGTCTTTTGTATATACTTATAGAAGTTTAGAAAATATAAAACGAAACTAAAGTAGCAGATACTACATTTTGTCTCCATCTTTATTACCATCTTACACCTATTTTACTATTATCCATTAAATATTTCTATTTATTGAAGTGCTACCAAACACTTACTTTTTACTTCTTATTAAATTTATTACAAATCCTATAAATAATAAAATAAATAAATTGGGTAAGGACTCCAAAGCAATGACTGTCTTAATAATTCTTAAACTTTCAATCTCTGTCGATTTATATATCAATTGCATATCCCGCCAATGTAACACCAGGAGCGATTTCTTCCTCCACATACTCTCCGGCTTCCTTGAATGTGGTCGCTGAGCTATCTTCCTCCAAAGTTTTCCCAACCGAACTGGCCACTGGTTTTAATGGCTGATTAAAGTTGGCATCTGGCCGATTGTACGAAGTTTTATTAGAAGTAGTCTGCCCATAATTTTTGGGACCAGGAGTTGACCGAAGCTTAGGCATGTTATTCGAACTGAAATTTTGACCAGAACTATTGAAAGTACGACTATTGTATTCCACATTATTATTCTCTGGTCGTGAGTAGTTGGTTTTACGTAGCATTGCTTTAAAGTTAAAGGGTGGTTCATCTTCAGAAGTCTGAAACAAAACAACAAAAAATATGTAATTCATAAGTTTGGCATATTTAATATGAATGTCACGCGTGGATATTGGACAAGGGTTGAGCAATATTAAATGTCAACTTTTAACAACCTACATCCATACTTGATCGTCTGCCAAGTGACTGCAATTCCCGAACTGGATCCGAATTCGATGGAATGAATTGCTGTGAACGATTGGTGTAGTTATTAAAATTTTGATTGCGATTTGCGTTCATTCGTGATGCATCGTTCCGCATCATATTATTCATGGGTGGCATAGGAGGTGGTGGTGGTGGAGCTGGATAATTCTTTAGGGAATTTCGCCTGGATCCGGTGCCAGTCGATGTGTAATTTGGACGATAATTATTGTATTGTTGATTTTGTTGCATGCCATAGTAGTTTTGATTATACTGCTGCTGCGGGTTTGGATAGTTTGATTGGAAATTATAGTTCTGTCGGCTATAAATAAAAAAAAAAACATACACACTTTAGATTAACTCGTATCGAAGATAAATAAATAAAGTAATCTATGAACAAAATAATATTATTGACTTAAATAAAAAATAACTGGTTCCCGGTTTTATAGGAACCTGGTCTTCCATGTTTTGAGGAAGTTCTAACGGTAATTTTCAGGCCGTGTAAAATGTAATTGGCAAAACTCAATGACCGTGGTATGGTCAAATTTAGTCTTGACAGCTCTAACCACGTCTGCCAACGTTGTAATGCAGACGAATATAATGCTGCAAATAGAAAACATATCTCCTATACTCAAAATAAAAAGTCCACCAAAAACCACCATACCATGTGGATAAGAGAGATTGCATACAGATGACTGGCAAAGACTAAAATTGGAGCATACAGTCATTTGCAAAATTATTTGCACAATGAATTTGATGAAAATGTTATAAAATTTAAAATATTACGTCTTTATTTATGAATTATAAAATTTCAATATTTGCTTTAAAAGTTTAAACAAAAAAATAAATTATCAAAATTCAATACATAATACTGTTAAAAAAAAAAAGGGAAAATGAATGTAACATCAAAAAAAAATGGGGGCACAATTATTTGCACAAGTACAATTATACAGAAAAACGGGAAATTAACCGTGCATTTTGTGCACGGAAAGTAGAATTTTTCAGTGGAATTTTTTTTAAATCTTGTCAAAAAACATTTTTTGCGATTAAGGATCGTGTACTTAGGCCGCCACTTTTAAAGAAGTCTTTATAGTTAATTGTTTCGAAAACCGTTAGTTTTAGATGAAATTAAATTTGTAGAAAATTAAATTGTTTGTCTTTTTTATAAAAAAAAATTAATACATCTTTAATATTTCAAAAGTTATAAGCAAATAAAAATAAAAATAACTTGTTTTTGCAGTCTTTTTTTTTTTACATAAAAAGTGTTGAATACAGGTTAATAGACAATTTCACAAAGAAAAAAATTCTTGCGTTTAGTTTTTTTAAGTCAACATTTTTTATTTTATTTTTATAATAATAATTATTATTACATTATATTTTATTTTAAAGTTAAATGATTAGGTACCTTATATTGTTTACTTGCAAGGGCAAGTCTTGCATTCGTGCAAAAAAAAAAAATTGAGATTACAATCAAACATGCCATTACGATGATAATGAAGACGAAAAAAGTGGGTCCGACAGTTCCGTCCGTCTGTCGGTCTGTCTGTATAAGAACCTACAGCCTAAACGGCTGGGAACGATTTGCTTCAAACGTGGTAAATAGTATCTATTTTTAGGGTGATGAACCCAAACGTATTTTGATTAAAAAAAATATTTTTATTTGGAAAAAATTGTTTAAAAAAATCGATTTTTATTTTAAACTGGTCTGACGGTTTTAAATTTTTTTTTTCATAATTTCATATTTGCCTTAGAATTTTGTTTGCATACTTTGATTTCAAATTGAAACCTTGTGAGATATCGATTTAACGCTTTTAATAAAATTTAAAAGCCCTCAGGTAACTTGCCACAAGAGCAAGTTTGTTTGACCCAGTCTTGCCCTTTATTTAAGCTTAGATTCATATTAAATGCTGCAAAGGATATGCAGACAGAACTGTTTGTCTGTCTGTCTGTCTGGATGTATCGAAACCTGCAGCCTCAACTGTTGGGCCGATTTTCTTCAAACTTAGTGCAAACTATTTTTAGAAAAATATCCCCGGAAGTTTTTTTTACCTAGGCATCATTTGAGGATAACCAATAATATCATTTTTCTGAAAAAAAAAAATACTATCAGTTTCGATAAGATTTTATATGAGTGGTTTGTTGCCAACGGTGTTGTCTTTCATTTAAAGATTTTTTTCAGAATCAGCGGTAACTGCCATTGAACCGTTTTTTATTAATCCGACTATCTTTTTGAACGGCCCCTCCGATTTTGATGAAATTTAACATTATAAAAGTACTGCTAAACCTGAATAATACTGCAAAAATTTAATTGCGAGGCAGTTAAATAATTTTTACATAAAAAAAAAAACTTAAAAATAAATAATTTTGATGTTGAATTTTGATAAACGTAAAGATGACATTATGGCTCAATATAATCGACTCCAACCCCAAAGTGTTTTTTCACCTTTTCGCGATGTGGTATGTAATGAAGACTTATCAGCTCTCCTCTCATTTTAAATGTATCGCTGAGATGAGCTCTTATTTTCGTTTCGGTAGCAGGGTTGAAATAAATCTACTGCCTTTAAATATAATCTACTGCACTTTCGTTCTTACGAAAAAAAATCATTCAATATGTAAATGTTCCACAAAATATTTAGTGAAGGATAAATAAACTTCGAAACAAACTAATGTCATTTTCCATTCAACGTTCGGAAGGCCCTCCGAGTAAAAAAAGCCTCCCTAAACCGTTCCATTCATTGTTCGGAGTGATGTTTGGGAGTGCTAATTCGCCTTCCGGAATTAAGTTTGGAGTGTTACACATACGTATTGTTTACATCGATCATATGGTCAAAGCCATATGGAACAATATGCGCAGTCTTTTTCCATTTCTTTTTTACAATTCAGAAACTTAAAAAACGGTGATCGACTGATTTTTTCCAATAATGAAGTTTTTCGTTAGAAATTTATTTTCAAAATCACCTTATTAACGGTACCTGCCATATAAATTCTATAGAAAATCCAACTTTTCTCGAAAAAATACGATCGATTTTGATAAGATTTTGTGTGACATATTTTTTGCCAATAACAGAGTTTTTCGTTAGATTTTTTTTTCAAATTCACCTTATTAACGTTACCTGCCATAAAAACGCTATAGAAACAATTTTTACTTCCGATTATTTATTATAGTTTCTTGCTGAGTAAAGGTTAGTAATCTTTCACAAGAGCAAGTTTGTCCGACCCAGTCGTGCCTTTTATTTATTTCTTGAGTCTCTCCGCATTCGCTAATTGTTTTTTTTTGCAGCATATCTTTTCTTTTCGGTGTATTGCTTGTTCCGTCTTACCCTTGGCCGATCAAAAAAGAAATGTCCAGATCAGAATTTCGAAGATTTTCCATTATAAGCTTTGCAAGAGCATCACCTGGATTGTTAATAAAGTAAGGTTTGGTAAACTGCTGTATTAGAGATTTTAAGAGAAAAGATTTTATTCATACCTGTCGCGGAAACAGTTGGACCAAATTTTAAAAAATCCTCTCGTATGATATGTTGACTATTTTCGTTCTTATAGACATATCGAAAGCAGTTTGAAACTTGTTCGACAGTGGCTGAGTCCAGAGTTTCATCCATCAACACAAAGAAGAATTTTGCATCTTTGATTTTAGCTAACACTTTTTTTGTCAAAATTTCAAAACAAGCTGCGATAATCTCGTTTTGTATAGAAGGACTTGTATATTTATCGCGTTTCCCCGGACCATCTAAGTGCACACGAAAAAAAGAGATCTAAATTTCAGAGTGCGTTTCTTTAACTTATTTGGTTCATGACTGGTTATGTTGAACAATTATCGGTCCCAATGGGGGAGGGGTATATCCCCCTGATCACCCCTATCTACGCCACTGACTTATACTTAAAACTATGTGTTACTTCCTGGTTCGAAAAGCATTTTTTCCATTGTTGGGGTAATTGCACTTTTAGCTATCACCAGCTTTTCATTGAAGTCATTTCCACATTAAGGTTGCTGGTTATGGTAAATCTCAGATAGTATGCTCGTATCCAAAATTGTATTGAAAGTCGATGTATGCTTTTTTTTCAAAATGTTTTATCTAAAAAAGTGATTTTCTTCTTAGAAAAGCTAAGCAAGTGCCAACCTTCTCTGCTAACTTTAAATTGAAATTAAATCATAAATTTAATCTCCCGTTATTTATTAAAAAAAACATCGACTGACACCTAACAAATTAACATGAACATTAATTTTATTGTATCCCGTTCATGAAGTAGAATAACATCTACCTATCAATCTTATTTCCCATAAATTCTCAAAACCAAAAAAAAAAAAGGAAAAAATTCAAACTCTTACTTACTTCTTCATCAAATGTGGATCCCTCATAAACGATTGGTTATAAACAACATCACTCTCCCCAATTCGATCCCAATTTGTTTGGCAAGCCTGTTCCTTCTTGTATGCATTGTATGTCATTAAATGGGTAGTTAGAGATGGATTGCGCTGCAGGGGACTATCCCATGCTTCCTCATCGTCATTTGTCAAAAGGTTAGTTGCCATCGATGTTCGGGCTATCGCACTCACCGGATTACACATATAGCTGGTATCATAAAATGGTATTTGATCCAAACGAAATGGTAACTTCTTAGTTGGCAGTGGCATTGGACCCAAGATAGCTGGATTAACCTGACGTCCGTCGACTTTTTCCAGAGGTATTGGTCTGCTGACGGTGGAGAGGGCTGCAACAACCCGTTGATTGTAAATGTGAACCTATTAAAAAAATAAATTAAATTCAAATATTTGGTTAAAGGCTCTACATCAAGACCCGTCTTTATAACAACTACTGTTCAAATAATGGGCATTATGATGATAAGTAATTCAACATACTTGCTGAGAAAGGTTAACCAAATCCTGAAATCTCGCAGCCCGATAGTGAAGAAGAACTTGAAATATCGACCGTTCTCGCCATTTCTTTGCATAGTTTCGCACGAAGTTTGCGGTGGCTTCATTGATTTGGCCAGTCTTTTCATTGAACAGAGGTCCATACTTCTGACGTTCACGGAAACCACGATATGCTGCAATGTGGAAACCACAACCACGCACGCAATCATGAAAATAGATTAAAAAAAAAAAAAGAATTGCGTCAATTAGAAATAATGACAAAGTATAGAAATAAAAGAGGCTAGACAATTTAGGATTATAATGCAGTGTTACGAAGTGCGACGACATTGCATCATTTTTGCGTGCATTGTGCCACCCAGGTAAGCCATACGACGGGCGACTTAAATATTATTGTTGCAGCAATCAATCGCGGACAATCGAGTATCCTTAATTTAATTAAAATTTCATTTATTTCCTTTTCGTATCTGAATTTATGCGAGTTTATATCTCTCTTGTCTCTGTGCCGCCTCTTCACACTTGCTCCAGATGTTAAACCCTTTTGTAGTGGGTGGGGTGTTATATTTTCATCGTTAAATGCTTTTGAGAATTATTATCGTCGGACAATGTCAATTATTGACGATAGACTCGTAAGAGGATTACATTGTCTGGCAAAGTAGTTGGCAAAGTGCCCCAAATAAAAGCCGAAGCCATATAATTAAGCTTTGCATGCAATTTGCAGGCCATCGATCCATCGTTGTCATGTTGGAAGCAGGAAGAGTGATAGGCAAACACAGAATATTTTTTTGAGATTAACTTTTCTTATTAACTTTATTTCTATTTTCAAGATAAGTCTTTCTAAATACTGTTTTATATGCTCACACATGCAGGTGTGTTGGTAATACAATGATATTTAGGCTTTAAAGCTTGTTATAGTTGAAATGAGTTTTTTATTTTGATGGCACAAAGGCAGCATTATATTACAGTGTGATGTTCTTAAGATGTCGCTTCTGGTGCAGCAGCAGCTGCAGTTTCTGGAGCTGATTCTGCTGCTGAAGCAGTTGTCACTTCAGTTGCAGACACTTCTGCTGGGGCAGATTCCGCTGCTGGTGGAGAATCTGTATCTGAAGCAGATACTTCAGCTGCTGGAGGAATTTCAGCTTCTGATGGCTGTGCTTCTGGTAAAGCTGGCTCTGATGTTGCTGTATCGGATGGTGCTTCGGCATCTATTGGCAATTCTGGGATTGCATTTTCATCTGTTTCATCAACATTTTTACCCTCAGGGCAACCTACAGGTCTCGATGGAAATTCATACAAATCCTCATTGTCTGAGGGTACTTCGCTGGTTTCAAAGTATTCAACATCAGAAATTGCATCGTCGTCTTCGGCGTCTTTAATATTAAGAGTGTTACTGGTAACTTCATTAGTTTCTTTACCTTTTTGGATAGTAGCGGCTGCAATGTCAGCTTCTGGTCCAGATACAGCGGTTGGACCTTTTCCTTTTGAACCAGCTGGAAAAGAAAACAAAATATGCAAGTCGTTAACTCAATATTTTTGGAAAGGGAATTGATGGATATATTTCATACTATGTATATGATATACGTAATTAAGAGCAGATTTTTTGGAGGAAATTCAATTCTCTGCATAAATAAGATCCTCAAAGGCAATTTTTTACTCAAATTGATAGTTTGAACGTTATGACGGAATGTTTGATAAAATAAAAGGCACGACTGGGTCGGACAAACTTGCTCTTGTGTAAGATTACAAACCTTTACTAAGCAAGAAGCTATAATAAAAAATCGGAAGTCAAATTTGTTTTTATAGCGTTTTTATGGTAGGTACCGTTAATAAAGTGATTTTGAAAAAAAATTCTAACCTAAAACATCCTTATTGGTAAAAAATCAGTCACACAAAATCTTATCGAAATCGATTGGATTTTCTATAGAATTTATATGGCAGGTACCGTTAACAAGGTGATTATGAAAATACATTTCTAACGAAAAACTTAATTATTGGAAAAAAATCAGTTTTGTTTTTAAAGCTTATTTGCCAGGTAACGTTAGTAAGTAAACTTGTTCTGAAAAAATGAAGAAACAACCTTTGGCTACAAATCCATTGTCCGAGATTTTATAAAAATCGATCGTATTTTTTACGAGAAAAATGCCCCCTCCCCCCCAAACATACCTTACTGTATATACGCCGTAAGGCTGGGTGTTGGGAAAGAATGATAATTTGTGTGAGAATTAATCCACTTAAAATGCTCAAGCAAAAAAAAATTCATTGAATTAAAATAGTAGTTTTGGTAATATTTAATATTCTCGAAAACTAGAAGGCATAAAATAATTTGGTTTTCGGTTTCTGATTAAGAATTAATAGGAACAACGATTTCTAAGAAAAATAAAGTGCACGACTGGGTCACACGAACTTGCTCTTGTAGCAAACTATGGGACTAACAAAAAATAAATTTATTAAATTCTAAAGAAAGTTGGGAAAATATCAAAAATGGCATTAACGTGAAATCAAGTTGTATGGCAGCTATCGGCTATTAACGGCTATTAATCAAAAAACTGTTAATGCCATCATATGTCAAATGTCAAGTCTAAAATCTGTGCTGAATTTAAAGCGAATCGATTGAACCGTTACCAAGTTATGTTCAAATTTGTAAAAACCGTAAACACTAAATTTTCGTTATGTGAATTTTTAGCCAAAAACCTGAAGTGCAGTTATATTAAAACTACTGCAAATATAACGTACACCAAGTTTTGTCAAAATCGTTAGAGCCGTTTTTGAGCAAATTTAGAAAAACTAAACCGTTATATGATAGGTACCTTTTATAGAGCCGGGCTAAAACAAAAATTCGATTTTCTCCTCTAGGGAATCATCAAAACGTGCTGTATACGTAATTTGAACTAAATTGGTCAAGTCCCTTAGGCTGTACATCCGCAGATCCGCACAACCGCACAGACAGGCCGACGGACGACACGACGAAACCTACTTTTTTAGGCTTCTCTATCATCGTAATGTCAGGTTTGATTAAAATCTCGATTTTTTTCCCACGAAACCAATACTTGCCCCATTGAGTAAAAAAGTAAAAAATAACAAGGGTTCTTTGTGCAATAATTTTTGAGTTTGGGCTGATAATATCAGCCATCGTAAAAAAATTATGTTAATACTTGTTGTTGAAAATTGAATTTAAAATTCAAAAAGTATAGTTAAATTCGTATTAATTGACTTTTAAGTAGATGGAACAGCAAAAAAAATATTTTAAATTATTTTAAAATCATTGTTTAAACAATTAAGGTTTTAAAAATCTGGTTCTTCGATATAATATTTCAATAGATTCTAGAAACACATGAACATTTTTACAGAATTTTATCTGCGCTGCTAATAGAAGCAAAAAATATTTCATTTTTTTAAAATTTAAAAAAGTGGCAACCACGAAAAACCGTTATAACTACTTAAGGATAAGTTCATAGTATCAACATTGTATATACATTTCTATAGTATTTTCATGCTGAATTATCACCGCCTGGCCATCTTGAGAAACGTGTTATAAACACATTTTTAGGTTCGTGCATTTAATAGTTGTCTATTCTGTAACCCTGACAACAGTAGTAAACATATATTATTTTTGTTTTGTTTACGACTCTTGTCAAGGAAATATGGATTTTAGAGCCAATAAAATACATTATATATTATTAATTTGTTTCGTAGACGACTATTGTTAGGGTAACAGAATAGACACTTAGTAGATGTAAGAACCTCCAAATGTGAAGTTAACAACTTTGTTTAGATGGCGCTGCTCCATGGTTGTACTATAGAAATTTATATACAATGGTATCAAGTCATATTCGGTTTTTGCAAATTTGCAGTTCTAAAAGATGGCGTACTTACTTTTTTTCTAAACAAATTTAATTTTTCTCGATAAAAAAAACTTTTTTAAAAAACATTATTTTCGTAATTTGTTAATAACTTTTTATGCTCGCAAAAACAAGCGGTTGGTTTTTTTCCCTATTTTTACTCACTAAAAGAAAATTTTTAAAAGTGGTTCCAACTTGTAATTAATTTGTGAAAGGTTTGACATCATAATCTATATTTCTAAAGTCGTTTATTTTAGAGCATGATTGACAATATCGTTTGAGGTGAGTGATTAAATAAGTCCTCAATGATTCACATCCACATGGTGTTGTTTTATTGGTATGGTCTTTTTAATTTAAGGATATATCGTGAATATCGTTTTTAGTAAACAATTTTGAAGGGAATATTAATAATAATCATAACAATTTGGGATATGAAATATTGTGTTTACCAAATTATGATTTTATGATGAATATTTTGTGTTTTGTAGTTATTTAAGAAACTAATATACAGGGTGATTGGTTTAATGCGCACCAAAAAGCTTGAACGTGTAGGTGGGGTTAAGACAAGAAAAAAATCGTATGGGAAGGGGGGTCTATTTCTCCCGTTTAGGCAGGAAGGGCAATTTTTAAAAAATTGACTTAAATCAGAAAAAAAATTATTTTAAGACAACTGTGAATGATACAAAGCCTTGTTATATTTTTTTTGGAAAGCCAGAAAACTACTCTTTTATTTTAATTTTAAATTAAGTTGTTTAAGTAAACAGTTTTAAAAAAAATAATTTTCAAACTCAAAATTTTGAAAAAAAAAATTAAAAAAAAAAAAAAATTAATGTAATTTTTTTCAAAATTGTATGTATTCAACTATTATTTTTATTTTCAAAATTCAATGCTCTTATTAATTTTTAGTCAATAACAGAAAACCGGATGCCAAAATGTATCCTTGTTTTTGAGAAATTAAGAAAATACTAAAAGCACTTTTTCAAAAAATGGTGAAATCTGGTTAATCTGGTTAAAAACAATGAACTGGATTAACCAGATTTCACCTTTTTTTGAAAAAGTGCTTTTAGTATTTTCTTAGTTTCTCAAAAACTAAGATAAATTATTTTGGCATACGGTTTTCTGTTTTTGACTAAAAATTAATAAGAGCATTGAATTTTACAAATAAAAATAATAGTTAATTACATAAAATTTTGAAAAAAATTAGTTTAAAATTTTTTTTTAATTTTTTTTTTCAAAATGTTGAGTTTTAAAATTATTTTTTTTAAAACTGTTCACTTAAACAACTAAATTTGAAAATAAAATAGAAGAATAGTTTTCTGGATTTCCAAAAAGATATAAAAAGGCTTTTTATCATTGACCGTTGTTTTTAAATAATTTTTTTTCTGATTTAAGTATTTTTTTTTGAAAATTACCCCTCCCTCCTAAACGGGGGAAAATAGACCCCCCACCGATACGATTTTTTTCTTGTCTTAACTCCACCTACATGCTCAAGCTTTTTGGTGCACCTTAAACCAATCACCCCGTATACAATGAAATTTTCAATTTTTACTGTTTTCAATTAGAATTAAGCATTACTGAAATCGTTACGCTTGCTACACTATGATTTTTGGTTAAGTGTACTTTTTTAGGCTTCTCTATCATCGTAATGTCATGTTTGATTAAGGCCTTGACATTTTTTTAAACGAAACCAATACATGCGCTATTGAGCAAGTAAAAAACTTTATTACTCTCTGACAATGTTCAAACAATATACTTCGATAACATAGTTTCTGAGTAATTCCTGTGTCCAACTTGCGACGTATTCCACCTCAAAATTTTATGTAAAATTAATAAGTTGTTTTTTAAAACTAAGGCATATTTTTTTTTGTTTTTTATGTTATTTTTTTTCTTTGATATTTGAAAACAACTTTCTGATTTGTCGTAAAATTTTGAGCTTTAAAAATTTACGTAAAATTTGAAAAATTCACTCATGTCATTTTGCCATCAGAAACAATATTTTGTTCGCACTGATTTAGACTTCGCAATACTTTGGAATAAGGTATATGTATAAAATATATTTATATTTCTGTCCTGGATATTTGAAGAGAACAAACATGATAATATCACAAATATTTCATTACATTTATGCAGTTATAATATTAAAACTGTTATAGAATTATGGTATAACTAATACCGAAAGTTTCACCTAAAAGATGTTATATAATAGTTTCACAGTTTATGTTATTATACCTTTGTACATATATGTAAATACAGTGAAAGAAAAACACTTTAACTGCAGCAAATAATCGAGGGGAGTTTGTATATGTTTATACTTGTGCCAAAGGTGAATAACATATTTGACCGACTTACCCACTTGTCCTGGAGGAACTCCTTTTGCCATTTTTTTCCTCGCAATCAAAGCTCTCATCATTGATTGCACCTTAATAATTTTCTTCACTTGCACTTCATATAATCTGTTAACGAAAATGAAAAAAAAAAAAAAAAAAAATATATTTTTTGATAGTTTTAGTAAATTTTTTAGATAATAACCTTGCCAAGAATTCATCATTATAATAACGAAGGAATACTTTAGATTTTCCAATTGCCCATCCTTCCATTTTCAAACGAACCAACAACAGTCGACAGTTATCCTTTGTTATATCGACAGTTTCATCAAAGTCAAAAGCCAAAAATTGGTAACTAAAATAAAGGATAAATTAATCAGTTTGAACACAAGAATCAGAAAATATGAACAACATACCGTTTGAGAAACTCTTGGAATGAAATACGACACGAGTAACCTTTTTGTCTGGCAAGGATAGTATCCATTACCCCCAATGCCTTCAATTGTTGCTGAACCATTTCTGGATGGAATCCATTCGGTTGATATTCCAGATCGGCACGAATACACCTTACGAAATGCATACCAAGTCCTTGACTTTGACTCAGCGTCTTCAAAATGGTCAAACATGTGTATCTAAAGTTAGCTGACATAGTGCGTAAGTTGTTAACTTGCGATATATGGCCAAGAGACAGGGTATTAAAAATCTACAAACAAAAACGGTTATTTAAAAAATATATTTTCAATTTCAACTAAAATATAAATAACAGACGTAAGCTCTCCGTTTCGCTTCATCTTTTTTGTGTTCCTTGTTCTCAAAAGGCATTGTTAGATTGCCTGATTTGGTGAGCATGTTTGTGAACATCATAACTGTGTTTTCATCCAGAGATGATCGTAGTGCTTCGATCATTTCTGGAGGCACAAAGTCCCGATTTATATCGACAAATGCTCTGGTATCGTAGAGGAGGCGGCCGGTGTAGTGAGAAACTGCTACTTCAGTATTGGAGTGTCTCTTAACAAACTGACTTTTTTTCTCCCCAACTCGATCTTTAAGTAGAAGAGAAATTAGTGCGATAAATTAACTTGGATTTTTTTGAATGGGTTACCCAATATTTGATCTTGATCCTGGCTGGTTCGAGAAGCCTCATCAATAATGTAGAAAAGTCCATCGGGCTTTGTCAACAGATTGTCCAGAGCACTCTTGTTGTCGTAGAAATTTAATTGAATTGAAGGAATTCCATCGGCCTCCTGACAAAGAGAACAACAACAAAATTTCGTTAATTGTTACCAAACAAACAAAAAATACGTGTTTTTTTCGGTTATCAGAAAAATAGTTTTTGCCGAAATTTACAAAATATTATTATTCATCTTCAATGTCGCAACAGTTTTTCTCAAATGAGCTAAAAAAAGTTCGTTTTAAAAAAAAAAACAATATTTTGTTTTTTTATTATTTTGTATCAATGATAAAATATTTTTTTTATAACTACAGTTTTTGTTTATTAAAATGAACAAAAACTCATTGTTATTTTCACAAAAACCATATCATACTTAAATTTTGTGTTTTTGTATCAACTATAAAATATTTTATTCATTAATATAAATTTTTTTGTTAAAAAACATTTTTATTTTGTTATTATCACAAAAACCAACATTTGAAATTTCTGTATCAAAAACAAAATTGTTTTTTAATTTTTTTGCTAGAACAATTAATTTTATTAAATTCATTAAATTAAATTTTCCACTCTCTCTAAAAACTGTACCCCCTTTCAAATATAGGGTTTGTATTGGGGTTTGCAAAAGATAGTAAAATAAAAGACTCCACCAAAATCCAGCATGGTGCAACTTCTTAGGAGTATATAAACCTAATTTTACTGGGTTACTGGGGAGAAATTCCATATTTTAATATTCGATATTTCGATATTTGAATATCACGGTTTTAGTTTTATCCAATTTTCTCAAAAACAGCTTAAACAAAAACTTTAAAAAATTACAGTACTTTTAGCATAAGTGTAACGGAAGCAAATCACAGCTCACAGATATCTAATCAGTTAACTTCGCAACGGCTGTTAATAACACGATTACCATTACGGTAATTCGTAAATTCAGAAATTGTATGATTTCATAGTAATCAAATTACCAGCAATCAAAATAGTGATTAAAAAAAAAAGCCAAGAATGTATGCCACTACTCCAAACACTCGGCCATAAGAACCACATTTTGCATTAACGCACTATTTGCTCAGCACTTACCTACTTCTAAAAAAAAAAAAATAATATTTCCCTACGTGCGTGGAGTGCGTAGCGTCGTCGGTTGCTTCGCCGGGCATACAATTAGTAGTAGCACTTCATAATGTAGGAATGAAGGAGCTACAACAATAATTTTGATTAAGCTTCCTGTTTTTGACATTCTTGATATTCTTGTTATTCTTGATATAAAACCTAACTTTAAATTGTTGACAAAAATAAAAGTCTACTCCAGTCTAATATAGCTTTCTAAAAAAATACCAAAGCGTTAAAAGTTAGAGGATTGGCTCTGTTTTTCTTAAGCATTATACAGTAGTTAACGTTATTAATTTCAATTGCCTTATTTGTAAAAAAGTCTACGAAAAACATTTAGGTAATTAATGGTCTTACCTGCTCAAGCATTTCACTAACAAATATCCTCTGATTATAATGATACTGCATTTGTTCGTTAATCGTGTTAATCATGAGCTGTTCAAATCCGTTACGGTGGAAGCACTCAAATCCATACATATCGTAAATAACAATCGTATTAGCATCACCACTAAAATTACAAAACATCAATTACATTATAGGTATTACACCAAAACACTCATTGTACGACTATAGGTAAATTATCCACAACAATATTACTCACAAGACTGCCCTCGGGAATGCCATGTTCATATTAATTTTATTGATAATCCAATCAACCAATCGATTATAAATAGTCGAGGCCACAGCATCACGTGAATCACGTGCCTCCTCTGAAGTATATTGCTTCCTCTCGGCAATTCCACCCTTAACTTTGATATAATTTGTCAAAGACCAAATGAATTTTTTCTCGTCAACACGCAACAATTCAGCAATTCTTGTCACTACTTCCGGATTCTCAATACTAGCATGGCGTCCGTTCTGTTGGAAGCGGATGTTGCCAATATTTAAGATGGCTGATAGCATCTTTCGAATTGTTTCAATTTGTTTGTGATTAAAGTCCAGATCAGCGATGATTTTCTCAAATTCACGGAATTTTTCAACATTTCCCGTGGGGTCATCACGAACATATTTCAATTTAGTGGGTGGTGATTCTGGTGGTATGCGCAGGTAACGGTGATTGCGTTCTTCTTGCAAATGGTATTCCTTCAATTTGCCCTCAGCATGCATGAAATCGTAGAAATAATAAAAGATGTGGAAGTTGTGTTGATTCCTAAAAACAGTTTGAGCGTTATTACTAAGGAGTCCAAAAATGTACTAAATGGTATAATAATATGGTACTATAATAACTTAGTACGAAATCGGGTGTGAATACACACTACAGTGTAGGTTCATGGCTAGGTTGTGGTTCTTCGCAAAACTACAGTATCTGAGCACAAAAGTGGGTGTATTCACTATTGAGCTATAAATAGATTCGAAAAAAAGCTACAGATTATGAGCACATTAGGTTCATGGCTATACTGTGTGGTTCTTACCAAAACTACAATAACTGAGCACAATATATGGTTCTTACACATACTACTGAGCTACAATAATGTTGAAAGCAAAACTACAGCACATAAGCACATTAGGTTCATGGCTATGGTGTTTGGTTCTTCACATAACTACATAAACTGAGCACATTATTGGTGTATGTACCAGCTATTGAGCTAAATAAATGGTTGTGCAATATACTTATCATAGACACCACTTACATATCCGTTGACGAAACCCGCATTTTCTCGAGCATATACATGTTGTAAACGGCTCCACTCATTTTGCCAGTATTACCAAATGCAAGGAAATATTGCATAATGCATCTTGTCGAATCGTTGTTAATTGGTGTTCCAGCATTGATGAGCATTTGGACAGCTTTGGTAGAATTTTCAACACGTTCAGTTGCACCCCTATTGCCATTACCCAAATAGCAGAGATGTTTCATTAAATGACGTACGTTTGTTGATTTTCCGGAGAAACTTTCACCGCAAAACATAATATGTTGTGGTTCCTTGTGATGCATCATATCCTGGTATGCAATATCGGCTACAGAAAATATATGAGGAGAATTCTCGGAACGAGATTTATAGCGATACCTTGCATGAAACTATAAAGAGATGTTTTTTTGTAGCTTTTGTGTGTATTTTATCAAACAATTACCTCTTCTGGGAATTCATGTGGTAAGTCATTGGTATTTATAGACAAAAGGATGTCACCAATAAAACTGTATCCGTTGCCAGCAGAGCAGCGACTGCGAACAGCTTCGAGGACGATATTATCAACAGGATTTTCTATTCCAGCCAAATCTTCAGAATACATTTTCTCTGGTTCGGCTTGGAATTTTTTGATGTAACCTCGGTCAACTAGAACTTCGTTGACTAAATCTGGATTGGGTGCATCTTCTGCCATCGAAAGAAGAGTTTTTATTTCTTCTTGCATCTGTCAACGAAATTAATTACAATAAATTATGTTTTAAAATAACGAGTTCATAATTATTGATTTATATTTCTAAAAAGATAGGAACTCAGAAATTACAGATTTTGAATATTTATTCAAATTATTTTATAGTCCAGTCAATAAAGCATACAACTTGGACAAAATAAGGGGAAAGCTGAATTTTGGTAAATAGTTTCCTAATTATGTTCTAAGGAAACTATGAAAAGTCCACATCGATATGAGCGCCGCTAATGATTTTACGGGGGGTCAAATGTTCCCCAAAACAATTTTTTCTTCAATATCCTCCTTACTATCACTGCAAGAAAAAAAAAAGAAAATAGCAAACTTGTAGCTTAGACAATTTCCTATAAAAAATGTCTTAATATTTTCTTTTGTAAAAGTAACCGTTTTTTAAATAAATTTGGTAGCGATAGGATAGTATAGGAAGAGCCATACCAGGCCAGGGTGGGGAGTTTTCTATATAAACAGTTAAGGGTTATATTTATTTTAAAAACGGTTAATTTTAACACATTTTTTTTGCAGGAAATTGTCTAATCTACAAATTTGCTATTTACTTTTTTTTTTTGCAGTGATAGTAAGGGGGATATTGAGGAAAAACGGCTTTGGGGAACCTTTGACCCCCCTTAAAATCGTTAGCGGAGCTCATATCGATGTGGACTTTTCATAGTTTTCTTAGAACATAATTAGGGAGCTATGTACCAAAATTCAGCTTTCCTCTAATGTTGTCCAAGTTTAGCTAATTTTTTCGCTTTATTGACTGGACTATTAAACAGTATGTCCGGCTAACATTGGATAATCTTAAAACGGCGTGCAGCCTACTTTATGAATGCTCTGAAATCAGAAATAAAAACTGGCCCTTTGAGGTAAAGGGTGCTCAAAAGTTGTGCAACCCGTAATTGATAGAAAATTTTAATAGCTCTTGGTTTCTTTTTTTTTATTAAATATTTAAGTGGGTTGGGGTCAAAATCCCAAAAACCGAAGTCCCTAGAACCCATAATCCCAAAAAGTGGGTCACTCAGGTATACTGTGAATCAAGAAAAATTTGATACGAAAGAAAAAGTTATGTTAAAACCGAAAAAAAAAAAAATATTTATTAATCGGTGTGGGTTTTTTTTTGATTTTTTCGGGATTTTGAGTATCGGGATTATGCCCGGTTTCCTAGATTTTTTTCAATTTTTTTGCCAATGGTCCCTCTGAGAATTTCAATTTTTTTTCAATTTTTTGCCAATGGTACCCCCTTTGAGAATTTCAATTTTTTTCAATTTTTTTGCCAATGGTCCCCCCTTTGAGAATTTCAATTTTTTTTCAATTTTTTTTGCCAATGGTCCCCCCTTTGAGAATTTCAATTTTTTTCAATTTTTTTGCCAATGGTCCCCCCTTTGAGAATTTCAATTTTTTTCAATTTTTTTGCCAATGGTCCCCCCTTTGAGAATTTCGATTTTTTTTCAATTTTTTTGCCAATGGTCCCCCCTTTGAGAATTTCAATTTTTTTCAATTTTTTTGCCAATGGTCCCCCCTTTGAGAATTTCGATTTTTTTTCAATTTTTTGCCAATGGTCCCCCCTTTGAGAATTTAAATTTTTTTCATTTTTTTTTGCCAATGGTCCCCCCTTTGAGAATTTCAATTTTTTTCAATTTTTTTGCCAATGGTCCCCCCTTTGAGAATTTCGATTTTTTTTCAATTTTTTTGCCAATGGTCCCCCCTTTGAGAATTTCAATTTTTTTCAATTTTTTTGCCAATGGTCCCCCCTTTGAGAATTTAAATTTTTTTCAATTTTTTTGCCAATGGTCCCCCCTTTGAGAATTTAAATTTTTTTTCAATTTTTTTGCCAATGGTCCCCCCTTTGAGAATTTCAATTTTTTTCAATTTTTTTGCCAATGGTCCCCCCTTTGAGAATTTCAATTTTTTTCAATTTTTTTGCCAATGGTCCCCCCTTTGAGAATTTAATTTTTTTTCAATTTTTTTTGCCAATGGTCCCCCCTTTGAGAATTTCAATTTTTTTTCAATTTTTTTGCCAATGGTCCCCCCTTTGAGAATTTCAATTTTTTTTCAATTTTTTTGCCAATGGTCCCCCCTTTGAGAATTTCAATTTTTTTTCAATTTTTTTGCCAATGGTCCCCCCTTTGAGAATTTCAATTTTTTTCATTTTTTTTGCCAATGGTCCCCCCTTTGAGAATTTCAATTTTTTTTCAATTTTTTTGCCAATGGTCCCCCCTTTGAGAATTTCAATTTTTTTTTCAATTTTTTTTGCCAATGGTCCCCCCTTTGAGAATTTCAATTTTTTTCAATTTTTTTGCCAATGGTCCCCCCTTTGAGAATTTCAATTTTTTTTCAATTTTTTGCCAATGGTCCCCCCTTTGAGAATTTCAATTTTTTTTCAATTATTTTGCCAATGGTCCCCCCTTTGAGAATTTCAATTTTTTTTCAATTTTTTTGCCAATGGTCCCCCCTTTGAGAATTTCAATTTTTTTTCAATTTTTTTGCCAATGGTCCCCCCTTTGAGAATTTCAATTTTTTTTCAATTTTTTTTCCCAATGGTCCCCCCTTTGAGAATTTCAATTTTTTTTCAATTTTTTTGCCAATGGTCCCCCCTTTGAGAATTTCAATTTTTTTTCAATTTTTTGCCAATGGTCCCCCCTTTGAGAATTTCAATTTTTTTAAATTTTTTTTGCCAATGGTCCCCCCTTTGAGAATTTAAATTTTTTTCAATTTTTTTGCCAATGGTCCCCCCTTTGAGAATTTCAATTTTTTTTCAATTTTTTTGCCAATGGTCCCCCCTTTGAGAATTTCAATTTTTTTTCAATTTTTTTTGCCAATGGTCCCCCCTTTGAGAATTTCAATTTTTTTCAATTTTTTTGCCAATGGTCCCCCCTTTGAGAATTTCAATTTTTTTTCAATTTTTTGCCAATGGTCCCCCCTTTGAGAATTTCAATTTTTTTTCAATTTTTTTGCCAATGGTCCCCCCTTTGAGAATTTCAATTTTTTTTCAATTTTTTTGCCAATGGTCCCCCCTTTGAGAATTTCAATTTTTTTCAATTTTTTTTGCCAATGGTCCCCCCTTTGAGAATTTCAATTTTTTTGCCAATGGTCCCCCCTTTGAGAATTTCAATTTTTTTGCCAATGGTCCCCCCTTTGAGAATTTCAATTTTTTTTCAATTTTTTTGCCAATGGTCCCCCCTTTGAGAATTTCGATTTTTTTTTCAATTTTTTTGCCAATGGTCCCCCCTTTGAGAATTTCAATTTTTTTTCAATTTTTTTGCCAATCCCCTTTGAGAATTTCGATTTTTTTCAATTTTTTTGCCAATGGTCCCCCCTTTGAGAATTTCAATTTTTTTTTCAATTTTTTTGCCAATGGTCCCCCCTTTGACAAAAAAATATATAAAACAGTTTTTTTTTTGTATGAAAAATAACTCAAAATATTTTTGCCAAAAAAATGTAAATAAGAATTGCTCAACATTTTTGGGCAGACAAATGTTTTCAAAAACGCCCAAAAAATAGTAAAGAAACGTCAAAAAATGAGACGGATAAATAAAGTCAAAATTTGTAATGATAACAATTTTACTAACTTTATAAAACAGAGTTTTGACTGCAGTGGCGGCAGCAGGGGTAAAGCTGGTGGCGCTAGTGGAGAAAGCGGTACCGCCACCCCCTGGGCAGTCCCTTGATACTGTTATCAGGGGACCATCCTGTTATTTTCTTGGTTTAATAACGGTCGTGTAGTTTGTGGTAATACAAATTATAAAAATTAGCCAAATGAAAATTCACCCAAAATTTTATTATAAGGTTTTTTTGTTTAGTTGATTTTTCATTATGAAAAATCGACCAAAAATATATGAAATCGGTTTTTGGGTGGTTTTGCATTTGTACGTTTTGGCGTTTTATGCTTATTTTAATAAAACAAACAAAAATTGGGCTTTTATTCATTTTAATTTTTGGACAATTTTGAATTATTTTTTTGGGTTTTTTTTCTTTGTGCAAGTATACCTACCCAACATTTTTGGGCAATTTTTTATTTTTTTTATTTGCACAGCAAAAAAAAAAAATGGTAGGGAGTTCTCTTGTTTTTAAACTCGGATTTTAACTCTTAAATTGTCGATACAAGTTCTACCTTTTAAATACAGTGAAAGCTCCTATAAATGGACACTCGCGGTCGCCGAGTTTTTGTCCGGTTATGGGAATTGTCCGGTTAAGAGAGGTAATCTAAAAGGCGTTTTGAAATAATTTTTTATATTGACATTTTATTTTGTAGGTACGATAAATAGCAGAACTAAAACAAATCATAAGCGAAAGAGAACCCCTTAACAAATTTATAAAATTACAACTTTTTATTTTAATATTGTTTCCGTTTGTGGAAGATTTTTTTATTTAAGTATTATCATTGAGATGAAACAAGGTGGTTTCAAGTTCACCGAAGTAAATGTCGCTAAATGAGCATATCGAGTAATTATTATTTCCCTATTCCTCTGTAACGAAAAATACTTGAACCGAACCGAACAAAATTCTTCTGCATACATTTGAATTTGTTTTTATTTATTTCTCTTGCCTTTTAACTCAAGAATAATTACTACAAGGGTAAACAAAAAAAAAAAGTCGATAGTAACGACATCCTACGAGCAAAGTTTGAAACTTACACATGATTTCTCTATGTGTATAAACTCAATGGTATTATGTAATTGATAAAAACTACCACCTGTCTTGTTTCGATGAACATCATGAATAATCTGAACTTGATGTTTTCATTGTTATTTAAATTATTGGCAATACGATTTTTTAATATAATTGCCATTCACACCAAAATTAGGAGCACTTTTTATAATGTTTTTCTTCAAAAACAAAATTATAAAAAAATTTACCTATCGCTATTAAGGCTGTTTCTTTAAACTATAAATAAAAAATAATAATTACTGATTGACTTACATCACTTTCATTGTCAAAAAGTTCTGTCATAAATGGATGCTCGACCATCTCCATCATCATTGGACGATTTTCAGGATTCTTTTCCAAACATTCACTTATGAAATCATTAATGGTTTGTGACCAGTTTGTGGGCTTAAATAATGTGGGCGGTGGATTGCGGACAATTTGGAACATTGCCCTAGTTGGATGCATATCACTGAATGGTGGTTTTCCATCGGCCAATTCGATAGTTGTGATTCCGAGAGCCCAAACATCAACACGGCTGTCATAGACTTCAGGATCGGCTGTATAAGTTAAAATTAAAATAAACATTTTTTTTGTTAATAATTTTTGTTTTTATTAATTTCGAAAAAATTGGTAGTTTTTCGTATTCATGTTATGTCCGAAATTAAAGATTTGTAAAAGAAATTTGACTCGAGATTTTTTCAAATTATAGTTTTTTTTTTATTTTTTTGAAGTCGATTAGGCTATACCATTGTATATAAATTTCTATAGTACAATCATGGAGCAGCGCCATCTAAAGAAAGTTGTTAACTGCACATTTGGAGGTTCTTACATTTACTAAGTGTCTATTCTGTTACCCTAACAATAATCGTCTACGAAAAAAATTAATAATATATAATGTATTTTATTGGCTCTAAAATCCATATTTCCTTGACAAGAGTCGTAAACAAAACAAAAATAATATATGTTTACGACTGTTGTCAGGGTTACAGAATAGACAACTATTAAATGCACGAACCTAAAAATGTGTTTATCACAAGTTTCTCAAGATGGCCAGGCGGTGATTATTCAGCATGAAAATACTATAGAAATGTATATACAATGGCTATACTATATCTACACCAGGATGACAGCAAAAATCGGTTTTCGAAAATGGGTCGGGGGAATCCCCTAAAATATCAGCCTTTGCAGATATTTAGATAGCAAAAATTTGAACTCGTTTGGATGGTGCCGATAATCGCTCAAAGTTTCTAAAAACTCGTTTATGTTGTTTTTGTTTTATTTTTAATTTTTTATTTATAAAGAAATAAAAAATTATAGGCTATGCGTCTCATTGAATAAAAGATTGTAAACAACCATTCAATTGTCGAGTTCTGGCATCTTTATTATTTTAATTTTAATTTTTTTAAATTAAGCCTAAAAGAATCAACAAGACTTTTCATTTGAAAAGTACTTTTTTTGTGGAACCAAGCTAGAATTCTGTCAAAATACAAAAACCATGCATTAAATTGACTAAAAAAGCTTTAAAAAAGACCTTATCTAGAAAAACAAAAGAAAACAACTGAAAAAAAGATGTTTTTTGAAACTTTGATTGATTATCGGCACCATTTAGCGTTATCCAATCGGAGCTCAAAATTTGGCTATCTGAATATCTTCAGATCATTTAAGGGGGTTCCAGCGTAAAAAAAATTTCTTCAAGCGTTGCGGTCACTCTAATCTATACATACTGATGACTGATTATATGTGTAGATGACTGACGTCCTCTGACTGACAGTTATAAAGGTCAAATTGTAAAACATCAAAATTAAATGGTATGACAGGGTCACAAAAACTTTCGTTTTAACGACTGGGAGATTCATTTTATCATATTTTTTTTGAAAATTTTCTCTATTTTATATTTTCAAATATATACACTGTTTGGCTGCAATTCTGCAGCACTTCAATTCCTCCTGGAGCATAGGGCAGCAACAAGATCCTTTCATCCGTCAAGATTCGCCGCGACAGGCCTTAGCTGTGGCCATGACTGAATTCCTTGAGACTGAGCTTCTTTAACCACAGATGACCACCAAATTGTTTTTGGTCTTCCAAAACGTCTACTTCCCTGAGGATTCCATTCGAATGATTGTTTAACTATATAGTCGTCAGGTTTTCTCAGTGTATGACCTAACCAACGCCACTTCCGTTGCATGATGTCCGCATGCAATTTTTTCTGCCCGGTCCACGTTCGATATGGTTTCTGGCCACCGGATCTTCAAATGTACCGCAGACAACGGTTAACGAAGGCCTGCAGTCTGCTCGAGATGATGGAAGAGCATTTCCATGTTTCGGAAGCATATAGCAGCACAGATTTAACGTTGGATTTGAAGAGTTTCATCTTGGAGCGAAGCGATATTTTGCTTGAGTTCCACACAGGAGAAAGGATTTCAAATGCAACATGGGCTTTGCTTATTCTATTGTTAACATCCAGGTTGGTTCCGCCATCGCCAGATAATTAAACTGCGTAACCTCCTTTATGGTTCCCTGTCTCAGAATAACTTGTTGCGTGCTTTGGCCCGTGGTCATTATTTTGGTCTTGTTAGCGTTGATCCTTAAGCCAGCCACTTTTCCATTGAGTTGTAGCAACCGACGCATTTGATTTAAACCGGCCGTGTTGTTTGCCATGAGACATAAATCGTCACCATAATCTATGTGACCTAATTTGTCAAATTGTGGCAGTCATCACATCGTCAATTGCCAGCAAAACAGAATAGGTGACAAGACATCTCCTTGTCTCACTCCTTGCCGCACATCAAAGGAGTCTGAGAGCTGTCCGTTGTGTAAAACAAAACACCTTGCCTCGTTGTAGGACTCTTTTATAACAGCGAAAATTTTCTCAGGGACGCCTCTCGCAATAAGTCGTTTTTCTGAAGTTGTTGGTGGGCTGGTGTCAATAGTCAATACCCCTAGAAGACCTGCGCATGTTGTTCAAATGAGGATTTGAGTCTGCATTGTGGTCGCCATTCAGCAGAGCACAAAAATGTTCCTTCCATCTTTGCAGCTGATCATCGGTATGTGATTTTGTCCCAGGTGTCTTGGGATATCCAGGAATCTCTCTCTCTTGCTTGGCTTGGTATAGTTTCAACCAATATTTTGTAAGTTTGACGCTTTGATGCCGATGGTGGTAGCGAAATTACGACGTACATTAGGATCATTCAGTACATTTGTGTTGAACTTTGGTCTTCTTGCTATACCTTCCGAGTGACGTTTGGCAACAGCTGTTCGCAAACGAAGCAAACGTTTCGAACATCGCATAGTGAATTTCTCCATTTTTGCTGTATAATGAAGGGATCGATTTGATTTTTAGTTTGACCATCTGGAGATTCCCATGTAATTTTGTGACAAGTCTTGTGAGAAAATAAAGAACCACCAATCACAAGTTGACGAGCATTGCAGAAGTCGACAAGCATATCACCATTTTCATTTCGTTGACCTAAGCCATGTTTACCCATAACGCTTTCGAGACTGATGTTGTTGCATTTAGGTCCCCCATAATGATAAAAATATCTCCTCCTGGAATACTGCTGTACACTGAATTCAGATGAGTATAAAAAGAGGCCTTTTCGTCTGCCGATGCATCATTCATTGGAGCATAGCACTGTATAATGGTGACTTTGCGGATTTTTGAGATAAACCTCGCCGTCATAAGTCGCGCCGAAACCGGTCTCCAGGATATGAGGCAGGCTTTTGGTTGCTTCCTTCGTAAACATGATACCGACTCCATTTATCCTTTGACCTCAGTCTGCCTCCTCCTCGCCACATTTTCGTCAAGCCCGATTCCGCAGCATATTCAGCCTTTCCGCTCCATTTGGTTTCGCTCACTCCTAGAATGCTGATGTTATGCTTAAGAATTTCACGTTCTACCTGTTCGTACCTTCCTAGTTCATACGGGGACCAAACGTTCCATGTTCCAATCTTTGTTCGTGTTTTGTAGCCAAAAGTCCGTTTTGTTGAATCTATAGGATTTCTTGATGTTGTTGCATATTTGTTATTGATGAAGTCTCGATTTTCATTTGTACACGATATTTGCAGCCAGGGCCGGAGGAGGATTCACCAAAAAATGGCTACCTTTTGGGAATCATTTCGTTGTCATTTTTCATGTTAAAATATATTCTCGTTCCGCCGCTTGGTGTTTTCCTGGATAAGGTTAATAACACATAATACCTTACATATAAAAATATATAAAATACACTTAAGCCAGGTGTTCGATAGGCAACACCATACTTTTGGATGATCGAACACATACAAAAACAAGGCCACCCACTATGGGAAAACTGACGACTTTTGTAGCAGCCCAATATGGATACATTTTTAAAGAGCTATATGTATTTTGTTTTTAAAAAAACTCTTTTCAAAAAAGATTTATATGACAGACATCACCGTTCGGCAACAATTCAATTACATACATGAAAGGACATCCGCCAATGGCACCAATTTTCATACAAATTTGAACTAATTTTATTTTAGCCGGCCACCAAAAACTAAATTGATATTATGATAGACCGTATATAAATAAACATTTTAAATTACAGCACCAAAGTTCTTAGTTAATTATCTTAGGAGATATTCACCATCAAAGTATCTAACATAAATCCACTTATCCTGTTATCCATCAAATAATAACTGTAACGCTTACAATGTCTTGACATTTATGAAAAGCCAGAAATATCTTCTTTTATTTTATTATCACATAAAGTTGTTAAAGTGAAAAGTTTTTGAAAAATTAATTTTCAAAATCAAAATTTTGGAAAAAAAATTCAAAAAAGTTTAACTTATTTTTTTCAAAAATGTATGTATTATTTTTTGTTTTGTTTTTAAAATTCTCTAATTAATATTAAGTCAAAATCAGAAAATCTGTCTTATACTTTTAAGAAAATTAAAAATAAAGATAATCACAATTTTCTAAAAAAAAAAAAAAAAACACCAAAAACAGAAAAATTAAAAACAAAGGTAAAACCTAAAATGCCATAATGTTGTACCTTTTGGTTAAACGTTAAATATCTTATTATTTTTAATTTTTAAATAAAGTTCTTTTAGTGAATGATTTTTGAAAAATTAAAAAAAAATCTTGAAAAAATTTAGAAAAAAATTTCATACTAATAGTTTCCAAAATTTTATGTAATTAAGTATAGTTTTTGTTTTGAAAATTTAATGATCCTATCATTTTTTAGTCAAAAATAAAAAACAGGATGGAAAATGGCTTTTCTTTTTGAGAAAATTAAAAAATAAAGGAAACAAAAACACTTCCAAGAAAAACCAATATTTTAGTTATCATGTGACTGGACTTTTATGTAAGTTATATCTAATTATTGAATATTTATTATTCTTACAATATCCATATTTATATTTAATAAGTATATAATTCACGAAAAAAATCCTTGATAAATGCTATTTCACACATTTTTATAATTGGTATCTAACACCTGAAAATCGACCTGTCAATTCTGTTTTTTAGTGTGGTGGGTTTTATGATTACCTATCTTTTTTCTTGAAAAAAATCCATCAATTTTGATTAAATTTTGTGTCAGTGATTTATTGTCGAGACGAAAAGTTGACGAAATTCATAGTCGCTAACACAAAGGTTACTTGCCAAAAGAGCAAGTTCGTGTGACCCAGTATAAGTGTCATTAATATTAACACCTATGGCTTCTTATTATTTGGTTAGTTCGTTTTACATTTTTAGTTTTTTTTTTCGATAGTGGAAAGCTTGAATGGGAATATAATTTTGTCACAAATCACCCGGAACATGTATTTTTTTCATCGGATTTAGACATAATTTTTAAGAAAATAGTCTTCTTACAATAATTAATGCCACGTCCATGGTAAATAATGACGTATTAAATTTATGGGGACTTTTAACAACTAAATGTTTAACAACTTACTTGCATCAAATGCTGTAACAAGTTCCGGAGCCATCCAGCATGGTGATCCAATACAAGTTCCACGCTTACCAAGTGTCGAATCAACAGCTCGACTTAATCCAAAATCGCAAAGCTTAACCAACCCTTTTTTCGTCAACAAAATATTACTTCCTTTAATGTCCCTATGCAAAATATGATTTCTATGTAATTCCACAGCAGCTCGACACACTTCTCTGATAATATAAGCAATATGCTCTTCGTTTAACTTTCGATTCAAATACAAAAGTTTTTGAACCAAGTCAACAACTGTTCCAGCATCGCAGTACTAAAAGGATACCATATAAATGTCTGCAAAAGTTCCTTTTTCTGCAAAACCAACCTCAATAATAAACCAAATCTCATCAGGCTGATTTGCCTTTGTCATCTTATAGGCACCATAAAATTCCGGAATGTTCTTGTGACTGGCATAATCCCGCAGAGTGCGATATTCCTCTTCAATATGAAGTTGATGTTCATTGTCGTAGGGTTGAATTTTTACAGCAACAGTTCGGTCATTAGCTAGTTCCTTAGCACGATAAACCTTGAAAAACCAACATATTATTTTTTTTTGTTTTATGCACAAGGAATCGCCAAAGGACGAAAGTTAGCTAACCCTTGCATTGACACCCTTTGCAATTTCTTCGTACAACTGGAACTTATCCGTTGCGTCAGGAAGTTGATCGTATGGCATATACATGATGTTATAATATAAATGCACTCACTTATCACAACAACAAGGACCTCAAGGACGTTCGCAACGAACAACAAACTAACCGAAAGGATTGACAAAAAAAATTCTCACAAATATATCTCGACCACGATAAGAACGCAATCTATAAACTGCATACTAGAAGCCACTAATTTGAAATGAGAACTGCTAACGAGTAATGACGGTAGCAGAGATACTTTTCGTAATTCAATAAAGATTCAAATCCTATTAGAAACAATATAGTGCTGGACACTTTTGCTGTGAAACCATACAACCGATGGCCTTCTTCTCTAAGCCCATGTAAACTTCGTTTATTTCATATATAATATATTTTTTTTATATTTTTACCTGCGTAAGGGTGGTCACAAGACTCAAAAGAAAATGTTGCTTAGTATTAATAGATTGGTACCGAGGTATATGTATCATTAAATCGACTTTTTTTGTCGAAAGAATTGCACTTATTCGTACTTTGCACTTTTGTTATAGTCCGATAGAAAACTATATGAGGTAACGGTATATGAATAGTTAACCCTTGTTTTTCCCATCTAAATAAGTGGAAAAGTTTTGCTTATTGCATACATAAAGTATTGATTTAGATTAAAATGACGTGCCAGAGGCTCTAGACACCTAGAAGTGAAATCGATTTTTATTATAGAACAAATGGTCGGCTTAATTGAGGTTTGGCTTTGAGACTATCGTTTTTTGAAATGGGGGTGTTTAATGCGATGTAACCTTAATTTAAAAATACAATGTAAGTTATTTAGTTCAAACACAAAAATGTGTCGCTCTGTATTACTTTTTGTTTAAATTTATATGTTTTAAACTTAATGGCATCATAATCCCTAAAATATACATAACTGAACGAATAAATTGGTGTTCAAAAAGAATTTCATATAAACAAATGCGGTTATACATGTTATTCTTGTTATAATTGTAATTGCATTACAAGTCACTAACATTTCTTCACATTAAATTAATGTTTTTTCGGCATACGCCGCGCCATTAGGGCTATATCTTTGGGTCCATAAGTACCTACCTAAGTGTTCAGAGGTCATCATTGTTCTATCATCCTGAACAATTGCAATTATTGTGAAATTCTCTTTACTTGATGCAAATATAGGTAAACTTTTAATGTTGGGTATCAAATGAAAATACGTGTTAAATGCAAGAAAATACAACCGTTTATTGTCAGCATAGTTCTTACCTTCTTTAATCTTTACGCGGTGACTTATCGAAATAGTTTTTAAACTTTTAGCCTCTTTGGAGGGTTATTGGTGTTTACCAAAGAGGGAGGGACCCCTTAAGAGCTTCCAACGTGGAATGACATACAACCAGGCATGGAATTTCCAAAGTGTATCTAAAATTAAAACACATAAGTGTATATGGGAGGCTGTGTCTTTGGTTTTTGACCATTTCCATATTTTCGGTAGCCATTCATTGATGAGTGACATTGAAGAAATAACTAGACAAAAAATTAAGGCGTGCCAAAATAATGTCAGAAAGTCGGTCGCTAGCACTTAGGAAAAGTAATAACGCTTTGTTATTTTTTTCTAATGAATAATAAAAATAAAAGTCATGCTGCGGAAAACCCCATAGATTGTATGATATTTCGAAAACTTACAGCAGTTACAAAATAAATTAATGAGCTTTTATTTACGGTTTTAATCTAACAGATGACAACCAAAATTTTTGTCTACAACTAGTTGTCCAATATTTTTTTTTAATAATTTCATAGCTTAAAAAAAGTAAAAAAACAGTATCTACAAGATTTCAGCCTAGTATGCAGCTGAAGTGAAACGAATTTTTTTTTGTAGAGTTTCGCCATTTTCAAACAAAATATTTTTAAAACACAAAAAAAAAAACAAATAAAAAAAGAACAGAACTCAATTTTATAATAATAATAACCACAAAAAAAAAAACAACAAAATACAAACGTCAAAATTTCGCGAGCAATTAATATCCCGGTCAATTAAATTGTGTGCACTGGCAAAACCACTGCGTAAGCTTTTTTATCTGTCCTATTCTACTGGTCTCTTTCCGAGTGGATGGAAAACTGCATTTGTCCAGCCTGTCCCTAAAAAAGGCGAATCCTCCTTCCCCTCTAACTATCGTCCAATTGCACTTATGTCCCTTCTTTCCAAGGTCATGGAAACGCTGATCAATTTTCAGCTTAAGAAATATCTTGAAGAACGGAAGCTTCTTAATGACCGGCAGTATGGCTTTCGTTGCAATAGGTCCACTGGTGATCTCATGGTTTATCTCACCGAACAGTGGAATAAATCTTTACATCGTTTTGGAGAAAGTAAGATTATTGCACTTGATATTTCAAAGGCATTTGATAGAGTTTGGCATCAAGCTCTATTATCGAAAATGCGTGCTTTTGGTATTGATGAATCTCTTCTTTGTTGGGTTAGAAATTACGTTTCGGACCGTTCAATTCAAGTAGTATTGGACGGGTTCAAATCTGATATCCACAAAATAAACGCTGGTGTGCCCCAGGGCTCCGTTTTGTCTCCGACGCTCTTCCTTATTTTTATAAATGATCTTTTGTCTGAAACTTCTAACCCACTACATTGTTTCGCTGATGACAGTACCCTCTGCTTTTCATATTCGTTTTTAGATTCTCATCCTTGTTGTTCGGATGTGGACTACCAACGGCAGCGTAAACTCATTAAATTCTGATCTTGACAGCATTGTTCAATGGGGATTTAAAAACCGTGTAGAATTTAATGCATAGTTCCGTATAGAAAGATGCAAGAAGTTTTTTACTCCTTCTGATCTGGCTACAATTTACAAAGCTTTTATTCGTCCCAAACTTGAGTATAACTCTCATATTTGGGCTGGAGCCCCAATAACGTACTTGAGTCTTCTGGATAGAATTGAAAAAAAAACTCTAAAAATGATAGGAGATCGTTCTCTCACCGAGGTATTTGTTTCTCTTGAACACCGCCGCAAGGTCTCAAGCCTGTCATTGTTTTATCGTTATTTTTATAAACAATGCTCTAGGGAAATAGCCAGTTGCATTCCTCCCCTTAAACTATTCAACCGTAATACCCGTACTGCTAGGAATGCCCATCAGTTTACCCTTGAGCCCGATTTCGGACGTACTGTAAAGTACAGAGATTCTCTCTTTAGCCGCACTACGCGAATTTGGAATGCTTTACCAGACACAGTATTTTCCACTCATTACAGTGTGCAGACGTTCAAAACCAATGTGCATCGGTTTCTCCTTTCTAATCCTATCCTCCTTTCCTAATTGCTCGCACTGTGTTTAATCATTATAAGGGTATTCATAACCCCTTTAGTGCGCGCTCAATATATAAAAAAAGAGCGTAGAGAGTAGTGGAGACTTGAACCGGTTATCAACCGTTTCACCGCGCAGCTGCGTACCACAAAACGAAAAGAAGGACGAAAAATTTCGTTTATTATTTCACTGCTTCATTTTTGTATGGAACTTTTCGTTTCACTTCCGCTGCATACTAGGCTTTAAGCAAAAAAAAAAATTGTTTGTTTTATTTTTCCTTCTGCAGGGATTTCCATTATAAAATCAATGGAGTTTTCCGAAAACTTGTCCAAGGATTTTATTTTTATTATTGTTAAAAAATAATAAAATGTTATTTAATTCCTCAATAAAAATCAAATTTACGGTTACTAATTGTGTTTTTATTTACATTTTATATTGTTAAATAAATAAAGTCAGCTTTCTTAATAATAATCTATACAAATATATTATTTTCGTAATTTTTTTGTGATTAATTTAATTTTTTTTACTTTCCTTTTTAATAAAAATATTAACCTATTTACGGCTTATCTGGTGGTATATTTTGTGATGGAGTTATTTTTATAAAAAGAAATAAATTACAAAAACCACTTAAAGTTACAATAATTGATTTTTTTTTGTTTCCTCTAATTTAATTTATATTTTATTATATCGAGGGAGAGTGAGATAGATTTAATTTTTATATTCCTATAAAAAAATTTAATATTTTTGAATAGTTAATTATACATAACAAAATTCTTTTTAATTTGCGTGCTTATCAATTTATAAATAAAAAAATCTGTATTTTTTGGAAAAAATCTATAAGGATATCGTAAGAATAATAATTTATTATTTTTGTCTATTTAAATTTTATTTTATATTTTTTTTTTATCATTATGCAGTAAAAATGGAGATCCGAGTTGTTATTCTAATTGCAGACACTTATCCATTCTTCGATTTGACATTCCTCACATTCGACATTGCAGCACCAATTAAATTTACAATGGCAGCGTTCCAGACGTTTTTCTTTAACTAAATTGTAGCCCCGCCCACAGCATAGAGACGTACACCCATCATTGGTTGTACTATTGCGATTGCATTTACGCCCGACCGTTCCTGAAATAATATTTCAAAGTTCATAAAATTAAATAAAATATGAATTGTGTTTTTTTTAAATATAAATAATTAGATAAAATAAAACTTTCTTAAATTTAATTAAATTACATAATAAATAAAAAAAAGAAATTTGACTTGACAAAAATTAGACTTACCTTGAATATCAGCAGTAAGGTCGCGTTCACAAAAATTCGGCGATCGCTGATAATAAAATAGTGCAGTTTCTAATTTGCGAAGCGACCTCACTGTATTCTTGTCTTGTTGCAATTTTCGTTGTGATGGGCGCTCATTTCGCTCGTTCGAAGTACCCATATTGGATTTCTTATTGCGCGCCCGCTTCAGTACAACTATTGGTTCACCATTACCTAAATTCGATTGATCTACTAAAATGGCACGACGGAATTGATGTTTGAGGACCCTTCCCACAACATGGAAATCTGGTGCTGACTTCCAGCACGTCTTCAATTGACAGCTGCCAGACATACCGTGACATTTGCAACGGAATTCCATGTTATTTGAGACGGCCTTAAAATAAATATTTTCAATTTTTTTTTTACTTGAAAAGTTTCGATCGGCTTACCATTCTTCCAGCATGATTGTTGTGTAAATTAATTTTTGATTGAATATCACCGGCTTTTTCTCGACAATCCAGAAATAACTTCGAGAATTCAACGCCAAAGTCCATGTTATGGGAGCAACCGCCCCATTTCCATCGGCTTGCGATTTTGGACCTTTCGTATTTCTTCTCTTCTTCTGGTGTGAGTATTTGATTTGTTTCGAGATATTGAAGAAACATTTTCTTTTCCTTGTCCAGACTCTGGCGAAGATTTTTATTGAGAGTCTTTCTATTGACTGAAGGATCACAGCCGCATGACATGAGGCGTCCTTGACTGCAAGCTCTTGCTACACTGTGTGCAACACCGGCAGCTGATATTGCGAATGCAAATGCACTTTCCCGATAGCCTGAAAATGAATAAGAAAAGAGAGGTCAGTTCATCTAAGGAAAGACATCATTTGAGCAGCATTTTAAAACGAATCAATTACTTATTTGGTGATTAAAGACAAATTTCGGAATTATTATTAACTTAAGAACAACTTGCAATACATTTATACAAGACAAGAATTGAACAGCAATATTTGAAATAGATCTTCTTTAAGTGATTGCAGCTGTTGTAATCTAGTCAAACAAGAATCGCGTGGCTATTTTTCTTGCGATTATAAGTCTAATATAAGTTATGCATTCGTTAAAAAAAAATGGTTTTGAGATAACAATCAAACTTGACATTATGATGATAGAGAAGAGAAAAAAAGAAGTTTTGACAATAGTTAGATATTATTAATTGGTTTGAATCTTTATAAGACATGGATTTAGAATACAATTTTCTACCATTGTTTCGTATATTCCGATTAGACTTTAAACTCTCAGGCAACTTGCCACAAGAGCAAGTTTGTGCTACCCAGTCGTACCCTTTATTTTTTTAATGTTGGTAAAAAATCACTTAAATAATCATTATTGCGAATAAATAGAATTAGGTATACATAGAAATATCGGTTTTTCAAAAAAAAAACTTTTCCAAAAAATTAATTTTTTACAAATCTGTCAAATAATTTGAAAACTTGTTTCAATAATAAACTGATATTATTGACTTTTGAAAATAAAACAAATTTACGTTTTCAAATTAATTTCATGTTCTAGAAAGCTAAATAAATTTTGATACTTTCCAGTATAATTTTTTTTAAATTCTTTTATTTGTGATGAAGAATAAAATAAAACAAATTATTAGTTAATTTAAGCAATGTTTGTTAACAAAACGAACATATTAGAATCTCCCGCATGCATTTTTTAGCATTTAAACTAAATGTTATGTACATTATGTATGTATTAACGGTCAGGTAGTGTAATTGGAGTTTGGACCTGTGGATGATAAGGTCAGACCAGTTATGGCCAACGATGAGCGAGAGAAAATAAAAAAATTATAAATAAAGGTGGAGTGAAATAAACGCCGAGGCATTAAGACCCGCGGGTCCCCACATCCTGCAAATTCGTTTGTTGACATGTACAGCGGGAAGACAAATCAACGAGAAGATCAAATCTTCTATTTTCCTTATGCGCTTTGAAATAAAATGTTCTTTTATCTTCAATACGATATTATAAATATAATTAAATTATTTGAGAAATGCACATCAACTACACGCTGATAAGTCCATTTCTTCATTCTGGGAATATTCCATTTCTCGCCATGTTTTATTTATATTATTATTTTAATTCTTATTCACAAATCTTGCGCTGATCAATAATAAGAAAATGTTCCAAAACAAGTTTTGAAAATCACAAAACTAACTTTTTCCAGTTTTATGAATTTCTAGTTTTATTCAAAACTTGTTTTAAACTTTCAAGTTTTAGGCCGTGTGCGAACAGCGTTAAAATTTTATCCTCTGGCTAACTTTTGACGTTTGAGTTGAGGTGAATAAATGTTTAGCTTTTTAGTGAGTGAACTGGATGTTTGGTAATAAAAAAAAAAACAATTTCAACACCACACCCCCTCCGCCCCCTTTGCCATCAGGAAAAAACCCAAAACAAATAGAGCCACTTCATTAACATGTTTCATATAAATTTTTTTAATCAATCCTCATTCAATTGTATCGTTCCCGTAATAAAAAGTTTCCCACTAAAATCAACCATCACGAACTTATTGTGCTTTAAAAGACAAAGAAACTCAATATTTTGAAAAGAACCAACTTTTGGGTTCTTTTGGATGAATCGTAGATCGTACAAATAAACTTTCTATATCATCACTTGTAGGAAATTTTGTTTTCTACAAGTTTTGTTATTAGTTGTTTTTTTTTTCGATAAAATGCACAAAAAAGAAATTATAGTCGAAATAAGCAAAAAAGTGACAATTTTTTTCAGTTTTTTCCTAATAGCGAAGGGGCGGAAAGGTTGTGGTTGTGGAAATTGTATTTTTACATTAGACAAACATCCTATACAACATATCAAAAATTTAGAAATACCCGAAGATTTTGTAGGGTAAACACATTTTTTCTCTCTTTATTTACTGTACCTACTATTAGCTAGTTTCAACAACGAAGAATTAAATTTTATAAAGATAAAGATATAAATAAAATGTTTAAACGCGCGCCGATTGTTTGAGTTGCAGACTTTTTTTATAAATTGACCTCAAAACAATCTTACCTATTCATTTCTCCGTAACAAAGTAATAAGAAAGGGACATTTTTTAATTCTTGTGGGGAAATTTAAAAAAAAAGCATGTGTTAAAAAATCCCAACATATCAAAAATTTAGAACTAGCCGACCTTTTGAAGGTTAAATACTCTTTTTTTGCTGTACTATAAAACTCCCTACAAAAAAATATTAAAAATGCAAATTTGAAATTTCGAAAAACAATTTATTACTGATTTGCAATTTCAAAATTGTGGCTATTCTTAATTGTGTTTTGTTAAAGAAATAAAATATAACTACTCTGTAAAATAATTTAAATTTTGGGAAGTTTTAACGCGGTACAGAACACTGGTTTGGCAGCTGAACATCAAAAAAAAAAAAAAATTACAAATTTGTTTCACAATAAATAGGAACGTAAAAAAGTAATTTAAGTAATTGTTCGTTCATAACACAGTTAATTAAACACAAATGGGAAATTCGACGTCAACATAAAATTAATTGAAAGTAAATGCAAATGAAATGAATCCAACAAAACACACGTCACACTGGTTTTTGGCAGCGGAACTTCCAAAATAAAATATAAAAAATGTAAAAGTCGGTTAATTTTTGTTTGTTCGTTAAATATTAGAGTTATATAAAACAGAATTCACAAAAACACAAACGAAAAATTCGATATTAGTCGAACAAACAAAAATTAATGCAAATGAAAGGTATGCAACAATCAAAACGAACACATTACGCCGACTGTCTCTCTCACTCCTTCATAGACATAGAAAATTATCCACTGGCTAAAATTTTAGACTGCTCCAGTGCAGGCATATTCACCACACTAGTGTCATAATTTAGCCAATGGATAAAATTTTAACGCTGTTCGCACACGGCCTTAGATGTCAAAATAATTTTGAATAATACCGATTTTGGTAAAATTCGAAAATATGAATTTTATAGAACTTGTTTTGACTCAAAACAAGTTTTATACAATCTCAATAATATGGGCGCTACTATTTTTTGTCCACCTGTTACTGGCAGTTATATTTAAGATATCAATTTCAAAGCTTCAGGCATCTATACTGTCAGTCAACTAAACATTCACACTTTCAGTAATTACTGATCTATAAGAAGAATGTATACAGAGAACCCATCATCGATACGCACTATCTACAAAGGAATCCCTTTGCCATTTTCGATTGCAAAATAGTTTAACATGTAAAGTTAGTCGCATCAAAAGACACATCTCAAGATTGAATGCAACTGATTTAAAAGTCTATTTTAAATCACTGACTAGTAGATTCAACTACCTGATGTGCAAAATGCTCGTTTGGACTTGTGACCTTCAGGGAATCGATCGAACATAATGCAATGCATTTCACATATCCCCTAGAGATGTGTCACCTTTTCTGGTCGTTTGTGTATAGACGACAGATTTACGTATCATCACAATCACAAGCCAGATACTCCTCTAGCTGCGATGCCTTGCTGTAAACACTACCGATCACAAGTTTTACGAAAATATCAGATCAAAATAAAAAAAAGATACAAAAATATAAAGCAAGACAGAAGTTGCTTGGTGTAGATATACCGAAAAATGTTTGCATGCTATGGTCTTGCAATGGAATTCTGATTCAAGCACAATATATTTAACAATACCTGTGAGATTCAGAAAAAGGACATAAGCATGGCCAGAAGGGTGGGTAAGTGTTGTCGGGGGTGGACAACACAACACACACAGGAAGGTCGACAGGGCGATGGACAGCTAAAAACAATGCCAATGTCACATTGCAGTAACGCAGGAGCCCTTTGGAATACTGATGTTTGAATTTTGTTGTTGTTGTCTTGTCCATCCGTCACGGTTTGTCGGCCGTAAGGATGTAAGAAAAGGGCAGAGCAATTGTGCACTACATATGCACCCACCTTAAGTTGGCATATAGTGATTTCATTGTTGCTACCGCTACTGGATGACTGCATTGCCGATCAACATTCCACAGGGGCAATTCAACAATATGGATAAAAGGTAACTACCTACAATTTCATATATACATGCATGTAGTCCTTCCCATCAACCCAGAACAGCGATACGTAATTTATTTGCATTCATATTATAAATTATATTGTAACCGAATCTCTTCTTTCAATTTCAATTTAAATTGTTATCTTGACAGAGTAAGGATGGGATTTGAATAAATCGTTCACTCTCATTCTGGAGAGTACAGATCTTGGAACTGGCATCGGATTCTGAGGATGGCTGATGATGGGAATACATTTTGTTGGTTCAGCATCAGGCAATCGCTATACCACATTATTATAGAAGAAGATGGAGAGTTAAGTTGAAGAAGAGTTGTCGTCGACATGTCTTCAAAGATTTAAACGACAGACGGCCAATCGAGACAGCTATCGTCGGACATCGTCTCTATTGGAGTACATAGCGATGACTTTTGCAAGAAGAAGGGAATTTAGCAACAACGTGACATCAGCAGAAGCATCAACAACATCAGTAACTCGCGGGTCTTTTTATGTATAGGCATTTGCTTAGTGGCAGCAATAAGTTCAATTTAAATTTATATATATAAAAAAAACAAGAATTACGACAACAATATGGTGGTTTTTAAGCTTCCATAATGGCGTGCTCGGTGATTAACTAGCGAACACATTGTAAAATAGAATTTTTATTTAGGTAGTTTGATTGTAATTTTATATGATGTCAAAGGATTCTTTGCTGAAAAAATGTAAGCAATATCTGGGTAGAGAATTGTCATTTTTAATTTTTCGGGCAATTTTTTAACTATCAACATTCAACTATATAGTTGGCACTTAAGGAGCACTTATGCTGTCTATACACTATGGAGCCATTTGGACAGAGAACAAAAGGATCCAGTCCAAATGTAGGAGCCACACACGGCGGAGACAAATATTTGTGTAGCCAATGTTGTTCAAATTCATTGGATAATCAAAAATGGCTCCTCCGCCGTGTGGCTCTTAAATTTGGACTGGATCCATTTGGTCTCTGTCCAAAAAGCTCCGAGCCAATTGGCTCCAACGGCCAATGGCGAGATAGATACAATAATTGTGTACAATAATTGTGTACAAAAAAATTGAACCCCATTTATTTTAGTGGCCCTACTCTTTCGTCTTCAGTTGTCTAAACAATAAATTTTAAGATTATTTTACAACAATAAATTGCATTTACATATGTATGAAGCAAAACGACAATTTTTTCCCTCCTTTGGAATTAGAATTTTTCGTTCAGGCTCGTTGGATTTCCAACTTTACGAAAATCCAGCTGAGCCAGCGAAGCTAGTTAGAAAATGATGAATTTTGGTCAGCTTGGATCCATTTGCCTCCATGGTTCCATCGTGTATGGCCAGCTTAAGAAGTCAAAAGTTAATTTCGGAAAAATGACCCTTATCAGCATCTTAAATTCTAGGTCTGTAGAGACGTCTATAGCTAAAAGGGTACAAGCAAAAACTGACCGATTCAGCAGTGACTGTTTTTTTTTTTTTTTTTTTAAATAACTGTCGTTTTTGGTGAATGTAAAAATATTTCATTAGTTATTTTATATCCTTGCCGAGTGTATATACCCCAGTTGATTTATACATTTTAGGTCGCAAAACATACAGCGATAAGTTCGACTTTGGAATATTGTTTGGTATGGTCCCAGTAGTATGTACGCAATCTGATGGAGGGAGGAAAACTGCAAGATTTTCGGGCTTTTTTCGAAGTCCGGCTTATAATTCTTCAACTATGCATGCAGACATCACTAACTAAATTCAATTTGTGAAAATTGGAGTCATAAATGAGCTGTCTATAGGTATAATAGGTACCGAGATACAACCGTTCAAAAATAGGCAATTTTTTACAAAAAAAAAATTGTTCTATGCTTTAGCAATGTATGCAGTCTAATATCCCACAGAAGAACTATTCTGAACCCATACACAATGGTACCAGCTTGTAGCAAATTCCTTCAGTAAGCGGTGGTCGTTCAAAACTGCAAAATCAAGTACATACTACTAGAACCATACCAGACAACATGCAAAAGTCAATCAAGCAAAAAACTAACGAAACATTATGGCTGCTAGATCATGTGTTACCGCTGAATGGGGGGCGATACCCTCCTTATGTTATTGGTCATTTTCTCACAAATAAAGGATAATTGAAGATGATGGATTGGATGGATGATGTATATCGGGTAAATCAACCACAAATGTAATCCAAATGTAGTACGTTGTAAGAATCATAACGGAAAACATAGTGATTCATCAAAGATCAAACGATTTGCATGCTGTTTGTTGATTTTCAAAAAACACTAAATCCAAAACCCAAGTGAACGAAAAATTTCAAAGATCTACGTTCGAATTATCATGGTATATGTACGAGAAAGCCAAAACAAATGCTAGGTGCACTGCAGGAATCACCAAAAATTTCCCAATTGAAGTTGGTATACAACAAGAAAGTGTCCTGACGCCTTGCAATTTATTACAGTTCTTGACAAAAAGTTCTAGGGTGACAAAAATTGATTAGTTCACCGCTTACATACTCATACGGTTCATACTGTTGAACAATATACAAGAAGTGTGAGAACAAATTGACATCATCAGCATTTGTGAGGAACATGCTTTGCACATATGGAGTTGTAAACAAGCTTGACCAAATTGGAACTATAAAAAGATCCGAAGAAGCTTACATCAATAGTACCATCGTTAAAAAAATATACTGGTATTGTCATGCCCTGTCATATATACAGGAGTACTATCATGAGAGACACCGACAACCTAGTCCAATAATTATTACCTATCAGATACAATCACTAAAAATAGGCAGGCCCATAAGAACTCCCAAGATCAAATGTAACGACACCAGCATTGAGTTGGCCTCAGACCTGGAACAATCTATATTACCTGAAAGCTTGCCGACATTTTCTAAGTCGGTTAATAAGTCATCAAGTGAGAAAGTTATGATCTCATTCGAGATCATAATACCGTAGGAGAAGTAGAAGTCATCGATACTTAAAGTTTGTCCAATTTTCGGGAAGACATTTTTAACTTCTCTTTATCAACAGTTGATACTGACCTTATATCATAAATAACATCATACACATATTGCACGGACAGGAGGGTTTCAGTAGTATTTTGTTACGATTTTTAAATTGCAAACTCTTTTCGAGTCCAACGGAAACTACAAGTTACGGGTTTATACTTGTTTTAAGTTTGAAACTCATGATTAAAAGTGGTTCAACGCGGGTATACAAGCATGTAATTTACAATCATCCTTTTATTAGAGCTAATCATCAGTTAAGTATCTCGCAGACCTCGCAGAGCCCCCAGGTGAGATTTCTGCAACCGCATCAGGAGACGTTCTTGTTGGCAAAGTCTCGTTTCCTGTCAAATCTGCGTTTGTCACACTTAATGCTGTTAGAATCATTTCCACTTCATCATCAGGAACTTCCGTTGGTGGATTTTGAGATTTCCTTTATATGAAAAATATTTAAGGAGTACCTTTGTAAAATATTTTTTTTTTCAAATTGTTACAATGTAATGGTAATTATACCTGTGTAGCTTGAGATGGAAAAAGTTCAAGAACATGAGCACCGCTAACTGATGCCGGAACTAAAATTGCATGTACGCGCTCTTCAATTTTTTTGAATTTTTTTTTAATCCATTTTCGTTTTTAAAAATGCACACAAACTTCAAACACACGATTGAAAATAGAGTGAGAAAATTTATTGAACGCACAAAATTTGTCAAAACTGACACAAAATACTCACAACCCCCCTTGCGGAATCGGAATGAGTTTGCGTACACATTTTTTCGTGCTCACAGTAAAACCCACTCTTGCGGAATTTAGCACTGATGGGAGCATTTAGAACATGATACAAATTTAAATATGAACTTCGTGGATGTATGAATAATACATTACTGACTTTCTATTACTTTCCATCATTTGTTTCCTTTTGTTTCTCTCCATCATACATTCTATGGTTCTTTTTCTTTCCATCATGCATATAATATTTCCAATTTGGAAATTATTAAATTAAAGAAAATTATAGCAAGTTTAATTTTTGGGGCCTTGTTTTATATCATTGACTTTGTTTCCAGTTTAGTTTCACTTAAAAACAACCCCAATTTTGGAGCTATATTTCTTTTTAGTGTTGTTGCCAAATTCACTTGGGAATAGATTCTTGTGGGGCCAACTATTTGAGGTATGATTCCTCATTAATTTTATTAAATGCCTTAAAAAACATATATCTTTGAGATGAAAATAGAATAATCGCCATTTGTTATTTAACTGACTATTGTTGTTCCGATGTGTCTTTGATTAAAAAGCTATAGATACCGTAATAGTGAATCCATATAATGTAAAATTCGATTTCAGTGACGCTTTTTGTTTCACTTGAATACGCACATTATTTTTGATTTTCGATTTCGATTGTGTAAGTGATTGGGTAGTCAAAGCGAGGAAGAAGACCACGACCTATATCAACTGTCGGCCGATCTTTCAGTGAAGGACTGCTACGGTGTATTGATGACCAGTGACTATAACTTCGATCGCATTGTGTACAGCATGCGAGTTTCACGGATCAACAACGTTTGCAATGAATCTTATATGTCGGTCCCAAGGGAACCACAGATCGTAATTTATGTTCAACGGTGTTGTTGCCGCTGCATAAATTTATGCAGACAACCATCTCCTTCCACGTTCCACATGCATACATCTTGAATAATATGTACTTGCAGTTGCTCTTCTTTCAAAACCAAAAGTAAACGACAGACGACTGGCACGGCAGACATTCTCAGATATAACTGCTCGAACCAAAGTCAATTGAATTTGAGCGAATCGAGTGGAGGACCGATTTGATTGATGGCGATTTAACAATATGTTTAGTGATCAATTGTCATTGTCGTAATCAATGATCACCGAAATGGCAACAAGCATTCAGTGGTTTGCCACCATCAAACCACCATCACTAGCATTAGCTGCACCATCAGCAATGATATGGGGACGACAATTTCATGATCCGTGCTTCTTGCCGCACTCGTCATCGTCATCGCAAATCGCAATCGGCAAAAGGTTGGAGCAATCTGTCACATCAATGTGAGTGATAGACGTTGTGGCTTAATTCAAATCCACTCCATCAGGTTTGCATACAACATTATTTGTTATAACGTCATCGTCTGCATGTCAGTTGTCAACCAGCTATACAAGACACATGCATGCTGCACCTCCGATTGATCTTCGGGGTGATTTGATTACGACTTGATTGAATGCAATGAATGGACTGATCAGAATTGACTGCGGGTTGTTGACAATTGACTGATGTCTTTGAATGTGTAGCCATGTGTCACTTCCCATGACCATGGACGGACGAACCATGTCAAAGATGACAGAATTTGCGATGAGCATGATTATATTTGAATGCTGGGAGAAAATCATCTTGACCTACTCGGGATTCGATCGAATTTGGGTATAATGTCATATTTTGATGATTTGCGTTTTATGAATGGGTGATGGTTATATGGTTGTGAATATTTTAAGTGGTGGAATATATTTATGTATAAGTTATATTTATATAACTATGATTTGAAAATTGAAAACAAATATTATGCAAATGTGGAAACAATCGTAGGATACCAGAAAGTAAGACATGAACTTTTAAGATTCATTGTCCAGTAGCTAATGTAAGCCATTTCATTGCTTTACAAATATTCCGAATATAGAATATCATAATTGAAGGTGCTTACAATAATGTGCATAATATGATGAGGCATATGTCGTAAACAAAGGTACATTTAACTTTGACATTTTTGGAGTGAACACAGCTTAAAAGCCAGTTAGTTGAAATTTAGTCAGAACTCCTTTTTTGCTATGAGCAGCTCGTATTTCTGTGTTGATATGTAGGTCAGAAATTAAAATAAAATAAATAACAAATTGGACAAAATTCCTACAAAAGGTGTAATTATTTTAATGGCTTCATTAGTTGCCAATATGACTATCCCAAGTTTTTCCCCTTCCCGAAGTTGTGCACAAATTATGGCACAAATTATGGGGGTCAAAATGTACACAAAAAAAGTTTTTTTACCTTTTACGGTTATATCTCATAAAGGACTTACAATATCGAAAACTGTTCTTTATAAAAAGTGTAAAGCATTTATACTTGCATAAAATAGGGTCAGATTCATAATTTTTTAACAACTAGCTCATCAAAGTTGAGTGTATTTTACATATTTATGAAAATAGTGTTGTTTGCTATATATTAAAAACAGTAGAACATAGTATTAACATTTGCTTGTCCACCTTCTTGCTTTTTGCCTGTCTGAAGAGTGATAAATTGGTGTCACATCCGATTATGGCGTGGATAAATAAAAGTGGCCTTCTGATAATATCTGTCATATTTAAGCTGTTGAGACCAAATTCTGTTGATGGGACCGTTCCTCTTCCAGGTTTTAATAAAAGAACACCGAATTTTTCCAAGATTTGTTCATATTTGCGGAATTTTTCCTCTTAAATCAGAAAGAAAATTGTCAAAAATAACATTGTATGTGACTGATGTGTTGACCCCTTCCTTTCACTCTACAAACAAGTGTTTGGTATATCTCGGTAAACTGACAAATCAAATGCTTTTTACTTGCGATTATAGGTATTATAAGGCAAGTTTTGTATTCGTAAAAAAAAAGTTTTGAGATAAAAATCAAACATGACATTACGATGATAGAGAACACGAAAAAGTAGGTCCGACAATTCTGTCTGTCTCTCCTTCTGTCAGTCTGGATGTATCGACACCTATAAAGCCTAAGCGGTTGGCCCGATTTCCTTCAAACTTGGTTTGAAGTAACTATTTTTACTTCCGATTATTTATTATAGTTTCTTGCATAGTCTCCTAAGCCAAAGGTTAATAATCTTACAAAAGAGCAAGTTTGTCTGACCCAATCGTGCCTTTTATTTTTGAAGTAGTCAAAAAGTCGTCTCGTGCATTAGCGCAGTTTTGATGAGACTATTATAAACAATTATTCAACTACTTCACTAAAGTTAGTTTGCGTGGGTTAAAATTTTTTGTTCACAGAATTAAATCTCGGTAGCAAATAGAAACATGATAGAATCGGAACAATGTCTTAAGGCAGAACCATAATAGAAGAGTTAGTACGTACGGTGCCGTACGAAATTAGCGAGAACAAGGAATTTGTATAGTGCGCACATAATGTCGGATTGCTAAGTTTCGGCAAGTTTTCGTTCACTTTTGCCTCCGTACGTAAAGAGCGCTCCAGAGCGCAGTTTACGTACGTAAATCTGACAGCCAGCCAAATACATGTGAAATTGCTTGCGTGTGCGTTCGATCATTATGGTCGACTGAAGGTAATGGCGGCACTTAAGGAAACTTGACGTAGAACTATGACATTAGCTTTCGTTTGCTTACGACTATTATGGTTGGCCCTTTATGTACAAATATGGCACCATCTAACCAGTAACCGCCACCATCTGCCAAATGTTGTGTTATTTGTTTCTGTTTCGATTCGTTTCGGTCAAACAAAAAGTTCTTAAGTACATACTGAGATTGAATAGGTTGTGTTCAGTGTCGTTTATTTCGAAACGATTGAAATTAAGATTGATTGTTTTTGTTTTTGTTTGATTGCAATCATCAGTTTTTACAGTGAACAAGGCCAGGATTGCTGAAGGTTTTTCAAACTTTCTCGTTGGAGTGATTTTATATAAGAGATCTTAGAGATGCCAGAGACAATATAAAGAAGATTGCCTTTTTCGTTCAATAAAGTATTGTGATATGTACTATGGAATCTAAGGCTGAGGTATGCTCGTCGGTGTTCCAGCCCCCAAGATTATACTTAAAGAGATACGCTTATAGACTTCAGTTTCAAAAGAATTGTCTGAGAATTTAAATGATTAGTAAATATTAGTTTAAATATTCTTCTTTTTTTCATCGGGCTGCCAGTAGGTTTCCTTATTTAAACAGTGTTTAAACTGGTATCCACAGTAGGTAATTATACTGGCTACCGAAGTATTTCTTTTGGCAACCGCAGCTAGTACTTGTATTTCCGCTGACAAACCGAAGTATTTCTATTAGCAACCGCATTATTTCTACTGGCAAATCATATAGTGTTTCTACTGACAAACATCTGTATTTTTACTGAAAAGCCGCATTATTTCTACTGAGTACTGAAAAATCATATAGTGTTTCTACTGGCAAACTGCAGTGTTTCTACTGGCAAACCGCAGTACTTTTGCTGGCAAATCGAAGTATTTCTACTGGCAAGCGCTGTATTTCTACTTGTTAAACGCATTATTTCTATTGGCAAGCGTATTTCTACCGAAAAACTGTAGTATTTCTGATTGCAAACCACAGTGTTTATATTTGACACTTTAACGTTTGGATTTCAACAGTATTCAGGACGAAATGTCATTAGAAATAAATAAGTTTAAAATTTAAACAGAACTTTAAAAGCCCCGACAGGGTGCTTGAACTTGAAATTAAAATCAGCATTTAAATGACTAATTTTCACAAAAAGTACTTAAGCGATAAAAAATAAAAATGAGTAAGTGATTTTGAATAAAAGTGCAGATTTCCAGGGCGTCTTAGCTAAGCCAAATAGTTAAACACTAATGCTTTTAACCGACTGCCCGAAAAAACTTCTACAATCCGTGATAGAAGGGCTCGTAGATATTACAAAAGATACTTACGCGGAACAACCAACAATACGGTTACCGTGAGTGGAAAGCTATATACAGAACTAGGTTCAGGCATTTAGTTTCCAATACGTTTCTGGGCTGCCGAATGTCTTGTTTCGATGATTCTGATTTTACTGCTCTAAAATTTTTCTATCATAAACTTTTCTTGCAATTTTTTCTCGTTTCTTAATACAACCATTTTTTTTGAACAAAAACCAAATTCTTAATATAAAACTTGCTTAAGTTCATTTCAACATATTTAAAAAAATTACTTCTGCTTGTAGCAAATAAACATTAATATCATTTACTTATGTATGCTGAAACAGAAACTTCACACAATTCCACAAATTATTGTATAGCACCGTCAATCAAAAAATAAGAAACACGTTCATCAAACATTTTTATAACAATATATCACTTCCATCACTTATCGATTAATCTCAATAAGACACTCACTCACTCAACATCTCTAAAAAGATATCACCACAAAATTCTTCAGCTACACAAACATATCATTTGGTAATAATTTAACAAATTAATTCAACACATTCATCAAATTTTATTCCAATGCCTGAAAGGCAAGTAAGCGAAGCGAATCCCCAACTTGTATGTCACAGCATAACAGAGATCAATAAAACTCTTCTTCGCTTCTTAGTGCGATCAATTAAAAGCCTCGCTGACATAAACGATTTTATGTCACACGGTGCTTATAAGCATCTTTTACCGAATCGATAGACCCAACCGATCAATCATTCAAAATCTCGAGATTTTTACGATCCTCCTTCGATTAATTTTATTTTTGTTTTGGTTTGTCTTTTGTTAACTAACGCCACACGATAGGCATAATTTAATTTAAGACTCTTAGCCAGAAGGCTAATCGAATTCGCTTAAATTAAGGAGTCACACTCTGATGTGCTCTGCGCAGTATGCTGTGATTATGCAGATAGTTTATCGCTGCATTTTGCTGCCGTTCGTTGATGGCAACTCGAATGTCATATGTCAATTACAACAGTAAATATATAGTCAAGTTAGCTGTCGTTCAATATCAGTTAGCCATTATTCAACGCAACAAGGCTTACCCCCCTAAGAGGCTATTCCTAGAGCAGTGTGCTTATAATATTGTAAGCTGGTGCTGTTGTTGGTAATGGCAATGGTAACTCTTGAAGCACCATACAACGGAGCTCATTGTATATGAATCTGTTTCGGCGTTGCCCACCCATTCGCTTTGCATGCGTTCCACAAATCGCAAATCGAGCAAAATAAATTTATCGACATCACAGATCATGTCACAAGATAAACGATCGATTGTATTCGTCGATGACTTTGGTATCCGTAGATCCGGACTTGGTCTTGGTAATGCCTCAGTTGAGCTCTTCCAGCATTAGCTTTTCAGTCTCAGCTTCTGTTGCAGTTGAAGAGATGTTGATGCTGCAATATATAGTATATAATATAGGAGACGTCGACGTCGATGACTGTGGTTATTCTACAATGACGTTTTGGTTTTGGTTTCGGTCGATGGTGGCGGTGGTGGTGGTAAGGATCAGCAGCACAATGTTGTGTGGTAGAACCAAGCACTTGGTTTTGAAATAATTTTAAACACTAATTGGTCACCGTTGACAGCGAATGTCAACAATAAAGAATTTTGTAAGCGACATAAGTCATTGGCTGTCGCAATAATCAGTCCACAGAGTGCCAGGTCAGATTCGTTATAGCTTTTTAGCTTTTTGATAGTTTTCCTTTCTTTATTCTTTTTATTTGATTGCCAAGCAAGAAGGATATTTTGCGTTTTTTTTTATTGAATTAAGTCGTTAATCCTTGAAAGCATTTCAAATTCTTACAGAAGCTATTTGTAATAATATTTTCTTCGATACATAGAGCATATAGTTTCTTTGTAACTTATATTTTTATAAAACAACATGTGCGTCTACACGTGCACTATAATTCTATAAGACTGCATAAAATGCAGATTTCTTAGCTCTTGTCACTTCATGTTTATTAGATATTTGTGTCAATTTTATTTATTACTGACTGGGACTTGCATGAGGATTATTATATGCACTTGGTGTGTGGTTCTTTATAAAACAACGACACGATGTCATGGGTTCTGTTCGATGGATGTTCAATCGAGTCAAAAAAATTAATATTGACATGTTGTGTAGATATTTTTATTTTTAATTTTATTTATGATATGATTGAATTCATGGACCGAGAAAAATATCAAATCGACAAGTGAAAGTAATGAAAAATCTATAAATGAATTTTTAATATTTTTTTCAATATAAAAAGATGAAGGGGGTTCAGGGGGTGGCAGAAAGTAGGCTAGAGTTTGAAGATTAAGAAACTGGCTATATTAAAATATTTTTTAATATTAATAATCTTTAATTGTCTCGCTGTGATTGCCTTAAAAATTTGAGCTCAAAGTGACTATAAGCTCTAAGCACTTTCTCACCCAATCTTGTTATCGTCTCCTCTTATAGGTATTACGTTTTAGTTACACTATCGCTTATTTAACCTTCAGAGACATACATACATTATCGAGACCCTTTGTTCTAAGGTTTTTATCGCAAGTTACAGCGGAACCAAGGTAACCATAAGTCTTTAGCTGCATCGACATTACGGATGATATAGAGTCTTCATTCTTGAATCTTATACAGGGTGAGTCATGAGCAATGCGACAAAATGCTAGGGCGTGTAGGTTGCGTTGAGACAAGAAAAAAATCGTATGGGAGGGGGGGTCTATTCCCCTCCGTTTAGCCGGGAGGGGCAATTTTCGAAAAAACTGACTTAAAATGGGAAAAAAATTATTTAAAATCAACGGCTTCATTCACAATGCTGTGCGATACGTTTTTGAAAAGCCAATAACTTTTTCTTTCATTTTGTGTTTAAATAAATCTATTCTAAGAAATAGTTTTTGAAATATTAATTTCCAAAGTCAAAATTTTGAAAAAAAAAAATTGAAAAAAAAATTTCAAATTCATTTTTTCAAAATTTTACGTAATTAAGTGCTAATTTTATTTTCAAAATTCAATGCTGTTATTAGTTTTAAATCTAAATAAGGTAAACCGGATGCAAAAATTTTATGTCGTTCTCAAGAAATTAAAAAAAAACCAAAACCACCTTTTTCTAAGAAAAACATTTATTTTTATTGTAACGAAGCAATTTATTTATTTATTTAGCATTAATCTTAGTTTTTTTACTTTTTTTTTAATTGGAGTTTTATGAGAACGTAATAAAATTAAATAGTATTGGAATAACCCTGGATTAATATTATTTTCATTGATAACTTCTGAAAACTGACCTGTCAATATTTTTGCCTTGGCCTGCCCGCAGCCCATGGGTTCTACCTGTTATGGGGACAATAGGGACAATAAAACCGCATTTTTTTTAATGAAAAAAAAAGAAAATTGCAACGCAAGATAAATAAAAGGCATTGCAGTTTTGCTTAGTATATTATTTCAAATTTGAATATTAACTCATTAACACGTAACGATGTCAAGCTCATACACCCGAGAAGAATTAACGGACATGCATTTCTGCTACGGTTTAGCTAATGGTCGAAGTCGTGAAGCCGAAAGACTGTACGCTGAAAGATATCCCGATAGGAGGTGTCCCCATCATAGCACGTTTCCAAGAATCCACCGACGTCTAAGAGATCATGGAGTGCTGGAGCATCGAAGAAGCGAAAGGCCAGTTTCTGATGAGTCAAGAATCTTAGATGAAAGAATTCTGGATTTAGTCCGAAATAATCCCTCCGTCAGTACAAGAAGGATATCCACTATGCTTGGAGTGTCCCAATCTAGGGCATGTCGAGTACTTCGGGCGGAAAATTTACACCCGTACCACTTTACGCCTGTTCAGGAACTCACCTCAAACGACAAGTTATTGAGAACCGAATTTTGTAGAACATTACTACGTAGAAATGAAACCGAACAAAACTATTTTAGAAGAATATTCTGGACGGATGAAGCACAGTTTACTAGGGATGGGGTTACTAACTTCCACAATTTACATTATTGGAGTAGCGCCAATCCACACAAAAAAAACAAAACAAATCACAACACCGCTTTAGTTGTAATGTTTGGCTTGGTATTGTTGGACACACTGTGATCGGGCCCCGGTTTTTGAATTCCATTATTAATGGAGAATCATACCTGCAATTCCTACGAGACCTTTTACCCGATTTATTAGACAGCGTTCCATTGGTTATAGCAGATACTTTAATCTACCAACAAGATGGTGCTCCAGCACACTACAGCTTACAGGTGAGAAACTGGCTGGATGATCATTTTAGTGGCCGTTGGATCGGAAGAAGGGGCCCCACGGAATGGCCGCCTAGGTCACCAGATTTAACTCCCCTAGATTTCTATGCATGGGGATTTATGAAGAATTATGTTTACGAAGTGGAAATAGTATCATTGGAACAACTGAAGGAACGAATTGAAGTCGCTGGAGTCAAATTGCAGGAAAATTTGTCAAGCATAAACTTATGTGAAGCCATTACAAGGAGATATAATCTATGCCTTCTAAACAATGGAGATCATATCGAGAATTTTTTATAAGTACTTCCAATAAAAAACATAGTAAAAATAAAAGGAATACAAAAAACTAAAAAAACTAAGATTAATGCTTCTTAAATTGCTTCGTTACAATAAAAATAAATGTTTTTCTTAGAAAAAGGTGGTTTTGGTTTTTTTTAATTTCTTGAGAACGACATAAAATTTTTGCATCCGGTTTTCTTATTTAGACTTAAAATTAATAACAGCATTGAATTTTGAAATTAAAATTAGCACTTAATTACGTAAAATTTAAAAAAAAATGAATTTGAAATTTTTTTTTCAATTTTTTTTTCAAAATTTTGACTTTGAAAATTAATATTTCAAAAACTATTTCTTAGAATAGATTTATTTAAACACAGAATGAAAGAAAAAGTTATTGGCTTTTTTTCCCATTTTAAGTCAGTTTTTTCGAAAATCGCCCCTCCCGGCTAAACGGAGGGGAATAGACCCCCCTCTCATACGATTTTTTTCTTGTCTCAACGCAACCTACACGCCCTAGCATTTTGTCGCATTGCTCATGACTCACCCTGTATATATATTGTAATAATAAGAGGTTGCTAAGGTTTATCCATCGCCACCCTGCATACCTGAAGGAATTTATTGCGGATTTACTTTGGCATCAGCGATTGTACTGTAGGAATCATCTTTGGAAATGCTGCCATAAGCGGCCTTGATGTTAGAGTGAAGAGAAATCTGTTATTTGTGCCTTTCAACATAATTTTGGAAAATGCATCCATGTTCGTGCGACCCAGTGGCATTTTATTTTCATCATCATCATCATCATCGGCTCCACAACCGGGGTCCGGTCCTGGCCTCCTTCAACAAGTCTCTCCAGCTATCCCGGTCTCGAGCCAACGCCATCCAGTTGCACACCCCAAGGATCCGGGTGTCCTGGTCTACGCCATCTCTCCAGCGCAAGCATGGTCTACCACGCTGTTGTCTGCCATAGAATGTACCACAAAGAACTTTCCGAGCAGGTTCCTCTTCGCTCATGCGAGCTAGAATCCTTGCCCACTGGAGTCTACCGAGCCTAATTTTTGTCACGATATCTGCTCCAAGGTAGATTGCGTACAATTCATGATTGTACCGTCTCCGGAATCGTCCTTCCTCACATATGGGGCCAACAATTCTCCTTAAGACTTTTCTCTCGAACGTGGCTAAGAGATCAGAGTGCCTTTTGCTGAGCACCCAAGGCAGGGCCCTGGTCCTGTACAGCAGTAGTTTTGAAGTTATGGTGAGATTTCTGGATTTGAAGAGCTTTGACAGACTGTAGTAGGCTCCGTTGGATTTGAGAAGCCGCCCGCGTATTTCCTCTTCTATATTGTTATCGGCTGCTACTATTGACCCAAGGTATTTAAAGGATTGCACCACTTCAAATTCGTGCTCCGCTACCTTGATTGTTTGACCAACTGTTCCTCTCGCATTCGACGCCACCATGTACTTTGTTTTACCTTCATTAATGTGCAGCCCCAGATTTTGTGCCGCCTGCTCGATCTGGATGAAGGAATCATGTACAGCTTGCTCGGTTCTTCCGATGATGTCGATGTCGTCTGCGTAAGCCAGTATCTGGCTGGACCTGTTGACGATGGTCCCTCTTGTTGCCGTGCCAGAGTCACGAATTGCTTTCTCCAACGCCAGGTTGAAGAGGAGGCAGGCCAAACCATCCCCTTGTCGGAGTCCATTAAATTACTATTACGGCTATTTTTACTTGGCTTGTTACGTTGGTCATGGTCAACCTACATAGTCGTGTCGGCCTATAGTCTTCTTAACCTCTTCTATGCTTGGTGACGTTCAGTCGCTAGCTTGCATTCATCATCAAACCAGTCGTTCCGATTTCTACGACTGCTGCCTAAGATGGAGTTGGCAGTACTAATGACAGTATTCTTAAGGCGTGTCCACTTCTCATCTACGCCCAGCATACTGGCTCCAGGATTTACTCTCCCTAAATAAAGTGATTCTAGGGCGAGTCCTAACGCATTACCAATGGTGTTACTGGCATTTTCATTGCGCAGGGCAGCCGTGTTGATTCGAACCTGATCGGCGGATTCAATACGTCTTGGCAAGGCAATCCGCTCTCGGAAAACCATACCAACAAGATAGTGATCCGAGTCGATATTGGCACCTCGGTACGTTCGTACCGTCATCAAGTTTGAGTAGTGGCGACGGTCTATCAACACGTGGTCTATTTGGTTACGAGTGACTCCATCAGGTAATAACCAGGTGGCTTTGTAGATATCTTTTCGCGGGAACCTGGTACTCGCAACGATGTTTTTCGATGCTGCCAATTCTAAGACTCGTAGTCCATTGTCATTAGTGTTCTCATGCAAACTATGGGGGCCTGCGTAGTGCCTGAATACCGGCTCTCGACCTATTTTTGCATTCAAATACCCAAGGATGATTTTTACGTCATACCTTGGACAGGTATTGAGGGCCCTCTCGACTTGTTCGTAGTAAGTCTCTTTTTCTTCGTCGGAGGACTCCTCCGTAGGTCCGTAAAACACCATTCCCTGTCCATCTGATTTCTTGAAGTGCTGTTATGTCAGCTCTATATTTTGACAGGGCATCAGCTAGCTGCTTAGCAGCTCGACTTCTATAGAGCGATCGTACGTTCCATAAGAAAATTCGTAAATCGTTTTGCCATTTTCGTTGCGTTGGTTGTCGTCGTGAGATCAGTCCGTTTCCGAGGCTTGTAATTCGAAGTTTTACGGAACAGGGAATTAACCTGTTGCCAACCTGGTAAGGAACCAGCCTGAACATATTACCCAAACCTTTTTTTAAAAGACTTGTTACTAGCGGCCGCCGCGAAGAGGCTATGATTACACTTCCATCAGTCCCGAATAGTTACGGCACGTGCATGTTTTTTTATTTTCACTAACCCCATATTTAATAAAATGTCTAATATTTTCTTTATGGTTAAATTTTGAAAACATCCTGTTTTGTTGCATATGTGTATTGTGTATATATCTGCATTTGTCATCGAATCAGGAGTTTTCTGGTAACGCACCGGGGTTAACCAAACACATATAGATCTTCTACATTTATTTGATGATGATGAGTAAGGGAGAGAGATGATCCATGTAAGCTTCGGTGTGGACGTCGAGGATTCTTGGGAATCTGCATATCGAACCTTGGCTGCAACATGATATATGGTCAGAGTCAATGTTTGCCTTCCGATGTCCAGAATGTTGTTCGAACGTCTTCCAACAATCGCAATATGGTCAATCTGGTTGATAGTTGATTGACACTGTGACCGCCATGGTGCCCTTATAAACTTGGAAATGCAAAATGTTGTGCTTTCAATTCTCATATTTTTTGGCATAGCGATTGTCGTACTTATCAAGTTTGGCTTTGAAATCTCTCCTAAGGACTTATTTAAATACATTTAAGACATTTTTGGAATCTTTACTCAGGTTGTAGACATTATTTATAAATGTGTCATTATTTTAGGTTAGGGAAGCGTGCAAGCGAATTAAGTATTAAAGGAGAATGTCAATGAGTTGTCGAGACTAATGCTATGAATGAAACGCTTGTTTTTCTTTGTGACCACCACTTCATCTTTGACATCTTTTTTCATTATTATGACGTGAAAACTTTTTACAATAATGTCTGACATATGAATGCGACTAAGTGATATAATATTTGTCAGATCTCAGAATTTCTCAAATTTTATTAAAAAGTAGAACATTGTCCCTAACAAGTAAATTATGTGTAATTTTCGTTAACTTTGACATTGAGCTAGATAACCTTTTATGAAAAGAATTAAGAATTTTGGCGTAAAACTTTGAAAACTTTCTATGGCTTTTATAAAAGTACAGTCGAGGTTCCGTTGTACTCTTCAGCAGATGTCAAGATTCTTAATGATACAAGAACTCAATACGATCACTAATAAAATAAACATTAACGTTACATCCTTAAACATTTTTAGACAAAATGTTAAATAACCATTTAATCCAATTCGATCTTTTACTACTAATCTCCACTTTTTCCAACCCATCGACTGGACTGTCGATTGTTCAATAAAAAATTAAATACAAATTAACAACTACCAACTTTATCAAAATTCATTGATTATTATACAAAATTAATAATTTAAATTTCCCTGGAACCTTTATACGCCACTTTCTAAACAAATTTGGGCACCAAAGTCAATTGGCTGAGGAGAATATTCACCCTTCAGGAGAATATTCACCCTTCAGGAGAATATTCACCCTTATCCATCACTACAAAAGATGATTCACCAAAAATGCAAAAAAAACAGTTAGAGCAAGTAGGTTGGGTCAAGACAAGAAAAAAAATTTAGCCAACACGGGTAATTTTCTATTAAAATATTAAAAAAATAACGGTATTTCCGTAATAATGATTTGAAAAATTAATTTCCATACTCAACATTTTGCAAAATTTTACGTAATTAGATACTATTTTCGTTTTAAAAATTCAACGCTCTAATTAATTTTTAGCCAAAAACAGAAAACTGCCAGCAGAAATGTCTTATACTTTTTGGGAAATTTAAAAATAACGAAAATCACATATTCTAAGAAAAAACAAAATAAAAAAAAATTGTTTTTCTTATAGAATAAGTGATTTTTGTTATTTTTAATTTTCTCAAAAAGTACAAGTCATTATCGAGCATCCGGTTTTCTGTTTTTGACTAAAAATTAAATAAAGCATTGAATTTTGAAGACGACTATATTACTTAATTCATATATTTTCATGATTTTTCAGCCTCTATATATGATACTTAGAATTATAAAAAGAATTTAAGAATCTAGATGACACAATATTGTTCCTAAAATTTACAACTGTCTTTGAGAAAAAATACAAATTCTCACCCAAACATAAATAATAAGATCTCATACACCGAAAAAAAAAGTTGGTAAAATCAATCATTAAACTTGTTTATTTTTGCGTAAAACAAGAACATTTTAAATTAAACAAGTTGGAATTTTAAATTTGTTTGCTTAAATGATACAATTTTCGTTAATTAAATCAACAACGCAATAGTTATTTTTGTGCTTATAAGCTATCACTAAAAGAATAGTTACATACATATGCATAAACATTCTTAACCAACAACGTTTGTGATTCTGAATTAATACGAAATTGAGCACGATAGTTGTTGATCATAACAAAGCTTTTGTGATTTAAGAAACATGAGAATCTTCTTTTAAAACAAATTTACTACTATAGATTTGTTGATTTGAATATGAAACGTTTATTTTAAATACATACATTAAATACATTTCAAACTCGTAGCTTATTGCTAAATAAAATCAAATAAAATTCATTTAAGAATATTAATTTGTAGGTACAGTACATAGGTATTACTGAAATAATAAAAGCTTTATCTGCTATTTCAAAAAAAGAATACCTACTTTAGAAAATGACTTTGATTTCGTATTAGCGCCCATGTAATTATTTGTATTTATCAGAATTCAAAAATAAGGTCTTTTGATAATACCTTATAGCAGAAAAGTCTTGATTCAACTCTTCTTCATTTCATACTCATCTCTTTCACACAAAGTTTGAACAATAAGATAATTTTGTCTAAGGAAAGTTGATACCTTTGACGGTATGATGTGATATGAATTGTAATTAAATAAATACATGGTTTTTATTAAGTAAGTACCTACAATCAGGGAACTCTTTCTTTGGTAAAGTCCAAAGAAGTTACAAAGAAATTATTTGATTGTGAAATTTTATATTTGTATTTATACAAAGGTGTTGAAAGACTATGTTTTCTTTTCTTTGAAATTAAATCATACCGCTTTTATAACAACCAGCAGTAGTATTCTCCTTATTTTACACTGCACATAAAAGAACTAGATGCCATGAAACTAAGTTCATTTTCAACAAAGACTTACTAAACGCATACAATTAATTAATAATGCGTAGTTTAAAACATGTAAGATAAAATTGCAATATGAGACCTTTAGACAAACAACAGTTAATAGCTGAAAAAAATATATCAGAAATCGTCTCTGAACAAAAGCGTTTAGTTTCAAAAAGCGAGATGTGCAATCCATAGTTGTTTTGCTACCAAGATCTTCTTTAGGTCGCTGCATGGCTGCTAATGCGTTTTAATCTACACTTAATTCACTTTAAAAAGTTTCTCGTTCCATGTTCACGCAACTGACACTTAATACAAGAAGAAAGTTATAGCTGCACCTGTATATAAAAACATTGTAATAATTATCGCGTGTACGTTATTAAGACTGATTAGGGTTGCAATGCATATTATAGATGGTAATATAATATCTTTAAGTTGCACTACAGTTTCATATTGGCTTGACGTACAAGACCACTAGTCTTTTATATTTTGAATAAAACTTTCTGTTGTTTATAGAGTTTTTCCTGGTTAGGTGCATTACATATAGATTAAATATTTATAAAGATATGAAGAAAATGTATTTTGCTATAACTTTACAAAGGTCTTTTTTGTTTTGCTTTTAAAATAAAATTTACTTAAAAATACCGCGTTTCTATGTTTTAGTTTGGTAATGAAATGATTTTTTAAACGTTTATATTAAAACATAAGCATAATGATTTTAAGAGCGAATTAAACATACTAAAATAATATAAAATACAAAAAAAAAAAATACCTTTTGTTAACAGATTTGATGAATGGGGATTGCCGCTTTTTGTGCTTAGAGATGAACAGTTCCATCGATGCCACTGAAACTATAAAAAAATACTTTTTCAATTAAAATGTCATGTATTATTCAAAAATATGCAAAATCTAGCTTTATAAATAGAGTTAAAAATTATATACACGAAATTGTTATATTACACTCACTTGAACCTGGCACTCACGTATTGCTAGCTCGAGTCCTTCTAATGCCGTTAATGTAACGTCACTTGCTTTATAACAGAGCTCTAATTGATCTTTTGATAGTCCAGGAACTGAACGACATGTAGCGCGGGCATCTGGCACACAGTTTAACCTTAAAACAAAGAAACTGTTAATATTTTTTTTATTAAAATATAAAGTAGCTAAAAAAAATTGTTATTTCTAAATTTGTTTTAAGATGTTAGAACTGTTTCAATTTGAATTGACATTTTTAAACTTCTTATGTTATGTATTCATCAGATGCACCAATGATTATGGCAGTGTCAATCGGATTTACAAGTACCTAAACATCAAAAATATGAATTGCTGCTTCAACACTGAGAAACCAAAACGTTATATGCAACGAAAATAAAAAATTACTCAAAACGAAAAATAAGCATTTTAATATGCCACAATTATAATATCAAATCCTTGCTTTTATTTCACTTTTCAGAATAAGAAATTCGACATTCCTTCTATCAGCAACTGGTGACCCCGACAACCATGACATTTTAACTCATCAGAACCTTAAATATGACGAACCGCTCCCGGTTAAAATAATTTAAAACAAAGAAAATTCAAAAATCCAAAGTGGAGTTGTAACAATTGTGTTACTGTTTTTTTCCTCGACCAGTGCCTCTTCTAGGGACTATTTGTGTCATTATAAAGTGGGACAATTATTTTTCATTATGCCAAATTTTAAGTTCTATCCAAATCCTTAAGATTTAAGAGTTTAGTTTTTTGTTTTTGCTAGTTTTTTCGAAATGTCTTAACTATTTTAATCATACCATTAATCGGTTTTGAGAAAAAAGTGTTAAATTGTTAAAAAAAATTGCAATTTTTAGCCAAAATTCGGAAATTAATTTATATTTTTGCAGCTCTTTTCAAGAAAATTGGAAAAACTTAAACCTTTATTTTATATAGGTAGATACCCGCTATATAGAACTGGACTAGTTCTATCAAATTTTCTCGAAAAAGGCTTAAACAATTTTGATGAAATTTTGTGAACTTTTAACAATTTAACACGTTTTTCTTGAAATCGGTTAATGTTACAATAAAAAATGTCGAGATTTTTTTTGTAGAGAATTATACCTACAGAGTGATTGGTTTAAGGTAGGCACATGCACAATTTTAACGAGTTGCGTTGAGCCAAGAAAATAAAACGCACGACTGAGTCGCATGAACTTGCTCTTTTAGAAGACTATATGGGACTACAAACATTTTAACATATTAAATTCTGATGAAAGTGCAAGAAATATTAAAATATTGCCTTAACATTAGGTCAAATTCTATGGTAACTATCATTAAACGGTTGTTTAGCAAAACATAACTGTGAATGCTATCTTGTGTTAAATGTCAAACTTAAAATCTATACCAAATTTGAAAGATATCGGGTTCAACCGTTATTAAGTTATGGGTGAATTTGTAAAAACTGTTAACACCAAATCTCCGTTAGGTGCATAAGCCAACAACCTGAAATGCAATTTTATCAATCGATTTTTTAAAAATATTTTTTTCGAAAACTTTTTCTAAGAAACAGTAAGTATGCAGGTTTTTTAAACTTATTTATTACACCTTAAATCCTTTAAATCTAAATTTCATAAAAATCCGTCAACTAGTTTTTGAAATAATGAATTCACAAAAACAGTTTTTCAAAAATTATTTAAAACTTAACAAAAACATTTTTGAAAAATAATTTTACGCCATATTATTTTAAATAGCTGGGACAATTTCAATATTGAGTTTCTTTGAAAGTTTGGTTTTCACTATTTTATAGACCTTCTAAACCTTATAACACATGTAAAATTTGGTTAAAATCGTTAGAGCCGTTTTCGATTAAAATACAATTTTCGATAACCATCATATGGCATCGTACCGTTATTACCATATTAGGCATATTACCCTAAAAACCGTACCTACCAAATTTAAAGTAAATCGGCTCAACCATTTAGGCTGTAGGTGCAGAAACAGACAGATAGACAGACAGACCGACAGACCGACAGATCGACAGACCGACAGACCGACAGACCAACAGACAGACGGACAGAATTGCCGGACCCACGTACGTTTTTCGTCTTCTCTATTGACTTGCCTTATAGTGCCTATAGAGCAATTAAAAATCTTTTATGTATTCAAACAACCTACAATTACTTTTTTTCATTTTTTTTTTCAGATTTCGCTTTTTTTCAAATTTTGCCAAAATTGATCGTGTTTTTTTTTTTTTTGAGAAAAAGAATTTATTGGTAGCGCTGAGGTAGGAACTGTTTTTTATACCAAAGTTAAAAATAAATAAATGTTCGGGGATATTTCTCTAAAAACAGTTTGTACCAAGTTTTAAAAAAATAACTCGGCCCGACCGTCAAGGCTGTAGTTTTGGTGTCGATATATCCAGAATTCCATAGACAGAAAGCCATAATTGTTTTTCTTCTTCTCTTATCATCGTAATTTTATGTTCTTTCGTCACCTATTTGCGGGGATCTCTTCGCAAAAAAAAGTGACCACTATGTTATCAAAAATTTAATTTTTTTCAATGAAATGGTGACGTTTTTTTAGTCAACGCTACATGTATAACGCAAAGTGTGAAAATTAACAAACAAATGGATTTCAAGAAGAATTACGAAATATTTACTTCTTCCAATAAAGAAGTTTAGTAAAAATACAAATTTCGTTTATAAAAGTAAAAAAACTCATTACATAATTGACAAAGTTTTCATTTAGTTTGATTTTTGTATGTATAAGTTGCGTCACGAACTGTTCTTGCAACAGTGATTTCAGAATTACAAACTATGTGATTTTTTGGTAGCCTCTTCAATGTAATATTCAAATAAAATCGATTGAAACTAAATATTATTTCAAAATTATGTTCATCAGGTAAATTTTACCATTAATATAGGCATAGTATAAAATATATCATACACTTATAAGTATTTTCATAGCAGAGCTCTACACAGACCAATGTCCAATCAAAGCTTCTGAATAAAAAAAAAATCATTTAGGGATACGATTTCGCAGAAGTGAGTTTTTCTTAAAAATTCTAAATCAAGTGCACCAATTGTTCAGTCTTTCTATTTGTTCTATAGTTATGGTAATGTTTTGTTCTAGAACTCTTCTGTTGCCAAGACACTCTTTAGCTCATAAATGGGAACCATTGAAGCTCAACTCGGAGGGACAATTTGTATGTAACAACTGTGACCAGAGTATGGTTTCTTTTACACAGATATTATTCTTTTTAATACGTATAGGTCTAATAGTTTCTTGACTTAGACTAGACTTTTTCATAAACAAATGTTTAGAATGAAGTCAACATAGCTATACTAGATATGATCTGTTATTTATTTTTCAAGCATGAAAACTCAAGGCTATTTCTTAATTATTCTATAACAGAAAATATCATACTATTTTCCTTTTTAACTGTAACTTAAACCCACCTAACACCACCCAAAGTCAATGTCTACATGGTTTCATTTCCGACAAATAAAATCAGCATCATCAAACTGTCAGATGTCATTTATTTCACAAAATAGTTAACCACACATTTTTTGTCTGCTCTTTAGTCTGTAACCTTGTTTCGCCTCACTATAGCAATTCAAACTCAATCGAATAATTCAGACATCAGTTTAATCAAATTAACACCCGAAGATCTGAAATCATTGGATTTAAGGCAAAGCCGGTCTTAGATCGATGCAAGCCAGCTGCTGGAGTGGGAAAATGTTCGCTAATGCATGTGCATACATTGCTAATGCAAATTAATAGCAACCCATGCTGCATTGACTCGTGCCAACTCGTGTTCCATATTATCTCCAGAATCCGTCATCCGGATAGGTAGTGGCTTTGGGTGTAGCAAGGTGTTTCTTGTTGGCGCCAGTCTTAAAGGCGGTGCTAACAGGAACAGGTGTAGTTTTTTGTAGCACCTGTACTGTATATAAGAGTTTTTGATGCGATATTGTAGGTATTAAATAAAATTATACTGCACGTTAATTAAAACCAAACACACTTGACAATTTAATTGTAATAGATGAACTATTATATGAGAATTTCCAACAAATATTAAATTAAGATTAATCAAAGCTTATTTGTTCTGAATGAAAAATCTCAAGCGTTTCCACCGCAAACCAACAGCACAATTGAAAAATACCAACAATCTAAAACAAACCCTTTTTATCCGAAATTCCACAGATATTTAGCATTTACGTACTCGACCGGGTCAACATTTTGAAGGAATGTTGTAGAATTCGTTGAAGAGTGCTGCTTCCACAGTATCGGGGTTGATTTTCCCATATAGTTGCTTTCAAACTTTTCCTTTAATGTGGCTCTTATCAAAGGATGTAAAGGAAATTAATTAAATTATTAAATACGGCTGAATGAATATTTATGAGAGCAAGAATGTTTTCGCTTTCGATTTCAAAACTATACTATTATGGCATCTTCGGGTTAAAGTATCTAAAGCATGCAAATATACTTTTTCTTCAACTGGAAAATATTCTTGAGAATATCTTTTGATCTATCCTCAGACATACTTCAACAAACTAGACGGTCATTGAATGAGCAACGATATGGAAGTTCGCAAATAAATTATGAGGTGGAAATAAACTAATCAATATTCTAAAATTATATTTTAAAATATTTACCTATACATGGTGGGTATTGAATACAATTTTAATTTGTTGGCTGATGATTATTTATCTCAAAAGGAATATCATTTATATTTGTTACTAAATTAAGAACTAATGCAAGGATTTATTTTTTTTTAAATCCTATGTTTAAAAAAAATTGTAACATTTAAAAAACATTTAAGAAATGTTCATCAAGCGTCCAGACCGAGGACGCATTTAGAAAACACATAAGAACCATTTCAGAAATGTTTTCTTATTGAAATCAACGTTTCTGAAATTCTTTCTTAATTGTTTCTGAAATGTTTCTCTGATGGTCTGGAGTCTGGGCACATTTATATACCTACCTATTTTGGTGGCAGTGGTGGTGTTTTCGTTTATTACCGCTGGTTATTTGAAATTTTATTTGTTAACACCAGCAATCAGCAATGTCTTCAAAATGATTATGAGTACGCGATAACCGGTTTATCACTACGTTACGGGAGGAATTTAAAGATCTCCTTTCACGTTGTAATTCTGCATATCTGTATTTTCACTCAAAGCCTAAAACAGTCCAATTTGCTTTAAACTTGGTTATATATTAAGTGTTTCCATAACGAAATACATTGTGAAGCTAGAGCAAATATATTGAGTCAAGACAAACCAAAAAAATTCGGGAGGGGGTATATCTGAAATTTGAAATTTTATTTTAAGCTTAATTTAAAACTTAAAATGTATGTTTGTGACTTTTGTGTCGCTGTACAGCACGTACCCGTGTACGGTTCGTTGTTATACCTTCTACTCTATTCCCCATTAATACAGAAAGGACCATATATCACACACTAGTTTTTTCTTTCAAAGTAACCTAAAACATTCTCATACTATTTTAGTAATGCCCATGCTTCTGCACGATAGAATGTCAGGAGTCTGAGAGCAAATTTAAATGAATTAGTTACTCATCTTGAATCTTTTGCTTCTATCACAGATGTTGTTTTTGTTTCTGAAATTTGGATTTACAGCTTTGAAAAAGACGATTACAATATGCCTGGGTTTAATTTTGTGACTAATACTAATGATAATTATGCATCTGGTGGGGTCGGGTGTTTTGTAAAAGAGGATCACAAATTACTCGATTTCACTTGTGTAAACTTTAAATGTGCTGATGTTTTGAGATTCTCAATTGAAATTAAACATGATATTTATGTCATATTTTGTGTGTATAGATTTCATTTTTTTGATATTGTTATGTTTACGGAAGAATTTTCTAGTTTGTTGGAAAGGGAAAAATCCAACAATGTAATCATATTGGGAGATTTCAATATTAATATTCTTGAAACAAATGATATTATTTCAAATTATTTATCTCTTTTAGCTTCACATGGTCTTTTTTCGTTTATTAATGATCCTTGCTAAAACTAAAATATAAAAATCTGTGTGCTGAAATAAAAAGAGAAATCCCAATTTGTCGTGATACGTTTTATCGAAATCAATTAAATTCTGCTAAGGGTGATCTAAAAAAAGGAGTGGAAAATAGTAAACAGTATACTTAACAAATCATCTGTGTCTAAAGTGCCTGATGTGATAGTTATTGATGACTGCGAAGTCACTGATAAATATTTGATTGCAAATGCTTTTAATGATTATTTTATTTGTGTTACAAGTAGATTACAACCCTATCCCTGTGAACCTTTTTTCGAGATGGATGAACCAATTCAAAGAACCAGTTTTGTTTTTGAAACTATATCTTCTCTTGATATTCTCAAGAGCATTAGTAGCTTAAAAAACTCTAATTCGTCTGGAGCCGATGATATATCTAATATGGTTGTCAAGAAAATTGTGTATCTAATAGCTGATGTGTTGGCTTTTATTTTTAATCGTTGTGTTTTTGCAGGAGTATTTCCTGAATCTTTAAAATGTGCTGATGTTGTACCATTGTTTAAAAAGGGTTCAGCAGGTGATATGTGTAACTACAGGCCTATCTCCCTTCTTCATGTTTTCAGCAAAGTTTTTGAAAAGGTAATAAAAACAAGAATGCTAAGCTTTTTTTCAAAAATAACTTTTTTAGTTCTGTTCAATTTGGTTTTTTAAACGAGAAATCTACTGAAGATGCATTGTTACAGTTTTGTGATCAAATAATGTTAAATCTTGACAGAAAAAAGTTCACAGCGGGATTATTTGTCGATATCACCAAGGCCTTTGATATGGTGAACCATAATTATTTATTAAGAAAATTGCATAAAGCTGGTTTTCGTGGTTTCATGCTTAATTGGTTTAGGTCGTACCTTGAGAATAGAAGTCAAAGAGGTAAATTGTGTGGGTCTAGGAGTGATATTGGATACCTTAACCTGGGTGTACCTCAGGGATCCGTCTTGGGGCCTATTTTGTTCCTGGTCTACATAAATTCTATCTTTGCACTTCCCTTTAGAGGAAAGCCTACTGCGTTTGCTGATGATATTGCTTTGTCTTGTGGTTCAAATAGTCCATTGGATTTGGTATCCGACATTAATTGGGATCTTGATCTTATAAGGGTTTGGTTTGCGGAACATAATTTAACTATAAGCTCAAAAGCGAAGCTTATGTTTTTCAGTTTATCATCAGTTAATAATTTCAATGTTGAATTCAATTTCCACGCTCCTGAATGTGAAAGATTTAAACTGCCCGTTCGAAATTGTTCTCCTGAGGTTTTAACTAATAGAACTTTCATAAGCACTTTAAATTGTTGTGCTAATTGTTTTTTAGTAGAGAAAGTAAATGAATTTAAATATTTAGGACTAACCATTGACTGTAATATGAAATTTTCAAATCACACAACTAATTTGGGAAAGTATTTCCGTTGTACGATGAGATACTTTTATTACTTGCAAAACATAGTTTCAGCTGAATTATTAAAAACTATCTACTTTGGTATTTTTCATTCAAAGCTGCAATATGGGATTGTATGTTGGGGTGGTACTCATGTTAATAAAATTAAACCTTTGTTAATTTTGCAAAAACAAGTCGTTAGAAAAATTTGTCGTAAACCGAGAAGACACCCTAGTTTCCCCTTGTTTCATGACTTGAAAATTCTTCCAGTGCGTCATTTATATTGTTTCAAAGTTCTTAAGTCCTTTTCTATGAAATCGGGAAGACGTAACTTTAGGCTTATATCAAGTCATAATTTACGTGGTAACTCTTCAAATCTTTTAACAGTTCCTTTATTCCGTACTACTGCGTTTCGAAATTTCTATTCAATTTCTTCCTATCGTCTTTTTAATAATCTTCCGCCATCTTTAAGAACAATTACTGCTCCTGGTGTGTTCACTTGTCTTTTAAAACTCTGGTTGTTGGACTTAGATTATTATAATTTAGAATCTTTAATTTCTGGTATTCTGGTTTAAATAATAATGCGAGTGTATTTAGTTTTTTTCTTTCTTTTTCAATAATGCAAAATTGTCTTTTCATTATTTTAGTTTTTCATGATGGTAATTGTCATAACTATGAATTAAATTGTAAATTTTTGATTTTATTTCAATTCATATAATCAAATTGTTAATTATGTAAGAATTAAGGGTCACCCCACCCATACTTTTATACTTTTACATAGATTTACTTTATTTTTGAAGTGGCATTCAACACTATTTTTGCAGATGAGTTGGTTGATATTCCTAGCCAGTTCATAGCAAGCTGTTTTGAACAGTTCTGCTGCAAGTCCATCAGCTTCAACTTTAATATTCTTAAATGTAGATATATATATGTAGCTATCATCACTTAATTGTAAATCAGCTGGATAGAATTGTTGACCTGCGTCCGTCGTAAAGTTAAAATGATGCAATCTGCATATAAGTGGAAATCGTGTCATCATCGCCGTTGTATAATTTACAGAAATGATATTTCCACATCATCAGCACCGACAGCGATTCTATACTATGATGTTCCCCTGGATTGTTCTAGCAGGCTTCGGTTCGGGCCTTGTAGCCTTGTGGTGTTATTTAAACCTTTTGGTTAATCTTCCAAACTTTATGCCTGTTATGATGGCGTCCCTCTATTTCTTCGATCGTGTGCTCCTCATGGATCCTCTTCTTGTTTCTTCTGAGAAATCGGTGTTTTTCTTTTCTCTTCTACACGTATAACTCGAGCACTGCTCAAGTCCTTCTTTGTAGGACCTTTTGTGATAAAAAAAAAATGTGAAGAAAGTCTTAACAAGAAGTTTAGCGAAAAAACATATTTTTAGAATTTAGCATCATTTTCCAGAGAGGATATCTCAAAGACGGTTTTGTTTTGCAAAATAATGTCTGAAAGCAAATTGTAGGAAATTTTATCAGATACATTTTTCAACTGGATTTGTTTTTTGTACGACGCACCGTCTTTGAGATATGCGGATGCAACTGTAAAAAGATACCTTTTAACCACGCCCTCAGCCCCCGCGGAGCTCCGATCACCGGTAATCATTTATTACGAGTTAATAGGACCCACCCCCTACACATTCCCCAAAAAATTAGAACTACACGATTTTTTTGGTTTATGTGTATGTCTTTTTTCAGGCTTAGTTTGACTGCGGACTACTAAAAATTCTTTACGAAGCCGGGAAGTCATCCCGACGCGGAATAAACAGCAACCTATATAGGACGAGACCCTTAGTATAACTCCAAAGGCAAGGGCCGGATCAACCTATAGCCCTGAGCTCCGAATGTGGTGTTGACAAGGGTCGTTCTTTCACTTGAGCAACGCAACCGCAACTCACAAGCAAAAAAAATTGCAATTTCTTTTTAAATGTTGTATACTGGATTTATTTGTAAGTCTCGTTGAGTTGCCACCGTTGATTCCATCTGGGGCACTCCTCCTCTGCCTCCTTGATGAAAGGAAAAGTTCCTTAGTGGAAACACTCACTGGCGGACTAAGGGACAGTGCCACCCGGGGCAGTAAGGCTGCTCACACCCCCTAAAAAAATTAAGAACAAAAAAAAAAAAAAAACAAACAAAAAACACGAACAATGGTTTTATTTAAAGGTGCTTTCGATCATTTATTTCACTGAATATTTCGATTACGTCATTGAAATTTATATTTTTTGTGTGCTCCTTTTCGATTGAAAGTATTGCCAGATTAGTCAATCTATTTTGGCTCATTGTTGATCTCTCCTGACATTCTAACATGGATCTTCGTGTTTCCTCTTAAAAAGTCAAACCAGCATCTTCACCATTTTCGCCTGGCATATTTTTTTTTGTTCTTCCCTGCCTTTCAATTGAATAATTTCTAGCTTAGTACATTGTCCTCTTGCATAAAATATGGCCATTTTTCACGGTCTCATTACGATGTTCACTAAGAAAACTTGCCAGTGCCTTAAATTTTATTACACATTTTTCTAGAGTAAGCCCGGATTTTTGCAAGTATTTCTGTGCTCCATCAACTTCTTCCAAAATATCACACCAGGATGAAAGATAACACAAAAACGTAAAGTCGCATACAGCAGATATAGGAGTATGGTTGCAGCACCTCTTGTATCCAAATTTTCCGTCTGACGATCACAAAGGAGTTCAAGAGTTGAAACTATCTTCACGAAATTTTCCTTCAATGGCTTAACAGCCTCGTGATGAGCACTCCATCTAGTGTCTACAAGTTTCTTGACTGACAAGAAACGATGCGTATAGATGCTGAGAAAAAAGTGTAAATTCTTTCCACTGTACCAAAAAATGTTCTACTTGAAGCCGTTCTTCCCAAAGAGTGAAATCCACAAAGGTTTAATGAGTGGTTTTCACATGGCGTGAACAAAGCTGGTTTATTAATTTGGCGAATTAATTTTTTTACACCACCATGAATACCTGTCATAGTAGTTTTGCTGTTGCTGTGGCACCCCCTAGAAGCCTGCCACCCGGGGTGGACCGCCCTCCGTACCCCCCTAAGTCCGCCAGTGGGAACACTGCTCATACACTCTCTGGTTTACTGACATAAAACCTTTCAAAGGGATTGGTTGCCCAGATCTCAGGTTGAGGTATTATTATGGCGTTCGATGTTAACCACTAGGAGGTAAAAGTAGGAGTTGTTAGTCAAAGGTGGTTTTTTTCTTTTAAACCGATCATTTGATTTAAATACCATAATTGTTGATAAAATTAAAAAAAAAATACCAAAGAACTGTCTTATTTTTCATACTGATTATCTCTTTAAATGGCTGCATCGATTTTGACGGAATTTTAAACTCTAAAAGTACTTTCTAAAAAGTTGGTTTTTCTAAATTATATTTTTCCTTATTACGTAATTCTCTCTATAGCGAATTGCATTTTCTTCCCTTAAAAATATCCCACCATATGAATTAGGTTCTTTATAAAGATTTTTTTAATGAAACTTCTTTATAGATAGATAGTTAAGTTCTTTATTTTTTCCAAATAGTCTTACAAAATGATTTCCTAAGAATAATTACATGGCAATACTACCGTCTGCCTGATATGAAATATTTCATATGAATAAATAAAGAATTAAAAGATATATACAGGGTGTTCCGCAACTCCACATCAAGCGGGTACCGGGTGATAGGGTAGGTTATACCCGTACTACATATAGTAAGAAAAAAAATTATCTCGCTGGGTTACGTAATAATAGCAATATTTAGAAAAATTATGAAAATCGATACCCATGGCTACATTTTTATGTACTGTGGTCACAAATTTTTATATTTTTCAGTAATTTTTTTCTACGTAATCCTTAATAACCATGCTACTGAATACAAACTCGAAATCCAAAATAAATATTGCAAGTTTTGCAAGAAAAATGAAGTTTGACTCAAACAAATTTTTTAAGCAAACTTAAGACATCATATTAAAAAAAAAAAAAAAAAATGTAGGACACTACCCACGGCAAGTTATTAAAAAAATTGGCACATTTTATCAAGTTTTAAAAATAGTTCAACACTTGCCACTTGCTGCTTTCAACATTTAAACCATTTTAAATTTTACATGCTCGAAAATGGTTTAAATGTTGGAAGCAGCAAGTGGCAAGTGTTGAACTATTTTTAAAACTTGATAAAATGTGCCAATTTTTTAAATAACTTGCCGTGGACAGTGTCTTACATTTTTTTTTTTGAATATGATGTGTTAAGTTTGCTTACAAAATTTGTTTGAGTCAAACTTTATTTTTCTTGCAAAACTTGCAATATTTATTTTAGATTTCGAGATTGTATTCAGTAGCATGGTTATTAAGGATTACGTATTACCTTATTGATGTAGCACTTCAGTAAGCCATTCCCTTAAAATATTGTTCAAGCTGCTCAAGTAGTTAACATACTAAAAGTGCTGTGGTTATCCGGAGGAGGGCGAGGAGTATAAAGCCCCCAAAAAGGGGCTTTTGGGGAATTACGCTTATACCACGGAAATAGTTCGTCGTAGCGAATTTTTTTTAAGAATAAACAAAAGCCCATCAAATTTTGTAGAATTTTTATTATGACCACTTTTTTCCGAAAATCAACCGTTTCCGAGATACACGCATCGCAAGGAATTTTTTCATCAAGCATTCCATCATATCGTCTAATCTAAACTGTTATCAGGTGCAATCACAATTTCAAGTGATGAAATTAAAGAAAATGTTGGTTATCGATTTCAAATGATTTTTTGCAATCATTAAAAATATCTGAAATACTGAAATCACTTTAAGTTTTTTGCAATCATGCAACCAAAATGTTATAATGAAATCACGAATTGAAATAATAATGAAATCACTTGAATTAATGTGCAATCATTTGAAATCAGTAATTTTTTTGGAAATCAATGCAATCACAAATTTTTTAAATCAATTCAAATTCTGCTTGAAATCACCTGAAATCATTTGAAGTATTGCAATCATTGAACCACTACACTGACAAACCCCTCGCCTTGAATAAGGTTCGTTATAGAAAAGTGAGTTATTTTCAAATGGTGATATATTTCATATAATTTTTTTTGTCCATGGCATCTAATTGACGGCACCTACCATAGAACGGTACTTTTTCGATACAGATTGTCTCTTGAACGGCTTAACCGATTTTGACGAAATTTTCAATGAAATGTCAAACGGTTCTGTTAAACCGTGGTTGATACACATTTGTTGAACAGTGTTCTGATTCATAGCAGATTTATAACATATTTTTAAACCCTAGATGCACGAGAGTAAATACACAAAAGATCCACTTTTACTAAATAGCATAATATTTTCGATAAAAATGTCAAAAAGAACAACATTTTAATTTTTGTTTTAATATTTATCAGCTTTTAACTTTACAATATCTGTCTGTTAGACAACAGACATAAGTTGAGGACTAAAGAAATTAAAAATATTGTTTGCACACAATTTTTTATTATGATGTTAGCCTTGAACTTCTCCGAAAAAAACCAACATCCAAACCAATTCAAAAGATTTATAACCACGACTGCTTACACAAAGTAATGAACAGAATAATGGAAGCAGCCCTACCTCCCGATTAAGCTTAAATATACAAAATACTTTTTTGGTCAAATTAAGAATGCTGCGAGGTCCATATTATGATGCTGACCATTAACCACATAATTTTCTCATGAACAAGCTTCTTAGACAAATTGATGGCTGAACTTTAATTGTTTGCGATCTCTATCATTATAGTGATGGAGATACATAATAACTAGATATACAAATGAAATTAACACAACTTTCTGGGTCATAAATAACAAAAAACATTTGCCAAAAAATCACTAATGTTGTCTCATACAATATGACACATGCAATGCATATTTTTGACGGGGATTGGTCGTCGAAGGTCAGACTTGTTGAAATCGTTTAAGTTCCGCGAAAACCACAAAGCTCGCATCAGGGAGCTAAAGAATTCACTGTTTGTAAGTGATGGCAATAAGATCTTTTTTTTTGTGGTAAACGCTTTCGTTTTGGAGTTTGCAATCGGCAACGAATCGAAATAAATCATGTTGCAAGCATTAAATCAGATGAACTCTGTTGTCCGTTCTTTACATTTTCCACGCTCCGTGTGTGGCTGTATCTTTATCTTAATTCATGAATTTATGTGCCATTCATTGTAAATCTGGAAAACAACGTGATGCTTCTCATTATAAGGAATATTTTTATGATTCTTTTTCCTTGTTCTTTGTAGGAAGAATGAGTAAGAGGAATGAAATATTGTGCTTCCGGGCGAGACACAAAAGGGAGGTAATGTGGTCTTTTTTATCTTCGATTAATTTCTGAGCTATGTAACAATTTGAATCTGTGGATGGGTGTGGAAATGTTGATGCTTTAGAAACTTACATCGGCTGAGATAGATTTTTGATTAGGCACAGGTTACATTAGATTCAAGAAACGAAACGGGTTGTTCTCCTAATCTACATACCTTATTTTCCGAAGAAAAGAATGATGTATTCAACTACATATGGCCTATCGTTTAATTTGTAGTAGTTTACTGCTTAAATAAATAAAACAAATTCTTTACGTTCCTTGTTTGTGATTTATATACTTTGTTTTTGTGCTATGATCACAATGGACGTGACAAACTTTTTGTGACTTCGTCATGCTCACCACATCAACACAAACTCAGTCAGATATAGGTATAATGTATCTCAGCGAAGACGAAGATGCCATAACATAAATCATAGAGTTTGAACCAAAAAGGCGGCAGATTTTAGTGCGCTTGTCAACGCGTTCTTGCGACGACGCGAAAATGTGACGTGCTTAATATAGCCTACACGGCTTCACTTTAACGTGAACAATTTGTTCATGAAGGTAATAATTTTATGCAAACGTTTTGCAAGATGGTCTTAAAAGATAAAATAGTTAACATTTAAAAAAAAGACGACGATTTATATCATCTCGTTCTGGCATAATTTAACAATTAAATGTAAGGAATGTTGATAAATATTAAATAAATATTAATATAATTTTACCTATCAGTTTATCTTAAGCTTAGGTATAACATCACGCTGATTACGATATACCTACCATTAGTCAAGTCAAACGGTAGTTTCACGTTACAAAAAATATACAAATGGATTTTTTTCCGAATTCTATGTTTTTTTGGATCTCTGAATCCGAATCTGAAGAAATCCAAAAAAATTTCTGATGCGATTTGAGATATCCGCGAAAAACCGCGGAATTTTCGCACTTTTTCCGGTTTTTTTGCTAACATCTCGGAAACTATGCGTCTTAACTGAAATTTCACCCATAACACAAAGAAAGACCATTAAATTTACTACAAAATTCATCATAATGTTTATTTCTCAGGCGTACCATTAGCCCGTTAGAGCGCGTTGAAACTTCAACATAATTTCACATTTCTGTAAAAAAAAAAAACAAACAAAACAAACCGTTACAAAATTCATATGAAAAAAAAATTTGGTAATTTTTTTTATTCTTGTGTAAAATGTTTGCTTGTTTAATTTAGTGATATTTTTTTTGTTGTATGACCGATGGTCGTATAATTACATTTTATTTTATGTAGTATTAATTAAATTATTAAAATCCGAATTCATGTTATTTATTTCGTAATGTAATTGAAATGGTCGGCTTTTCGTTCACCCATTGAGATTTTGCCAGAAAACTTTGTTGACGATTGCTACAAACTGCAAAAATATCGCTAATTTCGTAACATGATGATCATTATCTCACTTCTTGATGGGAGAGGTTATTGTACACAAAAATGAGTTAAGAATGAGTTCAACTTATTTTACACATGAATATTTCGTTGTGGCGTAGAATTGAATACTAGTGACTTTTCAAATTTTCAGAAAACTTTTCGTCATAAGCTTCGTTGGCCGTTCTATAAAGTTCTTTTGTTAACTTTTTTCTATACAGCATAGCTTTCACACTGTTAATGGTTGGACCTTTTAGTCCAATCAAATAGTGTTTTGGCCAGGAAAAAGAAACAGGATTTTTGTTCTTACTTGTTTTTTTGTATGTAAAGTGGGTCACTGATTCCTATTTTCAACTGTGCTACTTTGCACGGATGTTCACCACGAAAATCGCAAAAAAATTGAAAATTTAAGTTTCCCGAAAAAAAAAATCATAAGACTATGCACTTTTCGAACTGACGTGAAATAATGCCAAAAGAAATGAAACCAAATTTCAATTTTAATCTTATTTCATCCAATTTGGCTTTGTTTCTCATTCCACTAGATTCTCTCCGGTTGCGCGGTTCTAAATACCAACCTCACTGTTTATATGATGTTAGTACCTTGTACTTGTTGATTGGAAACGAAATTACGCTAAATTGACTTATATTTTGATTTTGATTTATGAAATGAAATTAAGTCAAACTCCAAATTTGTTCTTATTTCGTTTAAACTCAATAAGGCCAATTTGGCGTTATTTCGTTTGGCGCTATTTCACGTCATCACTTTTCAAGGCTACTTCCGTCTACAAAGTTAAAGTTCGTTAAACGCTGAAAAAACTAGAAAATTTCCGCATTTGCGAAAATAACTGGCGTGTTACTTGAAAACTTGGATTGTCATAACAAAAAACTTGGATTCTTATAAAACTTTATTAAATTCTCTAGTAAACTGAACACTGAACTTATTTTGGCCTATCCGTGTACCCGCTAGATCGCATTGAAATTTGAATAAGTAAAATGAATTAAAAAACTTATTTTTAAATTAAATGAGGTACGAATTAACAATATTAAAATAAAAATAAAAATTAATAACTATAGATACATTAAATAGATAGACAGCTAAAGTCTTAAACGCTTACTAGCGGTTGAAGGACCTGCTTACTTTTCTTGAATATTATAAGGAAACACATTAATACAAGGGGTTTGTCACTAGCCAGTTTCAAGCAGTATTTCAAGCAGTATTTAAATTTCAAGCAGTATTTAAATTGATTTCAAAATGTTGTGATTGCATTGATTTCAAATAAATTTACTGATTTCAAATGATTGCACATTCATTCAAGTGATTTCAATATTTCAATTCGTGATTTCATTATAACATTTTTGGATTCATGATTGCAAAAAACTTAAAGTGATTTCAGATATTTTTAATGATTGCAAGAATGATATCATTTGAAATCGATAACAAACATTTTCTTTAATTTCATCACTTGAAATAGTGATTTCACCTGATTTCAACGTGATTTCAAATGTTTGTAAGGGTCAGGTTATTTCATTCGTGACAAACCCCTCGCATTAATATAAGAAATATAATAATATAAAAAGTAATGAAACTTTGGAATGAACGAAAAACCGTTGCCAAAAATTGGCCTTTATCAAGTTACCAGCAATATACAATATATACAAAATGTTGGAATCAAGTTGTTTCATTCAATCCCCAAAACATTTTTTTCCTAAAACTATTTATAAAGATATATACAAAAAAAAATCCTTAATATTACGGAACGGATCGATCTGATAAAAAAAGCTAATTCTGTCATCAACATTTGGTTCAATCCTTAATCCTTTCATTTTAAAATTGGTGACATTTTCGTTTTGCCGCCTCAGAAATAAAAAAAAAAAAAATGTGCACAAGAAGTTTATTACACTTTTTCAACATTCTGTCGAATCAATTTTTCGGGTCACTAATGAATTAAATAATAATAAACGATATCCAACGATCGGAGAACACAATTTCCTTCTTGCATACTCTACCATCGATGGATCTGAATTTGTTTAGGTATTTGCTTTTGGTCCACAAGGAACATCCATTTGTCACAAATCCAGCTAAGTTCAGATATGCCAGGGGGATTAATATCTGAATGGCCATCAGATTTTTATAAAGAGTTTCTTGAGGAGATGTGTCTTCTTTTTTTTTTTGTCTTCTCTAATTTCATAGTAAGACTGGGAGAATATTTGTCGATGGTCCAAAAGCATAAAATAATTTATCACAATATTGTCAGAAATCGAAGATACCTTTTTTATGGAGATAAATTTCATGTGATGACATTTGGTCTCTTATGCGTGTTTGTATTGCTTCTTCATATTATTATTATTATTGTTTTTTTTTTTTTTCAAAAATATGTGATAAAACTGTCCGATTTATAACTGCTTAGGACAGAAGAAGATCTAGAAATTGAAGAAACAAGACAAAAAGAAAAAAAAAAACATCCAAAAACATATAAAACAGAGTGGGGTCTTTATAACAGGCGCCGTTTAAATTATTCCACTGGACTTCTGAAGAAGCATTCAAGTCACAATGGGAAGCTGAACTTCCAGTTTTTATATCTGTTTGCCTGGGTAAGCTATGGCCTGAATTTGCGAGTCTGGGAGGGTCTTAATGACTAATCCAAACGCTTCTAGGTTGATGGTTATAGTTTAAACGTGAAAGGTTATGCCAGTGTGTATTTGATGGGTTGGCTGGATAATTTTGATATATGGTTTTTGAAGTTGAGGTTGTTAAAAAAATGACATTGAAATGATATGTGCGGTCAGAAAATTTGAGGCAGGTAAATAAATAAGCTTATTATTATTGACTCATTGATTTATGACAAAAGATTAAATGATCTCGTACTTTTTTAGGGAAAACTTTTTTTTGTATTGATTCTCACATAAGATAATTTTAAAATACATACTTGCCTTGGTATATACATATTTATTGAAGGAACATTAAAATTTGATTTAAAGAATAATGAATAAGAAATGGATAGATAGTACAAAGATACCTATAATTAGTATAGAAATTTTAGAATACCTATCGAGATTTTTTGTTTCTTTTCAATTAGTTGATAACTCTAATCAAATTTTGAGTTACATTATTTTCTATTTATCGAAATTATTTAAAAAATAATGCAACAATAATTGATTAACTTCAACTTATATAAAATACTAATCTATTTACAACCACAGCATTTTGGCCCGGATTCAGTGCTTGATTTAATCGAAGGCAGATAAAAAACTCCAACGATGAAACCGATGTTTATAACATTCATTTATACCAATTATGAATTGTGCGATTTTTGGCTGAAGCTATAATTTTACTTCATAATTTCTGAGGTCAAACCAGGAAAATCGACAGGCAAAATTTAAGTTTGCATGCTCTGCCTAGTGCCCTCCTGCTTAAATATATGATTAAAGCATTGTTATAGAACCAGTCCTTGAGTAATTTTGTTAACTTAGACCAGTTTTTCAGTGCGATACCATCCCAATGTTAGATTAACCTCGAGTTAAATGATGGGAACACCATTTTTCAGACAGTTTGAGATCCCAAATTAACTCAGAGTTAACCCATCTGAATTAACTCCGAGTTGACTAGAGATTCCAAACTGACTGAAAAACGTTTGTCTATCAGCGTTAACTGGAAATTAATCTAATCCTGAAATTATCTGTATCGCGCTCTCGCGCACAGAAATACTAGGCCTAAGAATTTCACCGTTACGGATTTTTCTTTTGATCTTAGTTCAATAAAAATTATACGCTTTGTACTAAATTTTCAAGATTAAATACCTCAGAGCAAGAACTACATTAAATATTAAATATACGTACAGGTAGATATCTTTTTTTTTTCTAAAAATAATTATTTTAGGTACCGTGTACTGACATGATGTTGGCATTATTTGCATTGAATTTTCGAATAGCTCGAAAAATCTAGGAATTTCATCTCAGTTAAGGAAGTATGAAATTTATTGACGCAATTAGGGTCCACTAATGGACATAGAGTATAAAAAATACTGACAATGTAATTTTTTTTTTGTTTTAAGAAAATAAAAAAATAATTTTTGTAACATTTTTCTTATTTAACAACATTATGTAAAAAAAATATATGGGTGATTCTACAAAAGATGGAATTTTCGAGGTCCGCGACAATAATTAGATACCATTGCATTCATTCACTCTATTTTTTTTTTTGTTATTTCAGTTCCCACACTAAAAACAAAAATATCATTATAATCTCAAATAAAACAGAATTGTTATGAAGTAGATAAACATAATTTAGCAATTTATTTTATTGAGAAAAATAGTCACTTAACTTTGTCCGCTGCATTTGAAATCAGTCCTGAAAGATTGAAAATGTCAAAAATATCGATAACTTCTAAATACCCCCTTCCCATCTCAGGGAATATCAAGTATCGAGTCTCGTTTAAACAAAACTGGGCTTACATCTCGGGTCAGTTTGTTATGTCACTTTTATGTAATACATTTGTGCAAGAGGTCCTGGATTCACCGTTTTTTTTTATCAGTCCCCTGGTGAGTGCTTGCATAAAAATTTTATAAATAAGTAGGATTATTTGTTGGTATTATCATTGTATATACATTTCTATAGTATTTTCTGCTGAATAATCACCGCCTGGCCATCTTAAGAAACTTGTGAATAACACATTTTTAGGTTCGTGCATTTACTAGGTGTCTATTCTGTTACCCTAACAACAGTCGTAAACATACATGATTTTTCTATTGTTTTCGACTCTTGACAAGGAAATATAAATTTTAGAGCCAATAAAATACATTATATATAGTAAATTTGTTTTGTTGACGACTATTGTTAGGGTAACAGAATAGACACTTAGTAAATGTAAGAACCTCCAAATGTGCGGCTCACAATTTTCTTTAGATGGCGCTACTCCATGATTTTACTATAGAAATTTATATACAATGGTATTATCATTGAGTTTATACACATAGAGAAATCATGTGTAAGTTTCAAACTTTGCTCGTAGGATGTCGTTACTATCGACTTGATTTTATTTTACTTTTGTAGCAATTATTCTTGCGTAAAAAGACAAGAGAGGTAAAGAAAAAAAAAATACAAATGTATGCAGAAGAATTTTGTTCGGTTCGGTTAAGTATTAGTAATAAAGGAACTGTAAGTTAATATTTTTTTTATATGTTATTATATTTTTTATTATAAGAGAAAAAAAACGTAATTACTCAATTACATAAATTAATAATAAATAAAAACTGAAGTTATTTAAAGTTAATCTATTCTATTTAAACTTATTTCACAAAATTCACTAATAATCTATAAATTACCGTCGAAACGCAATTAATGTATTTTATTTAAAGAAAAATTAACAAAAAGCAAAAATATTTAAAAAAATTATTGACAAATTCATTGTTGACAACTTAATTGACAATTGAAATGAAAGCGTTCAGTTCTAAAAGGGTGTGTTAAGTAATTTGCAAGAGATTTATAAGAGATTATTTTTTTGGAAGATTTAGGATTTAAATTTGTATGGTAATTTTTGTGATTTAAAAGAAGATTGTGGATAAATCTTGTTAAATCGAGATAAGGTGCTTGGCGGAAACATAGTATACCTAAGTCTTCTAGTTTTTCACTAAAATAAAATGTTTTAAGAAAATTCAAATTCAAATATATTCTAAGCTTAGAAAATTTTCCATTTAATTTTATTTTGCCATTTTGATGGCAACATTGCTTGCAAAGATTGCTCAGCACTTAGAGCCGGGGAATTTTGCTGAAATACTCTTCTTAACTAGCTCTACAACCCTTCTAAATTTGGTTCTTATTCAAATTAGTTCGTATACTTTAGCAAAAAATTCCTGGGCTACTCTTTGACAGTATTTTGTTTGAAATTCCATCTAGGGCGCTGATCGCGTCCAAAATATCTGAAGGGGACCTTTTGCTTCAAATGATAAGACATTTCGTAGTTTTTGGAAACAAAAGTTTTTGGTTTACAAAACAACACGTATGTTAATCGAAATAGCAACAAGTGATGGCCATCTTTTAAAAGGTTGCCTCGATTCTAACCCAGGATATGATGTCGAAAAATATCAAATTTGTTCCCATACTCAGCGATTATGTGAACTAAATATGTTGGCTCCTTTTTCTGTTAAATGCCAATATGCCATACCAACCCATCATTTTGCAAAAAAGGACAACGAAATGTTGAAAGCAAATCGTTTTGTCTATACTCTGAAATTGGTGACATTTGTTGCAAGAATGTCAATGGGTTCGGAATTTGCAAAGAAGTGAAGAATATCCACTTGGGCACCATGGGAACATAGGTAACTTGAATTTCTCAAATGTTTACCATGGCTAAAAAGGGTTAAATATAAACAGACAATGTACGAAATTTTTTTTTGAATTTTATGTCTGTTTCACAAGGTATTTCGCTAATTTTGTAAAATTTCTTTCATTTTAATGCGGAAATAATTTTTGTTCATTCTGGTTGCATATATGTATGTTGTGAAAATATTCATCTATATAGCTATGAATAAAACAATTTTAAGGACGAATGCAATCAAATCGAGTTTATCTAAAACAAACCCCTTTGAAATTCCTTTCAGAGAGTGTATGTGGTGCCTTCTGGATTTCCAAAGACCCCAAGCTAAATAAGAGGCCACAACAAGAAGTATCTCAAGGCATTATTATATTGGTATGAAGTGGACGCTTTCATACCAGATTCTGTACTTAATTGACACCATTCGAGATAAGATTATCAGCAAAATATTTTCAGAGAAAAACGAGAAATCATCCTGCCTCTTACCACTTACATCCTTAGCAATTAAACATTTTTTATTTTATTTCTTATCTGTGTTTTGGTCTTTTTGTTCATCATTTGTGAATGTGTTGAAAGGATTTTTGCTAAAGTTACTTTTTTTTTTTATCTTTAACGCTATTGCACCACCGACATTAACAGATTCCAGTGATTTGCTGCGTTCGGAATGGGTGAGAGAATTCTCTGGATGGAGGACGATGAGGAGGAGGTATACACTTTAGAATATATGCCAGCACCAGTTTCAATGCATTGGTATTTCTCATCTTAAAAGACAAAGAAGAATTTTCACACGGACATCTCAGAAGGAAGGTATTTTGCATTTAATTGGAATACATTTGCAATGCAACTGTATGGACAAGATAAGATGATGAGAAAAGGTTATTTTGTTAAAACAAATCGGATAAAATTGTGCTGGTTTTGATTATCTTTTTATATTCGAATATTATGAGAAAATAATAAAAACATATAATTTATGCGTAAATATTGAAAACATCGTTAATGGTGATATGGTTTCGCGTAAAGGGTGATGTCATGATATATTGATATTTCATAATTTATGTTATCTACAAAATCACCTGTGTACAATTGAGTTCAATAAATTCTAATTATGAAGAGTAACAAAAATAAAAAAACTAAAAATATCCAAACATAAGGGATGACATTCTAATTCTAATAATCTAATGTCCACATTTAATAAAAGTTCTTTGGTAAAATATAATTCACAGGGAGTTTTCTCTGCAAATTTTATGAACCAATTAATCGACAATTATCGCTTACTAGATTGGGTTTGATGTAATTTAGCTGGTGCCCACCATCAAACCAGGGCGAAACGCAAATCTTGGAGTAAAAGCTAAAAAACCTTTGAAATTAAATTCAATAAATTCTTAATGCGACATTCAATTAATATACGGTTTTTTTTTCACTATCAGATCTTATTCAAATGGAGCTTAAAGCAAGCATCAGCAGATGAAAGAAGATTTGCCAACACATATAATGTGTGTCCCACTGGCTCATCACTTAGTGCAGGTGTTAGCACATAAAAACATGAAAACATATAAAGTCAAAATTAAACAAAATGACACAGAAACATTTAGGATCGTGGAGCACTGGTTCTGAAAATAGTTTTTAAATTACTTTTATTTAAATTAAAATCCAACACTCAATTGTTCAAGTTATATAACTTACTCATTCGCGTGAGAGGCTCATGCATGCCATAATTGGTTCTATGATGTTCGATATTAAAAAGCTCAGAACTTCGAAGGTGGTACGACCGTCCGCGGTAGTTAAAACCAATTAAGGCTAACAGGTCCGACGAATCAATTTGTCCAGAGAAAAGTTGATGGAGAAAAAATAAGTCATTGTTAACTCTACGTTGATATAAAGATTGTATCTGCAAAAGCCTTATCCGATGCTCATATGGTGGCAGGTTATAAGGATCAGCCCATGGAAGGCCTTTAAGAGCAAAGCGAATAAAATTATGCTGGACTGATTCAATACGATTCTTATGGATTTCATAGAAAGGGGTCCATACTTGTGAGCCACCGTTTTATGAATCCAAGCATAGAGTTCGCCTTTTTTACAATAAGGTTAACATGTTCAGAAAATTCCAGATTAGCACTGAAATTAACACCTAAGTCCTTAAAACTAAAAACACGACTAATTTTATTTTGTGTTATACAATATTCAAAATTACTTGGAACGTTTTTCTTTGAGAAAGTAATAGTTTGGCATTTTATAGGATTTATAGGATTAAGAGACCCATTTTTATTACACCAAATACTGAAACTATCAAGATCAGCCTGCAAAAGAGTATGATCATTGGGAGATTTGATTGATTTATAAATTTTCATATCATCTGCAAATATGAGAATCTCACTAAAGCGTATAAAAGAAGAAACGTCATTTATAGCAAGAATAAATAAGAATGGACCCAAATGGCTTCCCTGGGGTACGCCTGAATGGGCAACGAAAGTATTAGAAAGGGAATTTCTAAATTTAACCTGGTAAGTTCTATTTTCTAGGTAGGATTTGATCCATGATATAAAAAGAGTAGGGAAACCGTATGCTTTCAGTTTAAAAACAATAATATTATGACTGAGTTGGTCAAATGCTTTAGAAAAATCTGTGTATATACAAATCTAGGTACAATTTAAATTGTCAGACTAAGTATACCTAGCTACTTGTTGTAAAAAAATAAAAAAAAAACTTTTAAAAAGATATAAAAACAATACATACATAAATGATTAAGATAAATGAAATTGATTGTTTTGGTTTACTTATTTATAAGTTGTAACTTGCTCAAGATTTTTTATTGCGGACAGCTGAAGGTTCACCCTTATTGTGATAGGCGTTTCACTTTAACGCCAATTGTCGTTATTTTAGTCATGTCGCTTTAGAAACGGTATATTGCGTATCATAAACGCCATTTTCTCATCGTTCTTATAGATTTCAGATACGATCCATTGAGAGAAAAAATGACAATACAGGCACAAAAACATAACAACATCTAGTTTTTTTTATTCAAAATTGTATTGATTTTTTTGTAAATGAGTATATTAATAAGACAGCAGCTGTGACGATGGCAAAAACGAGAAAAATATAAGGCACATCTGTCTTGCACAAATTTGCTCTTGTGACAAATTACCTAAGATGTTAATAAAAAAAAGGAACGACTAGTTCTCTCAAGGGTTCTCTTAGATGTTGTAATTTTTCGTCCAATTATTTTACATATTTATTTATTTTACATAATTTAATTTAATTTAATAAATTAAAGAATATATATATATGTACATAAAAAAATTTCAAGTGATTTTTAAACAACCCAGAGTTTTCCTAAAAATCGTGATATGCCATCAATTTTGATAAAGGTACAATTTTTACCGAAATCGTACATCCAGTTTAAAAAAAAAATAAAATACGCCTCTTTAGAAATAAAATTTTGTTAAGATATGTTGAGAGCTTAACGAGAAACTTAAAATTAAAAAGTAACCATTAAAACTATTTTCTAAAAATAACGGTTTAAACCATCTGAAAGGTTTTTAGTGCTACATAACACATTTCAAATTTTATCAAAATCTAGAGCAGTTTTCAAGAAAAAAAACAAGCTTTTTATAATTGGTATATGGCAATATTTTTAGACCTAAGACTTCAACTTCAAAAACTACCTTTTGTTTAATTTTTTAGCGAATTCATCGTTCTTTTTGTTCCGTGATACCAATAAGAAACCTGTTTACAACTATAAAAACAAAAACAAAAAATTAAAACTTACATTTTGTTAGTAGGTATTTTTGGTTCTGTCGTTTGCGAATTCTTTAACCACAATATTTGGGGTTTTTAAAGACGATTTTTTTTTTTAATTTTTGAAACAAATTTTTTTAGTGAAAAATAAGAACACTAAAGGCTTCGTCAAACCGAGCGCGTTTTAACGCGCGCCGCCTTTCGACGCCGCGTTGTAATAAACAGCAATACGCATCTCATGTAACATAAAGAGCGCGTTTTCAACGCCGCGTTGAGTTTTAAATCGGCATTAAAACGAGGCCTCGAAAAAGGCGATGTGATAAATGACAAATTATGTTTTTGACGCCGCGTTAGAAATTTTTTTGTGAATTTAAATAATTTTTTTTATTTTGAATTGTGTGTTGCTATAGCAAAAACATAATAAAATAAAAGAATACAGTTAAAAAAATTCTTATCCGAGCTAATTGACATTTTGTGAAAAAATTAAAACGAAGATTCAAATATTTAACGCTCTGCTAACAGCTTTCTGTCTACCGTCCTCCAACGCGGTGTTAAGAATGTCGTGTCAAAATAATTTCAACACCGCGTTTAATTAACTCAACGCCGTTTTAAAAACGTGTTCTGTTTGACGAGGCCTTCAGATGAAATTTTTTTTTATAATTTTACAAACAATTAATTTTTGCATAATTTGACACTATTCACGGGTTTTTGCTACAAGCCGTTCATAAAAAAAATTAATTTTATTAAAAACAAAAAAAATTATTTTTAATTAAAGAAACATGATTTGAAATTATTTGCAAGTTTTAGCTAAAAGCACTTCTCGAGAAATTAAAATTTGATTGGAAACAAACCTTTAAATTATGCTTTTTTCATGCATTTATTTTTTTTATATATAATTAACAGTACAACAGCACAAACGTGAAAAGTAACTTAAACAAATAACAGTAAGCAATGTTAAAAATATAATTTTGTTATATGTATGTTTCCTCTTAACTAATAAAATTAAAGAGCTTTCTTACACTTGAGGATACAAAGCAGATTTTGAATGGTAATTTAGGTTGGAAAACTCTTTGTCACTATATTAATCATGCCTTAGGTTACCGTAACAGTTTTATAGATTTTGTATAAAGAAATGAATGTTATATATTAAAGATAAGGTTTATTTTATTTTATTGTATATTATGTTAAAAATAATATCATGTTTTTTTAAACTTTTTTTTCTTTTTTTACTTTAACTTTGTCCATTTTTTGAAAAAACTCGAAATAAGTCAATTTAGGCAGACGGCAATATATGCCATGCAATTATTCTTAGATTTATACTATTGTAAAAATATCGAGAGGTTAAATAAAGAATTTATAATAATAATAATAACTAATAAAATTAAATTTAATTAATATCTTGTGTCTTGAGAACTTCACGAAAAAATGAAATATCATTAAAACACATTTTTTTCGGAATCTGATTCTAAAAACAGATTCTTATGGAGAAATAAATTTTGAATAGTACACACATTTTAAAATATTTATGTTTTAAACTAAAGTATGTTCAAACCTAAGTGAACCAACAAACAATTCCTAATAATATGTTCTCAACTGATAGGGATACCGGGGAACTATAAGGTCGCCTCATATTTCAACTGATTTACTGTTTAAATACTTGGGTGAAAAATAAATTCACCACCTTTTGAGTATTATTTCTTACTGAAAGTGGGAAATAATTTAACAAAAAAGGAAATTAGTTCAAACTAGTGGCGAAGTTGGTTTCCATGTGAAGTTAGTTCCCGTGAAGTTAATTCCCTGCACCAAAACATTTGCTCTTAAGACAGTGAAATTTTTTCCGAACAGACCTGGTGTAATTTCCTACTTGTGAAGTTATTTCCTGTGAAATTATGTATATGTTCCTATCCTTCCACCAAAAAACAACCAACAAAACATAAATTATGTTATATTGCTGGCAGCTGAATTGTTCACAGTGAAATAACGTTGAATTTCAATTTCACTTCGAGTAAAGGAAAGCGATATCTGGTATTCTGTATTCACCGTGTGGACCTCAGAAAACGTCGGGAAGTATTCCGGTTATATGAATAGGTTCATGATGCCTGCGACCAACTGAATGCTGATATCCATTTTTTTCCAGGAGATCTGAGACATTTGTAACGGAACGTTTGCTATAAAGATAGGTAATGCCTTTTGGATGAGGTTATAAGCAAGCATTTCTCCCTTGTACATGACAGTATCAGCTGATTAGGGATTTCTGTTTTTCGCTCAAGCGATGGGAAAGTTACAGAATTCCGAATTAGAAAATCCCGAATGCGAATATTCAAAAATCCCAAATTAAAAGATCCCGAATGCGGAAAATTCAATATTTATTCGGCATTTTGTCCATTTTTATTTTTTTACTTGATTTATAATAGTAAAAGAACGGTTCGTCTTGCTTAGCTTGAATAATAGCTACTGCAAAAAAAATTCAATTCAAAAAAACCGATGATTATAATTCTCTCGAAATAAAATACAATCGATTTTGACAAAATATCATGTAAGTAGTTTGCTACTATCCTCAATCAAATATCATTCTTAAATTTTCTATTATTTGGATTTTATTTCCACAGCTTTATAATTTTTAGCAATTTAGGTACCTGTTACATACATGACTGCTCTCAATCGATTCTTAAATAAAATCTACTTATTTTCAGTAGTGATAATATTAATCACTGGTCAAATATATTTTCCAAACGTCAATTTGAAAGTAACTGCCGTGCGACCCAGTCGTGTCCTTTTTTAATATAAGATTTAAAGCTTTTTTTTTCAGTGTACAACTCCTCTCAAAATAAAGAAAAATCAATATTCTTTTATTTTGTTAAAAACACTCTTTGTGTTTAAATGACATATTTTAGAATCTGCCAGCTTTGTCAGGGTTTGACAACTATGATGCACTCAACCACGACAGCAGCAAAGAAAGGAAAGCGAAATTTCGTTGAGAAAGTAATCAAAGAAAAATAAAAATCACTAGTTCTTAGACGATTAACTATTCAACTTAAAACCTCCTATCATCTGAGCCTTCAACACTTCAGACTTGGGACAATCGATTGATCTAAGAGTCTTTTATGTAATTAAAAATTTACTTTTTCCTTCAATATTAGATATAGTCAAATTCATATAAAACCCACACACCCTTACATTTTTTTAACGCTAATTTTAAAAAATGTCTTCGACATTAAAAAGTTTTATCAACTATAGGTATGTATGAGTAAAGTTAATGAACTGAAGTAGCGTTCCATTCATAAATAAAATGAACGCAGCCGTTCTTATAACTTTCCCTTCCTCCAAGACAAGACTATATGAGCTTACAGCACCAGCGTGTTTATGGCTGTAATGTGGAGAACACTGTAAGGACGGAACACTTTGTCTGCACGTTGATTGTAATATTATGGTGACACGGAAATATGTACTAAGCGTCAAACACTCTTGAGTAAAAATGAATTGAGACCACTTTTGTGTGGCTACATTGTGCTGTTTATGTGCCTCATTATTATCCTTTTTGTGGTTTAAAATCATCGCGTTGCATCCATCATCATCATCGCCATTGCATCTTACGCGCTTATAAGCGTACCTAACTGGAAACTGCAGTCAACTGCAGCAGCATGTCATCACAGTACACATCCTTTACTGAGAAACTACATGCACTTTCTCGAGCCCATCCAGCCAATCCTGGTCCTCTAGATGTGGCGAAAGGGGTTACGTAGCCACTCAAGAGTGTGAAATGAGGGTGATGCATTTGATTCGGCATGTTTCGTTCATGATGCATTATATCCTTTCCAAGTCATAATACTTATTTGTTTACATGCTTACTACTTGCACATGTACTTGTATTTGTTAAGATGTCATCACTCGTGTTCTGGGCGCGAAATATAAAAAAATAAAATTTTAAATTAAAAAACAAGCTACGACTTTGAAGCTGCTGTAGGCTGCATGAAAACACCATAAACATAATTATATTCACCTTACGGATACATGTCAAATGCATTATGCAGTTTTTGCATTATTATGTCCCGTTCTTAAAATGCCATCATTTGCATATCAAACGAAAATTATATTCGCACAAAATTAATCAGCCTTCGATGCACGAAACTTTTAACCTTACGGATATGCTAAGTACATGTATCGCCAAAAGGTTAAAGCAATATGAAGATTTGAGAAAGCTTAAAATTAGGTTTTTGTACGAAGAAATTGCCCAATTAATTTTATGAAGTTTGAAATTAGCTTTGACGTTAAAAAATTCTTTTAGTGTGTGTTTTCTTGGAATTCAATTATCCAATTCCGATTGAATTAAGAAACACATTGGGGAAAAAAGCAAGGTATTTAGAATTAACTAAAGGTTTTTGAAGGAGGACCATATGATTTTATGATTTCCAAAATCAGTGTTCCATACGTTTTTTGCGATAATTACTACGATAATAGAGAAGACGAAAAAATATAGGTCCAGAAAATCTGTCTTTCTGTCTGACTGTCAATCTGGTTATATAAGTATCGTTGCAGGGAAATAACTTCGCTGGGAAATTACTTCACATATGGGAAATAACTTCACCACTAGTGGGAAATAACTTAACTTTTTGGTTGGAAATTATTTCACTCTTTTGGGTGAAGTTACACTTTTCATACAAAATGCGCACAATATTGCACAATAAACTCGTACCCACCCCCAATCCTATATAGAGGGCCATGTAGGGAGTTTTAGGGGCAACATGCCCCCCTTACCAATCGCATATATTAGCACCGTATTATTTACTTAATGTCATATTAATTATATTAATTATCTACCTATACAGGGTGATTGGTATAAGGTGCACCAAAAAGCTTGAGCGTGTAGGTGGAGTTAAGACAAAAATAAATCGTATGGGAGGGTGGGTCTATTTCCCATGGGAGGGTGGGTCTATTTTCCACCGTTTAGGTGGGAAAAATTTAAAACTTAATTTAAAAATTATATAAAAGAGTAGTTTTCTGGCTTTCCAAAAAAATATAAAAACGCTTTGTATCATTCACCGTTGTTTTTAAATAATTTTTTTTCTGATTTAAGTCAAGTTTTTAGAAAATTGCCCTTCCCACCTAAACTGGGGGAAATAGGCCCCTCCCCTCCCATACGATTTTTTTCTTGTCTTAAAACTTCACCTACACGCTCAAGCTTTTTGGTGCAACTTATACCAATCACCCTGTATAATATCGTATGATTTTACTATGTAATACATACATATATCTACTTAAACTGTCGTAAGATCATGATCATTTTCATGCAACTTCTTATTGTTCTAACATATAAATTTAGAAATAAAGATTCAGTTTTTGTTGGCCTCTGAACGACAGACAGAGAGACAAAATTGTCTGACCAACTTTTTTCGTCTTCTCCACTTGTTATGTAATGAGTACATATAGTGTTGTACTCACTACATAAATATGTGGTGAAAATTATGTAATGAATACATACTTTATGTACTCATTCCATAACTTTGGATAGATATTTATTTAGTCAGAACATACAGTTTGTATTCATTAAATAACTGTCGACATATATTTATGCAGAGAGTAAATACACAATGTACTCATTACATAATTGTGGATAGATATTTATGTAATGAGTACGTACAGTACTCATTACGTTTTGGATACACAATGAATGTACAGATTACACAATCAATTGAACAAAATTATGTAATCCATAAATACCATATGCACTCACTACAGGTAGCTACAAATATGAAATAAATACATATGGTATGTATTAGCTATATAAATATATGACGCAAATTATATAATGCATACATATTGTAATTTATCCATTTAATGATGATGTTGTTGCAAATATGTAATTATTACAAGGAGATACAATATTGAGAAATAAGCTTATTTAGGCACGTACTCAATAAAAGAAATTTAGAAGTTTTATTGAAACCCAAAATTATACAATTGGTTCAAGCATTTCTTTACTGAGCGCATTAATTTTTCCCTCAGTGTACCTATATAATATCGTATGATTTTACTATGTAATATACATATTATGTGTATCTACTTAAACTGTCGTAAGATCATAAACATGTACATGCAACTTCTTATTGTTCTAGCATGTAAATTTAGAAATAAAGAGTCAGTTTTTAATGACCTCTGAACGACAGACAGAGCGACAAAATTGTCTAACCTACTCTTTTCGTCTTCTCCATCATCGTAATGTCATGTTTGATTATGTATCTATAAAACATTCTGTTTACGAATGCATAACTAAGAATCGCAAGTAAAATAAAATGCATGACTCAGTCGCAAGACCGTTATCTTAAGGCAAATCTCCATATTATGTTCATTTTTAGCCAAAAACCTGAAATGCAGTTTTTTAACAGCACTCCAAATATAGTTAAATATTGTATCTTTCAAAATATAAGAAATGGAGGACAAAATTAAGAAAAAATTAATGAAAGTGAATGGAGAATCTATAATAGATGTACGTAAGTCTCAGGAGAACGAAATTTCTTACGCATTTTAGTAAATACAAATTTAAGGGGAGCGTATAGCATTTCAGTTTAAATTATTTCGTGCATCCTTAAAATAAATTAAAAATCATTGAAAAATCAGAAGATAAAATATTGCTATGGGTTCTGGAAAAACACAATTTTTTTTTTTAGTATTTTAACAAACAAAATATTTAATTTTTTGACAATTTAAAAAAGTAGAAACCATACGAAAAACGGTCATAATTACTTAAATAATTCAGAAACTTCAATTAAAATCAAATGTCTACTTGGTTGAATATTTTCCAATTAATTTTCATATATTATTAGTAATAAAATTTGTATCATTATTAATTTTATTTCTTCCAAGTATCAAGTCAAAATTCGAAAATTTTTATTAACTTTTTGTGCTTGGAAACTAATTTTTCACTATTTTTACTAAATTTGACCCTTTTGTAGTACAAAGAGTGGATTAATCGGTCAAATCATTTTTCTAATATTAGAGAAACATTTAACATTTACATGAAATAAAAAAAATAAAGATAAAATAAGTTTTAATGGGTTTTTCGTTTGATTTTGAGTATTTTTGTAGGTTTACAAAAAAAATATTATACTGGTGCAAAATAACTATACAAAAATACAATTTATTGCACCAGGCACACGCTTATTAAAGAAACCGCTGAACATAAAAATAACGAGTCTTCTGATGTGAGTAGACTTTTAGCAGATTTTATTTGAACTATTAATCTCATGTTAAATACGGCGCGGGGCGGCACGACTTAGGAAAAAGTCGTCGAAAGTAAAAAATTCTGTTTAGGTATTTTGATTTTATTTTTTACTTTTAGCAATTATTACAAACTAATAAATATCACCTGACAACAAAAAGCAAAACAGCTATACCTACGAAATGTTCAAATTGACAAAATAAAAAAAAATGCGAAATAATGTTTTGGCGAAATCATATTGAAGCAAAGTAAAACGTGGCTAAGCAAACACTTACAAAACCATATAAAGCAAATCATAAAATTAGCAAAATAAACATTTGCGAATTGATATTCTTGGCGAAATGAAAAACAAAACTTAAAATCCCCTATATAACCCTTATTTTATAAAACAAAACGCAAAATCACCCAAAAATTAAAATGAAAACCGCCCAAAATGTACAGAAGCAAAATTACATAATAGAACCGATTTGTGCGATTCTTCATTTATTTTTGGGTGCTTTTTATTTTTGTTTTTGGGTGATTTTTCATAATAAAAAATCTCAAAATACAATTTTTGGCGATTGATTTTTTTAATTCTTTAGAACTGACCGTTACTATAAACCAAGAAAATAAAAGGGTGGTATAGAGACGGCAGCACGCGCGACAGGGCGGAATGAGTAGAGCCGCCCGCATCGACCGCCCTGCCTGCCCAGCCACCTAAGCCCGACCATTGGGTCAAAACTCTGTTTAATAAAGTTAGTAAAATTGTTTTCATTAAATTTTTTTTCATCATTACGTATCGGTCTCATTTTTGGACGTTTATTCATTATTTTTTGAGTGTTTTTGAAAACATTTATTTATGCTTTCTGTTGGGTAACACCGTATTATTTACTTAATGTCATATTAATTATATTAATTATCTACCTATACAGGGTGATTGGTATAAGGTGCACCAAAAAGCTTGAGCGTGTAGGTGGAGTTAAGACAAAAATAAATCGTATGGGAGGGTGGGTCTATTTCCCATGGGAGGGTGGGTCTATTTTCCACCGTTTAGGTGGGAAAAATTTAAAACTTAATTTAAAAATTATATAAAAGAGTAGTTTTCTGGCTTTCCAAAAAAATATAAAAACGCTTTGTATCATTCACCGTTGTTTTTAAATAATTTTTTTTCTGATTTAAGTCAAGTTTTTAGAAAATTGCCCTTCCCACCTAAACTGGGGGAAATAGGCCCCTCCCCTCCCATACGATTTTTTTCTTGTCTTAAAACTTCACCTACACGCTCAAGCTTTTTGGTGCAACTTATACCAATCACCCTGTATAATATCGTATGATTTTACTATGTAATACATACATATATCTACTTAAACTGTCGTAAGATCATGATCATTTTCATGCAACTTCTTATTGTTCTAACATATAAATTTAGAAATAAAGATTCAGTTTTTGTTGGCCTCTGAACGACAGACAGAGAGACAAAATTGTCTGACCAACTTTTTTCGTCTTCTCCACTTGTTATGTAATGAGTACATATAGTGTTGTACTCACTACATAAATATGTGGTGAAAATTATGTAATGAATACATACTTTATGTACTCATTCCATAACTTTGGATAGATATTTATTTAGTCAGAACATACAGTTTGTATTCATTAAATAACTGTCGACATATATTTATGCAGAGAGTAAATACACAATGTACTCATTACATAATTGTGGATAGATATTTATGTAATGAGTACGTACAGTACTCATTACGTTTTGGATACACAATGAATGTACAGATTACACAATCAATTGAACAAAATTATGTAATCCATAAATACCATATGCACTCACTACAGGTAGCTACAAATATGAAATAAATACATATGGTATGTATTAGCTATATAAATATATGACGCAAATTATATAATGCATACATATTGTAATTTATCCATTTAATGATGATGTTGTTGCAAATATGTAATTATTACAAGGAGATACAATATTGAGAAATAAGCTTATTTAGGCACGTACTCAATAAAAGAAATTTAGAAGTTTTATTGAAACCCAAAATTATACAATTGGTTCAAGCATTTCTTTACTGAGCGCATTAATTTTTCCCTCAGTGTACCTATATAATATCGTATGATTTTACTATGTAATATACATATTATGTGTATCTACTTAAACTGTCGTAAGATCATAAACATGTACATGCAACTTCTTATTGTTCTAGCATGTAAATTTAGAAATAAAGAGTCAGTTTTTAATGACCTCTGAACGACAGACAGAGCGACAAAATTGTCTAACCTACTCTTTTCGTCTTCTCCATCATCGTAATGTCATGTTTGATTATGTATCTATAAAACATTCTGTTTACGAATGCATAACTAAGAATCGCAAGTAAAATAAAATGCATGACTCAGTCGCAAGACCGTTATCTTAAGGCAAATCTCCATATTATGTTCATTTTTAGCCAAAAACCTGAAATGCAGTTTTTTAACAGCACTCCAAATATAGTTAAATATTGTATCTTTCAAAATATAAGAAATGGAGGACAAAATTAAGAAAAAATTAATGAAAGTGAATGGAGAATCTATAATAGATGTACGTAAGTCTCAGGAGAACGAAATTTCTTACGCATTTTAGTAAATACAAATTTAAGGGGAGCGTATAGCATTTCAGTTTAAATTATTTCGTGCATCCTTAAAATAAATTAAAAATCATTGAAAAATCAGAAGATAAAATATTGCTATGGGTTCTGGAAAAACACAATTTTTTTTTTTAGTATTTTAACAAACAAAATATTTAATTTTTTGACAATTTAAAAAAGTAGAAACCATACGAAAAACGGTCATAATTACTTAAATAATTCAGAAACTTCAATTAAAATCAAATGTCTACTTGGTTGAATATTTTCCAATTAATTTTCATATATTATTAGTAATAAAATTTGTATCATTATTAATTTTATTTCTTCCAAGTATCAAGTCAAAATTCGAAAATTTTTATTAACTTTTTGTGCTTGGAAACTAATTTTTCACTATTTTTACTAAATTTGACCCTTTTGTAGTACAAAGAGTGGATTAATCGGTCAAATCATTTTTCTAATATTAGAGAAACATTTAACATTTACATGAAATAAAAAAAATAAAGATAAAATAAGTTTTAATGGGTTTTTCGTTTGATTTTGAGTATTTTTGTAGGTTTACAAAAAAAATATTATACTGGTGCAAAATAACTATACAAAAATACAATTTATTGCACCAGGCACACGCTTATTAAAGAAACCGCTGAACATAAAAATAACGAGTCTTCTGATGTGAGTAGACTTTTAGCAGATTTTATTTGAACTATTAATCTCATGTTAAATACGGCGCGGGGCGGCACGACTTAGGAAAAAGTCGTCGAAAGTAAAAAATTCTGTTTAGGTATTTTGATTTTATTTTTTACTTTTAGCAATTATTACAAACTAATAAATATCACCTGACAACAAAAAGCAAAACAGCTATACCTACGAAATGTTCAAATTGACAAAATAAAAAAAAATGCGAAATAATGTTTTGGCGAAATCATATTGAAGCAAAGTAAAACGTGGCTAAGCAAACACTTACAAAACCATATAAAGCAAATCATAAAATTAGCAAAATAAACATTTGCGAATTGATATTCTTGGCGAAATGAAAAACAAAACTTAAAATCCCCTATATAACCCTTATTTTATAAAACAAAACGCAAAATCACCCAAAAATTAAAATGAAAACCGCCCAAAATGTACAGAAGCAAAATTACATAATAGAACCGATTTGTGCGATTCTTCATTTATTTTTGGGTGCTTTTTATTTTTGTTTTTGGGTGATTTTTCATAATAAAAAATCTCAAAATACAATTTTTGGCGATTGATTTTTTTAATTCTTTAGAACTGACCGTTACTATAAACCAAGAAAATAAAAGGGTGGTATAGAGACGGCAGCACGCGCGACAGGGCGGAATGAGTAGAGCCGCCCGCATCGACCGCCCTGCCTGCCCAGCCACCTAAGCCCGACCATTGGGTCAAAACTCTGTTTAATAAAGTTAGTAAAATTGTTTTCATTAAATTTTTTTTCATCATTACGTATCGGTCTCATTTTTGGACGTTTATTCATTATTTTTTGAGTGTTTTTGAAAACATTTATTTATGCTTTCTGTTGGGTAATTCATCATTTACACATTTTTGACAAAAATCTTTTGGAAATCTACTCATTTGGGCAATTTTGCATCTATATTTCTTGGGCTATATATCATTATAAAAAATCACCCAGATAGTATAAAATGGAGAATCTTTATTTTTCAGTTTTGGCGTTTTGTTTTTGGTTGATTTTTCGCACAGCCGTTGAGGGCACAGTCGGAACTAAAGCCGCTCCATATTTTCAACTAGCTTATACTTAGGTACTGATTTTTAACAAATAATGTTAAGAAAATAAAGTGCACGACTGGTTCGAACGAACTTGCTCTTGTGGAAAGCTACGACAAAGATAAAATTAAATTTAATAAATAGATATAAATTTTTTTTTTTTTTTTTTTTTCATATATTCAGATGAATTTTTATTAAGATTGCTAAAACTAGTTTCTACAAAAATTCAAGTCAAAATAAAAGCATTCAGAAATTTTTTTGCTTAAATATAAGTTTGCTAAGAAAAATAATTCTAAAATCGTTAAAGGGGTTTTAAAATAGATCGATGTTTGCTTAATAACTTGCGAGGGGTTTGTCACTAGCCAGTTTAGTGGTTCAATGGTTGCAATATTTCAAATGACTTCATATGATTTCAGGTGATTTCAAGCAGTATTTAAATTGATTTAAAAAAATTGTGATTGCATTGATTTCAAATAGGTAAACTAACTGATTTCAAATGATTGCAAATTAAATCAAGTAATTTCATTATGATTTCAATTCGTGATTTCATTATGGCATTTTTGATTGCATGATTGCAAAAAAAAACTTAAAGTGATTTCAAATATTTTTGATGATTGCAATAAATCATTTGAAATCAATAACCAACTTTTTTTTATTTCATCACTTGAAATAGTGATTGCACCGGATTTCAACTCAATTTCAAATGATTGCAAGTAGAAGTGGTCAGGTGATTTAATTTGTGACAAACCCCTCGATTACTTGTATACATTTTTTTTCTTACAAAATTGAAGAACGCCATGTTATGCTTAATAGTTTGCATTTTTAGTACGAAAACTATTTTTTTTTGGTCAAGGCAAAAAATAAATTAAGTAAATAATTAAAATTAAAAATATTCTACAAACCCCTATATGTACCGAATTTGAAGTAAATCGGTTAAGCCGTTAAGACTATTTCGTCGCCCTAGTATTGAAATGCCGTAAACGCCATTTTTACATTTTTGGGAAATCGCATTTAAGGGTTTGGCAGTCTAGGGTGGAAAAACTGACCGAAGGATTTTTTTAATTTTTTTTAAACAGTATCTGTTTGTAAATCCTCTTTTAATATTTGTTATTAGAAACCTTCCGCATGTTTTAGTTTTAAAAATAATTAAATTTTTGTTTAAAATGAGTTTGCCGTATACGCCACCAAAATCAACAGTTTCTTTTTGGTCCATACACGTACGTCAAAAAATCGAAAACATACGGCATTTCAATACTAAAAACGTAATATAAACTCCTTGGGAAATTTGACGTATGTGCCAAATATTTTTCGTTAACGTCAAATATCTCACCAAATAGAAGCGATAGGAACAAACAGAAAACAGATTTAAAAAGACCGCACCCGAAAACATAAGACTGCATGTCCAGTTCAAAAAACGCAATTTGGCGTTTACGGCACTTCAATACTAGGGCGACTATTTGTTGCTGATAAAAACAGACTGACAGACAAACAGACAGAATCTCCGGATCTATCATCGTAATGTAATGTTTGATTGTTATCTAAAAAAATTGTTCTGCACGAATGCTTAACTTGCCTTATAGTACCTATAATCGCAAGTAAAAAGTAAAACCATATTATACTATGAGTTATTGATGGAAAACTATATTCATTTTTATGAAGGCATTATTTCTTTATAATTTTCTCAATAGTTTTTTGATATTAAAAAGAAGAAAATTAACTTACCAACTAACATTCAGCATAATAATCACAATAAGCGTTGTATGAAAATGCAAAGTGAGAAAATCACATTTCCACCTCAAAAAGGACATTTCGCCGAAAGAAGAAGAAACACTCTTACTAATTTTTCCAATTCAAATTGCCGATGTCTTAATTTTTGATCCTGCTGATGATGACGAAATTTTTCTTCTTCAATTTGAATCACATTAAAAAATTGCGTAAACATTTTTGTGTTCGCAATAAATTTATTGACATCGATAATAATTTGCTTCTTTTTTACTGTAAACAAATTCACTATTAAAATAAAAAATTATTTTATAATTTTTTTGAATTTTTTTCTTGCAAAATTTTTGCACACTTCTGCGATTTTCGGCACTTATCAAAATAAATAACATAACGAAATTATTTTAATTTTTTTTTTTTTGAAAATTTCAATTAAATTTAAATTTATTCATTGCGTTTTTTTAGTTATTAAAAAAAAATAAAAACAAAATAAATTGTTAAACACCGTCGAACAAGATAAATTGGCCGCCAAATACTATCTGCTAACACATTTTTTGTACGCTTGTAAGTTGTATCTTTTATTATTACGAGTATATTTTACAACAATCCCTACCGAAACGATTGGGTGAGGTATCTGTATCCGTTCGCGCACCGCATTCAATTATTGTTTCAATTTATTATAATGTGGGGAGTTGATAAGTAGGTGTATTGCTCCTGTTGGTGGTGTGGAGTTGACTTCTCATCTGTGTATTGTGATCTGTGTATTTTTTAGATGCAGAAAAGGTCTCCGAATTATTGTATCTAAGAAACCAGCCAAACATAATGGCACACCAAAGAACACACAGGTAAAGACAAAATACGAAAAGATTATTGCTGATGGTCGATGAAATAAAATGAATGGACTCGGCGGACTCTAAAATAAGTCGCTGACGAGATTAAAGATCAATTTTGAATTATTTAGCATGCAACGGTAATGTAGATTTCATTGTTAAATCAAAATATATTCAAATCAAAAGGCACTTATATGAATGGAATTTTATTTTCAAATTTGAAATATTTTTTTTTTTTTTTAATATTTTACCCGACCAACGGCGATCGCGATGTTTATCCTCGCGATAACACTTTGGATATGCAAGTCTATTCGGATACTCATTCAGGAGCTTTGGGTTGAATAGAAAATTATTTAACTCTCATCATTCGAAATGGATGCAATGAAACAGGAGTCTGCGCTGCGAGCACAGCCCTAACAAATAAGAGCATCCATTTCTATTATCCTTTGCAAGCAGCATTGGCTAGGAGTTCGAGTTGTTGTAACTCCGAAATTCATTCATCTTTCAGAGACAGAATGATGATGATGATGATGATGGTGTTTCTGTGTGATTTGATGTACGTTGTATGCAGATTAATATCGCGGACAATGTGAATAATGGGCATGTGCTGCACATAGCGAGGTACTCGAAATTAAAAATACGTTTGCATGCGGCGATGGGATAATTCATCCAGATTGTGCATGCAACCCTTGTTTTATTATGAGAGAAGATAAAGGGTTGATGGTGGGCACTTATTACTTACACGTATATTCAAAGTAGGACTATTTAACGTGTTAGAGATTATTTGGGATAGGTTATTTGGTGTGCTTTGTTTTGTTTGTTCACTATAATCTTTTGTGAAATTTATTCAAATGATAAAAAAGGGTTGATGACAGATTTTTATGTTAACAACTGTTAAGAATTGTTTATTATGCTGATGAGAATTTATTCTATTTTGAGTGTAGGTAACATAATAGTTTTGCGTTTGACAATAATACCAGCAATCAGGAAATATATACCTACCACATATAAGTTACCAGACAAAATGATTTTATAATAGTTCTTAATATAGATGTCCTTAATTTGATGTAAGGGGAACAGATACTAAAATATATTCTTACGGTGGTGGTATGAAATATGTATCTACGGGCATATGCCTCTTAAATTTTAAAACTTTTACATTAGTGAATGTGGGGTTGGAGTATTTAGTTTTTAAATGGTTCTGTGAATTTGACTTACTATTCATGATCATGAGTCATGACCAATGTGGGGACCACAACCTACAATCACCAAACGCTATTCACGCGCATATTCGTATTAGACACTTACTGGCAATGATGAAGTCTGTTTAACGGAGGGGGCGCCGGTCACCAGTGTATATAATGCCAAAACCTTCACTTTGAAGATAAGAGGAGCAAATGTTGTAATTTTGATTGCATTGGCCGGCGCCTCTGGGTTTGCAGGAGGGCATCAGCATGCCTCCCCATACCGATCTCACTTCTTAAACTAACCTTACTTTTTTAATTGCAAGATTTAGTCCAGTTGGCATGTAGGGATGGTTAATTAAGATTTTGTCAAGTTTTGGACCTTGAGGACCCTGTGCTAAAAACCGTTCAGGGTCCTCAATGTCAAAAACTTTAGAAAATCTTAATTAACCATCCCAAAACAACATCTGAACATTTCATGGACCTCCGACCTTTTTCCAAAAAAAAAAAAACAAAAAACAGAAACAAATGTATGCAGAAGAATTTTGTTCTGTTCGGTTCAAGTATTTTTCGTTACAGAGAACTAGGGACATTTAGCGACATCTACTTTGGTGAGTTTGAAACCATCCTGATTCCTCTATATGTATAAACTCAATGGTGCATAGCTATTTACAGAACTTTATATAATACAAAGAAAAATAATTTCTAGTAACAGAATCAATAGAGACAGTAGTTTAAAAGGAAATTCTTTTGTTGCACGCGGATGCACGATAGCACTGATAGCAGTAATATTAATCTATGAGCAATTTTTGCTTGCAATATTCAAAAACAAACAGGAATTCAATAAAAATTTTCAAAATTGGTTTAGCTTGGTAACCAAACAATTTTATTTAATGAGCAAATCATTTGCACAAAAGGAATGACATTTACGACAAATGCTTTTTTTGTTTACAAGATTTTGTTGGAAGTTTTGTTCTACAAAAAAGAGGGGGATTGCTGCAAATAAAGTGAGAAAAACGGCTGGCAAAAGAATCAATCCTGTGGGGAATTTTACGATGTAGCTCTGAAACGGTTGGGAAATAAAATAAAAGTGCAGGTAACAAAAGTTGTAGAATTTTATGGCCTCCTTTAATATTACTACAAATATTTTTTCTTCAGATTTACCTTTTCCGAGATATAAGCGTTAATACTAAAAAGGAGAACTTCGTACCCTTCCCCCACCGGCTCATCTCCCGGACTTCAGGACTTTTAGTATGGTTACTTTTGAATCACACTGAACAAATTTCTATAGAAATAACTGAGGTCCCAGCTCCTCACGCCCTCTACAATCCCTTATACACCTTGAATGAGTGTATGTAAATTCACTTTTAATTTGTAGAATTATGACTTCTCATTTAAAAAAAAAGGTGATTTTGGCCAGATGCATTCAACAACCTAATTTCAAGAATTATTTTTTTTAAGTAAATTTAATTCTTATAACTTGCTCCATGATTTTATTTGTCAGATAAACAGTTTGGAAGATATGACGGAATGTTTGATGGAAAATATGGGAAAACACAATTTTTTATAATTTCTCTTCTTTGCAATGCGTACTATGTTCGGAAACGGTTGGGAATTGAAAGAAAATGATAAGATGATATAACAAAACTTGTACAAAATTTTATGGGCTTTAATGTAGTCTCTACAAAATACCATATCAGTGGTATAAGCGTAAGTCCAAAAACGGGGATTTTTAAACCCCTTTTCTCCTCCGGCTAACTTTCCACATGTCAGGACTTTTGGTATGTTAACTGCTTAAGTACCCTGAAAAATCTTTCGATGGAATGGCTTAGGTCCCTGCTCACGTACTCTACATCCCGTTTTAAGCTATTTATTGACTGGACTAGTACTATAAAGCAAGTTTTTTATTCGTAAGAAAAAAAAAAAATTGAGATAACAATCAAACATGACATTACGATGATAGAGAACACGAAAAAAGGAGGTCTGACAAATCGATTTGTCTGTTTGTCTGTCTGTCTGTCCGTCTGTCAGTCTGGATGTATCGACACCTACAGCCTAAACGGCTGGGCCGATTTTCTTCAAACTTTGTACACTGTGATTTTAGAGTAATATGCCCAGGCGTATTTTTAATTTCTATCCTAGTTCTGAAAATAACGGTACCTGCCACATAAACGTAACAGATAATTCAATTTTTCTCAAAAAAAATACGATCGATTTTTATAAAATTTAACATGACTAATTTTTAGAAAACGGTGATGTTTTTTGTTAATTTTTTTTTTATAACTAGATTTTCAACGGTACCTGACATACAAGCGTTTTACACACTTCCATTTCGTACAATGGATTTGTAACAAGGTTGTGTTTTTCATTTTTTCAGAAAAAGTTTACATATTAACGGTACCTGGCAACCTTAAAGACAAATCCATATTTTTGCGTAAAATATAAGATCGATTTTGAAAAAAAATTGTTTGACTGATTTTTTTCCAATAATAAAGTTTTCATTAGAAATTTATTTTCAAAATCACCTTATTAACGGTACCTGTCATATAAACGCTACAGAAAATTAAATTTTTCTCGAAAAAAACTACGATCGATTTTGATAAAATTTTGTGTGACTGATTTGTTGTCAATGACGGAGTTTTTCGTTAGAATTTTTTTTCAAAATCACCTTATTAACGGTAACTGCCATATAAATTCTATAGAAAATCCGACTTTTCACGAACAAAATACGATCGATTTTGATAAGATTTTGTGTGACTGATTTTTTGCCAATAACGAAGTTTTTAGTTAGAAATTTTTTTCCTAATCATCTTATTAAGGGAACCTGCTCTAAAAACGCCATAGAAACTATTTTTACTTCCGATCATTTATTATAAATTCTTACTTATAGTATCCTAAGCCAAAGGTTAGTAATTTTACACAAGAGCAAAGTTTGTCCGAATAGTCGTGCCTTTTATTTTGTTTGCAGCAGGCGATTCCTTCGCTCAGTGTGCAGACAAACAGACAGATGCACAATATTTCCAGCCACACTTTTTTCGCCTTCTCTATCATCGTAATGTCATCTTAAATTATTATCTTAAAAGTTTTTTCTCCAAAAAAAAAAAACTTGCCTTATATGTAGTAGTAGTAAAAGTAAAAATAAATAAACAACATAATTAAAAGCAATAATTAGGTACTTTAAATAAATTTTTTATATTTGGTAGATAAAAAAACAGTGGTGCTGCCCTATATTTAAGGCATTAACGTGACACAACTTCATCTTTCGAACTGTTTTTTTTTACTTCCAGTTTTTACTGGAATTGTTGATGAATTTACGTAGTGCTTGAGTGTAGCTACATTATAAAAAAGAGATTTAGATTAAGAGTATTATTTTAAGGATAATGCGGACGTTTGCTGTTTTTAAAGTTAGACAACTTCATTAAGAAAATGTATGCTTAATGAGGTTTATAATACGAAAAAACATATTTTAAACCAACTTTCAAATTTTATTAGTTTTATTTTTCGAGTTCAATTTATTATAATTTCGCGCAAATAATTAACTAATTTACTTTTTTTGTGTATTTAATAAGACTTGGGGCGAAATGAAATCCCGTCTACGGGCCTGAAATATCGATGAATTTCGATTATAATCGACATTCCTAAAATATAAAATACAGTATTCGAACATGGATCAAAAAATGACGAATATCGATTAGAAAATCGACAACTGCAGGGATCATAAGTAATTCTATTTAATCCAACTACTTTGACAAAGTTTTAAATTGAAAGTTTTATATCTTGGTTTCGAAAGTTCTTCTCTATAGCGTCAGTTGTTCTAGCTTCTATAGTCCTAGTGGCTCTATTGTAAGAATCAAGCAGATTCATAGATAATTAGATATTCAAAAAGTTTTTAATGATAAACAAATAAGTAAAAATGTTCCAGGTACTCGAAAACTTTATTTTTACTATAATTTTGCTGTTCACTTATACCAATAGCAATACTTAAATACTTAAGTGCACATATTTTCTTAACTTTTTACCTTTAAAAACAATTACCTTATATATGAACCTCAAATTAATGTTTTTCCACCTGTTCTTCCATATTATTATGACCCCATTGCGTAATAAATATAACCCTTCATACATCATAAATCTTATCAAGTAAATAGCACAACATTACTTCATCTCAATTTAAAACGTGTTATCAATTAAGTAATTAACATTTTTCAAAGGAAAAATGCGAACTCACAGTTCTCATCACACATTTACCCCACTTTTAAATAACCATAACCCAATATTATACTTTACTCACACGTAATAAGCATGTAATTCCGTTAATCCCTCAGTAATAACAAAGCATATTAACATGTTGTACAATCATACATAATACAAAACATCCTTTCAACTGAAAAAGTGAAAAGGATGCGGTCGTTGGCGTACACGAGTAAGGGGGGGAGCTTGTTGTATATCGGCTCATCGACTAAGCCCACCGTTGGTTGCAAGTACACTTGTTGCAATGCCACACACCATGGTATTACTAAATAAAAAAAAAAAAATGAACCAAAAATATTCAGAAAGAAATCTTAAAAGAAGGATATTTGCACGCATTTGGCTGGTGGCAAAAGGTACTCGAACACACTTTAGTCTGTTGTGGGAGAATGAAGGATTTAAATGTGCGTCAATCGCAAAGTACAAAGGCAGTTTACAATGCCCTTCATTTAATCATGATGCTCTTCCTTCATTTGAAGAGGAAGCGTTTGTCCTTTCCTTTCGTCGGCTTCCTTTTTTCTCGCCATTCGTATATGTATTTCTGCATAATAAAAGATTGACAAATTGCATAATGCAAGTTTGCAATGACTGTAATGAGAGAAGGAGGCTAAATTGCAGATTACAGTACTGGTACTTAATTAGTGACTTTTTTTTTAAATCAACTTGCAATAAATATTAGCAAAATCGTAGAATGTGATTTTTTAATAGGAATGAACCACTGGATGGCATGGATTTTAATTTTATACATTTTTTTACATATACATGAACTTTAAATTATGTTGCTTGGCATTTTAATTAAAAATCTAATCTTAAAGTAATTGGCGCAAAATTAAATTAAAGTGACACCCGGGGGGTTTGTCACGGGCCAATTAATTGGTTCAATGATTGCAATATTTCAAATGACTTCAAATGATTTCACGTGATTTCAAGCAGTATTTAATGATTTAAATATTTTGTGATTGCAATGATTTCAAATAAATCTAATGATTTCAAGTAATTGCACCAGATTTCAAAGTGATTTCAAATGATTTCAAATATAAGTGGTCAGGTGATCATTCTCTCAGAGATTTTAATGTGTTGCATTAAAAACATAATGCGAAGGTTTGCTGTTTTTAAAGTTAGACAACTTCATCATTTTAGTTAACGGCGAGTAATAAAATTAACTGGCATTTTAATATAAAATGGTGTGCACCAACATTAGGAGGTGAATTTTTAAAAATGAGGCATCTTGATGTAAACCTTGGAATTTTATTCACCACAAATTGGTCTTTTTCATTAGAGCAAGCGGGAGGAGAGCATATCAATCGAAAAATTTCAATCGTTTTCTTTGTCTCGCATTTTTAAGACGCCTTTAAAGTTTATTTGGAACAAAATGGGACTTTATTTTATTGGCCATTTTAAAACTGAAAGTGGTTGGTGCAAATGAAAAAATACCATTTTTGAGATTACACAACCCAATAAATACTTCAAAGTGCTTGGAGAACCTGGCCATTAGAAAATGTACTTTTGCTTTGCGTTTCGCATTAAATTTATATTATAGTTTCGAATTAAATCGACTATAATTTTGCGCCATTGTTTTCATATACTATAATAGTATAAATATAATATGATATTTTGTCTCCTCACTTGGTAGGCAGCGGTACATTTTTTTTTTCAAATCATTGATAAAAACAAAAAAATGTTTGCCAATTAAGTATACTTCTTGGGCAAAATTAAAAATATATGGTGTGTTGACACTATTTTGTTTTGAGTAAAGTAGCTTATGTTGTGAGGAGTAACTACCCAAGTAGCATTTTGTACCTTTTATGTTACAAATTTATTGTATGTCGTTTACAATTCATATACAGTTGCTGAAAAAATGTTTTGTATTTTTACATTAACTAATTAGATGATTGGTAAACAAATTGTGACACACAAAATGTTTCTGAAACAACACATCTTCAAACGTAAACGTACTGTAAACGAAATTTCGAGAGTGTAATGTATATCACAAAACATTTACATTTGTAGCAGTTTTGTAAAGCCATTATCAAAACTTTACTTTTACAAAACGTTTACAGTGTATAGTCACATCACATCTTCAAACGTAAACGTACTGTAAATCAAATATCGTTAATGTAAATTCAATATCACGAAACGTTTACATTTGTAGCAGTTTTGTAAAACCATTATCAAAACTTTACTCTTACAAAACGTTTACAGTGTATAGTCACATCACATCTTCAAACGTAAACGTACTGTAAATCAAATATCGTTAATGTAAATTCAATATCACGAAACGTTTACATTTGTAGCAGTTTTGTAAAACCATTATCAAAACTTTACTCTTACAAAACGTTTACAGTGTATAGTCACATCACATCTTCAAACGTAAGCATACTGTAAAACATTTCATTAACAGATAATGTAACACGTATAGCATTGATCGGCCATTATAATGTTTCCATTTTTTATCAAATTAGAAAACCAAAAACATTGAAAATCTATTTTTATTGATATTTAGTAAAAACAAAGAATGTTTCGGATTTGATTAAAATAGGACTTTGAAATTTATCTTACAAAATATTGAAAAATATGGTTTTTGTGGGAAAAAAAAATTGTCTCAAATATTTTTATAAGAAATCATTTCTAAAATAAGAAAGTTTTTACAGGCCCCTTATTTTTATCGACCTGTTTTACAAAACTGGTAGAAAATATTTCTCGCGTTCGATATTTTGCCTTTACTTGCACAAAAAATATAATTATTGATTATTTTTATACCTCCCATATTATAATAATAATGTCAAGAACAAGATGGAAATTGTTTAAGTTTTGGTTTGTATACATATAGTAATATGATCCCAAATGGCATTACGTATTTACCTATACAGTTTAATATTTTTCTGTAAACGATTTGTACCTAAGTTAGTTTTTATGTTATTTATTTCGAAGTGTATTTGAACGTTTACATTTGTAAACGTTCATATACCTATTCCAGGAATAGTATCTGTAAACGATTTGTTACTAAAAAGTAGTTTGTCTTGTATGTGTTTTGAAGAGTTTTTGAACGTTTACATTTGTAAATGTACAAATCATGTACATCAAATAGAATTTGTTCATATACTGTCAACACGACATTTCATTCCCCAAAACCGTTTACATTTTGGGTACAGTGAGTAAACATTTCATATAGGCCTGAAACATTACAGCTACGATGTAAACGTTCAGTAAATGTTCTGTAGCTCTAAAATGCTCCTTGGGTAAGGATAATTATAATACCCCCTATCGATAGTCCAGCTGGTAGAGAAAATGGACTGTATATTTCTTTCTTGAGAACACTCAAACTTGAAATCCTTTGCCTCTTCATAAAATGTGTCTTCCACGAAAACAAAAGTTTAAATAAAAATGCTGAAAATAAGTGATTCCATCGGCTCGATTCAATTCAACTTAACCTATAGGTCAGGTCGGGCTTAAAAATAATCGTTGAAATTCTGAGGCCAAATTATCGCATAGAATATGCGAATTTTTAGATAACGATTAAACAACGGGTATTAATATTCAGAAGCTTGTTTTTGATTATATAAAGTTGAGGAACTACAATCTCTTCCTTTTTCAATCTTCGAAAACTTTGTAAGTACTTCAATTAAGAAAGTTGCGTCAACCAAAATTGAATGATTACGTTAAGTCTTATTTTGGCCCCTGGATATGAAAAGTGTAAAATTAAAAAAAAAAAAAGAAAAATTCGTTCTTACTCTTCAGTTAACAATTGGCGCTTAACATTGACGAATTGAGAAAAACATTTTTGCTTATGAAAGATTGACATTTTAGCAGGAATCTGTTTGGAACACTTTTTTTTTTTTTTATTTTAATCGTATGTGTATCTTTTATTGTATCAAAAAAGCAACTTAACTGCCCCCAAAATGACAATTATGTTACCATAATTTTTCAAAAAAAAGTGTCAAAAAGTAACTTATTATTGCAAAATCACACATTTTTATAAAGGTGTTTCTTATGTAAAAGTTTTTGTTATCTTATTAGCACTTTTTTAGTGCACCTATTTTCCACAAGTTCGCTTTTTTTTAAGATACCTTTTTCGGTTGGCTCAGTTAATCCTCCCCTTTTAATTTGACTAAAAATAAAATTTGAGTTTAATTCTACAAAATCTCTATTAGTTAAATAAGTTAATATTGTATTCCTTTATCTACACAAAAGTTAGATATTTTATTAAAGAACATCTTTGTACATACAGGGTGATTGGTATAAGATGCACCAAAAAGCTTGAGCGTGTAGGTGGGGTTAAGAAAAGAAAAAAACTGTATGGGAGGGGGGTCTATTTCCCCCCGTTTAGGCGGGAGCCCAAGTAACAATTTAATTTTTATAAAGGCCAATAGAAGCTATTTTCTTATTTCTATAACAACTGTAATCAATCTTTTAGAAACCTATTTGGCGCACATAAGCGAAGTTATAACTCTTCATAAACAGTTTGGATAAGGCCTGGTAAAGGCTTTGCAATGAAAACAATACTTTGCTACGAAAGGCTGTTTGTTTCGCTAAATAGTTGTCACAAGACTTCCTTAAGAAGGCAATAGTTTCTTTTAAAGTGTTTCGCTAAGGACTTACAAAAGTCATTACGGAAATCTTACCGAAATAAAAAAATTCAAATAAAATTTAAATTAATTTTGTAACGCCTTTTTTCTTTTATTTTTTCTTTATCTTTTATTTTTTCGATTAATTTTTCTAATACCATTTTTCTTCGTTCAAGTGCTAAGTTGTTTCTTTCAATGCCTTTTCTGAAAACTAGATATTTAATTTAATTATTATTGAAAAAACTTATACTTGCCTCAACCAGGGATCGAACTTGCTACCCAACGCACCCCAGTCAAACAATCATCCACCAGGCCAATTTTATGTATACAAAACGAAGATCAAATTTTAACCAGTTGATACCATGTAGGTACCTACTTTGTACTACAGGAACAGATATGTAGCTATACAGTTCGATTTAAAATTCAGAATAAGCAGTTTTTTTTTAATTTATAATTATTATATTAACTGCCTCTTGGTAAAATATAATAATAATGATTTCTTATGCGAGCAACAGCTGTCATCAGAAAGCCTATTTGGCGCAAAATATCCCTTTGATAATATTATTATTCGAGCAGTTGTGTTCATAAGGAAATTAGTTTTCTTTAGTTTGTCATTAACAACTAAGCGAAGAGATAATTTTTTTATGTGAGCTATAACAAACACACCAAGTGGCATATTTTCCAAGTGGTATTGCGATAGCTTTCTTAAGGGAACTATAGTTTTTTTTAGTTTGTTGTTAAATACTAAAAGAAGAGATACTTTTCTTATGTGAGCTATAGCTGTCATTAACAAAACAAACCACCTGTCATATTTTCCATGTGGTATAATTATGTACGCGAGCAATAGCTTTCTTAAGGGAACTATAGTTTTCTTTAGTTTGTTATTAAAACTAAGAGATGAGATACTTTGTTTATGTGAGCAATAGCTTTTATTAAGAAACAAATCAATGTAAGCACATTTCAACGTGTATCTATGTACTTTTATGCGAACAATAGCTATCGTTAAAAAATTTTGTGCAAAATAAAGTGTTGTGTTATTGTGTTATTGTGTATCTTTTAATATTAAAATTTAGTAAATCGTGAAAACTAAACGTGTAATATAAAAAAAACTACTACCTGGCGCGGGCAATGTGACAACGACTGCATATAGCCGCATTAAATGTTTAGCAACCTTAAAGAAGTCTTGTGATAACTCTATAGAAGTTATATGGGTTATCGTAAATTTATATATAATAAATTCGACGTATCAACATTATCTTACAATAAAACGTTTTAAAATTTATTATTGTATATAACTAATAGTTACATTTTATAAAACATTGATGGACTTGAATAAATAAAATTCTAAATCACACGTTTTTAATTTGGAAGAAATTATTTTGACTGTTCGAATTGCTTCGATTAACAAGCCTTTTCATTGATTTCGAGTATAAAGCTTTATACAAGCCCTTACATTTAGATTTTGTCTGACTAACTTTGACAAACCTTACAGCGACCTTATGAAAAGCGATTGTATCGTCCCTCCGTATGGCTTGCGAGTATTTTCTGCCAAATGCTTTAAGAAAGCTATTATTTAAAAATTTAAATGAAAAACAGTTAACATCTTTAAATAAGCCTTATGACAACACTAAAGAAATAATAGCTTACTAATTTTTTGAAATTGTACCTTACACAAGTAAAATTGTTAGTTGGGAGGGGCAATTTTCTTAAAAATTGACTTAAATCAGAAAAAAAAATTATTTAAAAACAACGGTGAATGACACAAAGACTTTATATATCTTTTTGAAAAGCCAGAAAACTACTCTTTTATTTTATTTTTAAATTAAGTTGTTTAAGTGAACAGTTTTAAAAAAATTAATTTTCAAACTCAAAATTTTGAAAAAAAACTAAAAAAAAAAAATTTTTAAACAAATTTTTTTCAAAATTTTTTGTAGTTAACTATTATTTTTCTTTTCAAAATTCAATGCTCTTATTAATTCTTAATTAAAAAACAGTAAACCGGATGCCTAAATGTATCTCAGTTTTTGAGAAATTAAGAAAAACTAGAAGTATTTTTTCCAAGAAAAACACTTTTTTTTGGTTTTCCCAAATTTGGCCTCCTCAGATCAATTATTAATTAGGGAATTATCCCTCTTTTATTTTTTATTACATACCATCCGATTTTAATCAAATAATAAAAAAAAAGCGAATTAACTTTTTACTTTACTTACTAGTTTTACTTTTATTTTTTTTTAATTTCTCAAAAACTGAGATACATCTTGGCATCCGGTTTTCTGTTTTTGACTAAAAATTAATAAGAGCATTGAATTTTGAAAACAAAAATAATAGTCAATTACATAAAATTTTTAAAAAAATTAGTTTAAACATTTTTTTTTAATTTTTTTTTCAAAATTTTGAGTTTGAAAATTAATTTTTTTAAAAATGATCACTCAAACAACTTAATTTAAAAATAAAATAAAAGAGTAGTTTTCTGGCTTTTTAAAAAGATATAACTGATTTATGTCAATTTTTTAGAAAATTGCCCCTCCCGCCTAAACGGGAGGAAATAGACCCCCCTCCCGTACGATTTTTTTCTTGTCTTAACCCCACCTACACGCTCAAACTTTTTGGTGCATCTTATACCAATCACCCTGTAGATTGAAAGGAAATGATGGACATTTTTTCAGCTGGTTCAATTGATTTAAAAGAATGCGGGATTTTAAGGTTTACAATATGGGTCTTGATTGACACCTTTTCGGTACGTTATAAATTAAGCACTTCAGATTTTTAAAAATTTGTATTGCTTCGAAATTTTTTAAAAATTCGAACAAAAATCAATAAATAAATCTTTCTGAAACTATTATTAGGTATGAGTTTATTCTACACTGTATCTACCAATTTGATATTTATTTTTGATAAAGTATAAACTTATAGCTAAACACCGATATTTAAGTTTTCTGAATATCATGTACTGTTATAGTTTTATAATTTAAGATGTTTCTGAATTTCGACCCTTAACTCTGTAATGGGGTTATTTCCCTGAGGTAATTTCCCAAAATGTTTTATTATGCATAACACAACAAACAATCTTAAAAAAAAAACAATATTTCAACATCCGTTCTTTAATTTTTAATCAATGTTGAAAAACTTTTCAAACTCATAATGTAATTTTAGAATTCATATTTTTGCTCTACCGAAATATCAAAAGTTTTAGATAAGAATTTTGAACATATCTCTTAATCTACTTTTTTAGCCTCTTCTTTCATCGAATTTCATGTTTGGACTAAAACTTCATATATGTTTCTTTAACGGAACTATACTTGACTCCGTTCCGATTTAAGACTATTTTTGTGTGTCGTATTTTTTTCATTTCGTATCGACCATTAGGCCAGGATTACACATTTTTACTCACGTAATTTGTATCGTATTTCTGTGATTTTTAGTACTTTTTTTGGAATGGAATGTATGTTTAAGTTTATTTCTTTTTCTCGTTAAAAACCTGATATAATTGTGCTACGAAAAAATAATTTCTTGTATTAATAAATACTTACCTTACCTTCATATACCAAAAAACATGTTCTATATATATGTTTTTACTGTATACACAGGACCTAAATCAAATTAAAAAAAAAGGGATGCATTTTTGTTGCACCAATGACAAATGCAAGAAATAACCTTCAAAAGATCCCGCCAGCGAAATTTCACAAACGCAACTTAAAAACCTAATTTGAGAGTGAAGAGTTTTTTCGTGTGTACATGTTGGTTGGCTAATGGGTACATTTTTCTACAAAAATCTCTTGATTGCATTGTCAAGGGCAATTAATACAAGCCCCAACGACAAACAAGAATATTAGCCAAGTTATGCGGCATTGGCTCTTGAACTCATTTCTTTGATTCCTTTTAAAAGCTAATCAGCTCTTACACAAAGGATTACTCAAAGAGTTTTTTTTTTATGTTATGCAGCGTCAGGCCAATGTCATCTTAGCCTATCATTTTTTTTTTTTTTTTCAAAGTCTACTTGTCTTAAATTCAACCCTAAAACATTCAGATTTTTTTCTATTTACAAATTAAACACATGAACATCAAACAATATGACAATTGTTTTGATTGAGCCGACCAAACGGATGTCAAGGACAATCAAACCATTGTTGAATGAGTCTACTTTACGCATTTAAAGTGGTAGAAAATATACAATTTTTCGTATTTGGTAATGACTCTTGAAATTTTGACCTAACAATTTTTTCAGAGGACTCATTATGAATATAACAATAATTAAGAAAAAAATGAAAGTTCCTCGTACAAAAGCATTTTGAAATAAATTAAAAAAGAATTTTATAAACCTAACTGTATAGAAATCTAATTCTTGTATACATTTTAATTAAGAAGTAAATTATTTATTAAATCAAAAAAATTGTGAATTCATGTTTAATATAAAATGAGATTAAGCACGAACATGGTAACCTCAGAACAATTTAGATGAAATCACGCAGTAGAAGGGAAAGTACGCAAGCAAATATACCTTAATTAGATAACTTAATTTAACCTTTACTTAATAAAAATTCTTAAGTGGTTTTTAAATATAATATACTGTTTTCAAGATTCACTGAAAAGAATAAAGGAAAGTCACGCGGACTCACAATAAACTTGCAAATTGAGAAAAATCAAATAAAAATCGCCCGATTCATATCTGTTTTAGTTAAGCAAGTGTCAAGTGCAATTATATTCGAAAAGCAGTAATAAACACATTGAAAACAGCTGTTTTCAAGATTTACTGAAAAAAAACAAAGAAAAGTCACGCGGACTCACATTAAACTTGCAAATTGACAAAAATCAAATAAAAATAGCGCGATTCATATCTTAAGACACTTGCTAAACTTAAACAGATACCTCTTAATTTGGAAAACACCTCTAAAGAAATTTTTTCGAGTCCGAGAAAACAATTGGGTTGTATAAAATATTTTCAGTTAGCTAGTTACTTTTTTCTAGTTTGATAAGACATCAAGTCATCTTCTCATGTAAAAATAAATTGCGATTACAAACAAAAACCGGCATCTTATTACGAAATTAAGATGGCTTGCGCCGCCTCACAGTTGGGCAGGAGGGGGCAAAAAAATCCCTTTAAACAGAAAATATAACTTTTCAAATTATGAAAATCACGAACGATAATGTTTTAGAAGTTATCTTAATATTGAAACTCTAATCTTCAATAAAATGTTTGACTAAAGTTCTTTTACTTCATAGTTTTTTAGATAGAAAAATTCAAAGTCAACATTTTGAAAACAAAAAACTATTTTTTGTCTTTAAATCAAATTTTTACAAAATGTCACATCATAAAGTGCTGTTTTCTTACAAATATTAACGAATTTAACAATTTTTAGTCAAATACTGGAAACTAGATGATAAAGGTAATTTTAGTGTTTGAGAAATAACAAAAGAAATGAAGATAGTTTTTGGTATTTTCTACCAACGCATCCTTTATCCTTTTTACTTGCCGAATAGGGCAAGTATTGGTTTCGTGTAAAAAAAAATTAGAGGTTTTAATCAAAACTTACATTACGATGATAAAGAAGTCCAAAAAAGTAGGTTTCGTCATACCGTCCGTTGGTCTGTCTGTGCGTATGTGCGTAGTGCGGATGTGCGGTTGTCTGTGCCCCGATCTACAGCCTGAATAGTCGGATTTTCTTCAAACTTCGTGTGTAGTACTTTTTGGTCCAATTTTCGTTTAATCCCGGCTATAACTTGTATCTCTCATATAACGGTTTTAGTTTTTCAAAATTTTCACGAAAATGGATTCAACGATTTTGATTAAACTTGGTGTACGTGATATTTTTTCGTAGTTCTAATAGAACTCAATTTCAGGTTTTTTGCTAAAAATGCACATAACGGAGATTTGGTGCTAATGGTTTTTCACAAATTTGGCCATTAATTGATAACGGCTTAACCGATTAATTTTAATTTGGTACCGTATTTAATACAAGCGTTCAACACAAGATAGCATTTAAAGTGTTTGCCTATAAAGCCATTTAATGATAGCTACCATACAACTTTATCTCATAATAAGGCCATTTTTCCACCTTTCAACATAATTCAGTAAATACAATTTTCAAAATCCCATATTTCGCTGCAAGATCAAGTTTATTTCTATTTTTTCTTGCGTTTAATTGCATTTAGTAAAGCAAAATTTTGTAAAAATTCAATTTAAAAAAAAAAAAAAAAGGTTAAGGAAGCGTGGGTAACATGTAAAAAAATTCGGTGAACTTGCAGAATACATTAATTTTCTCTTACTTCATAGTTCACTAATTAACTCGTGAACTAAATTATAATTAAAAAATTAAATTGTTCTAAGTCAGCGATAAAATGAGCTTTACAGATATGTATAATACTGTAACTGTAAAAATGAAATGCACCTAAAACAAAATCATCGATTCCCATTATTTTATTTAAATGAAACACAACTTTTCTGTCATAATTTAATTTAACGCATATATTTTGTCCCAATGTAAAGCACATGTTTAACGAAAACTTTTCCGAAGAGGAATTGTCAAAATTAATTTGTGAGTCACGGAGAAAAAGAGACATTTAGAAGAGGATGACTAGGTTAGAGAAAAGGCGCATACGAATTAAGACTTAAAAGGGCATAAAAGGAGCCGCAAAAATGGTAAGCGAGTTTTTCTTGCAGATTATTAAGCCAATTCTTGGGAACCGTCAACCGTAAAAACAAAAAAAAAAGAAATCAATTTTATAAAAATTATTAAAAAAAAAAACAAAAGCAAAAATTACGTCTCGGGAACCAAAAAATTTTTTATGAATAAATTAATTTCTTAAAGTTTAAAAAAACTCTTAATTCTTCATTTCTTTTCTTTCGGATTTACATTCCGTTCTTTTGTTCTTCAGGTTTTTTAGGAATTGTGCAACAATACTTTTAAACTATTCCTACAAAGTCTTGGAGAAAATTTAACTTTTACAGCAAAGAACCAGACGAGTTTGAATTAAACATGCACAAAATTGATGAAAATTTTCGAAATAATCCGTCGTAACTTTAAAAGGAGCAAATATAAACTGCTAATTCTTTTTTTTTATCAAAGTTTAAGACATTCTTCATAATATGAAGACGAAATTACAGTGTAAGTAGATGTAGCTAATAGTCAAAAGCCTCGTCAAAGGTGAACACAATTTTTTGTTTGAAGAACAACTTTAAAACTAATAACAGCTATATCTTTCGTCGAAATGTAAGAAATTTGGATGTTTTAAAAATATGTGCCATTCAATAGGGCTTCATTTGAAACTATAGTGCTCGAAATCTTACTCTGAACGCATAACATTTTTCATTAATTTTTTTAAAGTAAGTCGAAATCGAATGCGATTTACGTTCTGTAAAGTGTACTTTTTACATAAAAATCGAAGTGAATATTAAAGTTCGACATCTTAAGCACAAAATAAATTCATAAATATATGCAATTTCCAACTTTTCAAAAAATGATTTTGGATCAGTCCTTGTATGAACGTATTATTGCACACTGGTAGTGCTCTTTTTATTTTATTTTATTTATTTATTTATCTCGTTTATTTATCTATCTCGTTGTAAAATGAATTAAATTAATTGCTATTAATTGTATTTAATATCTGTGATTTAAATTTGAAAAAATAATAATGATTGATTTTGTGCAAACATAATTGGCTTTTTTAAACAAAAGAGCTGATCAACGAACTTAGTTTTTTTTTGTAATTTTTTTTTGTTCTCGAATTCAAGATATTAATTTAAATCGTTGTACCTATATAAATTTCTATAGTACAATCATGGAGCAGCGCCATCTAAAGAAAGTTGTGAACCGCACATTTGGAGGTTCTTACATTTACTAAGTGTCTATTCTGCTACCCTAACAATAGTCGTCAACAAAACAAATTAGCAATATTTAATGTATTTTATTAGCTCTAAAAACCATATTTCCTTGACAAGAGTCGTAAGCAAAACAAAAATCATATATGTTAATACATGTTGTCAAGGTAGAAGAATAGACAACTATTAAATGCACGAACCTAAAAATGTGTTGTTCACAAGTTTCTTAAGATGGCCAGGCGGTTATTATTCAGCATGAAAATACTATAGAAATATATATACAATGTTTAAATGAAAATTTTCATATTAAACAAAATTGCATGGAAATACCGAAACGATTTATCTCCGTTGTTGCATTTAGGGTTGAGCCACTTTTGCGCTCAAAGCCTCATCTATTCGCACTTTCTCATCTCGCCTAAAAAATAACTAAATCGCTTTTGCGAATGAAGTAAGATGAGTAAGAGCGAGTAAAGCGAGTCATCTGGCCTCACTCAAAAAAATAGATGAATTTTGGCACAGAACCACTTAATTCTCAATTAGCTTCAAACATGCTTAAGTAGTGTTTAAAATATTTCATGAAGCTGCAGCAGGACATATTTCAATATTAGATTTGTTGCCATCCCCAAGGTGAAGTAATTAATGGTGTCTGTTAAGATGAATGTTTTTCAAGTAAAAAATTAATATTAAAAAATTCTTTCTCGTTTGCCCTGTGTGTGATCATTGTAATGAAAATAATAGGATTTTTTTTATAGTTGTTTTAGAGATCACGACTTGAGATCACACTGAAGTCAATTACTATGTAACTTATTGTTATAATAACATAACATAATAGAGGTACTTACTTTGTAAGAGAATATGTAATTCTTTAGTTGAACAAAACTAGTATATTTATGAATGCGTGAGGCGTGAACTATAGGAACAAAAATCTGAAACTCTTATGATACTTGCTTTAAGAGTATTATTGTACGATTAAATAGAGCATCGCGTCATCTTATATCAAATTTGAATTACAAAGCCTTTCAAAAAATCTCAGAATAATCATTTTGACTTTCAGTAGATAATGTTAATTTGATTATATTTGTATCTTATCAAAAATTTAAGTATATACAAAAAGATAGAAACAAAAATTACACATCAATTTGAATTAATTGAATTCGACATTTCCCCCCTAACTACGTTCTTAAACTATATTCTCATATTTCAATTCCTTGAGAAATTATTTCTTATAACAAACATAATAAGAAGGTACTGGTACACATAGAAACGAATTTATTCGACCCATTAGTGGACTTTGTTTTGTTTTTGTTTTAAACTCTCAATCGACCTAAATTTTATACTGCGACGCAATAAAATGTGCATTTTAATTATGTTTTCAATTTATTACTGCTACTCCACTGAACTCGACAAATTTTAATTCAAGCTTAACCACAAAAATTAGGCGACCCAATTAATTTCATCAACGTAAACAACTTATTTCGAAGATCATCATCGACCACCGACATCGATCAATTTTTATAATGACGATGTATGTGTGTTGTGTGATCCTCTGATGCACCTCTCTTACTTCTCATGTATTCGACATCGACATGTACATTGGACAGCATAAAACAAAAATGCTGCATTTTTTGACATTGGTTTCCAATTCGCAGATGAAGAAGTTATTATGTTCGCGATCACTTGATTGATTAGCCGTGATGTTGGTGAATGGAATTTCAATTTATTGAATGAAGAAAATCCATAACCAAATACATGTTTTCAAAAAGTGAAAACAAAAAAAAAATATCCTACTTGGAGAGGTAACAAATAAAACAAACAAAAAAACCGCGAATTCTTTGAAGTAAAGTTAAATATGGAAAGGAACAAAAGTATTGGGGGGAATAATAACTTCTTTCGGGTAAAAAAAAAATCATCACCATCATTATTTTTGTTTTTTTATTTTCCGAAGACACCAACACTTTTTTCTGATTGGATGAGAACCACTAAAATGCCTGAATCTGGCAATTTTAATGTACATGGAGTCATGGAGAGGTGTATATGTGTGAAGATGATGAGATGATATATCGAGGATGGTTATATACATAAATGAAGATGATGAGGACTATATAATGTAATGGGTACATATAATCATATACATGTGTATATATACACAAGTTAACTCATGATGTCCGAATGAGCTTGAGAAACGGCTATAACACTCTGGAATTTCTTGTTGGGTTGTGCTAATTTGAAATTGGTATTATATACGTATTTATATATACATTTAAATACCGATACCGATGCTTCGTTATATAAAAATCAGTTTTTCGCGTTGGCAGTGTGGGAAATTTTCGCAGTTTTAATTATCTTATGATTTTAATGATGATGGCGGGATTATTTTTTTCTTTCTGACATACTTTACGGTAATCGATTGGTTGCTATTTTAAATATTGCTCAGACTTAATGCAATGACATAACCAGTTTCAAATGTTAAACAAATTATGCTATACTTTATATACCTATATTGAAAAAGTATCTACTTGTTATTTGAATTGTCATTGTTAAACATGTCAAATATGAGAAGTGGGCAAAATTAAACTTAAACTTTATCACCGCTATTTCTTTGTCTCCAAAATCAGAACAATCTCAAAAATAAGGTTCAATTTCTAAAACTGCAATACTACTTTAAATTTTGAAGAATAAGTAGTTTTGGACAAATTATAAAACTTCAAAAATCTTGAATTTAGTATAAGGTTTGTTTTTATAAAGTAATTTCACAGCCAATAAAAAAATCTCTAAAGCGACCTTTACACGGTCAGTCATTTGATATCAATCTGTTATATAGTGTTTGAAAAAATTAGTCTGTATGAGTGCGGATATCGCATGGAGATATATATACGACTTAACGTGCTTAATGATAATGTAAAATGATCCATCAATGTCGAAAAAGATCTTACCACTTAATAAATAAAGTGCACGACTGGGTCGCATGAACTTGCTCTTGTGGTGCACTATTGGGTTGCACGTACTTGTTTTTGTGGCAAGTTGACACGATAATAAAATTAGATTTAATAATTTTTTTTAATATAAAAAAAACACTTTGACAAAAAAAATGTATTTCTTGTGCGTAAAATTAAAACAATTAAGCACTTAAAAATGTAGTTCTTCAAATTTGTAAAAAAACTTTTTTATACAAAATATTAAGTAAACATCAATTTATTTAAAACCCGCTCTAACGATGTTGGAATAGTTTTTTTGGTAAACTTATATTTATGCAGCAAAATTGTGTGCATACTTTGATTTTGACTTGAATCTTTGCAAAAAGAATTTTGAAATTTTGTGAAAAATTCATATGATTTTTTTTTCTAAATATTAAAAACAAGTAAAAAAATTATTATAATTAAATTTATTTTTATTTATGTGGTAACTTGCTGCATGAACAAGTTCATGCGACCAGAAGAGCAAGTTCGAGCGACCCAGTCGTGCACTTTATTTTTGTATAACTTCGATATAACAATCCAATCCAATTCAATTCAAATTTATTAAAGACATTTTAAAATCAGAACATTTTTGTTTTATCTTACGTCTATATAGTGGCCGACTTTTAAAGGTATGTGAGGCTGATCTAATTTACATATAGTTAAATTCAAAATAAATTTTCGGTAATAATATAGGAACTTATAAGTTATAAATAAATACATTTTTTTATGAGTAAGCTTACTACAATATTTACTTAGTTTCTAATGAGTTAAAAATGAACTAAATGAAAAAATATAAGTTCAAATAAAACTTAAACTAAAAAAAGAAAACCTCAAAGAGGTGTAAATCTAGTCCAATATTGATTTTGAGTAATTTCATAAATACATTGGGTGAAATCCTTTTAATAAAAAATTTATTCAGAAAACTTTACCCATCAACTTCGATAGGTATATAAAGGTATAGTAACATCAGTTTGCTTTCCCAAATATGACTCCTTCTATCCTTATGACTTACAGTGTATAATGAAATATGAAATAATATTTTGGGTTTGTCGATTTAGTATGATTTCTTGCAATAATTAAAAATATTTGAAATTAGTTTTAATTTTTTTGTAATCTTTCTATCAAAAATGCCATCATAATGCAATCATGAATTTTACCCCTCTTTATATATATTTATATTATTATTTTATTTTTATATTCATTTATGATTGCAATATTGAAAGTTGTCAGTTGAAATATATTGGAAATTTGACCCATTTTTTAGTACTGAGGTGACTGGAACAATTCGCTTAGGTATCATAAACTAAAAATTAAATAACATTTTTATTTGAAACATTTTTATAAGGTAAGGTAAACGGCCCTGTTGTTTGCGCCCCCAATGATTGGCTTCTAGAGTTTAAATAACGTATTTAGCTTGAATTTTGAAATCCTTCTAATAGTGTCTGCCAGGTTTATTTAATTTGACTATTTTTGCGATATTTGGCATAGATTTATTTTGCTTTTAAATATTGTCAGCGTTAAAAAATAGCTTGTCAAAATGTAGTCACAAGTTTGCGTTTTTTTAAATGAAATTCGTTGGCTATTTTTGGGATGATTGGCTTGGCAGGTAGTTTTCAAACTATTATTTTTATACATCTTTGAGTTTTTCTGAATAAATAAAGGGACATATATATAGTGCCAATCATTGAGTTACATTTGGTGCCAATCACTGACATAAACACATAACTTTAATTTCCATTTTATATTTATTCAGTTATATTAATTCTGAACAATTTAACAAAACTAAAATTTAAATAAAACACTTGTTAATTCCACTTTTTTTAAATTTATATTTAATTTTTATTGATTTCGTTTCGTCTTCTTAGGACATCTTCAGGACCTTAACATTAACATGAAAAACAAAGAAAATATAAGTGTAAGTGGGAGATAAAACTTAGATTAGTATTACATACATAAATAAACAACATAATAATTTTGTAGAAAAAAGAAAATACGTTTTGTTTTTTGTTTTTGAAAAGTTAATAAATTAAATAATTAAAAGTGGACTGTTATTTGTCAAGTATAATTGGCAACTTAAAAGGTTTGAACGTTTGTGTTTGTTAATTTCATAATTGATGAAGTTAATTATATTAATTGATGAATTGCTATTTTTTATTATAAAAAGTACAATTATATTGCAAAAAAAAAAATTACAGTTCTTTTATTTAGACTGAATTGTTATGAGCGAAAAATTTAGCTGTTTTCCTAAAGTTGTAATGATTAGGTGGTTTCCTTACCTATACTTTTGCCACGCGACTGCTATCATTCATTCTTCCATCCATCAATCGAACAATCTTATACTGAAATTTGCAAAATGAAAAAAGAATTGTTAGTACAAAAAATTTATTCATTTATCTTAAAATGAAAATCAATTTACCAATAAATGGAAGTTGCAAAAAATTTAATTGTATTCACTGAATAATTTCTGAGCAGAATAGGCATTATACAGAATTATAGTAATTTACATATCTGGAAACACAATGAAAACATAAACCAATATTTTCAGAAGTACGCTCCTTTATGCATGCCATATATATACAAACGTTTATTTAATGGATATTGAAACTATCCACTTTTTTGTGAAGGTAGATGAATATTTATATCGATCCTTATCGAAATCAATTTTAACTCGAACACCACACAGAGTCGAACGATATGCCTAAGCCTAACATAATTATATGAGTTATCTTGCCGGAAACAGATGTTGTTTTTTTAAATAATGGTGTTTTTCAAAATTCATTCTCTGATCGATTTCATTGATAATGCATTAATGATATGCAATTTTGTTCAGTGAGTATAGTTAAGTCGCGCGCGCGCACAGTTAATGGATTTTCAATCATTGATATAATCTTAATGATTGGCTTTATTTGATTTTTTATTTTTGCAAATTGAAGGTTAGGTATGCTGAAACAGAAAGAGAATACTTTCTAAAGATTATTCAATATTAGCAGTAATTTATAGGTGAACATTCGAAAGGCATTACGCTGTGAACAGAAGGATTGATTGTGATTGAAATAAATCAAATTAGATAGATTAAAAAGCAAATGCAAATATGTATCAATGATGTGGCATCAAGAATTTTCATCTTAAAATTTAACGAATATATAAGATCCTCAATACAACATGGAAAACATTGACATTGTCTTAATTGCGATTTTATCCTTCAAGGATTTGCAAAACTGAAATTGATTTTTAAAAAGCATTATCTATCGAACACAATATCGATATTCACACGACCTCCTGACTTTGACATTTATACAGGAATCACTTACAGAGCTTTTTGTGATTGTGATAGGTAAGTAGGAGAGAGTACCTATAGGGCTTAAAGTAACATAAAAAACCGGATGTTACACAAAATTCTAATGGATGTTTAAAAACAACCACCATACTCTATCTCTCAGGGTGAAAAAGAAGACCAAAAATAAAAAAAAAGTTAGAAACCTGCTATTTGTTGGGACCACACACATAACTCCTCTCGTTAACGTCCAATTTTTAATTGAAGTAGGTAGATATGGAAAAGATGCACATTTTTCTCCTTCACGAAATTCTTAATTATAAGGGACACCCTGTTTGTTTTATTTACTTCTTACCCCTGTTACTTTAAGACCCATTCTCCCCTACATTATAATAAAAGAAATCATATACTTAATTATAGATGATGTGTTGCTTGTCTCCATGTTTGCTTTATTATGTATTTTTATGTTTTTTTTTTTTTTTTTTTTTTAAATAAAAACGATTGTATTTTTATTTTTTAAAAATTAACAATTTATTTTAACTTTATGTTGCAAACAAATTTTTTTAATTTTTTTATATAAATATAAATAACTAGCGACGCGTTTCAGAACTCATGTTCTATCTTTTATTTTATCTTTGTTTGCAACATAAAGTTAAAATAAATTGTTAATTTTTAAAAAATAAAAATACAATCGTTCTTATTTAAAAAAAAAAAAAAAAAACATAAAAATACATATACCTACTTAATTGCTTAAATCTACAGTATTATAATCATGTTGAACCTAAAGAAATTACATATATCTATTAAGTCCTTGCCTTTTTACGATTTCATTTGGTAAATCTGTGTTCTGGTTCTGATTATTCTGATCCTGACGCTTCTTTTGTTTTTAATGTAGAATTATTTATAAAAATAAAGTAGAGCTGAAAAGTAACTTTTTTAAAATTTATGTTATATTTGATATTTAAAAGTTGAGTGGCAAAGTAAACGTTATAAATAAAAGTCGCAAAGTTGAAATGTATCAAGGGTAATTTTTGAAAAAAAACTTCTATTATTTAATTTAATAGATGGGCGAGTATTTCAAAATATTAATGTTCTGTAGTTTTTAGTTATGAAGCTTTAATAAAAGCTGTATTACCTCTGAAAACTCAAAAAAATATAGTTTTTTATAAAATGTAACCGTAATTTCAAATTGAACACCAAAAATGTCACTACCATGGTATGTTAAAAGCCCTACTTTTGCTATATCTCCAGAATATTTCAGCGAAATAAAAAAACGTTCGAATAATCTAGCAATACATTTTTGTGAGGTAAATATGAATAGCACATTTCGTGCAGTAAGTTTATTTTTAATACTTTTACTAAGTAATAAAAAATCCCACATAAAATGATAAATTCTCTACCAGAAGTAAAATAGTGGAAAAAATCAATTTAACGATCGAAAAACATTCCCATTTATAAATAACGGTATTTGTTGTTTTTATTTAAATATTAGCGCTGTAACTACAAATAACAATTAGAAATGTGATATTTTTCAAGTCGAATAGACGAAAATAGTCTTCGTTCATTGATATCGTCATTACCATGGTGAGTGATTTTTTATGAAATATAAAAGTATAAAATAAAATTGTTTATGTCAGTGAATGTATTTTGATCGCATGTTTATTATTAACTACTTTTAATTTGCATTCTTTCTTTAAATTCGATTTTATTCTCGTAAAACACCTTTCGATATCATTGTCATGCCTATCCTTTTCTAAGCGGTCATTACTTTGCTTACATGGCAAAATCAAGAAATAATTTGAGTATCATGGTTTGAAAATAGTTGCATTTACTCGTCTTGATCGTTCTTCAAGCTACGATGACGAATTTGTTTTCAAATAAGTCCGGAGTGGGTTGAAAGAACAACAAATTAATTTTAACCTAATCTTAAACTCTTGTACAATTTTGTATAAAAAATTGTTTTATTTTCGTGTGGCTACGATCAACAATCATGTTAAAGTTTTTTTTAATGATGATATGTTTTGTGTTTATCAATTGGCGGAGTTTTTTTGTCAGTTCTGTTGTAATGTTCAATTAAAATTAAAGCTGCTACAAAATAATAAAATGGCGGCCCATTGCAGAAAAACTTTTCCTAATGCAATATGAACCAAAACCTTCCATTATAAAACAAAATCAGTTTATATTAGGAAATGTCCATTTTTGAGTCCAAAACCAGAATTGACTCCAATAGTTCTTCTAGCTCAAGAGGAAAAGGATAATTTTGAAAATTTTGAGCAAATCACTTTTTAGGTGGAAACTATAACAAAAGTTAGTTATTATTAAAACAGGGTTTTCAGTTGGTTTTGAGGTCCGGAGTTAACTCAAAATTAATCCAGCTAAATAGGTGAGTTAATTCTGAGTGAATTCGGGATCTCAAACTGACTTAAAACCGTGTTTCCATCAGCGATAACTCGAGGTTAATCTAACTCTGATGGAATAATCTCGAACTAAAAAACAGGGCCTAATTCTTAAATTTGCTGCCGCAATAGTTGTATAGATAAGATAAACATTTATAAAACAAGAACAACCACCAGATTTTAGTTTTGGTTTGCAATAACACAACTTTAGGCAGAGTCACAAAATCATAAACACAACTATATAACGAAAGAAAGAGCAAAACACGAAGCAAGATAGAGATAGATGGATGGCAATAAAGACAAAAATTGTTCAGTGTAATAAATGGTCCAACAAATTGTGTTATATGGGATTATCAATGAAAATACCACCTAAATTCATCTGATTCATTGGTTGAGGAAAATTGTACTGAATTTTATGAAAGTGTACTTTCTTACTTGAGCACATTCAATTGTATCGAAAAAAAGTACAATTGTATCGACTTTTCCAACCGTGACCCAGATACTTTATTTATTTCATATAAGTTTCTTTTTAAGACTTAAAAAAATAAACAAATTTACTTCATAAGTATGAGTTTTTAAAAATACATACATACATATGTATGTATTACTTGAAAGTCCTATTTTAATAATCAGCCCTATCGCGAATAAATTCTCCTCTGGATTCTTTCCCTCGTATGATACACCCGATTATAAAAAAAATCGAACAAAGGAAAAAATTTGCATCGCAAATATTTGCATCGCAAATATTTTTCTCCAGGGAAAATTGAAGGGGTTTTCCTTGGAAGAAATTGCATTAATTTTGCGATAAACACCTTACAAAATATATACATATGTACATAGTTTATTTTCGTAAGATTTTAAAATGTTGAACCAAGATTTGGAGCGAGAAGGAAACTTCTGGGATCTATTCATATATTCGTAATCAGAGCACCATTATCTTCAATTTAGAATAAAAATTCAAAATCCAAAAAGTCGATTTTTATATTACTCACGTTTCATTTCCAACAGCTAGACTTACATACATTTTAGCTTTCACCAAAGTAAGGCCTTTCTATTTCTACCAATATTTTTCGGGACTCGGTCTAATTCAGTTTCTCCGAATTCTGTTTTCGTTTATCCAAATTATTTCTTCACCTGGTTACTATGAAGACATTTAAAAAAACCGAATCAAAATGTTAAAAAAATTAATTATTTCAATAATAAGCTCTTAAAATTTGACAGTTTAATCATTTCAATTAACAAAATTTCTCAAAAATTTCAAAAAATTATTCGAAGTAATTTCCGGGGAATCCAATTCTGGGGAGATTGGCGATCGGATTATGTAACTCCTTGATGGAATAGTATACTTTTATAAAAAAGCGAGGTAGAGCTATCTCCCCCGAAATTGGCGATAAGGCTGAATATTATTCAAAACAATAAATGTGAATCCCCAAGAAATAAGAAATTATTACGAGAGGTGAAGAGGAAACATGGTTCTTTTTGCGAAAAAAAACTACTTGCAACAGAGAAGGCTATGGTAATATGTATATGTATATTTCTTTCTGCAATTTTTAATCACACAACAAATAATATCTATACCCTTAAACTGGAATAGTTATTATTTTGTTGATATTTGCCGGAGTAAGTTCTGAGTTTTTCCAAAGTTATTTATGGGAGGCCCAGTATTTCTGTTTTCGAAAAAATCACCGTGTGTAAAGTTAGCCATATACACAATGAAGCCTTGAAGCCAATGGCTACCAACTATAATGTAGTAACTCGGCAGGCTCGGTTATATACATATTCAGCCAAAAATGTCAGTTCAAAGAAAAATGAAAATTAAAAATTTTATTACCACTATATACCTACTTATCAGATATTATGCAATTTTTGTGATAAATATAACAAAACGGCTGCTCAAATCTACCAAGTCCAAAATATTTGTATACACGATGTTGTTGTTTTAATACATTGGGTTCGAATAAGATTTGGCATGCCCTTTAGTGGTCCCAAACGAATTGCCTCTATATTTTGTGGTTAATATAGAAAATGCGACCTGATGTGCGATAACTTCCCCATAGTGTTATTTTGTGTTAATCTCAATTTATCCATATATTGTCATTAACTCCAATTCTTTAATTCCATTCTTTTAAATTTCTGTGGTGAGTTTTTGGAACCGGAAGTAGCAAACATTTTAAGAAGATTTTGAATGTTAGAATGCAGATTTTAACATTTTCTACAAAACCTTAAGGAAAAATATTTTTCCCACCCACCAGAAACACTTCTCTACATTTCCTGATTATTCCAACCCACCTGTTACATTCCTTTAACTTAGCAAACCTAGATAACGATGGGACTACTAAGGTATCTTGAGAACATTTTTCAAATTCTAAATCAGTGAAAAAAAAAAAATGGTAAAAATATTCCATCGCTCTAAGGACAATAAAACAAAATTGAATTTAACTATTTTTCTCATAACTCCCATTCTTTTGCGGGATTCAATAAAATAAAACAAAAAATATTTACCTACCCTGTGAACTTAAAAATTCCATGGAAAATATTTTCACCCTGGAATGTCTGTCCAACCTTTTGCAATATAACAAAATAAAAAAGAGAACATTCCGGTTGAAGAAACCACAATAAGGATTCTTCTTCAACAAAGTAGAATGCAATGGCTCAACTTCAACCATGGGAAGCGCACATGATGAGGTGCTCTTCTCATTTTATATGAACCTTGATTTTAACTGGTGGTGTGCGCGGTGATGAGTGACACCCATCCGTCCATCCATCCAACCATCCATCCATCCATCTATCTAACCATTCATCTATGTATGCTTTATTTTATAGATATATCGGGGCTTTAGCCTCGAAGATTGGAATATTTGCAATTCCTGTTGTGTGGTGGAAAAGTGGTGCAGCGCCGCACATTGAGGACGACGATGAACGATGATGAGGACAACGAGTCAACGAAGAAGTTTTTTCGCTATAGAACATTTCAGCTTTCAACAACAATGACTGCTTCAAGGACTTATAGACGTTGTTTTGTGTATGAATAGGGCGTTACTTGAGCAGTGATTGCATTCCTTCATTGTACTGAAGAAGCCACAAGCTCTTGGTTATCTGTTGATACTTCTTTTTGCGTCAAGAAGGCTCCTTAAAAATATTCCCTCATTTTCGACTGGAAGTGGTCACAATTCATGCCGCACTGCTTTCCCCCATTTATCCCCAGAAGTGTATCTATCTTCTATATCCATGTTGAATTGGCTCTGTATGCGCTTGCGTTTGCTCAAGGAGAAAGGAGGAAACCCAGAGAGGAGCAGTAGGTGGAGCTAACGTAACCAATGTGCACTTAAACAATACTGAAGCTATATGGCTTCATATATACCATTTGTAATGTACAAAGATAGTCACTGCCAGAATTTGTAATGAACAACCATGAGGAAGTCCGAAAATTTTGTCCGAAAATCCAATTTCGGATATCTTACGGGCGGTCCCCGAATTCTGTTGGTTGTGTGATGCTCCACTCTTCATGATTCATTGCTTAATAGATCCTTGAGGCATATTGATGAGCCTCTTAAGCTGTTGTGTCTTCACTGGTTTTGTTTATTTTGTTACCTTTTTTGCCTGTGCCAAGTTGAACCTATTTGCGCACACATAATCATCCAGCAATCAGGACTGGGATTGGTATTGGGACTGTCGACTGGATGTGCTGTGCATACTTTAGCAATGGATGTAAATGTAAGAGATCTTGAGTTGAGAGCTGATGCTGTGGGTAGGTTAGGTAATTGCCCCATTCAACCCAATTAGGATAATATAGGTATTCCTGGATGTTGTTGGTGCGATCGTCATGGTAATTGATGATGATGAAAACTGTCGTCTCCACTTAAAGACTGACAATAACCAGATGTTTATTTTAAAGGTTATATAGAGAGACACAGGACACAGGTATATTTTTATGGCATTTTTAGCTGGATGTAGAAAACAGAACTTCTACTGAATTTTAATTCAAGTGATGGAACCATTCTTTCTTTTTTTTTAAGATATGATATTCCAGATCTCTTAGAAAAGTGGAACCAGGAGTCGACTCTTTAATGTGATATGCTTTAACGGGCAAGTTTTGGTTTTGTGTAAGAAATATTCAATTCTTCCCGAAATAAAATAGAAGGTCTCGGTGCTACCAGTGGTGGATTTGAATATTAGCTTACCTAAACCTATTTTTAAACAAAAAAATAGTCTTTGGTACACTTTTCACCGAATTCGGGAAAAAAGTGTTAGATTAAAAAATTTATTTGTATGGTTTCTATATTAAGCTTTAACCCTCAAAAGAAAAGAAAATGCACGACTGGGTCTCACGAGCTTGCTCTTGTTGCAAACTATGGGAATGCACGAATTTTTATCGTATTGAAGTTTTTATGTTGTTTGGCTACAAACTTATTTAAACAGCTTCTTGTGTTTAATGTTAAAACTAAATGTAACACCAAATTTAAATGAAATCCCTTCAGCCCTAATCAAGTTATGGGCAAATTAAAAAAAAACCGTTAAGACCTAATCTTCGTTATTTGTATTTTTTTTAGACAACAACCTAAAATGCAGTTATGGGCGATTCCATTATAGCGGGTGCAACATTTAGACACTTTGAGGGTTTCTTTTTAATATAATTAAAAACATTTTTAATGAAGTTAGTTTGAAGGGCTACATTTTATGCAGTTCTTTTTTTATTTGTTTATAAAAGTTCAAATAAAACGTATAAAAAGCAATGAGAACTGTTCAAAGCAGATGCAACAAAAATATCCCATGTTTTCAGACCTTTGTACAAAAAGCACTAAATTTGTTAATTGCGTGAAACATTTTTGTACATATTACGTTCTTATTTTGAAAATTGATAGACGAATAAACCACTTGGTAATGAAATATTTTAGAAAATAGCAATAAAAAATAATTTATTCACTTCTGAATTCGCTTGCTTTCGCGGGTACAACATCATATTATCGCGGGTGCAAGGCGTCCAAATTAGGTAACTTTAAAAGCCATTATGGGAACTAAAATGAACGATATAAATGATAAAACAATTTTTTATACTAAGCTAGTGCATTTATTTTTCACTTAGTGTTCAAATTTTGGGTCTAAATTAATAATTTTAAAATTTATGTTTTGAGCAAATTTTTTAAAACATTGATTTTCAGTTTTCACCAAATCATCGAATATTTATTTTTCTAATCGCGTAAGAAATATAAATTTTGGCTGATGTGAAAAACTGGCATATTTCTATTGCGTTAAGAAGTTTTTCTTTGTAGTGGCATCAGAATAAAGTAGGAAAAAAATGATTTTGAAATTGATGTCGAAAGTCATTCCCAGCGGAATTGCCCTTATATTAAAAGCAATGCCAGTATAAACGTTACTGGCAATACAAAAATTTATCAAAATCATTGGAGTCGTTTTCAAGTATATTTTGAAAAACTAAAGCCTTTTTTGAGTTACCTGCTAACTGCTTTTCAGAATTTTAGCTAAAGGTCATTCAAATAGATAATTGATGAATTAATTTTTTTTTAAATTTGGCCGGAATTTGATAACTTCTGGACCTCTATTTCTCTTATCTTTCGTACGGCATTTAAATCCAACATTTGACATAAGATGGCGTTTAACGTTTTTAGCTCAAAAACCGCCAAATATACTAATGAAAAATTTCAGTGTTTCCACAAAAGAAACTTTTCAACAATTTAACATTTTTTTCATGAAACTGCGGTTGATGGTGCGATGAAAAGTGTCACTAAATTTTTCGTAGAAGCTACAATTTTCATCCTAATATTTTTTTCCCTGAAATTTGTAAAAAAAACTAAAACAATTGAAAATCTTAGATCAAGATGAGTTAATCAGTTCTGCATAGTGCCAAAATAGTTTATTTTACTTTTATGCATAAAAGTTTGTTTTGTAAACATTTGGAGATTTCTCTCCTTCTGCTTTTGTGTCTCAATAATTAATTAACGAAAAAAATCATTAGTATTCCCAATGTTTCGACTGAGATTTCAGTATCCCAGGAGGGCTTTATTAAACATAATTTAAACGTAGAAAAAATTATATAAATAAATAAAACAAGCTATATTGGTCTTTCAGCTATTTACTTTCAGTTTTTTTTTTTTGGGTTTCTAATGTTATTGGTTACAATTTAAAATAAATTAAAATATAAAGAAAAAACTGAACTTACAAAAATATTTTTAATATTAATGAACAATTTTTTTATAATTATATGTAATATTTTTTTTGAGTAGGTACTATATATATGAACAAAGTAAATATTTATATATACATTACACATATCATCACAAGTTTGTATAGTTATAGGTACAATTTTGTATAGAATAAAATCCATGCGCCCTATGGTTTGGTACTTTTGACATTAAGTTTATAACTTCCTTATAATCAATCTCTCAGTGACTCTATGTTCAGCACCATCGAACCGTTCAGTCGTTCATCACCAGTTTTTGCTCGCAGATAAGTTTTTTATCTGCGCAGACATGAAAAAGATTGCTGCTTGAAGCCACAGATACCGGAAGTGTCGCACCGATCAACATAAAGCGATGAAATGTTTTATATAAGGAACAAGAAAAATCGTAAACATTTTAGGTGGTTTATAAAGTTCTTGGGCTATTTTTTCATTTGAAATATTTAAGCAATGTCTGCAACTATAATGAATTTAACATTGACAGATAACTATAAAATAAAAGAAATTAATTTTTGCCTGCACCACATCTTCATTTCGGCTAGAAACCTATCTTAAAATCTTTTTATATCATTATGGTCATTCTTGATTGATTAAATACCTTAACAGTCCTTCTTATTTTGCAACATTTTTCTGGCAAAATATTTTGAATTCTAGAAATAAATTCACGATGGTCAAGAAATCTATTTTTAAGTACTTGAATGAATGGTATAAAAGAGGAACATAAAAATGGACCGACGAAAATCTTCTTCCCGACCACCTTCGCAATTATCTCGGTTCCTATCTGTCATACCTCGGGAACCAAATGCAAAATACAAATCAATTTTTTAAGCAATTTCCTTAGCTGCAGCAAAAATGCTACCAAAATTTACTTCGGAATTTTGTCGCATTTCAACAATTTTTTCGTGAAAGTGGTTGTATTCTACCGGGTTTTCCAATAAAAGGTGTTATTTTGATATTCAAAGAAAAATGGCATTTTTTGAGATAAATGATTGGATGTTTATTTTATTATAAAGAGTTATGCCGTTAATAATGGAACACAACATCAGATAAATGGCCGCCACGACCACGCTTACAAGACCATATCCTTTTCCCATAGCACCTCTTATTGGAAAACCCTTTATATGCAGTACCTGTGAACACTTTTTTTTTTCTTTTTTCTAAATTCACTGGGGTTCTTTATTAAGTTTGATTACTGTTAGTAAATCAATAAACAGGGCATTGTGTATTGGTGTAAGTAAAGCGTGCGGTTGCGTTTTGACTTCATCATTTTTGAATTTTGTTCGTCCAGGACCTCTAACGAGCAGCAGATCAAAAGCACATTTGGAGAGTCTTAATGATCGAACCAAATTTTCAAAGCTGTGCTTTCAAAATTCTGCTTTCAAAATTCTGTTTTTAAAATTCTGCTTTCCAAAATTCTGCCTTTCAAAATGTTAAAAAGCGCGCGCTTTATATATGTATTCGCAACAAAAAAAGATCCAATTAATGTGGTACGGGTATAATTCTTTTGCTACTTGCCTAAATTCGCCTGATGTTGTATAGCTAAATATTTGTTGAATAAAAAAATCATTCTATAACCTATTAGATACTAATAGCGAATGTTTGTATTTATTTGCCGAAATCGATCAATCTATAAGTTTATCTGATTTTAAATAGTAGGTATAAGATTTTGAAATAAAAAAATGGCGTTCAATTTTTGAAAAGGATAGAGTTTTTTAGAACTTATTGATTAAAAATATACATGGAAGAAGATAACACAATAAAGAAAATTTATTAAAAAAACTTATGAATTAGGATAGATACATATGTTTTATTAATATTTTTTTTGCAATTTTTTATTTTTCATATAACAAAAACATTCAACAAAAAAATTATTATTTTTCAAAATAAATTGACAAATATGATCCCAAATGTAGGCTTCTATATAAATTCAAAAACTGCACTCAAAACATCTTTCCACAAGATCAAGTTCGTGCGATCCAGTTGTGGCCTTTATTTTTTTTTTTCTTAAGATCGGTCTTCAAAATTAAACCAATGGAGTTATTTGGGTTGCTGTCTCGCTGAGTACTTTTGGGAAAAAATAATTTTGACAATTTTCAAAATAACTGGCCGAAAGCAAGTTCGTGTGATAAAATCGTGCACTTTATTATTAAGTTTGCTTAAACTTACCTTATGATCATAATCTGCCCTTAGTGCAGTGTGTGGTGAGCTGCTGGTTATGGTTGATGTAGTTAAAATTAGTGAAAAGTACAATTAAGAGTTTTACACAAAAGTTCAGAGGGTTTGTTTGTTTAAGAAGCAATATGTAATGGTCGTACGTAATGTTAGCAGACAATTCTGTATAACCGTTTTACTAATTGTATACAGGGTGATTGGTGCACCTTACACCAAAAAGCTTGAGCGTGTAGGTGGAGTTAAGACAAGAAAAAAATCGTATGGAAGGGGGGTTTTTTTTCCTCCGTTTAGGCGGGAGGGGCAATTTTCTAAAACATTGACTTAAATCAGAAAAAAAAATAATAGTTAATTACATAAAATTTAAAAAAAAATTAGTTTAAACATTTTTTATTTAATTTTTTTTTCAAAATTTTGAGTTTGAAAATAAATTTTTTTAAAACTATTCACTTTAACAACTTAATTTAAAAATTAAATAAAAGAGTAGTTTTCTGGCTTTCTTAAAAGATATAACAAGGCTTTGTATCATTCACCGTTGTTTTTAAATAATTTTTTTTCTGATTTAAGTCAATGTTTTAGAAAATTGCCCCTCCCGCCTAAACGGAGGACAATAGAACCCCCCTCCTATACGATTTTTTTCTTGTCTTAATTTTACCTACACGCTCAAGATTTTTGGTGCACCTTATACCAATCACCCTGTATAGATACATTATGTATAAACTGAAACCGAATATAAATTTATTAAATGTTGGTATATGTACTTGTATTTGTATGACCTCTATCTTCTCTATAATTTTTGTTGATATTATACAAATCCAGTGGGTATTCATAACACTATTCACTTCCTTTTATTTATAAAATACAAGAATTCCACATCAATGTATACAAAAAAAAAAATAATAATAAAAACAGGACAGGTTCCCGCATTAGGGTCTTAATAAACGCCCATCTCACCCAAAATTAGCGCTCACCTCGATTCGCGGCAAATTTTTAAAGGCAAACATCAGTGAAGCACATTTCTACCAAAACAAAGAAAATTAAAAATAAAAATTGGCTGCTGAGGCTGCATGCTTGATTCAGAGCCGACGCTCTAAGCCTTTGTATAATAAAAGCAATAATTATATCCTTCGTTGGTGTTCTTCACGCCTCGAAATTACGCAACAATTTCGTGTCCGACATTCATATTCCGCACCGCGCCACCGCACCGCACCAATCGTGAAAAAGAACCAACTTCAACGGGACGGGATCACCAAACATTTCGGGTTCGTTGGCAGTTCGATTTGTTTTCTGTTCACGCAATTTGCAGCCATGCGTCTTTGCTGCCTGTGGTGTAGGTAGTGTGCTGCAACTCCGTAGTCCGGCAAAAGCCCGTTCGAGAGCTATAAAAGGGCATCAAAAATGAAGCCATTAAATTTGCTAATTTTTCCATCCCTCAATCATGTTCCTTCTATCTTTCGTGTAGTGTGGTGGTGGTATATCCCAAGGCAAAAAGGATAACCACTTGATTTTTGCAATACTTTTTTTCCCACCACTCTAAAACTGTTCACCTTCTTTGGCAAAGAAGCTGTGAGGCTACGAAGTAGGTGGCCTTTTTGCTTGAAGTCGTAAGGCTCAAAGATATTTATACGCGTACCTTAGTAATATATGATGAATATTTCGGATATTCAATTAAATCATATATCTGAAACAAAAAACTGCAATTTAACGTTAATCGATTATACGGTTTCGAGTTATAAAGTCTAATCGTTTTGGGGGTGGTACCAAAACAAGGACATGGGAAACTATATTTAAGGATGCTTGCTAGTATAAGTAAGCAAATAAGAAGCACAAGAAAACAAGTATGTATGTACATCTATATATAAATAAAAATCAATTGCTAAAAAGCTTTGTACGATCATCACTGCAAAACTGCTGCACTTATTTGGCTAATTATTTTTTTTTGTTGTATTTGTTACTGTCAGGACATGGTTTGTATGAGAACAAATATTTGAAAAAAAAAATACGAGAAGGGGTAAATTTAAATTTGTGTGAAAACATATCTAGGAAAAAAAAAAACACTTTGTAAAAACAGTAGTATCTAAAGGGCCCTACACACCATCAATGTTACATGTCAGTATTGCTTGAATCAAACATCATTCAGGTAACATTGATAGTGTGTATGCCCATCAATGTACGTTTCAAACCATAAATTGATACATTGATGAAACACAAAATTATTTTGGTTTTATTTTTGATGAAATGTCTGATTTTCTCAATAATAATTTCGGCAAAATTATTGAAAAAATGTAGTATGTGGTCGAAATTTGCTAGGGTCAAAATTCAGCTTTAAAAATTAAATTTTTTTTCAAATTCTGCAATAAATAAAGAACAAAAAGGGGATGTTGGAGCAGAAACGAATTAAATTTCACATAATCAAATCATATTTATTAAATTTAAAATTAAAATTAGCATTTTTTTTATGTATTTTGTATATAACTTCAATGGACATATTCATAGTTGTTTTTAAACTACAGTTTTGCTTAGCTTTGGTTTAAGCAATGTAATTTATATAGGATAAACTCGAGTTTTTCTTAAAAACAACTAAGACAGTGTCTATGAATATGCCCCAATAACTTTAATTTATTTGAGTTATTATATTCAAATCTAGCGCATAAATAAGATAAATAAAAATAACCTTTTATTAAATTATTGTGTCCGATTATAGGAGATTTTTTTTAATCCAAATAATTAAGAAAATTGTACGAGTCCGTTTATGGGAGTGACCGTTTATAAGAACTCATTTTGTAAAAAACCAGATAAACAAATTTTTTTCCCAAAAATGTGTCCGTTTATATGAGAATTTTCCGCTTTTCGCAAGCAAAGCTTTCTCTGTATTTTCGATTTCGGCTTAGTTTCGTTTATTTTGCAACATATTGGTATAACGCATCAACCAGGATAGATCTATATTTTTTCGAAAGAGTATACATACCTATACATAAATAGAGATTCCCGGTTTAACGTTCAAATTTTATCTTGATCTTTTGAAAATGTTCAAAAGCACGCGTTTTTAACATTTTTCCACCTTTTTTTTCCTTATTATTTTTGCAAAATCTTGGTTAAAAGAGCTTACTATTGCTTCTTTAAGAGTTTAAAAGGAAAAAAATGTTTTTTTCTATCTGTATATGGTAGCAAAAAAGGTTTTTTTCTTTTTACAGTCAGAATTTTAAAAAGCAACATTAAGCAAAGCAAAATAAAGAGCAAGAGCAACCACTCTTTTCTTATATATGTATGGTGTTAAGATTTCATCTTATTTATCTTTCATAAACTTGTCACTGCAAGCAAATACAAACTATTAAACTCTTTTAAACCTACGAAGCAACTAAATAAAATTCAGAGAAAAATATTGTCAATGCTAACTGATACGTGCGTGTAGGCTATGTTCTTACAATGATGTTTGAAAGAAAAATACGTCAATAATGTTTGTCAGGTAAAATTGATGGCATGTAGGGCCCCTAATAAGGAGATTTTAAAACAAATTGACATATTGATTTTCATTTTCATTATAAAAAACACATTTGAATTTTGTGAAAAAATGTGTCGGCTGAAAAAAAAAATATAATAAATTAAAATAATAACAACAACTATTGCTAATTGTTAATTTTTATTTTTGACTTTAGTGCAGCATCAAATGATCAGCAAGTTGTTACAGAACTAACGAAAGGATATTTTTATGATATGTGGTTTCCCTCATTTCACTTGCCTTGAATATAGTCTAAGTGCATTATAATTAAATGCATTTTACATAAGTAAAATAAACTAGAAATTATATTGTTATGCACTTTACCAAAAAACTACTTTTAATAACTGTGCACGTCTACAGCCATGTTGCTAACCACAAAATTACCAACAATGAATATGTGCATGAAAAGGAAGATATAACTTAAATTAACAAATGCGTTTTTATACATAATGTGGCCTTTATAAGTATCGCACTATTCCAAATTAGAAACTTTTTCCATAATTGGTACAATTCCTCTATGAAAACAAATGAATAATTCCTAAAAATATCCCACAATATTTCCGATGTTCGCTGCCCCCCCTCAACCTCCCCTGTCAGGCCCAATATATGATTTGGGGTGGGTGTGAGATTAAGTATGCAATATTGTGTCGTTTTGTATGAAAAGTGTAACTTAACCCACAAGAGTGAAATAATTTCCCACAAAAAAAAAAAAAAAAAATTAAACAAAAAATGAAAATTTTGAAAAAAAATTCAATCTTAATTTTGGCATTTTGTCCTTTTGGGATTTTGGATTTTCGGGATTATGGACTTCGGAATTATGTCCGGCTGCCAAATAAATTGTATGGCACATTTTCTTGAAGGGAGCCAAGGCCTATTGACGACTTTTTCTAAAAACCAATGCTTTCGTGTGTGTTGCGAAGTTACGAAAATAAGGATTTTTAAAAAAATATTTTATACAAAAAAAAAAATATAAAATATTTATTTAAAAAAAAAATAAGTACCTATGTCATCTTGTAGACAAGCAAATTTTCAACAAAAAACAAGTTGTGACTTGATACTTTACACTTACCGTTAAATAAAAAAATAAATCAGCAAAAAACCAAAAATCGAAAATTGCAAATAGCCGAAAAAAAAATAAAAACGGCCATAACGGAAAGTCCAAAATGTCAGGGGCCTATAACACGAAACTACAAGTACAAGTTTTCAATAGCACTTTGATCACTTAGCGGAGCAGTGATCAAAACACTATCAATCAAATCGATCACATCGAGATAGACGCCAGACATGCTTCCAGCATCTTGGGTGTTCGAGCATTCCGTGGGGCAAACATAGACTCTGACGACTACTTGGTAGTATCTCGAGTACGAATGCGGATATCCATGCCGCCACTCCGCCGAACTGATGCTGTGAGAAGGTTTGATATGGCAAAGCTAAAATTGCAAGAAACCGCAAGAAACTTTGCTGACCACGTTTCTGACAATCTTTCAACAATTCCGCCGCCAGCAGCAAGTACAGATGATTAGTGGAGACATTGTCAACAAGCCATCAGAAGGGCCGCCTCTGATGTGCTGGGTCCACAAAGAAACTCCTGGTTTGAGGAAGAATGCCCGGTTGGCGCATGCAGCGAAGAACGAGGCCTACCAGGCAACGCTGCAGACTAGAACCAGAGCTACTGAGAGAGCAGCCCGGGAGATGTACGTGCAGAAAAAAAGAGAGGGAAGATAGGGACTGGACTAATATCTCTGAAAAAATACTTAGGTGTTAGGCTGGTTTTGAACCCAGACCTAACAGACGTTAAGAGCCCGACACAATGGACCAATAAATTTCAACATTTTGGCCAACAAAATTAAAGTTGGTACCTACTGACTAACATTTTTATCTATCTAAGTCTATGGTCCTATGAATATACATTATTATAGTTAATAGTTGCTAATAAAATTTAAACAGACAGATTTGATTTTCCACAAAATCCTGTATAAGCTAGCAAACAAATTTATACATGCCAATGCCCCAAGCTCTGATGTTTTATTATTTTCATTTCAACGAAATCATAACTAAACCACAAAATGCAATTTATTTGTGCCACTGTAGGCATTATTAATTATTATTCTATCTTAGTCATTCAAAGCAACTCATTTTTTTTATTTTAAACTTAACAAGTATAATATGAATTAATTTCATTCACTCAAATCTCAAATTTGATTATAGTGATTTAAATGAATAGTGACTGGATGTCAGCAGTAACAAACGTTCTAGCACCCCCCAAGAGTGCAAAACCACATATCAAGCTGACAAAAACTGTCCATAGCGACAATGACTACAAGCGACATTTGACGCTCAATTCACCGCGGAATGGCACCGGGATCGGCATCACGATTCAAATTTATTCCACTTCAAAAAATTTAAAACGCGCAAATTATTATTAAAGCCAACAAAACAAAACCAAACCCAGAGGTACCAACCTTCAACTATGCGGTGCTACATGTCTGGGTACGTGTTCAGTTCACCTCAGAAATCCCTTCCCTAAACAAAGAATCAGAGGATCGCTGTTAACCCATAACAAATGCTTCCCAGAAAATGAATTACCGTCCAAGAATTGTTAATAACATGTTAAGTGAAAATATTTTGGAACAATTTGCGAGGGTGGCTATCTGTAGTTCGGTTCGGTCCCTTGAGGATATATTTGGGCGCAAATAAAAATCACACGGGTCATCTCATCAAGGGGAATTGCAACCCCCCTCGCCTGATACAGATTGTGCTGTTGATCGTGGTCATCGTCATGGTCGAAAATGATGCTGTAACCAAATCTTAACTGCGCTAGCATGAGTCCGCTGTGCCATATTTCATTCGTGTTGATTTAAACATTTTCATCTTTTGTGGAATAATGTATGCGCACTGTTCGTTTAATGCCATAAAGAGTCGAAGATGGTCATGCGAGAAATATTCTTTTAGTTGGACATGGGAGTGCAAAATTGGTGTCCTTCATAAAAAATCATAACTTTGTGCAGATCTTTTAAAGGATTGTATATGAATATGATCTTTTCAATTGTTCAGCAGGGTGCTGCAATGCAATAGTACGATATATTGCTTTCAATGTCTTGTGTGGGTATTCTTTTATATAAAGTGTCCAGTGTACAGTAGCTACGAAATGTTATGATACATTTAAACAAAATTTATAGAGTTGACCAGATCAAGTTTTGTGTACAATGGTGATATGTGTTTGAGGTTTTAAGATAAGTAAAAATGTTCTAAAAGCTACAAGTTAAAAAATTCCCAGGAAATACCTTTCCCAAAGATTTGTATTTTTCTCACAAGATTAATTCTTCAATCAAGGAATTCCACCAAATTGATACCTTCATTGTAACTGTCCGAATAATCATGTTGAACTAAAAAATAGCAATAACAATAAAATGTTACACCAACTTCCGTTTGACATGCTCTTATACTTCTTAAAATAAAACCCCAACAAAAAAGTAAAAACATAGATCCGACTGTAAGGGTAAAGTCGGGTGATATGGAAATATTTTGTGAATTGCAATCCATAAAAATTATTTATTGAATTCAATTTAAATACTGCATTCATTTACTTCATTTGAGACTTCAACTTAAAAATTCACAAACACCATTCATTCGAAGTCAAAATGATTGCAATAATTTCTTTTCCCATTTATTTTGCCGCAATCAATTGAATGTAGTCATTTGAGAATGCATGCATTTCTTGCATTTCTTTGCAGTCCTTGCATTCCACGCATTCCTTTGCAGTCCAACATTCCTTTGCAAAGGAAACTTCAAAGGAATGCTTCGACTGCAAAGGAATGCTTGGAATGCAAGGACTGCAAAGAAATGCAAGGAATGCATGCATTCTTAAACGACTACATTCAAATGATTGCTGCAAAATTAATGGGGAACAAAAATTATTGAAATAATTTTGATTTCAAATGAATGGTAATTGTGAATTTTTAAGTTGGAGTCTCAAAGTCTCAAATAAAGTCAATGGGGCATATTCATAGACCATGTTTAACTTGTGTTTAAGAAAAACTCGAGTTTATCCTATTTAAATTACATTGTTTGAACACAGTCTAAGAAAAACTCGAGTTTAAAAACAACTATGAATATTCCCCAATGAATGCAATCCTTTTATTAAATTCATTGAAGATTGCATTCACAAAAGATGACATTCTTTTACAAGTCTGCCACGGGGGACATGGCACATTAGTAAACAAAAAAAAAAAAACAATAAGAAAAAAACTTGGCGGGTGCGTTCGATCAACTATATCTACTTAAAAAAAAAATTTGTACATTTAAGAAAACGATTTGAGGGGTCCATTTCGGGGTCCATTCTTGTTTACAGTTGTGTCTGTGGGAATTTTTTCTTTTCTTGTCTAAAACAAAAAACAGCGAAAACGTCAATCAGGTAATATGGCACCCGAATATTAATGGGAAACAGCAAGGTGTGGGTATGGTACCGGTGTCATATTTTTGGGCTACCATATCAACCGATTGATTTTTTTATTATTTTCTTTTCACACTCATCATTATTGTTATCACTTGACATTTTTTTAACAGTTTTTTTCTTCAAAAATTTTTGATTTTGTATATAAAACAATAACATTTAATTTAATTTATAAATCGACTAATGTTTCTATTTTCCTTTTCAAAAATAATTAAAGAAGTGATATTTGTATGCTTTTAGTCAAAATGCTTTTTATTTTTAATGTAAAATTCTGAAAAATAATTTGAGACGAAGGACATCACCGCAACAAATTTCTCATCTAAAATTTTACCGACTTAGTATGTTTTTCGAGAAAAATTTATTTATCGGTTACACTTACCGTTATATTTTTACACCTAGGTCAAAAATAAAAAAAAAGTCCAGGGATATTGCTCAAAGAATACTTCTTACCAAGTTTTAAGAAAATTGGCCCAACCTTTTAGGCTGCAGGTATCGATACATACTTGCAGACATACAGACAGACAGAATTGCCGGACCTCTATCATCGTAATGTCATGTTTGATTATTATCTCAAAACAATTTTTTTGTACGAATGCATAACTTGCCCTATAGTAGGTACTCTTATAATCGCAAGTAAAATTACTCAACTCCGTGAAACTTTGGGTTTTATTTGTTTAAATTAAGTGGCACTGGCAGCTCCGAAGAACTACGGCCTAATGACTTACACTCTCAACCAATCCTTTTGTGTGCGTTGCTAGTTCTACAGGATTGGAGGTACAATTTTCCGTCAAATCCAACCGAACAAGGTGAGATGCAATTGGTGTTCACCCAGACCTTCGGGTGATAGTCCGACAAACTAACCACTACGCCACGGGAAATTTATTTGTTATTGTTATGTTATTTGTTTATAAATTTTAAAACATAAAAATACATTAAAATATTGATAAAATTTTTATTTCCAGAAATTTGTATTTCGCTAATTTTTTGCCAGACTAAACGTCTTTCGAGGTGACTATAATGTTTTTTATCCTCGGGGGACACACCTCTACAATATATAAAATTAAAGTGGACGAATGAGTTGCCAAATTTTCATGTTGCAAGTTGCCATAAAATAAAATAAAATTTAATTTATATAATTTTAAATAATTTTTTTATTAGGTAAATAAAAAATAAAAAAAAATTTATGAATTTTATCAAAAGTGCTAAAAATACCTTTTACAATGTTTCAAACCAAAATCAAAGTAGGTATGCCGAAAACTTCATTGCATAAATATGAGCTTACCAACAAAATAATTCCAAAATCGTTAAAGCAGTTTTTAAAAAAAATTATGTTTACTTAATAAAGTTTTTTTACAAACTAAACTATTCTAAAATTTAATTTTATATATAAAAAAAATAAAGAAAATTTGTCAACCCATTTTCAAAATATTGAATTTATAGGAACAAAGAAATAAATGAAAAAAAATATTAAAATTTAAATTAGGCTCTCCTGCTAAATTTTGGTTCTAAGACTAGTTCAAATAATAATAATAATATTCTAAAAATGTTGTTTTGTTAAAATCGATTCATCTATCTACAGATAGCTCAAGAAAAAAATAACGCTTCTATATGGGAGGTACCGTTAATAGGATTGCCAAAAATTTTTTTTTGAAACTCAAACAAAACATAATCAGATAAAAACCATCTTCATTTTTTTTTAAATCGTTGGAGCTGTTGCCGAAAACTTCATTGCATAAATATGAGCTTACCAACAAAATAATTCCAAAATCGTTAAAGCAGTTTTTAAAAAAAATTATGTTTACTTAATAAAGTTTTTTTACAAACTAAACTATTCTAAAATTTAATTTTATATATAAAAAAAATAAAGAAAATTTGTCAACCCATTTTCAAAATATTGAATTTATAGGTACAAAGAAATAAATGAAAAAAAATATTAAAATTTAAATTAGGCTCTCCTGCTAAATTTTGGTTCTAAGACTAGTTCAAATAATAATAATAATATTCTAAAAATGTTGTTTTGTTAAAATCGATTCATCTATCTACAGATAGCTCAAGAAAAAAATAACGCTTCTATATGGGAGGTACCGTTAATAGGATTGCCAAAAATTTTTTTTTGAAACTCAAACAAAACATAATCAGATAAAAACCATCTTCATTTTTTTTTAAATCGTTGGAGCTGTTTTCGGGAAAATCAAGTTTCTTTACAACGGTTATATGGCAAGTACCGTTATTTTATGAGTTAAAAAATAATACCAATTTCTCCTCTAATTAATGGTGTAGGGTAAAGCCGGGGGATATGGCACCCATTTTTCTTTTCTCTTATAACTTCCAAATTAAAAAAGATTTTTATTTCAAACCAAAATATCTTTATTATAAAACTAGTTTGTAAACAAAAAATAGGAACATATTTGAAATTCACAGTTAATTAAATGTTTTTTTGCAAAAATAAAAAACCTTAAAAAAAAAGACGACTTAAAAAATGGAGGGTGATATGGCACCTGCTTGCGGGTGAAATGGTACTTCACATTTTCTTGTTGTTTTTTTTTCACATTTTCTTGTTGTTTTTTTTTCACATTTGTTGCATGTATTGTTATAGGATGTGCATGATTCATGTGACCAAAAGTGACATATTATGCACTCAAGCCACTCGTCCGGTTTCGTTGTGAGAGCATAATCCTCACCACATTAGTTACCTTTAAAAACACAGGCTGGTGGTAAGAAATTTCCTTCTGCGTTGCAGCATGCAATGACTGTTATTGTCTCACCTCTTTCTGCCGATGTTATTGCAGTAACGTTGCGCGATCCTTTCTCTGCAATAACGAAAGAGGGCCGATTGTTGAGTTGACACCAAGTTTCATCCATATTATAAATATGACCGGGTTTGTCCAGCAAATTATTTTCCGTCAAGGTTTTTTCCATCAATTGGAAGTAGGTAGACACTTCTGTCCATAGACATAGCTTTGGCTCGTGACTGCGACACTCCCTCTGATTTTCGAACTGCTAGATCAGGATGGCGATTCATAAACAAAATGAACCAGTCCTTTCCAGCTTCTTTTTTCAAATTGTTGAATTTGTGCCTTATCTCGCACTTTTCTGCCAATCGATAGGCCATTTGGCACACTTCCTTCTTAGATGGAACAAATCCGTGTGCCTGGAGTTTTTTTTATATGACACACAATTTTCAATTCCCTTTCTTCCCCTAAGCAGGATACGGATCCCAAAGCAGTTTTTTTAGCGTCTGGATTTTTAATGCGTCGTCTAAGGGTGGTGAAAGGAATTGAAAAGTGCTTTGAAGCTGCTTTTATGGACATTTTTTGCATGGACAGCTTCAATGACTGCTGTGAGTTGGTCTTGTGTCCATTGTGCACGATTTGCAGATGATTTTTTTTTATAAACTGTCGGCATTTCTGAAAGAAATTTGTCAAACCATAGTAAAAGGATTTCTGAAATTTAAGTGAATGCCTAGTTAAAAATGCAAATAAAGTATAATAAAGTTAGAGCGGGGGAAATGGCACCGGGGCCATATCACCCGAACTTCTGAGGTGCCATATCACCTTTTTGACCTTGCTTCTGCTATACCAAATAACATGAACAATCAAGCACGCACAGTTATAGCAGTAAGCAAACAAGAACAAACACGATTATTTCTTTTGTTTTCGTTTTAAATGAACACCTGGCGTCAAATACTCTCGTATTACCACGAACTTCACTGATACACAAAAAAACTTTTTGCTCAATACACACTCACTTTTTTTTTTCTCCGGCTGTATATGGTAGTAACTTACAGGCTGCTGCGATTCGAACTGGATACTTCAAGAGCTTGCGTAATACTGAATGATATTTTGTTTCTCTTTGTTTTGGATATAAGTCGTTAAGTGGGAGATATTGAAAGGGTGCCATATCACCCCGGGTGCCATATCACCCGACTTTACCCTACAAAACTACAAACCTTAAATACTAAAGGGCATTCGCCAATTTGGGCTAATTTACTTTTAGCCGGCCTATTTTATCATATACCTACATAGGTATACCATACTAAAATGAAAATTTTGTATTACTACACCAAAGTTCTGTAAGTCAATTGGCTTGAGATATTCACCTTCAATAAGTTTCTTACATTCCCACTTATGCATCACTTAAGTATACATAAATAGAAGGTGATTTAAATAAAATGCAAAAAAAATCAGGAGCGAGTAGGTTGAGTCAAGACAGGAACAAAACTTTTTAGGAGGAGGGATTTATCCGCTCCCATTTAGCTGAGAGAGGCAATTTTCTCAAAATTGACTTACAGATCAAAAATTTAAAAAAAAATAATGGCAGTACTAAGATAGCCCTGATGTATGTTTTTGAAAAGCCAGAAATTTTTTCTTGTTGTTTTAGTAAATGGTTTTTGAAAAGGTATTTTTCAAAATAAATATTTTGGAAAAAAAAATTACTTAACTACTATTTTTTGCAACAGTACTATTTTTGTTTTCAAAATTTAATGCTCTAATTACATAATTTTAAGTCAAAAATAGACAACCGGATGCTCAAATGTCGTTTACTTTTTGAGAAAATTAAAAATAACGAAAACCAGCTCTACTAAGAAAAACCAAAACCAAATAAATCTATAACGATTTTAATTAAACTTTAAATGAGTTAATTAAAGGAGATTGAGATGGTTTACGCCATAATTCCTTATTATATTATATTATACCTATTTTTTTTTTATTTTTTTATCTGTATGTATCTACATTTTTCGGTAAAAAATGTTCATCCAAAAAAATTAATACCTTCAAATCCTATAGACAGAATAGTTTTTAACCCTACTGTAGACTACATTGCGTCGACGTTTTAATGGCATCATTAGCTTGACTCCTCTGGGTACGTCGTTACATTATTGCCATAGCGCTTATAGTGATCGATGTATAAATATTGTAGTGGTGAAGGAGGTGCGTGCATGTAAATGCCAAATTACGATGCTTTCTGCACGAAACACTATTTATGTCTTAATAAAATAAATTGATGTTAATCTTTGTTATTTTTTTCATTAGATACACAGTCCGACGATCCAGGGCAGTTTCAGGAAATTCGTTGTCGTTGATTTCTCCATTTCAGTCTTGTTTCCCTATTTTTCACCACACGCATTTAACTTATGTATAAAAAAGACAATCTTTTAACAGGTCGAATCAGTTAGAAGACATGATACAAAATGCGTAGGTATATTAGTAAAACAAATTGACCACAATCCCATTAACATACATTTGATTGACTTAATCAACGTTTATACTCACTTTGCTGGGTATAAACTCAGATCCAGATGAGAATAAAGAAAAACAATATTTATACCTGTGAAGGTAAATTCCCTGCAGGTGTTAAAGTTATTTAACACACTAACGCACTGCATCATAATTTTACACACAGATAAATTATAATCGGCATCTTTTGGTCTGTTATGCTTCTTGAGTGTGAAACAATAACGTCAATGACGACATCCGACTACCACGGAGGTCTTCATTGAAAAATGATGACCCTCGAACGCCAGAAGTGAAGATTCTTTCGATCGCACACGCATCCGATCCTTCGGCAAGACGAACTATGGGTGGATACGAAATTTTAAATGCACCATCCTCTCCAGGTATTAATATACCACCTCCTATATCATCATCATCCTTGCCTATCTGTCTGTTGCGAATGCTACAAAGAGAAGATTAAAATGTTTCATCTTTTGGCCTTCGCTTCTTTAAGGTCACACCTCTTGGCATAATAAAAATGATGGCATGTCAGATTTGTAGTTAATGTTAAGTTTATCGATTGCAAGCAGAGGATGCATTTTTGTTTACAGTTTTTTTTTTAACAATTTTTCATATAAGAATCAAAAAATATGTCTTTGACTATAATTGTGTCATAAACGTATAATTTTCATTTTACATCGAAAGATTATGCTGCGAGTGTATATCTACTGATCGAGTAACAAAAAACGGTTCTATAACAGTTATACTGTTAATAAGTTGATTCTAAAAAAAAAATCCAATGAAACCATGGATAACTAATCACTCGTAAAAATTTTTATCGAAATTGATCAAATTAATTTTGAGAAAATTAGAACTATCGGTTTTTGAAAAAAAAAAACATTTTCAAAAATAATTTTTTGAAAATTTTGTTTGCAGTATTATTTAGGTTTAGCGAAATCTAGACGTGAAAGTGGTTAGGAAAGAAGCCAAGCTTACCTTTGATTGGTATAGAAAACCCACGGCTTCTGGACGTCTGATTAATTTTCATTCGCGGCAGCCAAACCAAGTTATAATGAACACAGCGAAGAATTTCGTTAACCGCGTACTTGATACAAGTGACAGTTCATTTCATTCGAAAAACATTAATGTTATCCATGACACCCTTAATTACCATAGAGGCAAATGAAACGGAGGATACTCAACAGGCTACTGTTATAAACACTGCGAGTTTCATTTATTCTATTTCTAACCGCCTCACCGATTAGAGATAAGACAAAGACGAAGATAGCTTTTAAGACGGCCAATTCTATGTTGAAGTCAGTTGTTTACCAATATTAAAGGGAATGTAGAGACATTGGATAAATCAAATGTGGTGTACAAGATATACTGCCTGGGAGGAAATGAGACAGTATATCCTTCGGTGTATATAGGAAAATTGAAACAAAAATTCAAAAGCCGTTTTGCTGGCCACAAGTCTGACATAAATAGTAGAGCAGAACAAAAGAATGTGCTAGCGCTTCATTGTTTAGAAGAAAAACATAGATCTGACTTAGAAAATGTGGAAATTTTAGAAACAGAACAACACTATTCAAAAAGGGTGTTGCTAGAGATGCTAAACAGAAAAAAAACAATAAGAAAGCTGTTAAAAGGAGGTCAGACTGTGATAACCTCAGCAACATTTATAGCCAGCTGATCAAACATTATTAAGTTTTATTCCTTAATGTAATTTTCTAAATATTAAATATTTTTATTTTGTATTAATTTTAAGGTATTAATTTTATATATTTTAGCTTGTTGCTATACAATGTTAAAAAAATACTGATGTTTAGTTATTAAATTAAAATCTTTAAATGTTTTGTAAATTCAGACGTCATATATATGTATCTAATTTGTGTGTACTAATACACATGTATACATTTTTAAATATTGTTACAAAGGCCTGATAAAGAGCATTACCATGCTCGAAACGTTGCCAAACTAACACCACCCACTTCTTGTTAAACTACAGCGCACATAAATTCAAACAATACTATATTTAACGATAAAAAAAGTTCACAAAATATCAATATCATCGCTTAGCGATAGTTTTATTATATTAAATTTTGTCAAAATCAATGAAGCCGTTCAAAAGATAGTCGGAGTATAATAAAAAAAGCCTTCATCTAGGACCATAATATTGAAAACGGCGCAAATTTTTAATTTTCACAACCCAAATCGGTCTTCTCATCAGAAAAACAAATTTTTACACGTTCTTTGGACATATGCCAATAAAACTAAACACTCTTTTCGCTTTTCTTTTGACACCCTAAACCGAACCGCAAAAAAATGTCGTTCCGCTTTGTGTCCTTGTGACTCGCCACTGGCCGCTAACGCTTCCCGCCTAGAAAGAATATGATTGTTTGCAGAAGAAAGAATATAATAACAAGCTTTATGTAAATACAAGTCTTTAACAACACTTGCTTGCAAATTTAAATTAGATGAAAGGCAAAGCTTATGGTTTCATTAGATTGGGGACTTCAAAGTAGAATTTGTGGACATAATCGTTATAAAATAGCCTTAATTAAAAAGTATAAAATTAGTTAAAAAAAAGACCCCAATTTTATCTAATTTTGAATATTCATTTTATATAAAAAAAATTCACCTAAAATAAAATAAGCCTCCATAATAAGTAATAGAGGTTTATTTTATTTTAAGTTTGGGCTGCTAATATTGAAAGGTTATTTCCGTAAGACTCTACTCAGTGGGAAAATTTTGCAGAGTAAGCAAAATATCAAAAAGTAAAACTGGTTTTCATAACGGTGATTTTAATTTTCATTTTTGTTTCGGACTCATATTTTGTTTGTGTTAAATTGAAATGTTCTGTTCAAAAATGTGGAGCCATTTTTCATAATGAAATATGACCACAAATTTACAAATGAAAAAAAGTCCCAATTTATGAAAAATTAACCCAAACATTAAAAACAAAAAAAATATGTGTTGTTGTTTTTTTGTGTGCACAATTTTGAGGCCATTTTCCATTTATAGTTTGAGTTTTTGTTTTTGTTATGGGGATTATTTTCATAAAATTGGGGCCATTTTCCGTTTATAAAAATGGGGCTATTTTTCATTACGAAAAAAGAACCCATTTTTAGGGTTCATTTTTAATTTTTCGTTTGGACTTTTTTTCATTGGTGCCAAATTTGATGAACCATTGAAAACTTGGTCTGAAATAACTGTTAGAAATAAAATTCTTTCCCTATACGACCTATTACAAAATAAGTTTGGCACTAAATTAAAATCTGTTTTTGGGCGCTTAAGATACGGTTCTTCTGCCTCTTTCGTAGTCCAGTCATCGAATGATTCTAGGTGGGAACTCGATGTTCCCAGAAAAACTAAGTATGCACCTTTAGTTAGACCAGCGTAGATGTAAACATACTAAAAGTTCCCGATCATAGGTTGGCAGCAAAATGGTGCAGGAGGCTTAAAATTTCCATTTTTTCAGTTTTTCGCTAATGACTCAGAAAAGGTTGATCCTACAGAAAAAATATCAAGTACAAAATTAAAGCTGACAAAATTTTCTACAAAAATAGATGAATAGTTTTTTTTGTGTCTTTGAGATATAAGAATTAGAGGATCGCTAAATTCAACAAAAACGTTTTTGATTATTTTTGTTCTTCACAAGCTAGCGATCTTTTATCTCAGAAACTATTAAGGATACGAAAAAACTATATATTCTCCTTTTGTTGGAAAATTTGTCGGCTTTAATTTTTGAATTCATATTTTTTTTTCAAGGTTTTCTGAGATATAAGCGAAAAACTTAAAAAAGCAAATTTAAAGCCAACCCCACATCCCTTTGCGACCAACCTAGTATCGTGGACTTTTTGTATGTTTATCTGCTCGCTAGTCCAATCAAAGCTGCAAACTTAATTTTTTTGCCTTTGATTTTTCCACCTAGACCCCTCTTTTGAGCATTAGTTGACTGGGCTTTCGCCCAGTCTTTTTTTTTAACAATAAATCCTTTAACCGGTCGAAATTTTCAATCACTAATTTTTTATTCTCTAAGTTGATGTCTGCTTCATGATCTTATTTTTATGTTTTGTCCAGTCAATTTAACTTTTTATTAAAAGGCTTACAAATATTTTCATAATTATATTCTATTGAAAAGAATAATTCCCATGGTTTAAATGAAACAAAAAGTATTATAAACAAAATTCTTTAACATGTCCAATCATGATATCAACCTATCAAAAATTCTCACAATTAGCTAATCTTGAACCGTCCAAATTGACTTGAAATACCTACCTACATTTTTGTTAAATAAATTATCTCAGAATTTTATTGATATCTCTCAAAAAAAAAAAAAAAAAATTAAAAGAAAAAAATGAAGATGAAGAAACGATCACGGATCACAAAGAGAGCGAAGACACTCTACTAGACATCAGCTTTTAACTCCAGAATCGCCATCGCCATCGCCATCAACATCTCATCGTATCGAATATGTTTATAGCTAAATTTGTGTGGCTTGGATAATCATATGCACAAGAGACATGCGGCAGCTTCAATTTAATCGATGGCGAAACAGCGCAGACACCTTAATGAGATTTGCTTGTTCGGTTAGCCATTTGGAAGATGTGTATCTCATCTTCTCGATGCTACCATTATGGTCCAGATAGCTTATACTCTTTAATATCCGTTTTCTTTCTCAAGAGTTACCATATACATATATATTGAATAATGTGCGGGTGCGAGTGTGTTCGTCGAGGCAGCAGCAGTGGCAGAGATCGCCTCGATTACTCATCAATCTGGGAGACACATCATTTCATAAAAATGTGGATAATATTTATAGCGCCTATCTTAATAGGTTAGATCACTTTTAATTCATAGTTTGAATCGTGGTGGAATTTATTGATGGGAAATGTAGTCACATCTCACATTATATAAAACTTTTGAAAGCATGGGTGGTTTGAAGATACAGACAATTCCAGATCTGTCTAATTTTTCGATCGAAACCATCATCATCATCATCAAATGATTGTCTTATCAAGATTTAAGGGAGACCACTCTGCGCTAAAGGTTAATTTGTGATTCATTTTATTTTAAATATAGTGACGCACATCACAAGATTGGCTCTTTATGCTAGTTCTTTTAACATTCTTAAATCCAAAGCCAATAAAGTTGTCTATAGATTAATAAAACTGAAGGAGTTCAAAGCAAAATATTGGACAATATTCTGAGTAATAGGTTCGCATTGTTGCAATATTTTAAGTTAAGAAAGTTTAAATCCTGGGAGCATCTCAATATAAAGCAAAAATTTATTAAATGCCAGATTAATCATCAATCACGAAGAATTAAAGATATGAGTCGAACAATTCCTGAGATTCGCTCTTAGGGCCTATGGCTGGCAAAATCCTTAAAAAATTCTCCCGTATAACAATAGACTCCATCCAACTCATTGATAAACCGTCTCTTGAGAGCAGACGTTCATATTTAACTTTGTGTTTGTTGTTAAGTTAATAAATGGAAAAATGTATGCTTTGCAACTTCTATATCGTCTTCATTTTAACATTCCTCAAAGAAATCTGAGATTATGTATCGGAATCTGTGCACATAAAACAGCACTTTTGTACCAATTACGAACGTCTTTCTCCATCAAATAATATGATTGAAATTTTTAATTAATTAAATTACCATACAACTATATATACACTAAAAGTTTTGAACGTTACTTTTTAAGAACTGTTTTGTAATTATATTTTTTATAATTATTCTTATAAGCTTAACTCCACACATTTAGATTAGTTAATGTTGGTCAAAATTCTAACTTCAACACACATAATATTTTTCGCTAGATTTCTTCAGCACCCTGATGGGAATTTATTTATTAACATAATGTAATAAAAGCAATAGCCTTCAGAATGCGAAATCACTGTCACGAACCACATACGGACACTTCCATTAAAGGGACAAATAAACATATACCTAATATGGTAGAGCGATGAAGTCAAAGCAGTGATGGCAAGTAAAAAATCGGCTTTTTAAAGCTTGGTGAATGTGCCCCTTTTATAACATATAGATGAAAAAGCTCGCCTTGAAGTAATCTACAGACGTTGCAAGAAAGAAGCAAAGAAGAAGTGTGTCCAACTTCAAGCTGAAATTACAGAGACCATGTATCGGGAGTTGGAAAAATTACCTGCACTTGCTACTGATGCAAACCAGACTCTGAAGAGTCTATGGTAATCCAATATTATTAATGTCACAACTATCTTTAAAATTGCAGGAAAAGAAAGAGAATTGCCAAGGAGATTTGTTCACCAAAGTTTACAAGCAATACTCAAGTCCAACTTCTTGTGGATGACGACAAAATTCTTCACAGCGAGGCGAGAGTACTTCGAAAGACTTTAAAATAACAGTTGCCCAGTCGATACTTTCCAACAGCCGCACCGAAACTACGATGAAGTGCCCGACATATCAATCGAAGAAGTCAGTGCGGCCAGCGGTGAAAAAAACCCAAAAAAGAAAAAGCGACTGGGACCAGATCCAGATGGTGTATACCTTCTGAGTTCTGGAAAAAATGTAAGGCATTGGGCCACTGGTTTGCTTCTGGTTTGCTTCTTCAGTAGTGTGCTTTTTCATCTAGGTTTGTTATTAGAGCATACAGATTTTTTTTATTGAGAGAGACAAAAAGCATCCACTTTTACTCTATCCCAATTGTATAACTTGTACATCGTCAGAAGATTTTCCTATTTGCCAGTCATCAATAAGGAACATCCGAGCCGGAGTTGCACAAGGATTCAAATCAGGACCATTCCTCTTCAACATCTTCACATCTGAAACCCAAAAACGCCGACAACATTCTGTATGCTGGCGATTCCTTGACGTATGTGAGTTCTATATCACCGATGATTGCTGCCCGGAGAGTAGAAGCGCATATAAGAAGAATTTTCTTATACTACTATCAAAATGGGCAATTAAATTCAATTCTGCCAAATCCGAGTTAGTCTGTTTCAGACGAACTGCTCCTTCTGACCGACGAAGACTACGCTCAGCCTCTAACTGCCAGAAGAATTAAGCTCAGCCTATATACCCGACGGAACACAGCTTTCAAATAAAAAAGACGTCATCCACCCACTTATGCGAAAAATGAATGGACTCAGCCAGAAGACAAAGCTCCTCCTGTACAAATAGCTCATAAGACCAATCATCACGTATTGCTTCCCCATCTGGTTCACGATGACAAAGACATATTTTAAGAAACTGGCAGTGTTTGAGAGAAAGATTCTACGAGTCTGCACCGAGACTCTATAAAGAAGCCAACATCATTCAACTTGACAGAAACCTTCTTATATTCGGATCAAGAAGGTTCCTACTTAATCCGACCCGCCAAATCAAGTGATAAGAAGAGTTGCAAACCAGCCAAAACATCCCAATCCGCGGTACTTAGAAGCTATATGGTACTGCTTGACGAGGATTTAAATCCACTCAACGAAAACGAGGAAATAGTTTTCTACACTGACCCGGGGTCAGTCCAATACCATGGCTAAGAACCCTAACACAACAATGACAACCGTATCTGAACAACCAGAAAAGTCCATCATCTATACACATAAATAAAAATGGAGGGCCTGTTTATTGTAATGTCAAAATAACAGTATTTTACTACACGCATATGAAAGCATATACACAGCCCTTATAACAAAACACACATTTTTAAAATGTTTGTCTGTCTGTCTGTCTGTTTGTCCTGGCTAATCTCGAGAACGGCTGGACCGTTTTTGACGGGAATTTCACTGGCAGATAGTTAATGCTATATAGCGCGAAACTTAGGCAGGCTATTTCACTTACTCCACAGATGGCGTTCAGGTTGCTTTTTTTTCTAGAAAAATCGTTTTTATGACCGATCAGAAACTGTGCTTGACAGATTTTGATAAGATTTGCCACTGATAGCTGATGTTGTAGGGAAGTGACTAAGGTTATTTTAATTACCCTCTAGATGGCACTGGGGCTCCCTAGGTGGCGCTCGGGTCACTTTTTTCACATATTCTTATGTATGAACCGAGGTGAAACTACTGGACCGATTTTAGCCGGACTTTCACTGACAAATAGCTGTTGTTGTAGGAGGAAGTAACTTATGAAGGAAATTATCCCAAAAATGGCGCTCGGGTAGCTTTTTTGAAAACTCTTATATATGAGCTAAAAATCTTTTGGCAAAAAGTTGGACCAATAGGAATATAATTACTCTTTCAAAAGAAAAAAATGTTTTCTCCCTTATTTTTTCTGCGGCTATTTATATTTTTAAGATAACCAAGTGCTGATGAGGATTGCATATTGTAAACTTAATAAATCGTTAATCGGTTCTATTAAATTTTGGTTTTCATTTTCATTTCGCATCTCTTTATAAATATTTGCAAACTTTAACGATGCTCTATTCCGTCTCCGTTAGAGTTCTCGATATGTCAGTTTACACCTCCACACAAAACCGAAACTTTCTTTATCAGGTTTTCGAAATGTATATAAAAAATTTGGGAACACAATCCATCACATACATATCGCCGCCTGAGTGCTTAAGTGCCCCATAGACCACTTTTTCGGGAAATTGAGTAAATGATGCAGTTATACTAATTCGAATATGCTCTTTCGTTTGGTCCTATCCACATTGCCCTCTATTATTAACAATGTTAGGGAAACCACTTTTGCTCTATAGACCACACATTTTTGTGCTCTCTTAGTGCTTATTTGCCTCATATCCAAAAATTTTACTAGGTGGAGCTATTTTGATTATGATTATTTTGTAGAGACGAAAATTATTTACCTTCACGTTGCCAAAGTATATAACAGAGTTGAATGTAGTCTTTTTCTAAATTTTGTATCAATAATATTTTACAATTTTTTTTTTTTACTAAAATGGATAAAAACAAAACTGGTAAAAAAAAAAGCTTTTTAATAAGTTCTGTGTGTTAGTGTCTTTGTTTAACAAACATAAATTCTCCCATTGCTTAAACTATTTTGATATTATCTTAGAATTTGTAAAGTTTAAATACATTAAAATCGACAACCCTAGTATATGGTACTAGGTGGCACGATTGGTTGCTACTTGACAAAAAAAAGTGAAAAAAAATGTTGAAAATGAGTTTTTTTATAATTATTTTCTCGTTAGTTTAAGTAAACAAGAATTTTAAATATAAGTGATTTTACGCCGAAAAGCATCGTTTAAATATGTTATAGGTTAATTTAGAGCGCCCGCATGGGGCCAGTAAGTTAATTAAGGTAATATGGAAGCTAGTTGTTTAAGATTTTTTGTCTAGCATTAATATAAGAAAATGAAAAATAAAAAATTATTTAAAAATGAAAAAACAAAAATGTTGCTACTTGACATTCAGATCTTTGTTAGCTCTGGTTCGTTTCTCGGCATTTTCAAATCTTTTTTTTTTCCAATTTTTAGTTATTAATTTTTTTTATATTTATTCCAGTACAAACATTTTTTTTTCTTCTTTATGGTTTCTTTCTATATTTTGTTTTGTATCAATTTTTCCATAATGGTTTGCTCTGCAAAAGCCTATCCCGACGAATCAAGTAATAGCCGTCTCTTTACCTGTTTTGGACCTTTTGGTAATCTTTACCATGCTAATTGCGTTGGTTCTACCAATGGATTTCTTGATAAAGTAATAAATTCTGATATTGCCTTTTGGTATTGTACCGACTGCCGTAAGATATCTCTTTCTCAGCTCTCCTTCAAAATGAATTCTTTTAAAGAAAACACTTTAAAGGTTTAAATGACTTGCTGACAAACTTTAACACTGCAGTGTCAAATGTAACTACATTTTCCCCTTGCAACGATATGATCAATATCGAAACATCAATGATGACTTGATCCAACAACCTGCTTCTTTTTCCGGTCCATCAGCTGAATCAGATTTATCAACCAAAACTTCTTCTTCAGCACTATCTGATCGGGACTCTGTTTCAAAAAGAGGAAATAAAAGGATACGAGAAAACTCATCAGTGGTTAAACATTCAAGTCCCCCTCCAATGGCTGACAATGATTGTGAAACTATATCAAATCATATTGTAATAACAGAGCCTTGTCCTCGTCCTATTGAGGCTGTCCCTAAGTCTAAATCAATTTTTATTTCTCGCCTTAGTCCAGATATAAGTGTTCATGATCTTGTTTCCCATTTGGTCTCTAACAAATGCATTCCGAAGTAGAAAGTAACGAAATTATTTTTGAGACCTCAAAGCACTCAGGCGGCGATATGTATCTCAAATCCCTTTTATTTAACAACAGTTTCAGAGACATCAAACCAGAAAACCATTTTTCTATCTTACGGTCCGGAAATGACTTCTGATTCTGATTTCATAAATCGGATAATATTTCCAAAAGAATAGTTTTATTTTCATAAACACATGAAATCTAACTTTCTGATAAATAAATTTTCCATGCAAATAGCAGTCTCTTATGTATATGAACAATTAATATTCATTCACAGTTAATTTTAATATTACACTCTTATCTTTTCATGTATTAAAGTAACATTTCATATTAAAACTGAAGAAAAAAAAATGCATGTCATGTCAACGCGTCGTTGTCTGTCGAGATCAGACCTCCTACGGACACATTACATTTATTTGGTTTCACATATGAAAATGTCGTTCGACAATAATAGTGAATTAATTGACTCCCCGTCTTTGGGAGACATAAATAAACCGATTAAATTTTTATTCAGTGTTAACAGCAACGGCTGCAACCATGGTGGTCTCCCAAATCTGGTTTCTGAATTGATTACGCAGCAACAGCTTAACGTCACAAATTAATTAACGATTTAACAACTTATCTGGTCACTCTGGCAGCTCAATTCGCTTGAATATCGCGGCAATTAATTTGCCTTTTTATGCGATGATTAGTTTCAGATTATGATCGTACCGTAAGTGTAGGTAATTTCGTAGCTATAGTGTGACACTTTTTATAAATTTAATTTTTTTGTATTTTTGTTTCATGAAAAAAAAGGTCAATTACCATAATGATGTGTTGCATCATCAAGTTCTAGGATATCTTTTGTATCTATCTATAGATGGATGGTGCATTGTTTGTCTGTCCATATTATAGAATCTGTATTTCTATGGGAAACTTGTATTCATCTGAAAATGTAATAAAATTTCCATTTTGTGGTCAGGAGCAGAATGTCCCGGAACAATTGCCACCTCATCATCATGGTCACCACCAACACCGACAACAGCACCACCGCGCACCGCCATCGATGAGTTAATTGACCAAAGCCCTGGGATAACTTTGTGTTTGTAGTTGATGAAGATGGCGACGAACGTAGCACGGCGGGCGCGAAGGCCAGTCCAGGTCCAGAGATGGCTGGAAGGTTGGAGGCTTTTCTTTGTTCGCTGAATGTAATCACGGATAATAATTATAGTGAATAGAGAGGTAGGTGCGCTTCGGACACATAGTGGACAGTGTGTGTTCGCAAGAAACCACAAAAATGTGTTCGAAGGATTAAAATGTCAGGAAGACCATTTGTTATTCGCGATGCAAGATGATTAATAACTTTGCTGATACCGTTAAATCCATTTGGAATGCAGCTCATAATTAATATATTATGTATATTTTTTTTTTTCAAGTGCTATTGTCCCGAGTTGACGAGATTAATATAAAAAGTATTTTTGTGTGAGAGTGAGAAGAAGATTTATTGTAAAGGTGTTTAAAAGCAATCGTATTTATTGAACAGGCGGGCGCGGCTGCAAAAATGCTTAACTCATCGAGAAAATTTCATTTCTGTAGGTTAGTAGTAAGTTAGTTAGTAGGTTAGTACAGAAAGATAAATATTAGTATAGTACGTTAGTAGTAACACAAAATACAACTCTTTCCCGCACGCATCCTGGAGAAATCGACGGGGGGAGGTATAGAAGTCCACTTTATAAGGGTGGCGGGTGTTTACTTATCAAGTTAAAGAACAAAATTACCATGGTGCTCTTTTATTCAATTAGTATCTACAACACAAAAATACAACTCTTCCTTTCGACATCCTGATGCGATTGGTATACTAAGTGGTTGATTTTTATACACTAATCACATATCTTTATATACTCATCGAGTAAAGATGAAGCTGATGGTGTCAAATTAAAGGAGGTAACATAGCTCTTTTTTTTGGCCCTAAAATCCTAATTTTTTAATATTAAAAAAAAAGTCGGCACAACTTTCAAAAAATGGATTTTCGAGAAAGGGACACTCGTTTTTAAGCTTTTTCTCTAAAAATATTTTTTCATGTTCATTGAATTACGGAAAAAGTAAAGTTTAGTAAAATAAAGGGAACGATTGGGTCGCACAAACTTGCTCTTGGGGACCAGTTTAAAAAAAACAAAAAGATTTTCAGAATCTTATATTCTGAAATGTGTGTATGTAACTAGTATTAAAAAAAAAAAGATTTTTATGAAAGACACCATTTTTGGTTAAAGTCCAATTACACGAAATTTTATTAAAACTGATGGAATTTTTTCAAGAAAATTTGAATTGTCGGTTTACCAAAACAAAATTTCCAAGGTAATTTTTTTTTTCGAAATTTTGATTGTTATTTTTTTAAAATTAGGAGTAGTTTTTTCATATTTAATTTCGATTAAATTGCGGTGCAGCCCTTCAAAATATAGTCGGAGTAATAAACAACGGCTCTATGCCAGGTACCTACCGTTAGTAAGTTGATTCTGGAGAAACAACTTTTCAGACGAAAGACATCACTGTTGGCAACAAATCACTCACGTAAAATTTTATCGAAATTAATAGTATTTTTTTTCGAGAAAAATGGAATTATCGGTTACGCTTATATGATAGGTACCGTAATTTGTATGCCTAGGTCAAAAATTAAAAAAAAAATCTGGGGATATTTCTCTAAAAATAGTTTGTACCAAGCTTGAGGAAAATCGGCCTAACAGAAAGACCTATAATCGCAAGTTAAAAATATGTAGATATGTAAACGAGGGGGTTCTATCACCCCCCATTTAGTTGGTGAGTTTTAGATTGCAAGACTCCTGTTAAACTTAAATAATAGGTACTAAACAAAAATTTAAAAAAAAATAATTTTTGAAAAAGATTTTTTTGGAAAAACCGATAATTCTAAATTTCTCGAAACAAAAAACTATTAATTCCGATAAAATTTTATATGAGTGATTTGTTGGCAATGCTGGCGCTGATATCTATCATCTAATTTTTTTTTTCTAACGAAGCTTATTAACTGTATCTCCCATAGAACTGTACTTTTTTATACCTATTGTTCGATTATTTTTAAAAAGCTGCTTTGCTTCATTAACATTTAAAAAAAAATTAAAAAAAGTAATAACTTTTGAAAAAAAAAATCGAAAAACCAGAAATTTATTTTTTTCGCATAAGTTACAATCGATTTTGATAAAATTCTGTATAAGTGATTTCTTGCCATCGATGAAGGCTGCATCAATTTTTTTTTGTTAATCAAGGAAATTTTTTTAAAAGTGTATAGGTTGCTTAGTACACCTATACTTATAGCACCTAGTCTTTAGCTGACGGAGCAATCTCCAATTTTATGCGAATTGGAGGATTTAAAGATTTTTTTTTTGCCAAAAAAACACACAACTACCACTTTTCTTCGCAGAGTAAAATCAAGTGAACTTTTAGTTTATTTTAAGTGACGAATGATGGTTTTATTTGAATTTTGGTCAAAACGAACTTTAATCTTATAGACAGACAAAATAAATAGATTTTTTTTTTAATTATTTTATTTGTCATTTTATGTTTATCAAGTATTTTCCTACTTACCTATTTTAACATGTATTTTTTTAAGAAATAAATTCTATGTTACATGTTCACAAAGTAATCATACCTGTAGTGCAATAGTATAACAATAGTTATAATTTATCATCAACATCACTCAATTTGAATCTTAATTAAAAAATCACAAGATTAAACTAAAAAATTAATTTATTTCTATAGTTATTATACAAATCAAAGAATTAAAGCAATCAATATATATTTCTCATTAACAACAACTAAGTACATTCACTTAACTAAAACAATTCATAATTATTTTATGAATTTATGTTCGAAGAAAAAAAAAGAACAGATTTTCTCTTAATTTCTTAACATCTAATACATTTGCGGTAAATATTTTGCCAGTTAATAAACTTAAATACAATATTTTATAACATTACATATAATTACAAGTAGGTAACTCATATTTAATAATTATCACAAAAAAAGAACTAAAAAATAAATAAACACTATTAAATTAAAATTAGGTAAAAAAAAAATTTACATTTACAGAAGGAAATAAAAAAAAAAATTACTACACTCTATCTGCATGTGCTTACATCTCTACGTTGAATACATGTACTGCAAGTCACTTCGCAACACCACTTAAAAACGCATTTACAATTGACATTTTCCTTAACTATTCGGTGGTCATAGCCCCGACTGCAGCACAACAAATCACACCCGTCTACGCCTTGTGACGTTGCATTGCACTCCCTACCATGAGTGCCTATAGAGCCTGTTTTCGTGTTGACCTCACAAAAGTCTGGCGATTCATCGGCGTATACAATGTCGTATTTGCTTGGCATTTTTATGGTTTCACTTTCGGGCATGAAGCTATTGCCATCATTTCTTGCCACAACCTTAAAAGCTCCATCGAATCTGTCTTTGAGACGTGCTCCCACTTCTCGCATGGAAGGCATCTTTAGCCAACATGTTTTGACCGTACACGAACCTGATAAACCATGACATTTGCATTCAAGTCTCATGAAATCGCGGATTGCCTGTGTTAAACAATGTATTACAATTTTAATGAAACTTTGAAAAAAAAAATTACCAGTCTCCCCGCATTATTGTTATGGAGTTTAACTAAATTGCCTAAGTCACTGCGTTTCCGGTATTTGGCATCGAGGAATGCTCTTGCTTGACCGAGACCAAAGTTAACATTGTCTCCACATCCACCCCATTCCCAGTCGCCATCGGGGAGAGGGATATTTTTGAACTGTCTCCTTTTTTGCTTTGCAACAAGGGGATGGTTTTTCTTGTGAGATCTGTCTTGGTTTTCAGTTTCGAAGGTGCTGCCACCCATCGACCAAAGGAGATTCTTACGCGGATGACTTTTCTCACAGGAGCATTGAACCAAATGTCCCATGGTGCAGGCTTTTGTCATTGCAAATGTTACTCCCGCTGATGTTATGGCATTCATGAAGCCTGTCTCTCTGGTGTCTACAAAGAAAATGTTGTTAACAAAATAGATATGAAGATGCAATTATTAAATAAGGTATAAATATCTTATATAGTTTACAAACGTTTTTCAAGAAAGGATAAAGTGTATAATCTATATATTTATTAACTTGATATTTGTCAAGGCCTCAACAGATTGGAATCAAAAATATAATGTTTTATTAAGATACATAATGTTTACTAGACTAGACTAGACAAGACTAGACTTATAGAAGAAAAATTACTTGGTACCAGCATTGGAATCGGTCTTCCGTTCCGTAGACATTTCTTCGATAGCACTTTCTGAAGATGAAATTTAAACTTCAACGTACCTATTCAAAGATAAAAATTAAATTAAAGTGCGAGAAACGGGCACATGTATTTCGGTGTCTTGAATTGTCTGTAAGTTAAGGAATGGTTCCAAATTTTTCCGAACGGTCTGTCACATTAAGTTACAAGTAAAATTTTGATAAGTTGTCTAAACAAATCAAGTAGAAAAAACTGTTCTTTTATAAGAGGCTTTAATGCTATTAGTCCCAGTTGCTTTAGAGTTCAACTTACTACAAATAAGTAACAAGTTATTACTACAATATAATATGTTAACATTTTTATTTAGTGAGACAGGGAAAAATAAGTCTATTTTTTTTTGCAACTATGAAAAAAAAAATAATTAAAAAATTACTAAAAATAAATTTTTTTCAAATGGATTTTTTTATGAAACTTGAAAATCCCCAAGGACAAAACCCCCAAGAGAATATGTAGCGAAATCGAAATTCCCAAGATAAAATCCCAAAATAAACAGTGCAAGTACAGTGAATCACTATAATTGCACTGTTTATTTTGGGATTTTCTCTTGGGGATGTTTTTGCTTGATTCACGCATATTCCTCATACTTTTTTTTTTATATTATATAATATTTCTTTTTTAATGAAATAAAAACAATGGCGCAAAATTATAGTCAAGTTAACTCGAAACTAAAGCAATTTTAGTTTGACACTAGGCTGATATTTCAGTTTTGCAATTATAGACAAGTTAAACTACACTTTATCTTTAAAGACTTGCATCAAAATTAAAATCAAGAAAACCCTATTTTAATTTTGTTAGTGTCACACTTGCTTATGAATTCTGTCAATCTGTCATATTCTATAAAAATTATCTTACAAAATGTTTTCGGAGGAGGATTTGCTTGATGATTTTGAGCTTTTTGGGAATCCCAAATCATATAAATCTAAGTCGGAACGACCATGAATTTTATTTAAGATGATTTGAAAAATCTACAGTTCAGAACCCGCAAAAATTGCGTAATATTGTTTAAAAGAAAATCATCTAAACTGATCGAACTGATCGTTTATTATAATTTGTGAAATTATTTTGTTTTCCAATTAAACACGAACAGCATACAGACACATTTGCTTGGCACTGATTTGTAGCAACATTTTTTTCGTAAAAGTTAGAGAACTGGTCTAAAGTTAAAATTAAGTTAAGAAGTGTCGAAATAATTCCTTAAATATAGGCTGACTATAATTTTGCGCCAATATGTTTTTATTTTATTGAACAAAAAGTATGAGACAAAAAATATGAAACAACTTTTACAAAAAAAAAAAAACATGTAACACATACCTGCTGAACTAAAATGTGTCAAATAATAACTTAAGCTACACAAATTAAAGGGCACGACTGCGCACAAACTTGCTCTGTTGCCAAGTCATCTGACAAATGACATATTTGATTATTATCTCAAAACCTTTTCTTTAAACGCAAGTAAAAGCTTGTTGGGGATTTTTTGAGATTATAGAGATTGTTGAAATTTTGATCAAAACACATTTGTAATTGGGAATTTTGCCGATTGGGCTTCTCTGCCTATTGGGATTTCGTCCTTCCAGATCATATGTCTTTATAGATTTCGTCCAATGGAGATATTTTTTTTGATTATAAGTGATTCCCGAATTTTTATTAAAAGTGCTAAAACCACTTTTTACATAGATTCAAGCCAAAATCGAAGTGTTCAGCTAAATTGTTTGCATATAAAAAAGTTTACTAAAAATATAATTCCACAATCGTTAGAAATCGATCTTTGCTTAATATTTTTTATAAAAACGTTTTGTTACAAATAAGAAGTACGCCCAGTTTAACGTGCATTTACATTTTATGCATAAAATATAAAATTTTTTAGTGCAACCGTTTCCCAACTATTGAATTTACAAAAAAATAAATTAATTAAAGTTAAGAATTTTTTGCAAAACTTTGTTATTTAAGTTTTATCAAGTCATCTAGATCTTACTAAAATTGTGGGTTAAAATCAAATGGTTCACGAGATAACACAAGAAAAAAAACTAAATAACTCCAGAAAAAAAAACGGATCTAAGGGAGGAGAGGTAGGTATACCGTTAATAGGCTTTTCAATTTTGTTTTTAATAAACAAAAGACAATCAGATAAAAACCATCTTTAATTTTGTTGAAGGAAATCGTTGGAGCCGTTTTTGATAAAATTAAATTTCTTTGTACCGATTATCACTCAGAAAAAAAACGAGCTAAAATCAAAAATTTCAATCACATTTCAAGCCGATTCTCGGAAAATCTTATTCCAAGTACAAAAAATCTTATTTTGAGCTCATTTTTATTGTGCTGAAAAACCAAACCAAAAAAAACTTATTTTAATAATTTAAAATCTTAATTTAAGCTCGAAAACACCGGAAATGAGATTGAAAAAACGAGTACGAAATTCTTAATACAAGAAAAAAATATCTTATTTTAAGATTGATCCCAGCATAAAATGAGTATGAAATTCTTAAAACGTTCTTGTTTCAATATCGTTTCGGGATTATTTTAAGAATATGCTTTTTAAATATGTGGTCAAAAGGCAAAATCATATTTAAAATTTTAAAAATTTTATGTCGAAACATTTTTAAGTTTAAAATGTTGTGAAAAATCAGAAAGTTGCTTTAATTATTGTTTTTTATCATTTATTTTATTTTTACTTGCTCAAAAGGGCAAGTATTGGTTTCGTGTAAAAAAAGGTTTTAATCAAACTTGACATTACGAGGATAGAAAAGCCTAATAAAATAGGTTTCGTAATGACGTCCGTCGGTCTGTCTGTGCGGATGTGCGTATGTGCGGTTGTCTGTTCAACGAGCTACAGCCTAAATGGTTTGACGGATGTTCTTAAAACTTCGTGTGTAGCACTTTTTGGTGATTTCCTAGAGGAGAAATTCAAATTTTTGTTTTAGCCCGGCTATAACGGGTACCTCCCACATAACGGTTATAAATTTTCCGAGTTTTCTCGAAAACGGCTCTAACTATTTTGATAAAACTTTGTGACCGTTATATATTTGGAGCGCTCTTAGAACAACTGCATTTCAGTTTTTTGGCTAACGGAGAAATTGTGTTAACGGTTTTTACAAATTTGGCCATAAATTAATACCGACTCACCAATTTTTTTTTAAATTTCGTACGGCACCTAAAATAGACAATTAACTTAAGATGGAAATTTAAGTTTTTGGCTAAACAACGGTTTTATGGTAGCTACTACCATACAACTTGCAATCTCTCGTTTAGGCCATTTTTCTATATCTTTTGCGTTTTTACATAATTAAATATATTTAATTTTTCGTAATCCCATAGATTGCTACCAGAGCAAGTTCGTGCGACCAAATCGTGCATGTTATGTTTTTTTTTAATTGTGAAAATAATTTTCATTTAAAAAAATGGCTGCTAAACTGATCGTTTTTTTGGTTTATAGATATTTCGGTAACCGATTTTAATTTTTGGTGACTCATTTTTGGTGACTCATCTTGAATATCTGAGAAATTATGTGTTTTAGCGAAAAATCTGCCTTAATAAAACTGTTTGCATTTAAATATTTAATACAGAAAGCTTTACAAAATTAAAATTGGACTGCTAAGTACAGAGATACCTTCAAACAAAATCCGAACAATTTTTCAAAATGGCAACCAATCGACCATGATTTGGACAATGTCTTCCCCTTAAAGTGTTTGACAAAGCCCCGATGACCATGACAAAACTAAAAGTACATTTAACGGGCACACGTGACATATATGGGCTAGCGCCCGCACTAGTAAAACAAATACCTGTACATTATAATAAAAATAAAAATGTCACAAATAAGTACGCGATCAAATATTTCGGCATGATATCAACATTTTTAAATATTTTTAATCCAAAGTTAACTTTGGATAAGTTGATAAATTAACTCTGAGTTAACTCGGGATATCAAACTAACTGAAACACATATTTCCAGAGTTAAGTCAAAATTAAATCTAACCCTAGGAAGACTGCATGCGCAATGAAAAACTGGGCCTTAGGCCTTAGGCCTTACTGCTTCGTGAGTTAACTCAAAATTAATTTATACTCGAAATTAACTAGCTCTGGGTTAACCCAATACTGAAAAACTAGGCCTTAGAGATTCAAAAGAAAATGAGTTTAATTCGATTAGCGTACACAATTTATAGAGGTCCTTAAGCTAATTTTTTTTATTAAAATAGATTTTTTCCATTAATCAGAGATTAAGCATTATTCAACTTACTATATATGTAATTTCTAAATTCAATATCTTCTTTATGCAGAGAAAGCAAACATTTTCTTTTAGACCTAATTTGTCGTCGGTCCAGTCACCCGATAGTTTTATTTACTTATGAAATTATGACCTCTGTTGTGAACTACTGAAAAGGGTCTTTTAACACTTAAAACCAGTAGTGTGGTACGTATTTGTTATGTTCAAACATTAAAGATCGTTTCATTTATTTTCTTTTTTTTGTTAAGTTTACCTACAAATAGTCGAAGCGTTTACCGAATTTTAAACCCCCTAATCACCGCTAATTGTTACTGTCTATTTGTATCTCATGAATAGTTAAAAAAATTATACAAAAGAAAGAACGTCACGCACTTAAACTTAAACATAAATGTAAACTTGTATATGCGACTGGGGGCAGTATGTCAACGGATATTCTGTATAGGTACCTCCTTCTGGAATTACATGAAGATAAACACTTTCCTCCTTCATTTGACATAAGTTGAGGACTATTAGTTCAGTTTTTTTTTTGTGCGTTAATTTAACAATAGTCTGCTAATTAGTTTGACAATAAGTGACATATTTGCTTGGTTTGCAAAAAGGCTGTACAAGAACTATGAAAACAAATAACATGCGGAAGTAGAGTGACTAGAAAACTATGTATATGTAGGAATATTTATCTGTTTATAAGGTATGCCGGTATGCGTATATGTAGGTACCCGAAGTACGTATAATATTGTGGTACGAATGTGGTGAAAATTCATCAAGTTATTGACATCAAAAATTACAAAAAAAAGAGACAAAAGAACTTTCAGTTATATATAAGTAAGTAAATAAGGGTTAAGATTAGTTTTTAAAAGTATACAGGGTGATTGGTATAAGGTGCACCAAAAAGCTTGAGCGTGTATGTGGAGTTAAGACAAGAAAAAAATCGTATGGGAGGGGGGTCTATTTCCCCCCGTTTAGGCAGGAAGGGCAATTTTCTAAAACATTGACTTAAATCAAAAAAAAAATTATTTAAAAACAACGGTGAATGATACAAAGCCTTGTTATATTTTTTTGAAAAGCCAGAAAACTACTCTTTTAATTAATTTTTAAATTAAGTTGTTTAAGATAACAGTTTTAGAAAAATTAATTTTCAAACTCAAAATTTTGAAAAAAAAATTTTAAACTAATTTTTTTCAAAATTTTATGTAATTAACTATAATTTTTGTTTTCAAAATTCAAATCTCTTATTAATTTTAAGTCAAAAACAGAAAACCGGATGCCAAAATGTATCTTAGTTTTTGAGAAATTAAAAAAAATTAAAAGTAAAACTAGTAAGTAAAGTAAAAAGTTAATTCGTATTTTTTTTATTATTTGATTAAAATCAGATGGTATGTAATAAAAAATAAAAAAGGGATTGATCCCTATTAATAATTGACCTGAGCAGGCCAAATTTGGGAAAACCAAAAAAAAGTGTTTTTCTTGGAAAAAAATACTTCTAGTTTTTCCTAATTTCTCAAAAACTAAGATACATTTTGGCATTCGGTTTTCTGTTTTTGATTAAAAATTAATAAAAGCATTGAATTTTGAAAATAAAAATAATAGTTAATTACATAAAATTTTGAAAAAAATTAGTTTAAGAAATTTTTTTAGTTTTTTTTCAAAATTTTGAGTTTGAAAATTAATTTTTTTAAAACTGTTCCTTTAAACAACTTAATTTAAAAATCAAATAAAAGAGAAGAATTCTGGCTTTCCAAAAAATATAACAAGGCTTTGTATCATTCACCGTTGTTTTAAATATTTTTTTTCTGATTTAAGTCAATGTTTTAGAAAATTGCCCCTCCCGCCTAAACGGGGGGAAAAAGACCCCCCCTCCCATACGATTTTTTGTCTTAATTTCACCTACACGCTCAAGCTTTTTGATGCACCTTATACCAATCACCCTGTATATGTATAGGTACCATAGCAATATAAGTAATTCTTAAAAATCCAGTGTTAGTTGTGCCAAGTTCACAACTCATTTTAAATATGAAACACATTTTCATACAATAGTTTTGGCGCAAAATTACATAAAATAAGATTCTTTTTAATATTTAAATATTTTTTATGTTTTACAGCTCTATTCTGCTGAACGGGGGATCGAATGTTCGATTCCTCTCGTCGATTCCCGTTCTCTCGTCGTCTATATTCTGTTAAACGTCGGACAGTGGCCAGTTTATCGTAAAACGATTGCTAAAATTATTTTCGAGTTGCTCTTTAATGCAAAACTTTTAATTTTACTGAATAAACAAATATTTGGAGCTCTTGTTATCGAAAAAAATATTTCATTTGAATTAATGGTTTGGCTTGTAGAGCTAATCAAAGTTAGAACATTTTTATCGTGCATTTTTTTTTTAATTTTTTTTTAACTTTGAGTGCAAGAAGTTCCTATATCACCAATTTACTTATTCTAAACGCTTGGCTTTTGCGCAGATTTATGGGAATGGAGACTAGCGTTTAACGTTCCATATTTTATAATTTTATAAAATAATTTAATTAGTTGAAAATTAAGACATTCTCAAAAAAATAATTAGCAGCATTTATCGTTCGGATTCAAATGTAGCACTTTTTGGATTTATAAGTAAGATTTGTAGGATCCGAGTACTTTTCAATATACAGACCGTCCATCTTTCAATTATAATCTGTCATCCACTTTTAATTCCATGATTTTCGACGATTGTTAACTCTTGAAACCTTTGAAACCTACTTATTTTCTCTAATGAAGTTAATTCTCTTGATATTTGAAGTTATGTTCTTCTCAGCTTAAACTCCATCATCGTCCAATAACACTAAGTTAATAGCGAGCTCTCTTACTCCTTTTGTAGCACAAAAAGACGACATTAACTCAAAAAAAAAAACACGAAGAATATAATGAAAACTCAATTAAGCGTCTAAGTAGACTCTATGGAATCGTGCGGCTAATGCGTCAGCTGATGACGCACATAAACCCATTCAATTTCGTAATAAATTTCGAATAAGTTAACTAAGTTGGACACTTAAATTGATACTCTGGACACTTTAATGCGAATCAAAGTGGTATCCCTTAGCTTTGAGATGACAACGCGATAAAGTTAATTCGTTTCATATCGTGAGAGACTTTGTCCTCCGCCGCAAACGTAAACGTAATTTATTACATGACTTAATGAGAGAGCGTCTCCTTTGGCCGGACCGGACCTGTGTACTGGCAGCATGGCAACCAAACAAACATCGGGAAGTGAAAATAATGCGCATTTCAAAGCAACTATAAGGTGATTAGTTTCGAGGTCAAGAGTGTGTGTCCGTCAGGACTTTCTGATGGCAAAGTATCCCCTCGAGTATCCTTCGATTGGTTAAAGGAGCCTTCATATACCTACCTGCGTGCTGCGTTTTGAATGGAATTTATTTCGCCGACCTCGCTTTAGTTTTCGAAGGCTCATAAAGCTACACAACACACATACAAATATTTTATGCGACAATCGCCGCTAGCCTCGCTGACAGACAGATAGACACAAGCTGACAGACAGTTCCACTTGTTGTCAACATACACCGACACCGATGGACTAAAGCGTGATCTCATAAATATACACGATAGTGATGCTATGGTTGCCCCGCTACGCCGCACAAAGTTGTATCTTTTTATTTTTATATCTTGTCTTGCCCCATATAGTTAGATAGATACACGGGTACAATCCCAGATGCGCGCGGGAAGGATGTGTGTGCTGAGAAACCGCGTTAAAGCTATGTGCGCATGTCACCTCTGGATTTGAAAAGTAGCTGCGCGTCAGCGCACAGACAACAGCGACATGGAACGACATGTTCCATGAGCGATGAAATTATCATAACAAAAAATCTCATTAATTTAATTGGAAAATTGTTTTCACAAATCACATACTTCAACATTTTGCGAAATAGTAGGTATATATAGATAGATATACCTGTAAACGGACGGACGGACGGACTGTACCGATATTTTATTGTTGGTACCCACGGTGTGGTGGTGACGCGAAGCGACTTTGTTTGGTCCGAAGTTAAAATACAATTATACCGCGTACATATACGATACGCATAATGTTATGCAGTGCGATGCGCATGTGCAGCCGGGTAAACTGTAATGTAACTTTTGTATTTGGTTTGCAATGCAGTTAACCAAACAGCCGAGCACCTTCGGACTTACCTTTCATTAAAATTTTTCTCATGCTCTTGCGCAGTGATGTGCAGTTCCATCGTCGATTCTTGAATTGAAATTCACATTCTCGGAAGCCCAGATTAATGCCATTGATGATCTCTTTTAGAAGTACAGAATCATGCCGACATATTTCTGCCAATTTACCGCGGACGCGTCTTGTCTTCTTGCACATTAAATTTGGATCAAGTAGTATGTTGGAACCTTCGGCCCTGCAAGCAAATATAAATTTGTGTGGAAAATTAATGTTGTTTAAAAAGAGACATTTAAGTTAAATGAAGCAATTAATATGACAAAATATACGAAAAGAAAGAATTTTGTTTAATTTGAATATAATATGGGTCGGACGAAAACGGGTTGAAATCTGAACATTTTTTGATACGCTAAGAAAGCGTGTGAAAAACCTTTAGAAATAAAATAGGTTGTTTACTATAACTGGAAACAAAAAAAGTCCAAGACCATGTACTGTCAAAACCTGCATTCAAGATACCAAACTGATTAAGATCACAAAGAAATAGATAATTTTGAAGTAGTCCAAGAAGTCTTTGATGAGGTATCGAATGGATATAGATAAAGGTAACTCAAAATACTCTGCGATGGCATTGCGGCATCCATGGTAAATCAAGCGGTCAAAATCAGAATAGAATGATCGATAGAATTTTCGTTTGAGCTTCTTTGTGGAAATGGAAAAGTGAAGAACCGTATCATTGCCGGGTGACCTCCACTGGCATTTCAAAACCAGGGTGACTGACAATAAAATGATAGTGGTGAAGTGCCCAGTATTGACAAGGGCGGTGGCGGCGCGGCGGTGGCGGTGGTAAATAGTCATTAACCGCAGTACCTAGTCGAAAATCCGACATTTTTAACACAGTTGGTGTTTTTACTAGTCAACATTTTTCTTTTCAACATTTTTCGAATCGATTTTTCTTTTAAAAAATTTTAAAATCGTGGTTTTGTACCAAATCGGTAAAACCATTAAGAAGACTGAACAAAAGTTTTGTAATCACAAGTTTTGAAGTAAAAAAAACAACTTTTTCTTTTCATACCAAGGTCATTGACACTGACTTACCGAAGAGCCGTCGTACCACGATCTCTTGCAATTCATATTCAAAAACAATTTTGTTTTTCTTGGAATATGTTCCTACTGTGGAAGTTGTTTAATAGTATATACATACTATACAGCAAGTAAAAAAGTAAAACAAAGAATCCCTATACTAAAAATATACAAAACAACACAATCCTAAAAAATTGGTTGACCTCAAAAAGCTAATCAATCAAAAAACTAAATGAAAATGGCGAAATGAAAAAAAATATGAGCGTTAGTTACCCTCCTTTTTTTTCAAAACCGAATCACAGGTATCCTCATTTTTCAATTATGTTTTTTTACCTTCACGCCTTCACATACAAGAGGTCGATGTTGCCTTAATCATTTCTCATAGAATTATTTTTATTATTTTCAAACTATTATAATGTAGTTTTCGTTTAAGCAGTCCATTTACATTTAAGCTGATTGCGGGATCAAACAAGGCAGCGGTTTTAATTCTTTTATTTCTATTTTTCTACTACAATATTAAGCCATACTAGTTTAATGACTGCTTAAAGCTTAATTTTGCCAAAAGTCAATCAATCAATCTTTCTCTAAAACTCTCAATTTCTTTTCACATATAGAAGAATGACGACGATACCTACAATTTTAAGAGCTTATACTCATTGAGAAAACGATGTTCTCGATTGTTGATTCTCTTAAAAAACATTTTGTTCAGTTCCCTGAATATTGATGTCACGTGTGGTCTACTGCTTTGCTGAGTATCTTTTATCTCCAAAATCGATGGTATTCCACATCGTATCTTATGATGTGACTATGGGTGGGCCTGTCTATAAACAATCCCTAGATTCTTCCTCCATATTCAGATCGCCTTAAACTAATTAACATGAATTTGCTGGATAAACGTCGAGAAACAACCGATATTCTCTTCATTCTTCGACATATTTTGAGCGGCATATACACAAGTCAAAATTTCATCATGTATGGGAGAGTGTATTAGTGAAAACAGCTCACATATATGTTGTGTTTTTGCTTGAAGCAAAATCAATTTTTTTTGATTTTTGCTCAAGCATACAAAAATAAGAAAGAAAAACAAAGCCCCGGGAGCTGATGGTATACCAGCCGAATTATTTCAACACGGTGGGCCAGCTCTACGTCAGGCAATTCATGATATTATAGTGCACGTGTGGGAGCATGAAGAAATGCCAGAAGACTGGCGAAAAGGTATAATATGCCCCATACATAAGAAAAGAGAAGTCACAAGCACAACGTGCAGCAACTATAGAGGTATCACGTTGTTGAGTACCGCCTATAAGATACTCTCCTCTATCCTACAAGACCGGATAACCCCATACGCTAAAACCATCATCGGACAATATCAGTGTGGTTTCATTCCAGGCAAATCAACAACTGATCAGATCTTTACCCTTAGGCAGGCGATGGAAAAATGTCTAGAATTTAACATCCCAACATACCACCTGTTTATAGACTTTAAGGCCGCCTATGATAGCATAGCCATAACCTACGACTATGTAGGTTGACCATGACCAACGTAACAAGCCAAGTAAAAATAGCCGGATTGCTATCCAGACCAATCAACATCTTTAATGGACTCCGACAAGGGGATGGTTTGGCCTGCCTCCTCTTCAACCTGGCGTTGGAGAAAGCAATCCGTGACTCTGGCACGGCAACAAGAGGGACCATCGTCAACAGGTCCAGCCAGATACTGGCTTACGCAGACGACATCGACATCATCGGAAGAACCGAGCAAGCTGCCCAACTAACAATTTTACTTGTGTAAGGTACAATTTCAAAAAATTAGTAAGCTATTATTTCTTTAGTGTTGTCATAAGGCTTATTTAAAGATGTTAACTGTTTTTCATTTAAATTTTTAAATAATAGCTTAATAGCTTAATAATAGCTTAATAATAATGACTTTTGTTAGTCCTTAGCGAAACAGTTAAAAAGAAACTATTGCCTTCTTAAGGAAGTCTTGTGACAACTATTTAGCGAAACAAAAAGCCTTTCGTAGTAAAGTATTGTTTCCATTGCAAAGCCTTCACCAGGCCTTATCCAAACTGTTCATGAAGAGTTATAACTTCGGTTATGTGCGCCAAATAGGTTTCTAAAAGATTGATTACAGTTGTTATAGAAATAAGAAAATAGCTTCTATTGGCCTTTATAAAAATTAAATTGTTACTTGTGTGTACATGATTCCTTCATCCAGATCGAGCAGGCGGCACAAAATCTGGGGCTGCACATTAGTGAAGGTAAAACAAAGTACATGGTGGCGTCGAATGCGAGAGGAACAGTTGGTCAAACAATCAAGGTAGCGGAGCTCGAATTTGAAGTGGTGCAATCCTTTAAATACATTGGGTCAATAGTAGCAGCCGATAACAATATAGAAGAAGAAATACGCGGGCGGCTTCTCAAATCCAACAGAGCCTACTACAGTCTGTCAAAGCTCTTCAAATCCAGAAACCTCACCATAACTTCAAAACTACTGCTGTACAGGACCATGGCCCTGCCAGTACTCACAATTGTTGGCCCCATATGTGAGGAAGGACGATTCCGGAGACGGTACACTCATGAATTGTACGCAATCTACCTTGAAGCAGATATCGTGACAAAAATTAGGCTCGGTAGACTCCGGTGGGCAGCGCACCTAGCTCGCATGAGCGAAGAGGAACCTGCTCGGAAAGTTCTTTGTGGTACATTCTTTGGCAGACGACAGCGTGGTAGACCATGCTTGCGCTGGAGAGATGGCGTAGAATAGGACGCTCGGAGCTTTGGGGTGCACAACTGGATGGCGTCGGCTCGAGACTGGGATAGGTGGAGAGACTTGTTGAAGGAGGCCAGGAGCGGACCCCGGTTGTGTAGCCGATGATGAAGATGATGATACAAAAATGTATTGAATTTGAAGTTTCAAATAAAAATTTACTATAACATTCTCACATGCAGGATAAGAATGATTGACCTGTGTATATGCCGCTTTAGGTTCAACTGACTGCAGATTGCAGAATCCTTTATACCTTTCTATATTTCAATTTTTATTTAATAATTCCTCATATCTTCTACTGATGTTCAAATTATGTTAACCCCTTATAACCACAATCTGATTGATCATTCATGAATCAATATAAATAGTGGTATGATTTTCGTCACTAGAATTGAAATGTATGTGCCACATTAGTTCTATTTCCAAAAATTATATTCGATCGTGTAAGTGTCACAGTAAGATCCGATTTCTGATGAATCATTTTGAGTCGTCTCAATCGTATCTCTTATCAGAATACGATGTGTTTCCAATAAGCTTGTATTAAGCTCAAATAAAAGATTTAGTTCAACCAAAATTACACCACCGATTTCTTAATTTTGGACAAAATGATTTTCATGTACTCTTAAGATTTTGGCAGTTTATTTTACTTAACTAACAATCTATTAAATGTTATTGAAATAAATCAACTTGATAGCAATTCCAATAATAATCCATCACTTCTTAATAAAAACCGATTCCATTAAGATATCCATTAATTTCGATAAAATGTATCTTTTCATTGAACTTCTTTTAAATGGAATATCCAAAAATCGTTCATGCACCCCGCAATCAACAGAACTAATTAAAAGCATTTATGAATTTCAATTGCTAACAATTCATTCCATCGAATACAAAATCATCGATTAGGAAAAAATGTACTTCAGTAATTATTAGCACACCTGCTGTTTTGGATGCCGTCGCATCCGTGACGAAGGGAATTACTATATTAAACAACATTGTTTCGCGCACTAAGACCTTTCATTTCTTTTAAAACTGACTGTGGTCTAATTATAACACAATTTATACCTTCAGCATAAGTAATATGTAGCTCAAAGATAGATACAAACATAATCTTCTTTAGATATCCTGTTCCTAAGCACACATCTATTTCATATTAAAGCACGCATTTTATTTCATATTTAATTGCTGTGGTAATAAAAACACACGTCTGCAGCATATTCCATGAATTTTCCTATTTCCTTTCCCCATATAGATATAGCGATACTCCATAAACCAGGGCAATTGATAAAATTATAAATTGACTCCAAACAGTTCGAAGAAGATGAGATGAGAGGGTCTGAACAGCGGCATGGTGGCGCGGCAGGAAGCAAGTGACTTAGTTATTTTGGCACCTTCAAGTCGCTACGTGCGTTTTTTGTTTACCAAATCAATCAACTTGAGTAGGATTTTGTTTTTATTTTGTATTTCGTTTTTGTGGAGGTGTAGGTATATCTCAAATAATGTAGACCACTCATTTAAGTAATTGAGGTTTAAATACTTTCTCATGATCTTCCAGCCAAAATTAGGTTTGCAACCACAGAGGGGTGTATGGGGAGAACTACTTTCTCAAACAATGTCTGACGTCGTCGTCGCCGTTTTATTATCTTTTGATTGGGGTTTAAGTTTAACAAAAAAAAAAAAAAAAGAAAAGATACATTTTAAAACCCACTTTTGTTTTGTTTTGTTGGTGGCTGATCATAAAACTGAGAATGATATAAAAAAGTATTTAAATAGTGCACATTTTTAAAATAAGATCATAATCTTTAAGATTTATAGCTTTCATAGACTTAGACTAAACTCCGAAAGAGTCTAGACCACGGATACAAGTCGTACCTACCATAATGCTTACATAGGTAGAGCAATAAAATTATTCATTTTATTATCAATGGAAGTAGAAATCTTTAGAGTTTGTCTATAGTCACCTATTAATAGGGTAACAAGAAATTGCTGAACTTGTTTGTAAAGTAACGACACATCAGGAAGAATTTTCCCAACAACTACATATAGTATACGACTTCATCAGTTTTAAAGTTCATATCCGATCGTTAAAATGTAAGTTGTATTGCTCATTGATTGCCACATGAATAACATTAAGATAAACTAGCACCAGGAAAAAAGGATGCTTCTATAATAGAAGAATATTATATTTGTCTAGTAGTGATGACTTTTGCAATGAATCTGGAACAGAAGCAGTGGTAATATCTAACGGAATAGTTTGTGGAAGAATAAACTAGGATTGAATATAAGTTTATAATGAACTGGTACAGTAGGTAAGTTTTCAATAAATATTCTTGAATGTTACTTTCAGAAACTATGTAGGTATATTATCTTATTAAAAAATGCATTGGATATTCGAAAACGAATTAGGTGATGTAATTGATATAAATATAAAATTAAAGATTATATTTATGCTGTGAAAAATTGAATCCACAGTTTTATTTCAGATAACAAGATGGTTTTAAACAACTTATTCAACATATTAGAAATAAAATGCTTTATAAAATCGCAAAGAGGATCTAGTTCTTTAGAAACCCAATGGCGGATTTGTGTTTGGGCAACATGGACTTCGAAATAAAAAGATACACGGCATTTGGTGTTCATCAATAATTTATGTAAATACAGTATCTAACTTTGGTGACACTTCTATTCAGTCACATGATGACTAAAAAAGCGAATTCTTAATGAAAACACAATTTTCCGAAAAAATTATTATTTTGCTGGGAATTTTTGTTGACTTCATGAACTCCGGCCAACGACGAATCTAACCATTAAGTGTGCGTTTGCTTTGTTAATCGATATTTCAGCAAACATTGTTTGAAAATCTTCAGATTATGGGTCAGCACAACTTGAAAATCAAGCTAAGACATCTGTATAATAAACTGATGAGCTTGAGTATTTCAAAATGGCGATTTCATTTGAATTTTCAAATGATCACCAAGAGCTTCAGTCATGACTGAAACGTCAGTCTTTAATTTGGGAGCTTCTTTTGGGCTCACTTAACATCCCCTCATCAGAAAATCTGACGTGCTCAAATAAGTTTTTTTCATCAATTCTTACAGCACGGCCACATCCACTACGCATAGACTTGGGGTATATTTCTATATCAATACGTGACACCCCGCACGGTGGCCCGAATTTACTTTTTTGGTTGCTAAAATCTTAGCTCTTAAACGAAAAAAGATATCGCCACAATTTTTTTTTGTATCTCAAAGGAAATTTCCAAAGCTATAAAAGTAATAAGTTTCAAAACAAAAAAGAATAAGAATTTTAGTTAAAGTGATTTACATAATTATTAATTTAATATACAAATGTCAAAAGTCAATTTTTGAAGTCATCAGAGTTTATTTGAAGTAAAACAGTTGAAAAATAAAACCAAACCGGTTTCAATAAAACAGTGGGAAAAAAGTGTTTTTTTTTTTGTTTGTTAATTGTTTTTTTTTTATTATTTTTTATCTTGTAAGAAATTAATTATTTTTTTTTGTTCACGATAAAATTTTTTCCAACTTGTTAATTCAGTTAAATTAAAAGTTTTGCATTATAGAGAAACCCAAAAATGAATTTTAGCAAGCACTTTTCGAAAAACGGGCCACTGTGCGCTGACCGACCGGTGAAAATGAAAAAACTTATAACCTTTTTTTCTCACTAACGTCTAACATCTAATCTTCAAAAGGCATCAGGTCGCAACGACACGTTCGAGTACATCCCCATTAAGCATCGTTAGCTCCCTTACTAATATTTTAAGTAATTTGTTAATAACTTTTTATGCTTGCAAAAAAAAGGTAGACTTTTTTCACTGTTTTTACTCACGCAAAGAAAATGTTTACAAGTGGTTTCAACTTGTTAATAATTTTTGACAAATTTGAAACTATTTTAGTACTAAGTTGAATAAATTATCTTATGGAGTTTTTATTGAACAACGACGATATTTTTGATCAAGACTTTTTTTGAAAAATAAATTTAAATAATTTTTACTTGCGATTATAGGCAAGTTTTGAGTTCGTAAAAAAAAGTTTTAAGATAACAACCAAACATGACATTACTATGATAGAGAACACGAAAAAGTATGTCCGACAATTCTGTCTTTCTGTTTGTCTGTCTGTCCGTCTGTCAGTCTGGATGTATCGACACCTACAGGCTACAGCTTCATTTCTTCAAACTTGGTACTCTGAATTTTTTAAGTAATATGCTCAGGCGTATTTTTGATTTTTATCCCAGGTTTGAAAATAACGGTACCTGCCATATAAACGTAACAGATAATTCAATTTTTCTCGAAAAATACGATAGGTTTTGATAAAATTTAATATATAACTTATTTTTTGAAAACGGTGATGTTTTTCGACATAAATATTTTCTTACAACTAGATTTTCAACGGAACCTGCCATACAAGCGATTTAATTTTTTGATTTTTATAAAATTTCGTACAATGGTTTTGTAGCCAAAGGTTGTATTTTTCATTTTTTCAGAATAACTTTACATATTAACGGTACTTGGCAAATTAGCCTTAAAGCCAATACAAATTTTCTTGTAAAATATACGATGGATTTTGATAAAATTTAGTGTGACTGATATGTTGCCAATGACGGAGTTTTTCGTTGGAATTTTTTTTTTCAAAATCAGCTTATTAACGGTACCTGCCATATAAATTCTATAGAAAATCCGATTTTTCTCGAAAAAAATACGATCGATTTTGATAAGATTTTGTGTGACTGATTTTTTGCTAATAAGGAAGTTTTTCGTTAGATTTTTTTTTCAAAATCACGCTATTAACGGTACCTGCCATAAAAACGCTATAGAAACTGTTTTAACATCCGATTATTTATTATAGTTTCTTGGTTAGTATCCTAAGCCAAAGGTTAGTAATCTAACACAAGAGCATAAGTTTGTCCGACCCAGTCGTGCCTTTTTTTTTAAGCTAATAGTCCAGTCGATATGTACCAACCTACTTTTACCTGAAAACTATGCGGGACTCAATAAAACCTTTACAAGTTGTCTAGGAGTATATACTAGGAAGACCCCCCCTCCAAGGTTTTTGACCACGAAGACCCTGTGCTAACTTGGGAAAGGGCGAAAAACCCTTTCCAGACTTTTTTCGGTTCTCGCTTTTATTTCTTAAACTAAGCACATTTTGTGTCCTAAGTATATTGCATAACAATTTTAAAGGACATTAAATTTCATAAAAATTGTTTGGTAAACCAGATCTGTAGACCCAAGGAAGGTACAGACGGTCTGCTGACCCCTTTACAATAATAGTATAATTGTGTATTGTACGCAGTAATTCTTTATACAGGGTTATTAACATAATTTGCAAAAAAAAAGTAGAGCAAAAGTAGGTCGGATCAAGGTAGGAAAAAAATGGACGAAGTTTATTATTTATTTAAAAAAAGAAAAAAAAAATTTCAAAACGGTAACACACCTACAATAACATGTTTTACCATTTTGAAAAGCCAGAAATCTTTTCTTCTATTTTCTTTTTTAATAAAGTTGTTATATCAAACAGTTTTTGAAAAATCAATTTTCAAACTTAATATTTGGAAGAAAAAAAAGAAGAAAACTGTCATTATGGGACGCATCGTCATATATATAAAAAAAACTGTTTATTTTTTAAAGAAAATCGGTGATATTGGTGTACCAAATAAGAGTTTCCTTAAAATTTATATGACAGGTGTCGTTATTTTAAGTTCATATAGCAAAAAAAAAAAAATCAAAACTACATATACTAATAGGAATACGAACGAACATAACCACGTCTTTATAAATAAAAAAAAAAAAAATGAATGAAAAAAAAATGTTGTTAAAAAATTAATTTTGTACCTGAAGTCCAAAAATAAGGTGAGCCATGCGCAGCGCACGCTACTCCTATTACTAAGCACGTTCATCCGCCATGCTTGGTACTTTAAAATTCCTGTGACAGCCTAAATCATTTAAACATATGAATTGGCCATCTTTCAATCCACTTTACTGTTTTTATTTATTTGTCTTGCTATAAAGCGAAAACTTCAAGAACATAAGAAAACAATACAGGTGTAAATATATTGTCTTGATAGAATTGAGTATCTTTTGGTTTCTTTACAAAAGTTGAATCTTCATCTTCACATAGCCGGGCTGTGTTCTGGACCAGCAAAGTGACGAAGTGAGGATTTCCAAGTTCCCACATCGTCAGAAGATGTACAAATATTTGCATTTCGGATTTATTCGTCAACTAAATTGACGGTGTCGATTGAAAGAAAACAAACAATAATAAACGGAACCCAAATCGATGCGATGCACGGGTGACCCAGCTGGACAGGTAGAATACAAATCTTTGACGTTTGGGCCTTTTGATGTTAATATACCTACATGGTGGTGCCTGAGCACGTCACTCCTGGTGACTGCTGAGTCAACAATAGCAAGTGTCTGGTACTGGTAGAGTTTTGTATAGATGGAGATAGTTTGGTATGCATAAGATCACGTGGTTGAAGAGTTGAAGTTAATAAGGTATTTATAAGTAGGTATACAAGCAAGATGTTTTGAATATGAGGTTTTACAAAGATATGATATACAATAAAGAATTTCTAGTATTTGATAACAATATTGAACCGGGGTGTTTTTCGAAATTGACTCAAACGTGTTTCATTAAATTTGGGTTTATACCGCCTTGAAAAAAAGTTTTTTCATAATGTTATATGGCATATGTTACGCTCGAATCTGTACTGTTTTTCGCAGTATTGTACTGTTTTTTGCTCTCAAAAACTGCGTAAAACTGCGTACTGTTTTTTTTTTTTTTTTCAAAAATACTGTTTTTATTTTGAGATTTACAGAACTTCAAATCAGCAGTTTTTTGAGCTTGTATAAGCAAACGTGAATGACAGTGGGATATTTCCATCTTTACATTGTTAATCTCCGAGTAGGAATTTTGCTCCTCAATGAAAAATTTCTTGGTGAAATTTATACCACTTTTATATATGAGATGAAGTTCTCTGATTTCACTCATTAAAAGTAATGCAAACAGTCAGCGGTTCGTCATTGGCATCTAAAACTCAAAGAAATTCAATAATGAACGCAATAAATTTTTCTTGCACTTTGTCAGTGGTATTTGGAATTCTTTTTCTAGTCTTGACTCACAAAACAACCCTTTCCTTACTTCGGCAAAACAGTGCTGATATCGCTTATGAAAAGCAATTTACCTTTTCAAGCACTCCGTTTGCTTGGCAAAATTTATATTTGACCTGAATAAAAATTTTCTGATGCAAAAGTAGATGAACACTTTTTGTTTTGGGTCTTTCCCGCGATCGGTCGGCGACGCTAATTAGGTCCTTTTTTGTCGCGAGTAATTTCTTTTGTTCTAGTAGATTTACTTTTTATTTTGTGGCCAAATAGGGCATCGAAAAGTAGGTAGAATAAGTGCAAACTATAAAAATTAAAAAAATTAAAAAAAATTTACTGCGAAAAAAACTGTTTTTTTTATCGACATACTGCTATTTTAAATTTTTGAGGAAAAAGTACTGTTTTTCGTCCAAAAAAAGATACTAGCATTAGGCATATACAAACAATATTGTGTTTGAGCAGCCAAGAAAACAAAAGATGTCAAATGGTTAGCAACGCTTCGAGCATGAATACGCTCGTCCTCAGGCCTTTAATGTAAAATAATAAGCATCGTCAATAATTTTAAATTTCAATTTAAAATTTAACTTACAATTTAAAGTTAAGAAACTTTGTTTTCACAAACACATAAGTAGATATGTGCACAGAAAAAAAAAACATCAGATAGCACACAAAAAAAAAATATTGTCAATAATTATTCTCAATATTTTTTTAGTAACTATGTGCGGTTTTATCATTGGTCTTGAAATAACGGTACCTACCAAAGAAACGGTAACTGTCATAGAATCTTTTTTTTTTACTACATTGAATATTTTTTGACCGAGTTCACCGATTTCGACGAAATTTAATACTCTAAATTAACTGTAAAGTAAAAAGAAAAATTAAAAAAAAGGTATTTATTTTTTTATTTTTCAAAAAAAAAACGATGGTATTTCTAATTTCCTCGAAAAAATACTATCAATTTTTATAAAATTTTGTGTGAGGAATCTGTTGCCAAAGGTGATATCTTTCATGTGAATTTTTTTTCAGAATCATCTTATTAAATGTAGGTACCTGTCATAGAACCGTCTATCTTTTGAACGGCTGCAACTATTTTGACGAAATTTAATATTCTAAAAAATTTGCTTGCTCTTAGGTAATTGCAAACAAAAAATTAAAACAAAAAGCAATTTTTGAAAAAGTTTGTTTATGCAAAAAACTTTTTCGAAAAAATACGATTAATTTCAATAAAATTTCAGGTAGGTAATTGATTTGTTGCCGATACGGTGATGTCTTTCGTATAAATCATTGTTTTATGCTTACATTTTGTTTTAAAAAATTTAAAAAAAAACATAAAAATACCTAAGTATAACTAAAACAGAAAATCTTTCTATTTTAAACTAATCAATTGAATTTCTGAGTCGTTAACACAAAGTAATTATGCGCTAGTTGTGTTAGATTATAAAAATTATATTTTTATTTACCTATTACAGTTTTTGTTACCTCAAATTCACCATTTTGCAAATTAAACTCATTTGTTTGCAAATCATATTCACTTTTTTGCAAATCAAATTCACGTTTTAGCAGAACAGATTCACGTTTTTGCAAGCCAAATTGACTTTTTTGCAAAACAGATTCAATTTTTTGCAAATCAAATTAACGCTGAAAGAAAAGTAGAACATATTATTAGTACAGGAAAATGGAAAATTAATTGTGAATTTTCAGCTTTTAGTGGGATTTTTTGTTATATGTTTTCATATTACATAAAAAATGTTAAGGTCAAAGTAGTAGACCATTTTATAACAAACAGATGCTCGTTTTTATTTTTTTTTGTCTTTGTTTTAAAAGTATAACAGAAATTGGTACAAGATTTTATTGATATTTTCATGAAAATTATTTTAATTTTCATCGTATTTCACGCTGAAATACTATACAAAATAACAAAAACATCGTGTGTGCCATTTTCTGTTTGACATATGCTCTAATTTGTTTTAACAAAGACCAAATAAATAAAGGGCACGACTGGGTCGCACAAACTTCTCTTGTCGCAAGTTACCTGAGGGTTTTAGGTACAAACGGAATATACTAAAAAACCTTATGAAATTTTATTAATAGTTCAAAATATTTTCTTTATTAAATATATGAGTTTACAAAAAAAAATATGAAGTAAATCACCCCACCCGTTTAGACTGTAGGTGCCGTGCCGAGACAGACAGACAAGCAGAATTACCAGACCCACTTCTTTCGTCTTCTTTACCTTCGTAATGTCATGTTTGATTGTTATCTCAAAACGTTTTTTTTTTGCACGAATCCAAGACTTGCCTTATATAGTACCTTTAGACAGAGCAAGTAAAAATAGTAGAAATGAGAATTTGAGTGTTGTATACTATTTTTACCTTAACATTTTGTATGTTATATGAAAAACAAAAACATAATAAGCAAGTAAAACACTGTTTTTTATTTGCTTATAACTTTTAAAATAATAATGATTTATTAAAAAGAATAGATATAAAAAAGATAGAGGAATTACATTTTCTACAAATGTGTGTTCTGCAAGTTTTTTGTCATACTCGGTTTTCTAGATAATTAGGTTAATACTCAATTTAAAATGGCGGCCCTTAGTATGCGGATCTGGAATCCGAAAAAAAAACATTTTATATTCTGTAAGTAACCCTCTACAACATTTACAAAAAAAATTCAACTGAGAGCAGAAAATGCACAGTTAATTTCCCGTTTTCCTGCACTAATAATACTACTTTTCTTTAAGCGTGAATTTGATTTGCAAAAAAGTTAATCTGTTTTACAAAAACGTGAATCTGTTTTTCAAAAAAGTGATTGATAAAGTGGAGTATTTATGAATGAAATTCAATTTTAAAGGTTTTGTGGCCTTTACTCCAAGCTATAGTTCTTATATGCATTTCTGGGAACAGATGGGTTCTTCTCGTCCTGACATAGAATTAAAGTAACCGTCATCAAAGTTTGTCAGCAATATTGTTTGCTTAATTTATTGAGCCGAAGTTACCAATCTCATTTTTCCAATTTAATATTTTAATCTTAACTTTGGTTCCGACTGGCCTATTATCTACTTAATCATATTTTTTCTTATTAAATTAATTTCAATTCAAGAATTGATTCTATAAACAAACAGTTTTCAACTTGAATCATTACGATTATGTATTCAATTCAATGTATTCAATTTAAAAAAAAGTCAGAACAAGTGCGCTACTCGCATCAATCAAAAACATAAACGCTTTAAATACTCCAACAATCCATCTGTCATTTCCACCAGGGATCACCTACATCTTTCGTATATACATAATATAAAATAACTGACCATCACCAACAACCATAACAATAACAACAACGAACAGTCCAAGTCAACAAGTGATGACTTCAGATTGATTGTTCAGTGCCAACTAAGTGATTCTCTGTTTACCAAACTTATTGATCATGAAGATGAGCCAATATCAACCGGAGCGCGGTGTGTTCCATCAGTTTCGTGTTCCATGGTGCACACACAGCTCGCACACACAAAGTGGCCACCACGAATGCGGAAAACCACATTCGTGCCGCACAATGTATACCTCTGATGTCTCCTCCTCTCCTATATTTGACTGGTTGGATGGCCGTATAGTTCTAAAGCTGGCCGGATCAAAGGCTGATGCAGAAGAAAACCTCAGATGAAGGAAATCTGTAAAAATACATATCACACAAAAGGCGCCGACAAACATCATAGAGAAGCAGCAAAGACGATGAGGCACGACGACGTCCATGTCCGTTCGGCCGTCTATCTGGTGCTCTCTGTCCAAGTCCGCAGTCTAAAAAAAGATACAAAAACAATGTTACTTTCCCAGTGCCAGTGCCATCAGTAGTGGTACTAGAGTATCTATCTATGCCGATCAAGTGAAGTGAGGATGTGGCCGAAGCTAAAACTGATGGTGTTTGATTTTTGATCATTCTCAACAAAACCAAACTATTTATACAGAACGATGGTAACTGTTTAACCAGTATTTTCACCAGTGCTTGGGAATTGAATTAAGACACACCATATGCCTTGATTACTGAGTGAGGGTTTTAAAGGTAAACAGAAGCGTGTTGAGTTGGAAAAGATCCCAAAGAAGAGAAGATTCACTTGCCGCGATGACACATTTCCCAAAGTGGCAAGGAAAATGTGTAGAAAAGTGTTTGTTTGTGATGAACTTGAGTTGTTGTGGAAAAGCAACGCATTAGCTGCAGCATCAGTCAGTATAGAATCCACATTGACAATTAAGACGAAAATAAGATACATCGCATCTGGTAGTCCCACATTCAAGTTTTTTTTTTTTTTTTATGTTTAGAAAAATGTTTCAATCGTTCTGCAGGTCGTCGCCTATGCTCTTTCATGAGTGTTGCGTTTTAGTTTGACTAATTATTAATAAAACATCTCGGATGAAAAAAATGTAATAAAAATTCAATTATGTAATGTATACCTACATGTTTTTGAAGAAATAAGTCCAATTGAAGATCAGAAGATAGATGCGGTTATTTGGAGATATTATATTTTCTAACCGTAGATAAATCTAGTACCTATAAAGTTGCTTTTTTACTCACTATTACCCCTTTTTTGGAGCGCCATAACTTGGAAACGACGTAAAATACAAACATTTTTGAATAATCAATATTGTAATTTTCCATAACCAAATCGCAAAGTGGCTGCCCTATGTCCTCGATAGCCTCACGAATTCCATCTATCTTTGAGGTCTTGAATCGACGCTGGGATGTTGGCGTAGACCTTATCTTTCACGTGGCCCCAAAGGAAGAAGTCGCAAGGTGTTAAATCACAAGATCTCGGTGGCCAATTGTGATCACCTCTTCGAGAGATAACACGGTCCGGAAACTTTTCCCGTAAAAGATCGATGGTTTCATTGCTTTTGTGGCACGTAGCGCCGTTTTGTTGAAAGTAAACGTTGTCCAGATCAATACCATCCAATTCCGGCCATAAAAAATCATTAATCATCTCTCGATAGCGCAATCCATTGATCTTAACTGTTGCTCCAGCCTCATTTTCGAAAAAGTAAGGTCCAATGACCCCGCTGGACCATAAACCGCACCAAACAGTCACGCGTTGAGGATCGAGAGGCTTTTCAACAATAACTCTTGGGTTTTCCGAGCCCCAGATGCGACAGTTTTGCTTGTTGACGTAGCCTCCGAGGTGGAAATGGGCCTCATCAGTCAAGATGATTTTTCGATGAAATTTTGGATCATTTTCATGCATTTCAAGGACCCAATCAGCAAAGACACGACGTTGTTGATGATCAGCCGGCTTGAGTTCTTGTGTTAACTGAACTTTATAAGCCTTAAGACCCAAGTCTTTATGCAAAATACGGTGTAATGACGTTTGTGGAATGCCTAATTCCAAAGAACTACAAGGAATGGACAAACCTGGGTTTTCTTCAACACTTTGGGCTACAACAGCAATATTCTCAGTTGTTCTTGAGCGACGTGCACGTGTTTTATTCTTCACATCACTAACTTGTCCCAACAGCTCGAATTTGTCCACCAATTTCTGTATTGCGGTCCCACAAGGTGCTTCACGACGACCCAAAAATATTTTAGTTTTACGAACCGTCTCTGCCAAATTTTATAGTGAATTTTAATAATTTCAATGCGTTGTTGAAGCGTGTATCGTTCCATTTTTATTAATGGCGTAGTTTCTACTTGTCAAATGTCAAAAAATGACAGCTTCAAAAGTGACAGCTACCGATATAGCGGGCTATTCAAAATAACACCTCTTATTGGAAAACCCTTTAACAAATTTAACTTTCTACAAAATGTTTCTGAACGGTTTTGCCGTTAAACGTAAGAAAAAAAAGTTATAGTGGAAAAACCGGAAAAAGACCGAAAACTTGAGAAAATCTTAATTAACCATTACAAAACAACATCTGAATATTTCATGGTTCTCCGACCTTTTCCCAAAAAAAAACTACCTGCTGACTGCACTTGTGGTTAAAAAATTATCATATAAAAAAAATTCTAACTGTTACTGATTTGACACTTCGTTATTACGTATAAATAATATCAACGAACTTAATTCTTAAGTTTGTAAAATATTAAGTGAGGCGAAGATGCTTTTTGACTTATAATTTTATTTTTATTTTTTTAGTTATACTTTTAACTCTCACGACCAGTAAACATAATTACGCGGATATTATTTTGTTTTAAAAGCGAACATTTTTAAAAATTAGATCGATGATTTTGATTAATCAAATTTAAGTTTAAATAAATGATTTCTTATTAACATATCATATTTTATGATTTCTGAGTGATTTTATTTGTGTTGTTCAACATACATACCTTATGAGTTACCTTATAGTTTCTATTTAACACGTTTTTAATTGTTCAAATCGTTTTTATAAAAAATGAATACTTTAATAAAACAAATTTAATATATTTTCTGGTTTATACATTTTATATAAAAACTTTTAGCTCCAGTGTCCGGTTTGTGTATTAATCAATATACAACGCCTTCATACCACTGCTATTTTTTTCAACTTGCTAAAATAGCTATGACATAAAGGCATCGTTTATTGTAATTCCATTATCAGCAATGCTATGTTAAGTTATACTTTATTTAATTGATCACTTTTTAAAACTTATACAAAAAAACTTATAACAACTTTGTACATCCAGAAATATATAGCAATTTTCAAAAAATATTATATATTAAATGGATATATATAAATATATTTAAACAAATGACTATAGGTATTAAAAGAGATAAATTTAAAATTACATTCATTTTGCAAAAATAAAAAAAGCAATAACTTATCTATATAAATAAAAATCAATTGCTAAACAGCTTTGTACTATCATCACTGCAAAACCGCTGCACCTATTAAGCTAATTATTTTTTTATTGTATTTGTTTTTGTCAGGACATGATGGTAAAGAAGTACGAAAAGGGGTAAATTTGAGTGCAAAACGTATCTAGGCAAAAAAAACACTTTGTAAAACAGTAGGATCTAATAAGGAACAAATTGACATATTGATTTTCATTTTCATTATAAAAAACATATTTGAATTTTGTGAAAAAAATGTGTCAGCTATGCATATCTACATTTGAATGTGAATTTCTACTATTTCCACTGGCAACATAACCGGGCGGTCTAACGATTTAATGATAAAGAAATTTGTCAGGTATCAGGTGTGTACATATTTGAAATACCGTTATTTGCACTGGCAGAGTAACCGAGCGGTCTATTGCGTTGCCGCTGTCAAAAGGCTCTAAAACCTACTATTTTTTGTGTTACGATGTGTCAGCTACATACATATATGTGAATGAGTTGGGTACGAAATCCCGACTGCCAAAATCCCGACTGGCTAACTACTTTTTTTGGTATGGCAATTTAAAATTGAATTTTTCAATATAAATTAATTGCAAAAATGTTTTATAATTTTATGTAGGTATCGTTTTTACCGGTTATTTTTCATGAATTTAACTTGTTATCTGGAGTAGCATTTATGGTATTCAATATTTGTTCGTCAAAATCCTTTCTGTAGTGAGTCCAATGTTTCAATATTTCACAGCACCTGTTTGGCCCGCTTCGCCGGTTTTAACTCCCTTTCTGCAGTCAGTCCCGCTCACGCAACTTCGTTGCTCCGCTTAATGAATATCCAGTCGTCTGGCGGGCGCCTGAGTCCAACGTTTCCGAATTCAACAGTACCTGGGTGGCCTGTTTCGCTTCCTATTTTCTTCCTTTTCAATAAATATTTAAAATAATTAGTGTAAAAGCAAAAAAAAAGGTAAAAAACTTATTAAAAGTGCTAAAAATCGGGATTTTTTATTCGTACCATTCGGATTTTGTAAGTCGGGATTTTGGCAGTCGGGATTTTGTCAGTCGGGATTCCGCGAGTCGTGATTTTGGCAGTCGGGATTTTGTCCCTATCCCATGTGAATTCATGTGCTGCCGCAGACACGGCTCTAAGGTCCCCATTACCTATGATTAGCGAATCGAAAGTTCGCCTAAAAGCGAACGATGAAGAAATCCAAGATTTAGCTATTAATTTTATAAAAGCTAGTTTCGACGTTCCAATATAGAGAAACACATCCTTTCGTCAAACTTTTCCTTTTGATGTGAAAATAAAAATTTAAGTCGCAAAATAAATGATTTAAACGTTCGCTTTTAGTCGGACGTTCAGCTAATCATAATTTGGGCCTAAAACTGGCTTATTAGGAAATAATCAACCCTATCACAGGCTCCATTTTGGAACGATTTCGTATAGGCTATGCGAATTGCAGAAATAATCCGATATAGCTACATAGTCTATATAGGTATTAGTGAACATTATAGCGATGAGTTTGATTTTCAAGTTTAAGACAGTTGCTCTCGTCTTAACATTTTGACTATTTTTTTAAAATAAATTTGACAGTTTCAGTTATAACATGCGTTAAATTCAAGCTATCCTTTTTGTTATTTGTTATTTGAGTTTAAAATTTTTAAGAGGCTGTGAATGCAAGTGGGGGATTAACGATTAATCGATGCGAAAGGAGTGCAAAACTCATTTTAACTTATAAATAAATGTTAAAAATGTTAAAATGTTGCATTTGCCCTGGAGCATTTCTATTGACGTGAGCATTCTTTGCCAACCACTTTTACGCTCACAGCCTAAATCATCTCTTTTGAAAAACAGTAAAAAAAAGTATAGGTTCACATTTCCAATGGCCTTATTTCCTTTGCACAACATTTTTCTCATCTCAGCGTCAAAGGAAAATATTGTTCGAAATAACAAAAACCGTGCTTGATGGTTAAGAGAATGATCCATTTTAGCAGTGACAATTAAATATGTACATATAGACGATTGAATATAAAAATGCAGAGTGAATTTAATGGCCGAATTCACTTATTTACATCGATCGATTAGATTACCGATACCATTGAAGTATTCAATTATCCAACTGTAGTGATAATCGTGATACGCAATTTTAATCAAGTAGAATTTTGCAATGGAAGAAGGCTAACTGTAGCATATGAAATTTCAAAGGCGAGCAAGTTTTACTTCCAAGAATACGACTAAATTCAACTGACAGTTTCCGTCGGGAAACTATCGGTGGGAAACCATCGTTCGGGAAACCATCGGTGCTCCGGATAGAAAGGCAAACAATATTATAAATTACAGAGCATTGCAATAAGTTTAATAATTATTTAATTTAATGTTACTGTAAAGGGTAGATTTCATTTTTAAATTAGTATAAAGATATCTTTACTCTTTAGCCGTGCGAAGCCGGGACGGGCAGCTAGTATACATATAAAAATCTGAAAAAAAATAAACTCATTTAAAACAGATTTTTTCGGACGGTAAGAAATGACAATTTTTACTACCGACCAGTATATAATGTCGGCT